>JAJAGP010000045.1:0-645000 GCA_025084515.1 Ancistrus triradiatus | reverse complement strand
ACCAGCGCTTATCACTGTTTAGCAGAGAAAAAAGAGACAGGTGAAAAAAATTAAGTATTGATCAAATTAACAGTTTTACCAATCCGTTTAAGGAGGGTGTTGGGGGGGGGGGGGCAGAGGAGCTAGGACAATTAAATTCCAAAGAGAATATAGCAGCATAACTCATGACCTCTACAGAAATACACGCCAACGACAAATCACACGATACAGCTGGGCAACTCGTTCTAAACATTAGTTTGTTTTCTCATCGCCTTGAAATCGAATGCAGTCCAATATTTGCATAATTTCTTACATTCCATAACACAAGCCCAGAATAATAGACAGGTGATTCTATACTGATTAGTATAGAAAACACATATGATTAATACATTAACATGAAATAATTTGCAAATTGGAGGTGAATAAGTAGCACCTAACGTAAGGGAAATTCTGATAAATAAAACTCTGATGTCGCCTGTATTCATTGCTTCTCTGTAAATAACTAATTTGTAATTAGATTTGTAGCTATTTGAAATATAGCAGACTTAAATTCGAAATTGTTGATACTGTTGTACTAATACCATGGACCCACAGACAGGCAATAATGACCGGAGGTGAGACCAGAGAGATGGAAAAGCAACCACAAAACCGACTGGCAACAAAGTGGACCCACGCACACTGGGGACACCTCACCCTCTTCCATGAGGGGGCACTACAACTACTCCAAACTGACACAGAAGCCTTAGCTTTCCAGGGGCGGGATACGAACCACCAAACACTGGGAACCTGTTCTCCACCAACTAAGCCTCTTCCCTTATCCAGAGCAACTTACAACTGGTACAATCACATAATCCAAGGGCCCAACACTGGTAGCTTGGCAAAAGTGGGATTTGACCCTTGAACCTTCTAGTCAAATGTCCAATAGCCCCCCCACTATGTCTCTACAGTCCCATAGAAATGTACATTTATCAGACACCCTTATCCAGAATGAATTTCATACAGTCATACAATCCAAGCAGTTGTGCGTAAAGGGCTTGGTGGAGGTGAGATTTGAACCCTGGACCTTCAGGTCCACAGTCTAGTACTTCAACTACTAAGCGACTGCAGTCCACTTGGGTTTGTTACCCGCCTCAAGGGTAAGGGTAATGGCGAAGTCCATTCATGGTGACCAAAGGGAGTAGCCCTCGGTTCCTTGATTCTGGGTTCTGTCAGTCCCTGTGTCTAATCCCAGGTCTACAGTGCCCGCCTGTGCGTTCGCCTCACCAGGGGCTTCCTCCTTCCTTCATTTCTCAGACTTCCTTGACCCAAGGGGCAGAATGTCATTTTGTAAAAGCATAAGGAGGGTATATTTAACTGCTGAATAATAAGGAAAGTATTTTCCCTAAACATAAAGATTACGAACAATTGTGGTGGGAATGGGGTTGCCTAGCAATTAAGGTACCGGACTATGGACCAAAAGGTCCAGGGTTCAAATCCTGCTTCTGCCAAGCAGCCACTGTTGGAACCTTGAGCAAGGCCCTTCTCCCACAATTGCTTGGCTTGTAAGACTGTATAAGTGGTAAGTCGCTCTGGATAAGAGCACCTGCTAAATGCTGTAAATGTAAACTACAATTCAGCAACATGAAGTACAGCAGCTACTTATTATCCAGTGGAAAAACTAAAGCGATTTATTATTCAACAGTGAGTTTTCAAATTTTCAAGAATGTTTCTAATGAAACATTGCCTAATGAACCTGGAAATAACCTTTTAAATGTATAAATATTACTGATTACAGTCTCAGAAAGATATCCCATAATACACACAGCTATGTTTTAGAAGTTTCAGTTAAATATATATTAAGACGATGTGGATAACCGATAATAATAGTGTTTGGAAACGATTTCTCTCCAACACATTTCTCGATGCACATTGGAGTTTAATATATAAACACATTTTAGAAATGAATACGCAAACATAAAAGCCATAGCAATGCCACTACAGAAGCCCGTCCTCATATTAAATATCAAAAGGAAAGTCCCATGTCAGTCTGACCTTACCCAGACAGATGAAACTTATTAGGTTATTATTTTTCCGCCCCATAAAATATGAATACGTTAAACCCAGCAATTAATAATGAACCATAAATCTAAATATTCCGGTGTGTATTTTCAGACCTGAATTGATGCTGCCAAATATGCATCTCTGACCATTCTTCATTTAGATGAGGAATATAATACTTCCCATTCTAAAAAATTTTCTTGTCACTGTTCCGGAAAGAAGACTTCATATCCTGGTGAGCGCCTGCTGGCAGTTTTTTCCTGCTTGGTGGTTTTATGCATCATCCGCTTAATCTCAATTTACATGTATGTCCTGGATTATGGGTTTATTCACGTAGGTCAGGTGGTTAAAGCAGTGAAGTACACTATCACCTTTGCAGATCAGAGCAGCAACACAATATTAAAAAAGAATACATAAGCATTTCTCTGCACACATTTCTATAGCATCTTTTGCTTTTTTCAAACAGCAATTTGGCTGCAGTGTGAAAAGTATTACTTTATTCTTGAGAGCAAGGTCTCGATGGTGAATGCTGGCCATGCCAGGCTTTGGCTGTGCCTGAGGGAGAGGAGCTCTGATGAGGGGATCTTTCCCGGCATTGCCACAGTGACCTCTGCCAGCTCTGCCATAGATTGCTTACACATTCTCCTTTACAGCAGCTTGAAAATAAATGACTATAACTGAGGTACTGCTTTGATTCCCAGCTGAAAAGCAATCTGTACAACAGCTGATTTGTTAGCAGGACCACACACAACGATAGTAAATTCGCTTCGTTACATTTACGTAGGTTTGTAATTTGCTAGGAGAAAGTAAAATATGCTCCCAAACAATAAATGAAAACATAAAATAACCCCATTTTTGTTTCAACTACACAGTTTGCATCATGCAGAAGCAAAACCTTGAATAACGGCACAAATTACACATAGAAATAATCGGGGTATATGGACATGTGACCAAGACACCGTTATAGATCCAAGCCTTCTGTCTAGACCCACAAGCACATTTGACAAAGTGGGGGCAGGAACACACATTATCACACTGAAGGCTCTTCTAACCCTTTTGGAGCCAGACATTTCTCAGGACAGATTTTTCTAAACCGAACAGTATCTTTTAAGATAGGATGCCTTGGCTTGAACGCATAATGTCTTAAAAACAGATCTATGTTGTAGGAGGTCTATCTCCTCGGCTGGCTCCACGGCTTTAATTCTCAGACACCTTATAGTGATGACTTCAATTCCAGGGCTTTTGATAAAATCGTGCAGTCTCTCGTGTATTGGGATTGAGCACCCTGCTAGGGGAGCACTTTAATGAAGTGCCATAGTTTCACTGCCTCGTGATGCGCCGTGATGGATGTGAAGCCGACAAACGTAAAACATACAGCTGGAACTTGAGTTAATATGATTTAAAATACTAACTATTTATTACACAGGATTGAGCTGTCAAACAACTTTTACAGGTTAAACTGTGGACTCTACATTTTATTTATTTGGGGTTGATATACTGCTATTGTAACCTCGAGGCTGCTGGATACTGCAAAAATCGTTCTTTTTATAATTTGGGAATTAAGTTAAACATGAACAGGCTGGAAATGTCCATTTATTATATTTCTGCTTACACGGATTACTCAGCTGCGCGGTGGCGCAAGCAATTAGCGCATTCGCCCCAGAGATCCCTGGATCGGTCCCGACCTTAGGCTCCACCTGTGTGGATTTTGCATGTTCTCCTCATGTCTGCACGAGTTTACTCCAGGTACTCTGGTGTCTTCCCACATCCCAAAGACAAGCGCTAGGTTAATTGGTTGCTCTAAATTGGCCCAGTATGAATGTGTCTGACTAGTATCATCTTTAATTATAGTTAATTATTATTAATTCATTCCATTAATAATAATAAACAAAGGGTGCGCATTAGAATATGAGCTCACATTCCTTAAATGCTTCTTAATAGGTCAGAAAGGCAAGTGCTTGAAGAACCAGGACTGGAATGGAAATAATAATAATTCGTTTAACATAACCTGTTATCAGTCTTAATGCACAAGTGCTGATTCAAATTCTTTGCTTCAATCATATAAAAAGGCCAACATTTGAATCTGCACATAATCCATTTATGTCCATACAGTATTTAAACAATACCTCACCGGTTTTGCTTCACTATATCTCAGTGCATTAATTCCATTATCACACACATCTAACCAAAGGATCTCTCAGCGTATCACTTAGCATTAATAAACTCGTCATAAACAAAGGGCGTGCTTGCGGTTTCACACCAAGGACTAACACTGATTTCTTCTGACAGCTCAAGGAAATCACTTTCCCGCACTAAAACCAAACCAATCGCCCTCCTAACACAGCTTGATATCTCCTTGTTTATTTTGTTGCTGGCAGATGACCATTATGTGAAGCCCTTTTGTGAAGGTACTACAGGATATCTTGCAGGTCACATCATTCTAGGGAAGTTGATGACTCGGTTAGATCTCCATCACCCTCCACTCAGGCGGAGAATATGTTCTGAACAGAGGCACACAGTTTAGATGGTGATGGAATCGAGAGCAGTTGACAGACTACTGACAGGCGCTTCCTGAGGAGATGCCTCTATTAGTCTCCTGTTACCCCTTACGTCGTGTTTGCATTGCTTAAAAATGTGTATTGCTTTTGTTTGCTATAGTTTGCCTCAAGGATTTACGATATAATGGTTATGCAACTCTGCGAGCATGGAAATCGTGTAGAGGGCAGTAAGGACAATGGCAAGGGCAGACAGTCTGATCGGCTACAATCACAGGATTTGAGTCCAAATTATTGTCTGATTTAAAAGAGCAAAAAATACGATATAAACCATCATTGTGTCTGTATAGAATTTTCTAAAGTTGTGTAGTTTATCACTGCAAACGCATTCTGGAAAATATAGGAAACATTCATTAGAGCTTCGTAAAAGTCTAGTATCTTAAGTATTTTTAGACCTGTTTTTAAACATATATTTTAGACATTTTTTAAATATATTTCCATTGCAAGGGACTCTAGGGTTTTTTACATATTCAAAAAATAGTGCATTGTTTTCTACTGTTTACACTTCAGAAATGAAAAACATAAGAAAATCAAATCAGGAACTCGGTATCACCAATCAAATTGATTCACGAGTATTGTTACACCCCTAATAATCAGAATTCAAGTTGGGCAAAGAGTAACAAGCAAACATAGCAATGAGATTAATTCACAAATGCAGGAAACACATTAACATATTATGGCAAACAATGACTAGACAGTCGTCTTCTTTCACTCTAAAGTAACGGCAAGACTTTAGCATATAAGTAAAGAGAGTATAAGACTGCATTGCATAAATACTCTTCTATTATTAGGTCAGAGAAGCAGAGTGTTTGTAAATCCAGCCAGGAGAGGTACTGGACTGGACTATAATAATGCTAATTAATTTATCTGCAGCTATGCCAGGGTTTAACGTAACCTCTTATCAGAGTTTATACACGAGTGGAAATACATTATCGGTAGAAATCGACACCATATCATCTGCCAAACATCTCAGAGTTCAGCGAGCTCATCTCTAAAGCTCTGATTTAGACTATGAAATACATAAACACCAGATGTGAGAGTAAAAACCGAGCCTTCAGTGTTTCCTCGCGAGTAATGCTGCCGCCGCTGACAGTTGCATTCATTTCAGCCAGAGGCAAATAATCCTGACAAGTTTATAAAGTGCCAGGGGGAAAGGTTATTCACTTAGAGTGCCGGGCGGCTGTAATTTAAAACAACTAGCCCCAGATCTGTGGCCGAGCGGCCCCTTCACTGGCCTCCCTCTGTGAAAGTTTTCAGCAGGACATTACACACTAGAGCAGGCACCAGATTGTGTGAGATTACGACAACATCCTGGAGCAGTCTGGGCTCTGTAATATCTCCATGTTTGCAGTCATGGCCTGTCACCCCAGCTGACCAGTGGGGACGCCCGGTGGGTCGCACCAGTTCCTCAATCAACTTCAAGTGTTATTAAATAGTGACCTCTATAAAGAAAAGCACAATATAATGATGGCTTAAACAAACGCAATTTATCATCCTCCTCACATTGACATTACTTTACCCTAGTACGGCCAGCCAAGCAGGCACAGTTCAGCTGGCTCAGTGGCCAGGCTCAGAGGCTGAAAAGGACTTCAGCTTGCTTCACCACACACTGACTTTAAACAGAGGGGAGAATTATAGACTTACAGAAAAGAAAAGGTTTTCTGCTGGAATACCTTCCAAACTTTTGCGTACGATTTGCACACCTGCAGACTTTTGTTTTGTTTTTTTCACATTTAAACCCCGCTTATCCGGGTCAGGTTCCAGGGGTCCGGACCCAATCCTGGAATTCACAGGGTGACACTATTATAGGGATTTGCAAGCAC
The DNA here is from genome assembly GCA_025084515.1 of Ancistrus triradiatus. Taxonomy (NCBI): domain Eukaryota; kingdom Metazoa; phylum Chordata; class Actinopteri; order Siluriformes; family Loricariidae; genus Ancistrus; species Ancistrus triradiatus. Next base: position 638,606 of record JAJAGP010000045.1, on the reverse strand, counting down.
CACTGCTGCAATGTCAGGGGGTGATCCCTCGATCGGCATCCCCTCCCCCAAGCATGGCCATTCGTGCCTACGCATTGCCCGACCCAGATGGACGGTACTGCTGGAACTCAAACCTGGGCACTATTTACAGACCAGGTGTTACAAAATGGCACCTTTAAATTCAGGTAACTGTTTAATTATAACCACACACTGTTTGTTTACAGGCCTGCACACGTCTATGTCATTCCATTTGTGTGTTCTTTTATTATTTATGTTGATGTATGACAAAGGGAACTTTGCTTCTGTGTCACCTTATAGTGCATTGGTATATATTCCCCTGTATCTAGAGCAGCCAATTATTTTTTGTTCATATTGATTATTCTTACAGTTTTATTTAAAATGCAGGTAGTTCAGTTAGAGGGTAGATTTAGATTTTTAGGGTGAAATTCAACCATATCAATCTAATCAAGCAAAAAACACATTTCATTACCTTTTAAACTTCTTGACCTAGGGTTAAGGTTCTTAGGGTTTGGGTTAGGGGACCTATGGTTAGTGTTAGGTGACCAAGGGTTAGGGTTAAAGTTAGATGGCCAAGGGTTTGGGTTAGGTGACTAAGAGTTAGGGTTAGCTGATCAAGGGTTAGGGTACCGAGTGTTAGGGTTAGGGTACCTAGGATTAGGTGCCCAAGAATTAGGTTTGGGGTTAGCTGATCAAGGGTTAGGGTTAGGGGACCTAGGGTTAGGGTTAGGGTCAGGGGACCTAGAGTTAGGTGGCCCGGGGTTAGGGTTAGGGGACTAATGGTTAGGGAACCTAGGGTGAGGGTTAGGAGACCAAACATTAGGGTTAGGTGGCCAAGGATTAGGGTTAGGGTTAGGTGGCCAAATGTTATGGTTAGGGTCAGGTGACCAAGGGTTAGGTGACCAAAGGTTAGGTTTAGGTGACCAAGGGTTAGGGTCAAACTGACACTGTGCTTTGTCTGAAATCAAAAATCCTCAGGCCTCAGTCAACAGATGTATTTAAAAAGGAATAAACTGGCAAAACAAATATGATTGATCACCCACAAGTGAAGACAGCGGCTCCTTAGACCCGGGTTCTATACCTGGTCTGTTTCGCTTGTGTGACAGCTGCATGTTCTCCCAGCATCTGCATGAGTTTTCTACGGCTACTCCAGTTTTCTCCCACATTCCAAAGACATTTGTCTCTAAAGTCTCCCAGTCTGACCTGTGACGGATTGGCACCCTGTCCACGATTGGGCCTTGTGCCTTGTTCTGCCAGTTAGGCACGGGCACCCCACAACCCCAAATTTGAAAACACAGGTATGAAAATGAATGTATGAATGAACGTGGATCATAAAATATAACGTTATAAACTCATGAAGTTCAAAATTATTTAATTTCTAACGTGTTCCCTTTCAGGATGACTGAAAACAAGTCGACCTTGTTGCTGTAACACAGAGAAGGCCAGGGGTGCCCCTACATTACAGTCATTTATTCTTCTAATGTAAAACTAACAACTAAATCCTAACAACTCGACCTCCGCTGCCTTCGTGATGGGACTTTGGGGAAATAGGTGACATACGTAGATGCTGATGAGCCATATTGTTCTGCATTAATTCAAGTGCTTAATTACATAATTAATACAAGGAACCTTGGACACTTGTACTGGGTGCCTGGCTTTGTCCCAGTGTAGCTTCTGTTTTATAATGACCATAAAGGTTCTATAAGGTCTGCATTATTAGTTTACCAATAAAAGCAATGTATTGGTGAGACCCATCAAATAGGTCATTCAGGAAATTATTTTCCAGCTGGATTTTTACGACTATGTTTTCAAACGTAGTATACACTCCGGCTCGGTGCTAAGCTGAACTTGGTTGACACTTCATCCATGGAGTCATGATTTTTTATATACTCTATTGACTTGGGCATTATTGATTGCGGAAAATGTATCACACAAATCATTTTGGCCCCAATCAATAAAGAAATCTTGTGGAAAATTCATATTAAAAGACTTTTGTTTGCTTAAGTGAGTCCCAGACAGGGCGTATTGAGTGTTTCGCTGATTAATTGAGTAAGTTTAAATTTGACCACGGCAAGCCCATTAAAGAATGCGTTCTTAAATCAGGATCTGCCATTTATGATTGAAATGAGATTTTCAGTGCAATGCGAGTGCTGTTAAATAAATCATAAGTGCATTTTACCAAGAACAATAAAGAGCACATAACTCTTTGGAAGCAAGGTCTTTCCATCCGCAAGCCCATCACTTACCTGCATGCATTTCGTGGAATTGGCTACTTTCTTCCTATGCTGATACCATTAGAAGTTTTATATCATTATAAACCAAAGCACTAATCAATGCTGGGTAATTAGGGAGTCAATAAAGTACAGACAATATGAAAGGAGCAGTTTTGTAACCAACCCACGTGAAAATCCAGAAGAAAATCCATGGTCTCACCCAGAGCATGACACTCTTTCCACCACCTCGTCGTCTTCCCAGACTTCATCCTGGTACCATTATTTCCCCAGATAAACAATGCACACATACCACACGATAAAAAGGAAAATGGGACTCACTGGACCAGACCGCCTTCTTTCATTGCTCCAAGGTCCAGTTCTGACACTCGTGTGCCCATTGGAGGCACTTTGTACGGTTGACAGGGGTTAGCATGATGAGCATTCTGACCGGTCCATGACTACCCATTTTAAAATTTAAAATGTTTTTACCATGTTTTTTGGAAGAAAAATAATTATGAATGATTTCTATGGTTTTACCAAAGTAAAATTATTTTGAGAACTGAGAAGCAGTCATGGGAGAAACAATGTAAAAATAAAATAACCTGACCTTAGTTTGACCAGTATTCATTATGAATAGTTAAATGTGTGTGTGTTGTTAGGCCACTCAATTTAAAGCTAACTGGCACTTGGTCCAACCTTGATGACCATGTGTGAACATATCAATTCTGAGCTCTAATCATATAATTGAAGCAAAAAGGTCACTTGGGCTTGAAGGCTCTGCATGCTCGGCCACACAGAGCAAAACGCCGCGGATACGTCCCGCCTCAGTGGCGCTGAAGGGCAGACTTCTCAAGGAGGCCACTTTTTTATTTCTATCAGTTGATCATTTCTGTTTAATTATGTGGGGTGGATTTTGGAGTAGATAACAAGCTGTTATCTCTAAGTAAGAAGGATAGAAAGGATATCAAAAGATAAAGTCTCGTTCTGGATGCTTATATTGCCAAATGGTTTAATGATCTGTACGAGTTTGAGAAATGAAGTTATAATAAATAAACGTTAAAGAACGTAGCAGGGAAAACTGCCGAGTAGATGAACACCTCGCGCGGCAGCCTATTGGCCTATGCGCTGATAAAGCCCTGGATGAAATAATGAAAAGGGAGGGAGAGCCGGTCCCTGCGGCACATCCATAATGGCCCGGGGGGATTAAAAGATCACCTGAGTCAAGAGTGTGTTAAACACTATGAAATGAAGAAATGATTAGGCGAGATACACATGGTGTCATATGTGTCAAGTAATTGAGATGCACAGGACTGTGACATCCACCTACAGCGTGGAATGGACCTGCAATCATAGACATGCGTCTTTTGAAAGCATTTCTTACAGCAAGTGAAAGTTCGGACGCAATCCTAATCCCTGGGAATACGAGCGATCTGATGGAGGCAGAGTAAAAATGGGGCGAGAGCTGCACACGCGGTACGAGCTCGGTGATCGGGTGCTTTATTAAGAGCGGATTTATTCAATCAGTCCGGCTCGCCCTTTAATTAAACGAACTAATTATGCTATCGAAAGGCTTAGCTGGTGGCTCCAAAAGAGGGTCGGCCCATGCACCTTTCCCTCCCGCCTTGGCGAAGGTGATGACCTTGTGATAACCTGTGTGTTCATCAGTCAAATTACTGTCCCCGGTAATGGTAATGCCAAAGCACTGGAACACTGGGGCCAACTAATCTGTATTCAAATTACACACCGCCAAACAGTGAGGTGGCCTCTGTGGCTATAACTCAGTCGCAGTGCACGCAGGGAGGAGAGCTCGACAGTGCCCGGGAACCCCTCCCGTCCGATCGGACATTATCATACATTTCCCAGGTGTGCGTCGGGCCTTCTGGGGAGCGGCTGATATTGGAAAAATTAATCATAAGTTCTTAATGGTCAGTGTAAATTAATTAATTGCGAGATTCAGGAGTGGGGATGCTACCAAGGCTGAGGACTTCTGCTCTTGTATGTAAAGTCAAAAGTCAGAGTCGGATTTATTTCCATGGAGCTTTTTACAATGGAGCATTGTCTCAAAGCAGCCTGACAATTTTATATTCCTTACTAATATCTCAGGCCAATCCCAAATTGACCAAGCTTAGGGAGACATTGGCAAGGAAAATCTCCCTAAACATCAAAAGGAAGAAACCAAAACTCAAAAAGGGACCTGACCTCCTTGGGCAGCTTAGATGGTATCTGTAAGAATTAAACTATGATATCTAATTAAGACGTTTATAGTAATAGTTTAAATGACCAGAAGTGAAATAAATATTACCAGAGAGAACATATTTAAAAATATAAGAATTAAAATAAAATATCATAATATGTAGACAAACATTTTAGGGAAATTAAATATTATGAAGAGTATAATAAAATAGAGAATATAAAACTATAGCATATAAGACAATTGTGTAAATCATGTAGGTTCTTGTGTCCTCAGAGGGAAAGTTTTGGTGGCATGGAACAAGGGGCAAAGGCTTTACATATCTACATATCACACCCGACCTCTTATTCGGATCTAAAAATCATCTTCAGCCACTCTTAATGTGATATATATATATATGTTAATGTCACCCAAGCCACTCTGGATTTAAAAGCATTTGCCACTTGCTTCTACTTCTGCAGATTGCACATTTGAATCAGGTTCACCTACCATATAGGTGACTTTGTAGCTACACAATTACTGACCCCTCTATTGTTATGCACAGTTAGTTACATCCATCTACCCATCCACAGCATGACCTTTATGGTAGACGTACCTGATAAAATGGTCAGCGAGGATCTGTGGAAGGTAAGCGTACCAGGAAAGGTACACAAAAGATCTTTGAATTACAATCATGCTTCATGTTTGCCGTGAGAAGGCAACAATCCAAAATTAAAATTAAATTAACTTGGTACAAAGAGTGAAAAAGAGGAAGTTTTACCATGACCCTTTTGGACTATAGACCTGATCTGAAGAAGCAGTATTTCTCAAAAATTATTAAAAGAGTTAAGAAGCATCTATGCCATCAACGAGGCCAATAAAGGACTCAAGTCCAGGTTCTGCAATGTTGGGCTGGTTTAACATGATCTTACATCAAATATGGACAAAAATGCCCGTTGGTTTTTGTTATCTTGTATTGAACATACACCAAAATGATCACTATTTTGTATAAATAACTATTATTTTATCTATTTACAATATTGTCTTATATGCTATAGTTTTCTATTCTCTATTTTTATGATACTCCTCATAATATTACATTATTAGACTTTAATGTACAGTAATTATTATATATATATATTTTTTTTATATGTTCTCTCTGTTAATTTTTATTTAGTTTCTCTGTGTTTCTGTGTATTTCAACTATCACTATAAATCGTATTTAACTAGATAACTTAGTTTAATTCTTACATACAGCACCTAAGCCGCAAAAGGAGTTTTGAGTCTTGGTCCTCCCAATATTTCTTCCTTCCTATGATTAGGGAGTTTTTCCTTGCCACTGTCACCCTAGGCTTGCTCAGTTTGGGCTTTGGGTCTAAATAATAGAAGATAATAGGAAACTGCAAAGCTGCTTTGGAACAATGTTCCATTGTAAAAGCACTATAGAAATAAATCTGACTTAAATAGCAGTTCCTGAAAACATGGCTTTGATCCCTGGCCATTGCTTTCTATGTGATGGTCGGGTGGTGTGGTTATGGGGACCTGGCATCCCATCCAGTGAGTGCTTTTAAGGACAGGTTTTGAACCACACAAAATGAGAAAGATCTAATCTATCTACCAATCTAACTTTGCCTTATATCTATATATGTAAACAGACATCTCTGAAATCTGTGCCTCCTCCAAACTGATCTCCATCACAAAAACAAGCAACTATGTTCCATACAGCTTGGCAGTCAGTGGATTGGATACTGGCCTTTAGTTTGAACATTTCAGGGCTTCAGCCATCATAGAGAGAAAGATTAACATAACAGACCGTAGTATTTACCGCTAGTTATACGAACGGTGGCAGGACAGCAGCCATTTTCCGTTTATATTACCACCACCATGCCAGGCAATGGATGTTGGCTTTAATTCTAAGGTTACTAGTAAAAACGGACAAATGTGTGCTCGAACTATATGAGCTACATCTACATGAGAAGAAAATGAAATGAAACTCTATGTACAGAACACTGTTAACTTAGGTTGACTTTTGCTAGCTTGCTTTAAATGTGAAATGATAACTAAATGAACGTTCAGCTAACCTAACGGCACAACAAAAGAAATTAGACGGCTTTAACTTTTGTCAGCAGCCCAACAACTGTGTTAATCTCAGAAAGAACAACTTGGGCAGTGAAAATGTAGTTATACACAATTTTATATCAATGAAATGTGTTTTTAGCTGAGTTTTCTAACGCTAGTGCAGCCTCACCGTGTTTGCTCAGGTTTGAGGTGATGTAGCGTAGCGTCTTGTCGCCATCTTGTGGACCTCCATGATCTAACGAATTCTGTCACAACCGACTCCGTAGTATTATATAAAATTGCTTATATCCGATAAGATTTCTTATATTAGGTGTACTTAACTTTCAGAATATTTCAGGGTTAGTTAAATATGTTGTATAAGAGATAAGATAACGCCCTGCGAAATGACCTGTTTAAAGAAACAACGGACAAACCGAAACACACTAAGCGGAGTGATCTTCTTTCCGAAAAAACTTATTTTTATGTAACATTTCGGCGGAGTTATCTCTATTAACACGACGTCAAAGCTTAAAAATTGCTGTTAATTGTCTGTTATGTCATTTTTGTGTGTGTTAATCAGTTATAATTCATTATAAACGTGTAAAGGGTTTTTAATTCTTGTTATAGTGTCGACTAAAGATATTTACCGGATCTACTTTACATGGATCATGACAAACATAAACGAGTATTTTTTGGAATGCAAGGTTAATATGCTACTCGCTAGTGGAGGAAAATAACAGTATATCCACTGAATTACTGTATTTAACTGCAATTTTTAAGTATTTTAGCTACTTTACTGGAGTAGTTTTCAATATGAGACCTAAAATAGTCAAAATGTTTGCAACAAATGGTGTACAATGCGTCCGGAGTTTGTTTTCTCAAGCCATGGAAATTTCCTATTGACAACATGATGTGGCATGATGGCACAAAGTCATGCAACTAGTGCCCCTATAAAGTGTGGCTGAGTGGGTGTAGTTGCCCTATGTTGCTGGTTAAGCCCTGGCACCCCTGCAACTCTGAACTGGGGGTGAATTAAGCGGGTATGAAATGAACAACTCTGAGGTGGAGCACAGGTTTAAGACGCTAACCCAGATTTCAGTGTCAGTGGTGCCTTCAGGCCAGGTCAGGCATTAAATGCAATCATGAATATCTTGTTCTCCGGTGATAGGCACCAGAACCCGGCAACCCCAACCAGATCAAAACATGAAAAACAAAACCCAAATCAAATGAAATAATCTAAATAACGCGAAGTGCATACGGCTTTTGCACATCTTTAATTGTAAAAATAGACATTTTTTTGAAATATGCCCTTACATAAATACTTGGAATACAGTTATCTTACAAAAACAAAGTTATGAAAAACAAAGTTATAAATGAGCTAACAAAACTAGATTGTACTCACTCTGCTTGTACCTATATGCTTATGATGTGAATATTGCAAAACAGTTTGAATACTTAAAAACAGCCTAAGAACTAAATGCTGCAGAGAAAATTACTGCTCGTTTACAACCGTCCTTTTCAGATTTCAAGGGGAGTAAAATCTGTGACAGCAACGTTGGCATACGGGTGTGGTAAAACCGATTCCGTGTTTCATGGCTCAGATTTAGTGAAGCAGCGCAGGCCGGGGATCCTCCAGCGTGAGCCGCTCCGAATGCGCAGGTCCAGCCACTCCTGCTGCGCCACGGCCAAATAGGACTCGGGTGGCGCTGTGGAGAGCAGCTCAGGTGTCACGCTGCCTTCTGCCCGGGTCAGGGCCTGGTGACACACAGCCTGGATGTCCATAGTCTCCAGATTATTGAGGCTTCCGACGCCCTGGTCTACCACCTGGGCTCTGTTTGGACCTGGAAATGAAGACAGATCTTTGACCATTTTCTAAAACTAGACTCAGAAAAAACAAAAAAAAAATCCATTTCAAATGACTGATTATTGCTTTCAAAATGCAATGACTTTGCATTGACTTCTTGGATGAAAGTAATCCCATGACTACTTACTATACTTCCAAGTTACTGGCTAAATCCTGTATTAATCTATATGAAATATAACGTAGAAAATAGAAAATAAAAATGCTTTTTTAAAATTAAATAATATAGCTATATATAGTGTACCTTTTTTGGAGGAGATATAAAATGCATATAAAATATAATACATACAAAATGCAGTAACTCACAGCAGTGTCTGAACGGCTCCCATCTTTGAGAGGGCATGTACGGTTTGGACACAGGCTGCTGCAGCAGACACACGATGGCGCTGTCCACTTGGTGAAAGACACGCAGAGATGAGAGCTGGTGGTGCAGCTCGTCCGAGAGGCTGTACTTCTCGGAACGGATCAGCTCTCGAATCAGGTCAAAATCCTGTTTCAGCTGCAGCGCTCCCAGGATACTAACAAGAACACGGAGAGGAGTTAAACAAACAGAGCTCTTAACAACCTTTTAACTACCACGACTATTAATAATAATAGTAATAATAATAATAATAATTTAAAATGCATTTATCAGTTCTCATCATTAATTCATTCCAGAAGGCTAATCGAGAACTGAAAATGACGAGTACCGAGCAAATGTTTCCCATAAGGAATAATGTAAATTGAATAAATCGGTTCCAGACCCCCAGAAAATCCTCCCTGTATAACATTTACATTTACAGCATTTAGCAGACGCCCTTATCCAGAGCGACTTACAATTGGTACAGTCTTACAATCCAAGCAATTGTGGGTTAAGGGTCTTGCTCAAGGACTCAACAGTGGCGGCTTGGCAGAGGTGGGATTTGAACCCTGGACCTTCTGGTTCAAAGTCCAGTACCTTAACCGCTAGACTACCAACAGTCCTGTATAAGGCATTATATGCATTACTGGAGTTGGCATTGTACAGGAGCTCCCTGATTATGATGGGGATATGTTCAACAAATCCATCATAAGCTAAATGGACCATGAACCGAGGAGTTTAACGAGCGTTTGGTGTATCATAGCGGAGCCTATGATGAGTAAATTCATGTTTAAAACACTTACATTAACCTACAGTTGGCCAAAATCATTGACGCAAAGCTCATTTTATAATAAAATGATGAGAAATCTCGTCGTTTACTGAGTCATGGATTGAAAGTGAAAATAAAAACCACTTACTCTATTGATGAACTCCCGGCGCTGGCATAGCTGCTAAGCTAACTGTGGCTCTTATAAACTAACCTTTTTAGGACCCATGGAGATTTATTTTGCACTATGAATACATTACTGTAGATGAAAAAAACAAAAAAAACCACAGATAATAATAGTGGAGATCTTCTCTGAGGGCTATTGTGAAATTGAATCACTGCGTACTGAATCGTGACTCGTGAATCAAGAATCGTGACAGGAGTTTCAGCTGAAATGAGTCGCGTGGCTCGACTCCTAAAAGTTTAAGCAAGTGTGCCGACAAACTTCTCCGGTCAAAATGAGACCGGAGGTACCACTGTATATTTTATTACATATAAAGGCAGAAAGACAGAAGAGTGAACAACACACTCGTCATGGAAGCACAATCTGAAAAAATTAACCAGGTATGAAAAGCTCCACGTATTTTCAACTCCTTATGAAATACTGCAGTATTACAAACTCGGAACCCAGAATACAAATGAGCATGAAGACAATATAAAAATTCTACAGCATTACAAATACAATAGTTCTTTTGGCTGATCCCGATCCTGGCCTGCATTTTAGATTTGGCACAGAATGTATTTTTTTTACCCCGTATGTGTTTGAATGACCAAAGGCGATGCTAATACATTTCTTAGTCATGGGAAGCCATGTTCACCAACCTGAATTTGATTTTCTGCTTGAGAATGTGCTCCATCCAGGCCTCCATGAAGGCGGTCAAGGCCTCGGCCAGAGCTGGGATACGGGCATCATCCGGTAGGGCCTGCACTCCCTCCAGCACCTGACCAATCACGGTCTGAGCTGCATAAGATGCGTAATCACTCGGGCTGCTGGGTAATTCTAAAAAAAACCATCCACCACAAATCAGTAGCTGAAGAGTCATATTAAAAGACACGAGTAAAATCGCTGTAGTCAGCTGGTCTAACCGGGTCTGTAGTGGACTCTCCAGTGTTTTGCTGATGGCATCGTCTGCTCAAAAATCTCCCCGGACATCTTCTTGCAGTCCGCCGAGAAGATCCTCAGCACAAGCTCTGACAAGGCCTACAAAAAAAAGCATTTCTTACCACGTAACGGACCCCAACATGATCGAAGCCGTGCTTCTTATATCTAAAACCAGGAGTCTCAAAGATCAGCAAAACGAGGCAGAGTGACGTTAATAATAAGATAATGAGACCTTACCTGTAGATGAGACGCTGCTCCGGTCAGCTGCAGTTCATACTGCGTGACACCGGGACGTTCAGCACCTCCGTCCACGTCCTTCACCTGCTGGCACAGGCTCTCCACTGCTTCCCTGAGAGCCTTCCCCAAACGCACATACATATATTCATTCATATTCCACATTTATGTTCTACAAAACATTACGAACATCAGCGTTTTATACCTTAAGGTCTCCTTGTGTGACGAGCAGGAACTTATTAAGAGACCAGGAGGCCAGGAACTGGAAGGCTTTAGTCGTAACCCAGAGAGTCGACGACTGGACTGTGGCTTGGGCTCTGTGCAGCAGCCCCAAGTGATAGAAGGAAAAGGTCCTGGAGTCCACTGAACCTAGCCAATGGAAAACACACAGAAACGCCATCAATGATAAAAGCGTTCAGGATTTCCTCTAAAGGTTGCTCTTGCAGCCTAAGACAAGTGTGAGGCTATCGTAAGGCTAAACACTTAAGGACAATGTTTCTGTTTTCAAGAATACCACTCGTTCTTAGAACTGTTCTTGGGGAAAAGAGTTCAAAAAACAATAAGATCATTCTCAAGTACAATTTAACGTAACTTATTTCTGAAGAATGTTAAAAAGTTAAGAAAAACACATATTTAAAGACGATTTTCGTTCTTAACACACTTCAGTCGGAGCATGGCCTAAGAGTACCTGAGTGAGGGTGAGAGGTCTGCAGTAACCGCAGCGCTGAGAGCAGGGGCGGGAACAGCTGGAGCGTGAGCTCCGTGGTGGACGTCCTGACGGCGGACGGTTCCAGCCCGGGTCTCGGTAAGCACTTATCCTTCAGCCCTAAACCCAGCGACTTACACATCACTGCAACACAAACACACCAAGCATCCTAACTGACGCACCGAACACGAAACGATCATGTGATCAGTGAGGAACAGCGATTCATACATCTGACCAAGACAAAGGATGTTTCAAAGTTAAAACTGTATCGATATTAAAACCAAACCACTTCCAACAAACAGTAATATAACTGTGCTGTGTTAATCCCCGACTCACTTTCATCCCAGCGCATGAAGGCAGCGGTAGATAAGACATGAACGCAGAATCTGTGCAAGGCCTCGGTGCATTCTGTGGAAAAAAGTTCTGAAAAAGGCAAATCACAATGAAGAAGCATCTTGAAATGAGAAGAAACCAAACATACGTCTGAGATTAGTAGAATCATAAAAACATTCAGTTTCGGACTTAATCTTTTTCAAAACTTGACGTGTGTTTTTTCCGTCTGATGCTAAGGGCACAAATAAATAGAAAGAACAAAAACACACAGACTCACCTTCTTTACAGACGTGCTTTAGCTGTCTGACCAGAAAAAGCAGCGTCTGATAATTCCACTGAAAGTGAAGGTGCTTGATCGCTGCATAGCTGAATTCCTTCCACAGCATATCGTTATACTGAGAGAAGATCTGCACACAGGCATCCGACTGGCTCAAGTCCAGAACAGCTTCATGTCCACTGTGCTTGTCTACAAGTCGTAGCTGTACTTCAGTGGCTCTGTGGGACGCAGGTTTTTTGGGAATGTGAGGGGCTAAGAGATCTGTGGACGATGCTAGGGCTGGTAAGAACTTATCCAGAATTTCCTCTCGATCACGTTTAGAAAACGATTCGAAGGGCAGGCTGGAAGAACTGCAGGATTGTCTTTTAGGTGTATTAAAGTCTGAAGCAGGTTCAGCAAGGGGATCCTCCCAGTGCGGACCGGTTCGAGATACAAGCGGCAGCAGATCGGCCTGCTGACGAGTCCAGTCGTGAAGATGCTCGGCCACAATCTGCGCCCGCCTCTGAGCCAGAACCCTCATCATTCCCACCACCGACAACGGAGCAGGTCTGACGTTCTTCCCCGACAAGCCTGCTCCGATCTGGGCAGCTCTACGCTGCGTCCTTTGTTGCGCCAAGGCGTGATTATAGAGCTCGACGGCAGACGCCAAGTCCTCTAACGCGCCTCTAGGTAGGCACGCCATCGGCGCCGCGGCTAAGGCTAACAGCTGCGTATGGATGCACTTTTCCATCAGCAGCGAGCTCTGGAGTCCGAGCGACCGCAGGGCTGTGCGCATCGACCCCAGCATCTCTGCGCGACTCCAAAGAACGCGGCGTAGCATCGGGTCAGAGCGAGCTCGTGCACACAGCAGGTCCCAGTGGCCTACATGGACCTGCAGTTCCTCAGACATGACCCGGAGACCGAGGTTCCAGTTATTTTCCTCTAGATTTTGACCTAGAAGTCGTGCTCTCTCCAAAACGTGGCCCAGCCGCGACATAAAGCATTTAGCCGCGCGGAACCGCCGGCCGTACTCGTGAAGGAAGAGGAGCTGAGCGCGCTGCTCCAGAAGGTGCCGGAGTTGTGCGTAGTGCTGGCTAAAAGTCGCCGCCTGAGCATGATGGTAAAACTCTGCGTCCCCCGAAGCGGACAGTCCTCTAACGTGCCCTCGCAGGCACCCGCCGGCCCCACGCAGGACGTGGCACCGAGAGCTGAGGCTCTGCAACGTCTGCTCCAGGCGCTGGAGGCGGCGTGAGGAACGCGAGGTCAGATCCGGACACGCCACAAAGTGATCCTCTTCGTAGTCCTGGCTGATATCGGCGCCCTCCGTCCTGAGAGGGGTTTTAAGGTTGGGACCGAAACGCCGCCGCAACTCTGCTTTTGGATTTAGGTTTGTAGCCGAGAAATCGTAGGAAGAACCTACAGAGATGCATCAGGAGGTGCTTAGCAATCCTAACGAATTATGACAGGAAATAAAAATCTGTCTTTTAACTGCAGCCAAAAAATAAAAGCGTGAATAAAAAAGCCTATACAAAACTAGCCATGAATGGAACTGTTACTTAAAACAAAACTCACCATGTTTGTCTCTCCAGAGATTTTCCCCGGGAAGGTTTTCTACGCAAAAACCTTTCTTACTCTGTGATAAAAGCATACGGGTAAAATGTATTAGGGGTGTAACAACACACTCTGCTCACACTTCGATTCAAGATCCGATTTTCTTACGATTTTGTGAACAATGCAATAGGGTTTTGAACAAAAAAGTCCCCTGCAATAAAAGGAAATGACTTGAAAAAGAGGTTTAAAATTGTAATCAAAAATTTCTATTGTAGCATCACCAGATATTTAATAACTGAGTGAAAATGCTCCTTTATTATTTCTGAAAAAAATACTTTAGTGATCATACAGGTTAACCCCAGTAAATGTGTGTTTAGTATTTCATGGAAGTTTAACTCTTTGGCTTTTCAGCGTTAGACGTGTAAGAAACCTACTTGGTCTTTCTCAGAGGCTTCGGGCTCAGAAGCGTCAGACACAGATGCTGCTGCTCTGCCTAGATGGAAAACACACGTGTCAAAATCACAGTCTTTGTCCAACACATTCGGTTTTATCTTTGCCTGTCTCCATGATACTGGACTCACAGGACACCAAAAACTACAACCAGCATTAGCATGAGTGCACGTTAGGAGTGTAGCCTGTTCTCAACATCACTTATCTGCTGACTTATCCTAATCTATTGCCTGATAACCGAAGCTCAGCTTCACCTGCAGCATGAGGAGGAGTTTGTGTTTTCTTGTTTGCTTCAGTTTGTTCATCCTGAGGGCTGCTCGACGCCCGAGTCATTCTGCCTGCAGCTCACTTTTACCATTTCACCTGTAAGAGCAAATTAGAAAGCAGAGAAAACATGCTTTATAAATCTCTAATGTATGAAATATAATGCAATGAATTTCTCTCATCATAAAATGTTTTATATGTGCTGCATTAAAATAAGTTAATTAATGATGTGGCCAATTCTTCAACGACATAAGAATCGATCTGTAAATAATCAATAAATGGAGTAAGGTAGTGTAACTAACGCTGGTTCTACACGTAAATTAACACCAATCTTAATTTTATTACGCAGCTATATAATTTACATTATACTGTATATTTTAAGCTAATTTAATCACCCTGACAGACAGTTTAAACATTCGATAGTAAACTTTTATTTTTTAAATCGATTTTCCAGACAAGCCGCTACACAACATAAACACTCACATAGCCAACGCTACCCAAAATGGCTAACGTCATCATATCATGTTTTCCAGACCAGGTTCACTGAATTAGCTACAAAACCAACAACAGACCAAAGTAAACACACGTTATACTTCGTAACAGGTTTTTTAAAAATAGCTATTATTAGTAATACCTCTGTATCCGGCGTGAGGAAGCAACCGCACTAATCCCCATACAATCACGTAACCACCGGGAATCGATTCCTGGATTCCTAGAGTCGATTCCTCGGACTCTATGGAGCACCTCCAAAGCAAGCGAGTCGATTCCACTAAAAATGATTCGGACCGACGTTGACACGTTGAACCATTCCATCGAATGGATGCTTTTTCCGTCCGCGTAACGTTATATGTATAAATAATTAATATAACGAACGGTAAAAATCTGTTATTAAGCAAAGTGTCCTGCGCAGTGTTACAATTGCAAATTTAAGGTATATAATTCATAAAAAACTACCTAGAATCCTGAAAATAGCCTTGTTAGCTGTGCCTGGTCACTAACATCAGTTTACAATGAAATATAATGGTTCAAATCCTTCAGAAATATTTTTGCACTGTTGTCACTCCATATCCCATCTACGACTTACCATAATGTTTTACTTTAAAATGCACTAGTCATGTCCCCAGGCTTTCAGTCAGTCCAGTTGCCCTAGCTTATTCCCACAACCACGTTCTACAGGAAGCTGCATCACCCGGATCTACTGAAGTTCAGGAGAAGACATAAGTTCTATCTTATGTTATCACTGAGGTGACCAAGGTTCGAGTCCCGACAGCCTTCCCGCTAGGATAGTAAGTCAGTTACACGCTCAAGATCTGGGTTTGAGTCACAGTGGTGCTTTTAGGTTTTGCACATATTGGCCTCATCGGTCAGCGGAACAGCGCCCCCTTCCTAGCCCTACAATGGCCCGGGGTCACGCCCAGGCCACACACACATACCTCTGCCCAGTGTTCTCCAGAAGCAGGTGGGGGGAAGAATGAACACTAATTCTATTAAAGTTAAAGAGTTATAAAAACACAAAGAAAGTCGTCAGATCCAAACTTTTGCACGTCAGCCAGACTTATTTTATTTTTCCTACAGCTTTTAAAATCTGCTAAAATAAGTTACACAAGTTTGCTCTTGTTAAAGATGTACATTAAAAGGCAGCAAAACTGGAGTCTGACAGGGATGAAAACACTTGCATAACACAAAACAAAAAGAAGGAAGCAACACTAAATCAATTAGCTACAAAAACACACGTGAATCATCCCAGTGTCCAAACTCACACATGCCAGATTTTGATTTTATTGCATTTTTCCTATACCTTTTAAAATGTGCTAAATTTAAAATGAGTTTGTCCCATCACAGAATTAGTTCATTATTACAAAGCAACATAAATCATTGTACAGCTCATTTTGCACACAGAATGAGACATAGATACTTTCAGATTTATTGTTTATTTTCAAATGATTCTCATAAAACATCAGGTAGATATTTAACAGGGAAAAAGCAAATTTACACAACATAAAGATAAAAATGGTAGATAAGTGAATGGGACACTGTGACGTGGAAGAACCGGCAATAATAACGATCGATCCGTGCCATTTCTTCACCGAACCAGTATAAAATAAACCTGCTGCTTGAATTAGTCCCGCTTACACATGGAAAGCAGACGAGTCGCCGCGGCCCTGAAATTCACCCGAAATGCAGAAAAGCCCGGAGAGGAATAAAAACCCGCGACAGAGGCAGTGCATGAGCAGAGTTCGATCCGGCGAGAGAGACGTCACGCCATCTCGGTCTCGTCGATCCTCATCATCTTGTGTGGGGTGCCAGTGTACGAGTCCTATGGACATGACAACCAGAGGGATAAAAGGTTAAAAACAACCAGCACCAGTAATGACCATTTTATACCATCATTAACTCATAACATTAATGACGTGTCATTTTTAATATTTAATAACACAGATTTAACAATGTTTTTATTGTCATGTCAGGGCTGGGCGATATGGTCAAAATATCATATCACGATAATTAAAAAGTTATCACGATACACGATATTTATCACGATACATGTGACCGCAGACAAAATGCATCAGTAGCAACAGGAGGTCAGTGTTCTTCAAGCACTGATGATATCCTCTGATAAAAGTATCGCTATATTGCCCACCCCTATGTGCACTTTCTGCATGCATCAATGTTCTTTAAGGTCCCAGGCTGATTAACTGCATTTTTTTGGTCCTTTTAGATTAGAGGGGTCACTATAGCAATTTTACTACCCTCAAAAAAACCTCTGAGGGGAGTTTCAAACCAAATACCGGTCCGATATACTTTAGTTTTATCATTTTCCGAGGTTAAATTGGCCCTGAAGATGCAGGATGCTAGTCATTTTGAAGAAAACAGGAGATTTAATGAGAAAAAAAAAAAAAATCTAATTTCAAGTTTTGTTTCACAAACAAACAAGCAAACATCCAACAATCCTCCCCGTCTAAGGCCTACAGAGCCCGTGCAGGACGGCACCAGGACCTTATCTGATATTAATCTATAGTAAAAAGTAAACATCTGCATCGCAGACTCACCTCAGGAGCAGAAGGGTCGCTGGACTTTGGGTTCTGCGCCTCCGTTTCAGGATCCGGCGAATACTCGACATCCAACTCAAAGTCCATGACCTCGCCGAGATCCCTGAGCGACCGGACAGAGAACAGCATTTGATGAAGCTCGCGCTACGCTTATTGCAAACGAGCCGTTACTGATTTCTGATAGAACCGGTACTGATACAGATCTCGATATCTGAGGACTTAAACATCCCATAATGACGAAACAGAAGCACGTCGCTTCTCGACGCATCCTGACCAGAACAACATCTTGGTACTCGGTGAACTCTGCTTAAACTTATACGAGTGCGACTCGTTTCAGTCGATTCATGATTCAGTGATTCAGATTCACAATAGCTCTAGGTGCAGATCTGTGCTGTGTTTATCGTGTTTTTCTTTATACATATACAGGACTATTCTTAGTGCAATTAAGTCCAATTCACCAATAGTGGTTCTTTTTACTTTTCATTTTCAATACATGACTATAACAAGCTTTGTGCTCATGATTTTGGGTAACTGTAGGTTCATGCAAGTGTTAATGATACAGTACAGACTATATTATACTCACAGTTCTTGTTATATATAACCTATGAAGGATTTGGACATATCCCCATCATAAAACAGGGGCACCTGTACAAACTCCATTCACTCAGTATTCATTTTCAGTTCTCGATGCGCCTCCTGGGACGAATTAAGGACGAGAACCGAGGTACCGCTGCATTTAAAGCCATTCCGGATTGTGTTCAAAACTCAAACCACTCCAAAACGTACAGCTCTTGCAGGTCGGCGCCCTCTTGAGCCGGGGGGTCCCAGGCGTGGAGCTTGACCTTCCACAGCTTTATCTGCTGGTCCCACGAGCGACGGCTGTACTTCTTAAATTTGTTAGGTGTTCTTGGATGGACCCCTGACTGTCTCAAGTGCCTACAAAATGACAAACAGACATTTCACAGACTGAGCTTAACACTTTCCTCCATAAGCTGCACCGCTACCTTCCACTCACTTAGGCACTTCTTTAATGTATCGGTCATAGGCCAGCGTGTTCTTCCCATAGTTGATCTGCTTCTGCCTCCTCATCAGCACACCCTCGTCGGTCTCGATGTCGCCCGGCACAGGAGAGTCCCTGGAATCTCGCGAGTCTGAGCTGGAAACATCGATCGTGCACGTTGACATATACACTGGACACGGATACGAACGACTGCTACAGACATGATGACCTACCTCCCAGACGACATTTTTCTCTCTCTCTGAACAAAATCCGCAGCAAGTATCCGCCTTCTATAACTAAGACGAGAAAATACAATCAGCAGCTCTTCCGTGGATTCATTCCCACTTAAAACACCTCAAATGTGGACGAGTCACAAGTCTGGCCCTAGTTAGTGTCCTATAGAGATAGGCAGGGACTTCTGGGGTTACCAGATATCTGTTTACATTATCTAACGTTTAAAATGGACTAATATTCATTGGCTTGGCTTGGGATATGGCATGTGCCAGTAGAAAAACGTCTAGATTACACCAAAAAGTGCTGCTAACCTCAGTGATGTGGTTATATTTGATCTTAAAACCAAACACTATGCAGAAAAGCATGATCTGTAAAGCAGCCATACCAGGGAAGCACCACGATCCAAATAAATATTCCATTCAGTTAGCAATCTATGCATTCAAAGGATTAACAGAAATCCTTCTTTTCTACCATTTCAAGATCTGCCCAGCCCTGAACAGTAGTAATTAGGCGAGGTAACCGACCGTTCCATATCGCGCCGGACGTTGGTGCGCATCTCATCAGCCTCCACCTCGTCACCCCAGTTTGTTATCCTAGACACAGGGCCGTCACTCTCTGGAGTGGTAAAGCTGAAAGGGAAAGCGTACAGAACTTAAAACCAGTCGGTTCAGTCTTTATTCTCTTATAAAAGTGTAAAAATAGTTGAGACACGGTGCTTTGAGTAATAAGCTGGCAATATAGGGTGTGTTGGATGTGGGAGAAGACAGGAATAAAGACCTGAGCTGAGAACAAGAGACAAATGAAGGCCAGACGATCTCCTAAACAACAATGCTGTATCACTATACAGTGCAGCGCCCCCTGCTGAGTGCACTGCCCATGTCCACTATCAAAAATAATAACAGCCCATTTTTCTTACCCTTCAGGCCTGCATGAAACCGACCCGTGCCCTTTTCTGTCTGATCTGTTGGGTTCGGCCTCACCGTGCCATCTTCTCGCAGTTCCATCTGCGCCACGTTTCCGGCAGTGCGACCATTTTGAAGGCGTGTGGTTCCTGATAGAACAGATCAGGGTTTAAACAATGCACTCCAAAAGCAGCTTTATTAACTCAATAGCTGTAGATCTAAATTTTTACTGCAATTGGTAACGCCCAGTCTGTACAGTGCCCGGCCGGGCTGGTGGCACCACAGAGTTTACACACCACTGGTCAAGTGACATGCTTTGTTAACTTTGTAAATGAAGGAAACAAATAAAGCCACAACATTTCTGCAGATTTAAATGCAAACGTTTTAAAATGTGTTGAAAACTAAGTGTTAGAACTGAACCGGCTTGTTAAAGTGTCAGGAAATTATGTGAAATGTTTTGTGTTTGCTGCAAAGGCTGTGGAACTTCACTAAAAGCAATAAAACACGATTTCTGAGCAGTTTCAGACCGTGCTGCAGGACTGAAGTCATGAAATGGAAAGTAAGACAAACAAAATGTCGACCAAGCCAGATATTCGGATTCACTCGCAAAGAGTTGAGTGGTATGAAGGACTTTGGATATTTACGAATATAGCCCTGGTTTACAGACGTATTAAAGCTATACATAATTGAATAGCTTGAATGCAGGATCATGTTTTTCTTGAGTGTTTTCCTTAACGATTAAATACAAAATAATGCACAAAACACAGTGAATACAAGCCAAACATTTTATATAGAAAGATATATAGATAGATCACAAGCTTGTGTCAGCGCAATTCAACAGCTAATTAGGCAACACGATCATTGGCTCCTATTTAAACACGACTTTAACAAGAATATACATTTACACAGACTTACTAACTTTTGCAATTAGTAAACTACATATTTAAGTGAATAAACCCTTACAAACACGGCGTCTATCTCTGTAAGGAGCAGCTGTGTATCGGCTAAGAAGCTAAACCGCGCGCTTTGTTCAAACTCGCGGGAATCGCCAGCTCACCAAACACCGAGCATTCCTCCATAAAACACAAATATCTCTCCATTTAAGCGTTACACATCGACTTGTAGGAGACCACAAACCACTCACGCATTCTCCTCGCTCCTGGTTTCAGCTCCACGCCGGTGTTTATGAGAATAAGACATGGTTTTAGGGAGAGAGCTGATGAGGAACCGCACAGAGTTTGATAAACCGCGCCACTGCCTCAGCGCTTAGCGTCAACAATCAGGTCATGTGAACGCAGGTGCATGCTGGGTAACCGCACACCCATTTGTGCCTCAGATGAGTGGCCTGATTTGTTTCGTCAAACTCTAATTTGGCCTTTAAAAACACTTTAGAGAATACATAGCCTGCATTATATTGTGCCTAATGTAAGTGAAAACACCTTTAAGTGCCTCACACTTCAACTCATTTGTGGTGTTTTTGCAGGGCGTGAGGTCCTTTAAATGAAAAAACAAAGCAAAACATTTTGCGTTACCCCCCCTTATTCTGCTCAGGGTCATGGGGGAAGGTCTGGAAGCTAACGGCAATATTTCGTAGGGTTCTGTAAACTTTTACGTTGCAAGCCTCAGTCCGGATTGGAACCCATGCCTTCAGGACCTGCCACTACCAGCAGCTGGCACTTAAAAACTAAACACGATTAGAATTTACATGTGATAAAGCCAATACAAAACGTAAAGACAAATCACAATTTTGAGAGTGCCAAGTGCACAGACGCACACTTGCTCACTCAAGTGGGACATTTTAGAGATGCCATTTTACCCAATACATAAAGCCTGGGTCACTGGAGCGTAGACAACAATGCTAACCACTGCACCACCATGCTCTCCGTTGGGCAAAATACCATACAAGTTGGATAAATAAATCATTAGTTGGCACAACCAACCTTTAAACTTAGTTCTTGGGTGTATTGAAAATCAGGTGATAGTTTATAAAGTGTCAATGAACCAGATGCATTTTAGGCCATAAAGTTAACTTTATACATAAACATGATCATTTATTAAAGTCATAAAATGGTATCTTTCATCACTGCAGTTGTTGCCATTATTAATACTCGTTACACTTTATTGTAATTGTGTAGTTTTTTTAAACCCCACTTCTAGCCAGGGTTACAGAGGCTCCAGCATGTGACATACCCATTGCCCTGCTGTGGTGGGTTGGCATACTTGACTGCAGTGCCACCCAGCTTCCCAAATGAATATTAAGAACTAGAGTTCAGTCTCACAGATATTGGACCGATTTCTTTTTTTAATATTTCATAACTGAAAATGCTTTTATACAGCGATTTGTACACTTTAAATGAAACCAACCATTAAATAAATATAAACCATTAACACTGGTATATGGCCTTTATAATGTAGTACATTCATAAAGTCTAAAAACACTCTTCTTTACAAAGAGTGGGGCTTTTATTCAGAAGAAATCATTTTAACCCATTAATCCAGGCCACAGTGGGAACAAAGCCCAGCCAAGAACTCACAGAACAAGCAGGTACGTACCCTGATCAGGATGCCCGTCTTGAAGTTATTAAACTGCAGCCATTGACACTTAATTTAAGACCCTAAAATTTCCAGCCCATCAAGAACGAACAGCACATAAAAATCATATCGCAAACAAAGGTTGGTATCCCATCAACTTTATTCACATTCATGCATTCAGGACTTTATTACAGGAGTCTGTACTACATTACTTCAACACCTAATGTATTAAATCAGACCTATAAAACATTTTCCACATTTTAAGCCCACTTCACCTGGTCAAGAACACAAAAGGCTCCACAGCTCATCCCCAGAAATCATTCATGTGACCCTGAACAGGACATCAGTCCCTTGTAAGGGTTGCTGTTGAAGCACCTGGGATTGATTGCCCCCTCCCATTCCATGCATCAATCTACCAATCATGTTCAGGTGTTTTTGACCTGGCCAGGAGGCCCTGCTGGGACTCGAACCCAGGTCACCACGGCAGTGAGCTAGCATCTTGGCTCTACTTGGGTGCCACAAACTAACATTTAAAGCCAGTCTTCCAACAGCTCCAATGAGAACCACTCCAACATTACCCTGCAAAATACAAGAGGTCACTTTGGTTAACTGCACCATTAGAAAGTGTAAAGTTAATTTAAAAAAATAAAATAGTGTAGCAGGCCTTCTTGTCAGGTTTGTGCAGATTGAATCAACTGAAACCTGTGCCAGTCCTGCAGATGCTCTCCCAAGCTTACAAGGCATCATCACAAGCAAGAGGCTTGCATGATGGTATCAACCTGGATTCAAAGGCAGACGTTACACTATACGATATTCAGAATGAGTTTGTAGTCTCAGCAAAAGAACTTGTGTCTTCGGAATGTGAAGCGATCAGCAGTAGCCGATTAAAGATATTCCGGTACTCAAATTTTGGATGAAAATCTGATGGATACTAAACAAGACTGTTACTGTGACTCAAACGTTCCACCACTGAAATCGCAGTGTAAAGCCGGCTTTCGTGAGGCAAGATCACTTACTGTTCAAGTCTCGCTCCTATTGAAACGTCCTGCGGAGAGAGAGGGGAAGAGTTAGAGAACCATGACAGATGCTCTGCACCTCATAAAAGCAGTGATCGTGCTCAGAGCTGATGCTTCTCCATTGAACAGTAAGAATGATGTGTTGATTCAAGTTCATCAGAGCAAGGGTTTGCAAACTTGGTGCATTTACATGGACAATCTTGGGAGTCAGATTTTGGTATTCAAGGTCATAACGGCAAAACCCAAGTAACCTTGATAGATTGGTTGGTGAATAAAGCTATAGTAACCCATGTGTCATCATTTCCAAGCTGTTTAGGGGCTTCGAGTAAGAACCTCAACCCTCTTAGTGTTCCATCCTTGGCATTCACATTCAAATATGGCTAGGCGTCAAGTGTTTATATTGTTCAAGTACTCATTGTATTATAGCTTTCAATTAAGAGCAGTGTTTTTAAATAAAAAGCAGTGTTAATGGTCAAAGTCCAGATTATGAAGTGTACTTTGCCCCTAGAACAATTTATATTATGATAAGAGCCCTAAATTCATAATTGAAAACCAATTTTCATGGGACAATTGACCTGTTCTGGCATCTACTTCAGAAACCATTCAGAATTTGCGATGTAGCCAACTATCATGGTTCAGGAGGAAGCTTCTGTTCTCCATTCTCACCCGTTTGTGAATGTTTTCTGTAGGCAAATGTGTTGCCAGTACCAATCCAGAATACATCAGTACCGGCAATGCAATTCAGAACAGTAAGACTCAATTTCTACCCAAAATCTGAGCCATTTTGTCGATGTAAACAGCAGCACTACCCCAATAAAATCCTCACCAAGACATCATGGATCAACGTCAAAACCAGGACTTCATGCAACCTGTAAGAAGAGATAAAAATGATCACCCAGTGCAAACAAGCCAACTACAGCTCTGACTTCAAGCAACCTGCTCCACTAAAACTCCATCATGATCATTCGGTCCACCAAATGAACGTCATTTAATCGGTTAGCCATGTTTGCCCACAGACTAGGGCTGAACCCAAGGGTTTAACGAACAGCCCACTCTCAGACGGACAGGGCTCCACCACAGCCATGCAGCAAGACCTGCTAAAACAGCATGTCCTGAGCACAGCCCAAACGGTGGAGCCTCACTCTCCCAGCAGAGTAACACTAGCTCAGGCACGGGACAGGCCTGCACAGCTGACTGCCGCTGGATGAGGTGCAGAATCAAAGCAGAGGAAAGTTTACTTACCAGCACTGTTAATAATCCAGAGCCTGGTGCTCAAGTGGGATAATCTGTGAAGAAGAATTTGGGAGAAGTGAGTACTGTGTATATGCACCACAGAACTAAGAGACTCCCTGCTAACCAGGAGAAACAGGGGTTAAAACACATTACTCTTAACTCAGCACTTTGATTCAGTATTGTCCTTCATTAAAACCTAAAGAATATCCCTAAACATTCTCTGGGCTCAACTGGCTGCACAGTGCACAAGGCAGGAACCACCCATGAAGAAACCAAATAAAAAGGACACACAAACATCTCAGAGATGCCAATTAACCTAACAGCTTTGCAATATGGGAAGAAACCAGAACACTAAAACGTCTATGTAGATAAGGGGAGAACATGCAAACCACATGCAGCAGTCAAGCCAGGATCAAGTCCAGGTCTTGAACTAAGGAAACTATCATCAAGATGTTGAGTGAGGTGTAAAATATGAACATATGGATACGAATTATTAAAAGACGAGGAAATAGAAGAAACGCCAAAAGTCTCAAGTTATTTGTAGCCTAAACAAGCTTAATTTCAAATATACATCCCATAGCAAAAAAATATAACCCATAATTTTTGCCTTCACCGGCACTGAGTAGTTTCTGATCCTGCACAACAGACCCATATAAACTCAACATCATTCATACAACTTGTTTACACTTTTAAATAACACACAAATTTATGAACCCATGTCCAGATCAGTTTAACCACGGCAACATTTTGGGTCTTACTCTAGGATACCATGCACAAACCTGAACACGTGGTCAGGAGCAAAACCATGCTGCCTGAGTAACATACAAAAAAAAGGCCAGCCCAACAACAAATCTAAGAAAAAATAAGTGCACCTATCTAAAACTATTTAATAATCACAGATTCTGGAGCTCACCTCCATAAGAGTTCAGGTTACGCAAACCAAAGCCTCGTGGAGCTGGAAGGAATCTGGTGAAGGACCAAGCCACATGGTAAAACCTCGCCATGCCGAAATGAGAGGCAAGAAAATGTCGCTGAGAGTATTTATACCAGAGCTAAGACCCCCACCACCGAAGAAGAGCTCGGGTTTGCTTGCTTGTGATGCCTCCTACAGACTCAACTCCATAAAAGCAAGTTTGGGCACCTTTCCAGATCAGTAGTTTCTTTTTTAGGGTCTCAAATATCAATCGACTTGAATTTAAAAATATACATAACGTGTTTTTATCTGAACAGGAACGCCTAAACTTTTGAGAAAGACACAAAAAGAAAGAAAGATGTAAGTACGGTATTAAATGTGTGGTAATCTCACCACTAGATGTCGCCAATACACCAATTTTAGGACATATAGATGTAGTACGCATTAGCGTTACTGGACTGTATTTAGCCTTAGTTATCGAAATTGCTTTTTATATATTTTGCTCGAATAATTACATTCTCCATCAAATTCCATTCGATTCCGAAAACGTCGGAGTCGACTCCGATTCTGATTCCGATTTCAGGAGTTGAGAATCAACAGTAAAAGTCAATTCCAAGAGTCGATTCCTCTTTACGATTCTCGAAACACTGGCGATTAATTTCACCTCTACAACATATATAACTTTTAACTAAATTAATACACTAAGATATATTTGTGTATATATAGTATTGTGAACGTGTAGGCGTAGTTTTACATCATTTAGAAGTGTGTAATAAAAAACAACGATCTTTTACAAAAAAAAAAAAAAAAAAGATCTAATCCCACCTAAATAAGTCATAGTGATCTAATAATTTCATATAAAAACCCTAAATAGACATATCAGTAAATAAATTGGTCAATACCTATTGAGCACGGCCATCAAATTTAGGTCAGTTTCTTAACTGTACACTAGGTGTCGCTACAAGCCTGAACAAATAGCTGACTCGCTATAAAACACAAATTTATAGTTACATAATTCAAAATCATACTAAAATCACGTAAAAACCCCTTAATGGAAACCTACGTCTTAATTTAGAAAAAAAAACAATACGTATTTCTCCTTAACATAAGTATAATTCAATAATAAATACTGAAACGTTTTTTTTCACAGCATGTACTCAGGTACTATAAAGCTGAATACAATGAAGCAGAATTAAATGTTGTAATAAGGCATCAGCAATCCGCCGGTCCACCATCACAGGGACCATATTTGCTTATTTGTGCTTCAGAGGCACCTTTTTGCCAAGTCGGGCTTCATGTGGGTACAATTGGCTGTCTGATGGAGAGGAGGCTGGATGGGGAAGCAGGTCAGGATGGATCATCCTCTAGTGCTGCAACACTGCCGACCCTGTGGTAAACTGGTGCCCAGTCCGACGGGATCATTCAAGTGGCTGCCCTGTGATGGATTGGCACCTATCAATGGATGCCTGCACCCTCTAAAAGTAGATGCCTGGCTAGGAAACAGATATATGTATAATGTAATGTCATGTAAGTTATTTATTTACATTCTCCCGACACGACCCACTTAACGTACATCCTTTTTCTTCAAATGACAAGACTTGAAAGAAACAAGCTGTAACTCATGCATTTATAAACTCAAAACAAGATGGTGCTTCCCTTTCTTCGACTCCATTCAGTTCCCAGCCTCTGATGTCATGCAGACAGAGCGATCAGGCCTGTGAGGACGTCCTGACTGATGATCAGGCGAGGTTTTATTGCTTTTCCACAGTGGCCGGGCGTCATTCGGTGCTATCAGGGGAACTTTCCCACCGAGACCCCCGGACGGACGCGTCTCCCCTTGTTCGGGCGGGGGAATTCTCCAGAAAGGCCCGAGCATCTCCACGGCAACATTAACAAGCAGAGGGCGAGGGTGTTAGGAGATGAAGAGAGAGGATGTGAGCAGAGCTGAAGGGCAGGGCACAAAGGCCGTCAGAGAACATAACCATGGCCAAGGCAGTTTTGAGACCTTGAAAATGAGCCAGTGTGCTTTATTTATTTATTTATTTATTTATTCACCAGATTCTCACAACCTGCATAAGGTTCTGCAGCGTCACCACCACGCAGGAGTTAAATAGGAGTTTGCATTTACATTAGGAGCGTTTAGCAGGCACCTTACTCCTGATCTGGGCAGTGAAGGTTAACTAACAGTGGCAACTTTGCATGGGTTTAATCTTCTGTCTAGTAGTCAAGTCAGATTTATTTCTATAGTGCTTTTTTAGATCGTCTTGAAGCAACTTTACAACTTTAGATGATCTTCTAATATCTAAGGCCAATCATGAATTGAGCAAGCCTAGGGCGACAGTGGAAAGGAAAAACTCCCTAAACCTTAGGAGGACCAAAACTCCTAAAACTACTAAAATATCAAATACAATAACAAAAAACATGCATAGACCGATACAGTCACTTTAGGATCTCGAGTCCTTGGCAGGTAATCCACTGCTCTGATTTAGGTGGTGGGAAAACCATTCGTCTTCTCACCAACACCAAAAGTGAAGGAAGAGTCCCGTTCAGTTGCTCAAATGTAAATGGAGGTCACGTTAAATATCTTCTGGTTGTATTCAAATAAAGAGACTAAGAAATAATTATAGATGGTCATCATATATGGCCGGTGAAAAAAAAAAAAGGTATATCTAATCTAATGGTGGCCTTAGACTTTTGCACAGTACTGTACTGCTGTTTATTTTTTGATAGGATACAGGATAGCAAACAAGTTGCAATGGTTCGAGCTTTTATGACGTTTTGACATTTTCAGCAGCTTAACTGGCAGGGATTTGAACTCGAGCTCCTGAGCAGCACTAGCCTCAACCACTGAGCCACCACTCCCAATTCGGAGCTGAAAAGCCCTTCTTCATTCATGGAAACCTATAATAAGAAAAGTATCCGTTTCTTATTACCTGTTATTCGCTCTACACTTTTGGCGAAGAGATACAGAACCCACAATGAGCCCGCTAACCTTCTGTAATCAAGTTGCTAAGGTCAAAAATGTCATATAGACAGGCTTTATGATTTTTTCTGATGCTTTGTATTCACAGGGTAAAGTATGCTTCTGGGTTTGGTTAGGTTTACATGGTGTCCAATCTAATTCAACATTTCAGGACAATTCTGAATAACGATACTCCATATCAGAACAAGTAATCCTTTAAAATATGATTTTAACCTCAATTTCAGTACTAAGAGCTTAAGGGACTGTCATGGCTGCTCCTGAGGTCCAGGAAGGTCCCAGCACTGCCAAGCTACCACTGTTGAGACCAGTTTCTTGGACAGAACCAATTTTTTAGAAATGTTTCCTCTCGTTTTGGCTCCACTTGTCCTGGTCAGGTTGTGGGGGCTCTGGCATAGATCCCGGGGAACACTGGTGTAAGCTTGCCCTGGATGGGCCTCCTGCAAAGTAGGCAGAAGTAACCGCCGGGTCACTGTTGTGGTGGGCTAGTATATCATACAGCAGTGCCACCGGAGCAATTTGGAAATAAATAAGAGAAAATCTATTTTGTATGAAAGTCTAAACACGTTTATAGGTAATGCACAAGATTTCCTTTTTTTTTTCTGTACTGTTTTAAGATGTACTGACTTGTTCATACATGGTACATAAAAGATTCAGTCCTTTAGATCATTTTCATCTTTATTTCTTATTATGTTTACAAATACAAATATTACAATATTACAAATGTGTTAACAGTTCAACACAAACAAAAAACAAAAAAAAAAACCCTCCAGAATTCGGCCGGGATTAATCTCTCTCAGGTCGCATAAAGTGCATCAGGTTGAGGAAATTCAACAATAAAAAAAACAAAAACAAAAAAAAAAGGCAAGTCTCGTACCAGTAGACAGCAGCTATTTTAGTAGATCCCTGTCCAACAGAGGCAGGGACTCGCACATGGCATCATCGCTTATGCAGCTTTGGGACATTTTCATTAAGACCTTTACAAAAAACCTTCACATAACGAAGATAAACAACTGTACCCGATTCAAACTACAGCGTGGCCCTGACCCGGTGTAAGGACTGTTTTAGTGTCAGAAAGTGTCTAGGGGAGGGACTCGTTTTCAGCAGGTCCTTACACCTCAGTGCTATGTCTTATTCTACGTGTTCGACACTGACTCAAATGCCACGTGATCAAGCACAAACACTTACATTTAAGACATTCAAAGCTAAAAAAAAAAAAACAGGCTTTAGAAAAAACTCCTGGCCAGATCTCACGAGGTGCTCTGTAGCCTGCACAGGCACGCCAGTGTTCAGAGGTAGTGTGCACGACTAAAGTCAACGACACATCAGGTTGAAAAGTGAGGACAAATCACAGTGGGACCCGATTCAGTGGAAGAGGGGTACCTATCCTCCGAGGGATCTTATTCGGTGCCCCGGTCTCAGGCCCTACAGTCAGGCAGGATGAATGGCTCCTTTATGGAATGGCATTTAAGGCAGACAGAGCTGGAGAACTGAACTCATGGTCTCGACTTAAACGGAGTGACCTTTGTCTAACGCCTTCGATTGATCCTTCTGCACAAACACCTGCGTACATAAAGACCCCCAAAATAACCACAGATACATACAGGACCAGCCAATAAATCGGCCGATATTAACGCTCCGAAAACAAGCAAATACAAGCAAATGCAGACTTCTCATGCTGATACTTTTTAACACTTTGCAGAATGCGTTTCCAGTTCCCAGAGTTAACTTCAGAAACGCGTCTAAGAGTAGGCTGAAGGGTTGTAAAACTATTTTAACACCATAACGAGAAGAGACATTTGCTTCCATTTGAAAACTTGCTATCCTTTCTTCAACTTATCATGCTCACGGATCTTTAGACGTTCTTTAACAAACCTGCATTTGGGACGCTCTTAGGAGCCGCTCCAGCTTTTATCCACCAATTAACATTCATTTCACTATATTCTGATCTGAAGCTAAAAAGTCTGTCCAATGCCACCACCGACCACTCGATCATCACCGCCACATGGGCTGCGTCGCGGCTCGTGGGATTTTCGGACCAGCCATCCTGGACCCTGTAGGCGTTTTAGACGATCCCGTGTCCGTGCTCTTCGCGGTTTTCGCCTTGGCTGCGTTTAACACTGCAGTTCGGACAGTTTTTGCGTTCGCGCCCGAGGTCGGGCTGTGAACGGCGCGAGACTGGCACGGGCTCTGGGGGTCAGACTGGGGCGCCAGGCGTTTCGTGACCCGTAACGGAGAACCCCTGACGAAGGGCTCGTGGCCGGCCGGAGTTTTGTTCGTTTCAGGGCAGGGCTTGTCGGCGGGTCGGCGGTTCTGCTTCGCCTGTGGCTCCCTGGTGCTGATGCTGCGTTTCAGTTCGGCCTGGAGGTTGCTGGACCTCGCGCCCGGAGACGAGCGCATGGAGGTGGAGCGTGAAGGAGTTAAGCGCGACGTCCGAGGTGGAGAAGGTCCCTCGGGGAGCTCAGGCTTGGCTCGCGCTTTTGAAATACCCGGGTTGCTACAGGGACTGTTTCGGGGTGCCAGTCCTCGTTTAGAGAGCACACGAGTAGGGGTTTTGGGAGTATGACCATCTTCCTTAGGTTGGGTACAACCCGTGGCGTCCCTCTCCTCCGCCTCTTGCTCCTTCCTCCACTTTGAGCAGTGGTTCGGTGCCGGTCGTTGTGCGACGGGGGAAAGGTTTTCGTACGAGCGCAGACCTTTTACCAGAGTGTGGCATTCTAAGGTCTCTCCCACCTGTGGATATGTCCGCTCCCTGCTCGGGCTCACTGCCCCTGCCTCCTGCGCCAGCTGAGGGGAGAGTTCAGGATGGCAGGCCCCTTGCCAGGTCTCTGCATCAGCCTGGACGGGTTGTTTGGGGTTCGATTCATCTGAGCACGAAGTGTCCTGGTCCCTCTCGTCCTCCGTCGTCTCGAATTCTCGACTTATTCCAACAAGCGACGACGTGTTCGTTGCCCGCGGTCGCTCGATTTCAAGGCTGTCCTCTTCTATAGGAGCAAAAGCGTCTTCACTCGAGACTCCAGTCTGGTTTGTCCCACTCGTCGGCGCGTGTCCGTCAACGTCCGCTCTTAAAACGCGCTCCTCCGGCGTGGCGTCCATTTTAATTCCAATCAGTGAGTGTCTCCTAAACACGGACTTTCTCCTGCAGCCCTCTGAGCTGAGGATCTGCTGAAGATCTCGGTCGTCCGATCCGAGGGACAACTGCGAGTCCAACTCCGAGCTCTTCTCCCGGCTGGAAAGGCGCTGCGATTGTCTGCGGAAGCTGCGACGGCTCCAGGTGTGGCTCAGGTTCTTCTCCAGCGTGCTTTCCAGGTCGTCGAGCTCCGAGCTGCTACAGGTGGCCAGCGATCGTCGCTTCTCCAGGTTCTCGCGCTGGCGCTCCACTCGCCTCCGCTCCTGCCGCTCACGCTCAGAGTTCTCCTGAGACAACAGCGACAAGGATTTAATAGGAGAATGTATGAAGGACTGGAACAGATTCATTCAATTTACATCGAGGTCCTATGGGGCTTGCAACGTGATGGTCAGGAGGTGCTGTTACAGCTTAGAACGTTGTTGTGTGTGCGCTGTTGTTAGGAGCTGATCGACCTTTTGTTATTCGGTCCGTGTGTGGTTTTAATGTTTTGGCTGATCGGTCTATAAAGTGTTTTACTACGGCTTTGAACGCAGGTTAGCCAATCGGGTATTAGACCAAACACTGCTGAGGTTTTGGGCCTGGAGATCTAAGGCTTCTTTGAGAATGAATCACTGCAAACTAGTTCCACATGGCTGATGTACCTTTTCCCTCCCTAACCAGATCTTCGTCATTTGTTTGCTCTTCTACGGATTTGCAAAACCCACAGCCTGTTGTACCGGCAATAGATCAACACTGGTACGAGAAAGCTTGTGGTCGGGATCGTGAGAACATGGTTCGCTTTCATCACAGAGCCTGTAACGTCAGCCGTATGTACCTCAACCAATGTTTGCACCAAAAGCCACCTTTACAGACCTGAATAAATATTACTTGACATATTCAATAAGACCTCTGCACTAGCAAAGTTCAAACGACCAGAGAATGACCCGAGGACGTTCGGGTTCTCTCACCTGCACGGCTCTTTGAAAGCGATGGCAGAAGCCGTGGAAGATCCGGCAGGCTTCCTCCAGCTTAAAGGAGCTCTCGTCTTCACAGAAGAACTCCACCAAGGCCAGGCTGGTCTTGCGCAAGCTGTCCACTTCTTCCTGAGCTTCCTTCAGCCTCACGTCTGCGGTCTGGAAGAAACCAGATGCAGAACCGCAATGAAATCTCTCTCAAAGCGTAATAAAGGCTGATATAAGAGATCGCAGCGAGTCTCACCTCCAGGAAGGGTCTGGCCTGCTGTTCGAGCTCGGGCTCCGTCTGGACGCTGGTTCTCAGTGCATCGACTCTGATCTGTAACCGAGCCAGATCCTCCAGCGCAGACTCCTCAGACAGCCTACATGACGACAGAGTCGGGTCATTAGCACATTACGTGAGAGCTGCGATGCAGGTGGATAAACCGTCTGCAACAGGTAGAACGTGGTTAGCGGTCGGGTTAAAAGCTTACCTCGCGGCAGAACTGACGTGACTCAGCTGGCTCGGAAATGTCAGCAAGTCCTCGTCTTTCTTCACGGCCTCCTGCAGGAACAGTGTTTAAAAATAAGGATCTGACATCCATGACATAGGACATGAAAACATCTAACCAGCCAATCAGGACATGATCACGAGGAGCTGCCGAATCAAACCGAGCATCGGAACGAGGAAGAAAGGTGATTTAATGGCTGTCGGTCTGACTATTTCAGAAACCGCTGATCTGCTGGGATTTTCACACACGGCGCCATCTCTAGGTTTTACAGAGAACAATCCGAAAAAGAGAAAATACCCAGTGAGGGCAGAGAATCTCTGGGTGAGAATGCCACGTTGATGCCTAGACTGGTTCGAGCTGATAGAAAGGTCACAGTCACTCAAATAACCACTCATTACAACCGAGGTATGAACAAACAACACATCCAACCTTGAGGCAGATGGGCTACAGAAGACGAAGACCCCACCCGGTGACACTCCTCTTAGTTAAGCGCAGGCAACCAAGGCTACAATTCGTGCAGGCACATCAAAAATGGACGACAGAAGGTTAGAAAAAGCCGCCTGGTCTGACGAGTCTCAATTTCTGCTGCAACGTTCGGATGGTCGGAAACCATGAAAGCATGGATCCATCCTGCCTTGTAAAAAAGGTTCAGGCTGCTGATCGTGTAATGGTGTCATATTTTCTTGGCACACTTTGGGCCCCGTAATTCCAACTGATCATCGTTTAAACCCGAGTATTGTTGCGGACCGTGTGCAGCCCTTAATGACCACAGTGCACCATCTTCTGATGGCTACTTCCAGCAGGACAATGCTCAAATCATCTCCAACTGGTTTCTTGAACATGATAATGTTCACTGTACTCAAAGGAATTAGGGCAAAAGGGGATCAGCGATTCTGGGGATCAATCCCTGGACCTTCAGGTCAATAATCCTGTACATTACAAAACTTTTCAGCCATAAAAGTGCCATTTTGCAGAGCGAGCCTTTTCTCACCTGACTTAGCCTCACCTTAAAAGCAACAATGCAAGAGCTCTTGGGTTTCTTTTGTACCGCTTACCCACCAGAACACGCAGGGCCTTTGCAAACAGGCGCTACACAACGGCACGGAACTCGCACGGCTACTTTGTGTCAGCGCTGTAACACGACCTTGTCGTCCTCATTCTAAATTATCAAAGAGCTTTTGAGGGAAACGATGAAATCACCGCTAAAGACTCAGAACCATCCCGGCGTCCTACCAGCTCGAGTGCAAGTCATTCCCGCCTTACACTTGTTACACTCTTTACCACACAAAACCACGGGGACGGTACTGACCATGGCGACGAAGTGCAGCAGGTCCACCCCCGGCTTGTTGGCTTTGGTGTCGGCCAGTTTGAGCAGTGAGGCGATCCTGAAGCCGGCCGCGTTTCCCGCGTAACCCCCCTGCAGGCACAAGTGAGGTCAGTGTGATCGAGTTCCTTGGGGTTTGATTTCTTAAACAAATGGAGCTTAGCAGTGTGATCCCAGCATGGGCACGTCAAACTAAACACACACCAGGACTGCCAAATTCCTCTAACCACTCCATTTATGTCATGACTTTAAAGATTTATTACTATTAGACAGATTTGAAGTTTTGAAAAAGAACACATTTATTTAAAAATCCTTTCAATGAGTGTGAACAGATAAATAATCTGTTACTGTAGCGGTAGTTAAACACTTGTTGCTTAGTTAACACTTACTGCGTTCATGTAGTTTCCGGCCTTGAGCACCAGGCGCAGGATGGAGTGAAGCTTCTGGCAGCTCAGCAGCTCTGTAAGGACAAGAGAGATGGTCAAACGAGAAATACAAAGCAACAGAGTTTGATAAAAAGAAATGAGAGAAATGTCTGCTGTGAAGTAAGCACACGGTACAACGTTACACCTAAAAGCGTGCATCTCTAACTTAGTGTTCCATCGTGCCAAGTGGACCAATATTGTTTTCCCAAGTACAGCCAAGTCTTCAAATAAGGGGGGAGGGGGGGCTATGATTTATGACGCTGACTAAAGTGACAAAGTGGTGGCTGCAGGGAAAAGAGTGCGCTAAAAGAAAAGAGCCTCTGCCCTCTCACTCTCACACACACCCGCCAACACTTTACCTCTCGCCGCCTCCCTGAGACATCTGGCCGCCCCACACAGAGAGGTCACGGCAGGGTCGAACTCCTGCTGCAGGATCATGGCGTCCAGACGCAGGCGAACACTAACGGAGGAAAGAAGGACCGATCATTCAGAGCAATGGCGTCAGATTCTCCTTTATTTACTTTTAGGGGGAGGGAGCAGCTGATAGAGAGATTCGAGTTATTGAATGGGTATGAATGGGTTAAGATTTGGAAAGTTCCGGTTAAAGACTTACTTTCGAACTTCTATCAGTAAGAGCATGAAGAGGTCTGGATCTCTGAGGGAGTTACGATCGCCGGTGAACTTCTTCAACCGGCCCTCCTGAAAATGAAAGGAAACGGGCATGTTGATCTGTACGTGTCGGTTTGTGAATCAGCCAGAACATGGAACAGCTCAAAGGTTAACAGAACTTTAACATTTTGTGATTGTACCAAAACCTTACACTAGGGTACACTGTTTGCACCTTACTTATTGTGCTGCATTCTGGGAGTATGAGAGTTAGTTTAGGACACAGTATAAAAATTGTCTTTGTTTATTAGTATTATTTAACATTAAAGTTACACCAAGTGTTGTGATTATGGACCAGAAGGTCCAGTTTTTCAAAATTTGACTTGTATTTACATGTAAGAATCAGACTCTGTAGGAAAAGGCCTTAACTCTCAAAAATTAGGATGAATTACTAATGGTATGAACAGGGCAAGAGATAATTGTTACCTCGTCACTATCAGGCAGCAGCTTGCACAGCTCGGCCAGTTTCTCGGCCCCGTAGCGCTCTCCAGCTCCTCGCTTCACATCCTCCACAATCTCCTTGGCTGCACTGTGGAGAAAGAAAACACCGCATGTGAGAATGACGTCACTCCACATGTTATCTTCAGATAAAGTGAAAGTACCAGAGCAAAAGTCAGTGCAAGCTAAGCATTTCACATTTAGAGCCTTGGCAAAATCCCATCTCAGCCTGGAAACAAGACGGATCCCGAGTGCACAGTGCACTTTTTATTTCCCTGCTGTATTATCAGCCATATCTGGGTGGCGGATGGGAGATCGAGCACACAAACGTTAGGACTACTTCTACATAACCCCACGTCCTTACAGGAACTGCTACACAGAACGATAGAGGCGACACGTTCATATCAATTTACCCCGGAGTCCTCATCAGTCTCTTCCTCTCTTAGCGAGAGTTGTTACGTGTGGTTATGTAAGCGTGAGGCAGCACTCATCACAGACATGACTGAATTCAGACTTGACATGACTTCTCAGATAAATATTTGGGAGTGCCCTTTCAAAGCATCCATCACCACACGATTACATAAGTGTCTAAATAATCACACGGACAAGCAATTACAAGATGGAGAAATGGTTCTGGCACCAGCTGTACTGTAACCACCGTGTTAGAACCTGATCAAAGCACAGCTGAAACTCACCAGCCAACATAACGCACGGGCCATTTCATCCCTAACCTGCCACAGGAACAAATAATAATCAGGAAACCAACAGAAGCAGACGATGTCCTGAGCGGCTTCTGACCTCACCATGCACCTTCTGCTCTTTATACTCGGTGGTAATGGTTTTTATTTAGTACTGCAGCATTTAGTGCATTCGTATACGATGCTCGAAAGTATATGAACCCTTTAGTTATGTAATATTGGATCATTTTCCTCAATAAATAAATGACCAAGTGTAATATTTGTGCCTCATTTGTTTAACTGGGTTCTCTTTATCTACTTTTGGGACTTGTGTGAAAATCTGATGATGTTTTAGGTCATATTTATGCAGAAATATGGAAAATTCTAAAGGGTTCACAAACTTTCAAGCATCACTGTAGACATTCATGTTCAGATTGGGCAGGGTTTCACCTCTTTAACCTAACAGACGGGAGTGCCAAGAAAAACATGCATATTATCCTGAGATAAATAAAAATGGGCGGACTTGTAATACTGTACTGTGCAAAAATCTCAGGGCACCATTAGATTAGATACGCTATTGTTTTATTACTGGTATATATAATTATTTCTCAGTCCCTTTCTTAGAACAGAACCAGAAAATATGGGAGATTTGTGCGTAGTATTAAAAAAGTTCAGGAAAACAGCTTCTATAGGCTAGCAGCATCTGGCAGTTTCATCAGGATGCCAAATGACCCTTCTACAGTCCGAACAAGCTTGATCAGAAATGCTTTTTGGAATGGTAGCAGCCAAGAAACCACTTTATTCAGAAGGGGAACAGGATGAAAAGGCTAAGATATGCTAAAGCTCACCAAGATGGCTTTGAATATCAGTGGAAATGCTTTGTTACCGATTAGGTTTTTGCTTGCTCAGTTAAGAAAACGTGTCCCCCTGCGTGACACGGTGCATGCAGGTGGCTCTTTCACCTCGCTTCCAAGAACCACGCATTAGCTCATCTTTTTGTACCTTGTAATTGTTCATGTAAGAGAATACCAGCAGGCCCCAAGAGCCGATATAATGAAACGGTACACGAGTGCAAGACAAAGGCCGTCTCGCTGGGGAGCAGAATTCATAACACGTCCAACTCGTGCTGAAAAAAGTGACTGGCAACGCAGCAGAAACGAGCAGAGAGTGGAGACGTTACAGACGTTCGAGTACCTTTATAATAAGTAATGGTTCTCGGAGCAAGTTCTGACAAATATCAGCCATAAAAAAAATGCTGCTCTACAATTATGAGTCGGTCAATTGAAACCACATTCGGAGTGCAAGTACGGACACGAAGGCGTACGAGCTGATCACAAAAAACAACAACAAAAAGACCAAACGCAAAAAGACCTTTCGGTGGATCAGGAGCTTTTTTTTGAAGCTCTTTTTAAACTGAAGGTTGTTCTATAATAAAAGGGAGGTAAAGCCTGATGCTTGACAACATTTTATTCATGACAGGGTGGCAGGGAGCGCACCAACATGCTCAAAATGAACAAGGAATCTGGGCTTGGGTGATAATGTCAAGCATTTAAATCATCTGATGAGGAGAGTCAGACCAGGAGAAGGTATTGAGGCAGTTAACCTGTGGCAGTCTGTGGTTTTTGGTTACATATAAACCCTTTAAAATGTTACCCTGCAACTGTCTGGTATGATTTTCCACCACAACCACAGAAACCCAAACAACAACAAATCTGATTTACAGTTTTTCCAAAAACAACAAACGCAGGCTGAGGCTGCGTCCCAAATCACATCTGCTCTACACAGGGCCCCACCACAAAATGGCAGAACCGGTGCTACAGGGTCCAAGAAGTGGAGCATCATAGAGTTTATGTACATTTTATAATTTTACAGACGATTTATATTTTCCGATGGATTTGCGCCGAAGCTCCTAAAAAACAATGTTGACAGACACTTAATAATCCGATCAGAGTCGGATTTCTAGAGTTACCTGATTATTCATAAGTAGTCAGGTAAACAGCATTCTCCGATCTAGAAATCAGATTAAGAAATCTGATAAAGAAAGCTTTAATTTACCCAAGTAATCAGATTACTCGTAGCATATATACCATGATTTCCTACCAGCAGGTTGCCAGGTCCATGTATTCTAAAGACCTGGCTTTATTTGGCCTCTTTTATTCACCGACTGATGTTTTTTTTTTTCTTGCTGAATCTGGCAACCTGAAATATTAAACGCTATACGGAATTAAGGCAGCGAAACGCCTGCCGAACACTTCATGGAGACTCTGAAACACAGCGTATACTCGAGCAAACTAAGAATTTGATGATTTAATATTAAAGTTTGAAGTGTATGTCACAGTTTTCTGTGAGATTATTGGCTGGCTGCGAAGTCTGTAAACCCGACGGTTTCCCATTATCTGATTACTCAAGTGCATGCAAACTCGCTGGTCTGATTACTGACCAAATCTAACTTTCTGCAGTTGGATTATTAAGTGCATGTAAACACACACAATGTTTAGGTAGATGGTTCGTGCCACAACATCCACGTGACCCAGGACCCAAGGTAAGCCAGCAGAACATCGCCCAGAGCCTCACACGTCTGTGGTTTTACTGTTAGCTGTGATGGGTGTACTAGGTAACAGTGCCAATAAATGAATGAATCAGACGGATTTTGTGTTCTGTAGAAAAACCACGTTCATAAACACGGGAACATTCGGGTTCATCAAAACCGGTTGCTTAAATTCTGAACGCGTAATTTGACAGGTATTATCAGTTCAGACTTTAAGTCCTTAAATCTGCGTTACGCAATATCCATTCTCCAACTGACTAAAAACGACGTGGAACGATCTGAGGAACACAAAGGAACTGGATTTTTTAAGAAAATAAAAAAAAACAAATGTATTTCTTACACGTCTGAGAAACCGGCGCCGGATAAACCACAAACCTGCCTTGCCATTCACGTAACAGACACACCTCGCCATGTTCACTGCTCACAAACATGATACACTGCCAAAACGTGTAACGACTGCAAACTAATTAAAACAAGCTGCTCTTTCTAGGATTAGGGAATCTGCGGTGCGTGACGGGGACGGCTGCTGAACTGACTCCGTACATCACAGCTCTTTAGAACCACCTTCTGATGTCACGTGGCCCTGGGCGCTCGGTCTCTGCTCCTCCACCAACACGGCACAGAGATAAGGTAGCCTGTGACAGCGACGTTTCTGCATGTGCAGCTGCATAACTATGGCGTACATGAGCACTTAACCTGACCATGCAGGCTTTATCAGATTTCTTTGCATATGGTAAACGCCTTGCTCCTCTTTCAGATATCGGAGCACGCTGTGTACATAAGACCTGCTGAAATCCAATAATGATCGCATCATTAGCAGGAGGTAATCACATTCATATGAACTGTTTAATCACCGCAGGCGTTTATCAGGATCTAATCCTACCAGCTATGCGATAATCAGCTGACTGATTGCATTGTAACTCAACCCAACAAGCTATGATTGCAGTGAGAGCGTCCGAATAGAAAGACTCAAAACACGCAGGTGTTCTTCCCAGCCTTTGGAAACAATGCCCGTGCCTTGTCCTGCACAAATCTAATCATGCACAGAGTTTTCATTTCTACTGTTTATGAACCGTCTAAATTGCCACGATGAAGCCAATGCTTCGGTGCCCTTTATGAATGGGAGTCTCTCTATAACTCACCCAGGTTTCTTGACACCTGTAGTTCCTGTTTCTTTTGCGAGGGATTACGACGTACGCACCACTGACTGCATTCAGCCGACACGGTCGATTGATAAAACAAGTTAAAACATTTTCACCACGACATACAGTTCAGAAAATCTTGCGTTCTGTCTGTTGAGAAAGAAAGACGAGACTTGATCCAAGTAAAAGCGAAAACGCAAGGTCTACAACAGCCTGGAACCGTGCTACAGGTCAGATCATCCACCATGAGTGATTCAGATCATCTAAGACCATTGTAGCTGCTGCTTAGGACGGCAAGAAACGAAGCTCTTCACCTGCAGCTATGAACCCTTACAGATCAGTTCAATTGAGGTCACACAGCAGGCAAAACTGGTCCAAGGTCCATTTCGTTTTAGGCTCTGCTCACACAGATCAACTATTAAAAAAATGGAGATAACTGATCTTTAATGGTCATGTTAAAAAGGGCTCTGGTTTGCATCCTTGGCTTCTTTAAACTTCGCTTTTACTCTATCGTTCTTTGCAATAAACGTTGCAGCCACATCCTCCTGGGGACGCATTCAGCATTTCTTTAGGAATTTCCTCAAACATGCATTTAGTTACCCGATAACTGCAGAAAATCATATTTTGTCTGTAATCTGATCAAAGTATGCATGGCTTGAATAATCAGAGAACGGGAAAGTAATTGGATTTCTACTTTGCAACCAGCCACTAATCGCACAGAAAGATGCGCCATAAACGTCGAACTTCAATACTAAATCATCAAATTCGTCACTTTGTCCAGTCCGTACCGCGCTTCAGAGTCTCCACAAAGTGTTCCATAGCCATTTCTCTGCCTTTAATGGCGTGGCGTGTTTAGTTCCGGGGTTGCCAGATCCAGTGAGGAAAAAACCCACTAAAGTCATGGAAATAGACGCAAAATAAAGCCAAGTCTTTAGAAATACGTAGACCTGGCAACCGTGGTGGAATGATTGCGCACATGCAAAGTCTGAAAACACCAATTATTATCAGGTAACTGGTACATAAGCCATGAGGCGACCGTGCAACCTTTATTTTGATATAAAGTCACTTTCAAATATTAGTAGTTGCAGGTTTTGGGGCTTGTTTCTAAAGGGTAGTTACTTATTTGGGTTTGCTCCTTGATCCTGACTCTCTCCCTCTGTAATATTCTTGCAAGTTGGTTTTGTTCAACCTATAAAGTTAAAATATACATTATCATTTTTTTTACTGATCAAATGGTCACTCTTTTAGGCCAATTCGCTCCTTTTGGGTTTATTTCCTTAGCCCTGGCGGCTTGTTTCTGTTGTGGGATCTGGCAACCCTGGAATTAAATGGAGCAGCGTCTATGAAATGGCTACCAAGCACAGACTGGGGAGACTCTGAAATGCAATTCATTATTTTCTAGATGGTAGGAAACATTGAAACAGACATTTCTCTGTGAGATCACTGGCTGGTTGCAGAGTAGTAACTCTAACTGTCCAATTCTTAAGTGCCATATAAGCAAAACTGGACCGATGTAATGGTGATGTGCTTTTATTTTGTCTGACCGTCAAACTCAGCTGTTCACCCCCTAAAACACCTCTGCTCTGGACCAGCTGTCTGCCCCACAACAGCACTTCCTTTTCACACTCAGGAGGGCAATTTCTCTCTCAAAACAAACAGGCCACTCCACTGGCCGTCACGAGCCCTATGGAGCTTCCTTTCGAGTGCAATACAGGACACCTCCAGTTCCTTTTTCTCTCCAGACAAAAACATCATGACCGTCTTCAAACACACAGTTTGTGAAAGCGTGAAAAGCTGAGAGCGTCCTTACGTTTTGAACTGCCGCAGGAATATCCCAACGTTCATGCTGCGCTTGGAATCGAGCAGGGAAACCTGAAATCAGAGAGAAAAAGCAGCTCGAGTCACGTGCAGATAACATTCCACACAACGAGAGCGTTTGGAAGACGTCATCAGGCAGCTCTCTCGCATCTTCACCAGAAAGGTCGCCGAGACAAGCTGCCTATTGAGTCCTGTGAAAGACCACTGGGAGTTTCATCAGTGCTCAGATTTCACTGGCTCAGAGTTAAAGTCTAATCCTTGGCCTCCAACGTGCGAGAACGAAACTACACAATCCCTGACGATCTCACAGCTTGCGTTATGTCTCACCTTCTCAGAGCAGGGTTGTTGCGGGGATCTGCAGCGCCGGAAGCTGCGCCGGACACTGTCGCTTCGCTCCGCTTTGTTCGCCTCCTTCTGGCCGAAGAGCTCGTCCAGGGAGCGCAGGTCGATGGGGAACTCGTCGTCCTCGCACCCCGTGAGCGAGCCGCTCCAAACGCTATTGCGCCCCTCCACACGCTCCTTGGGGATGCGCTCCCAGTTGAGGTTGCGAAGCCGGTGCTTCCGAGCAGGGCCGATCCGTCCGACGGGGGCGACCTGTGCCGGAGGAGGTGGAGGAGGAGGAGGCGGCGGCGGAGGTGGAGGGGGAATCACAGGTGGAGGGACGGGAGCGACATCCATGGCGGTCACTTCCTGGGTGGTGGCACTTCCAGGCAGTGTTCCATGAAGGGCCCGAGATTCCTTGGGATCCACGAGGAGGTGGAGGCGCATAGAGCTCCAAAACACCAGGTCCTCGCAGTAATTCTACTGATCCTCTGTTAGGATGACAATCTGGTGGCACAGGAGAGCATAAGAGTGTGAATGCTGCGCACCTTCAGGTACGACCTGGCTTAAATGATAACCTAAGAGTTAAAGAACAACGGGAAAGCAATTAAACAACTGGTGTGTTTATAACACTTGGTGCTGGTTACATTGCTTTAATGTTACAAAAACAAACTGGAGCCCCACCAAGGATGGGCACCAGAGCCCAGGAGACCCTGCTCATCAAACAGTGGGGTTAAAATGTGGGATAGGAAGTCCTACTCCAGTGGCTCAGAGGTAAGAGAGCTGTGATGAAATGGCAGTCTGTCCAGACTGTAATTCCAGATAAAATCCAGCTCTCTTTTTCAGGTTCCTTAATCTGATTTCTAGATCGGAGTACGCTGTATACATGACCATTTGAATAATCAGAAAACTGCAGAAATCCCACTCCGATCGATAGGACTTAGTGGACGTCAACGCACACCATGTTGGAAACAAACAGTAGTACAGATTTAGAGCAGACACGTGAGGAATAAAAACAACAGGGTGCGCTGTTGGAGGAAAATAATCAACACCTGGGTGGTGTTATTAGCCACTCAGGAGCCCAAGTACACCACACCCATAGGTGCTTTATTAGAATTACCTGTATACCACGGTTAATTGCCAACAGTCACACAGACTTCTTTTGTTAAATCCTATGTGAGATCGTCCCTACTTTCATTTTCAGCATTAAAGCAGGGGATAAACATCTACCACTGTCTTACTATGCTCTCTGTTCCAGGAAACAAAGGAAAAAAAACTTTCCAGGGGGTTTTTCATATCAGAACAGCTTTACTGGTTGCACCTTTGGTGGCCAGTCCATGCAGACCTATATTCATACAATGACATAATAATACCCATGCTTTGAAGCTCCAAAACACCACACAGGACCGAGCAGGGGCTCACCACTTCAAAGATGCAACGATAACACGGTCAGACGATGGTGAATACACCAGATACCAAGTACGGAAAAACAATGTATTTTTTGCGAAGTACTATTAATACTCTACTAAACCTCTAAAGTGCAGACGGGTTTGCTTATAGGCAGCTTGAAAGATGCTGCTCGTCTCGTTAGATGATTTCTGAGGAAATGAAGCGCTTATTCATCATTCCTTAGTTAACCACATTATTCTAATTACATTGAGCTAGAGCTTTTCAGCTGCACCAAACTGATATAATAATGCAAAAGTACGATAGGGTAACTCTACAGGGAAAGCTCCTGCACGGGACTTTTATTCCGATGCAGCGCAGCATAAAGCAACAGCCGAGAAAAATTTCATGCTCGCTAAGTAAAGAAAAAGAAATTTGAGTCATTTTTAAGTGGAGAGCAACCGTGGCTAAAGACGTTTATGCTTCAGGCACGTCCGACCGATATTCGATTTGTTTAGTAAGCTTCACACCCTGATAGGTTATGAGGAAACTGATAAAAAAATCTGATATGAAGGAAGCATAAAATAATTAAGGTAATAAATCAAGCGCATCAATATAAACTCGTGACTCGCCTTAAACAACTTTTGATCGAGCAGAATTCAAAACAACAACACAATGCCAAGAAGAATGCCACTTTTGTATAGAGTTTACAATATTTTTCTTCAAACACAACTTACCTAAGATCTGCCCCAACTCACAACGGTCACAGAACATCTGCCCCAACCAGCTTTCAAACTCCTAATTGTCCACCAAAGGTAAAGACACACAAGCAGATGCTATCTGAGAAACCCTCACACCATTA
This sequence comes from Ancistrus triradiatus, assembly GCA_025084515.1. Taxonomy (NCBI): domain Eukaryota; kingdom Metazoa; phylum Chordata; class Actinopteri; order Siluriformes; family Loricariidae; genus Ancistrus; species Ancistrus triradiatus. The sequence goes on along the minus strand of JAJAGP010000045.1, from coordinate 594,264 downwards.
GGATCATCCATACTCAGGGCGTTCACATGCACTTAATACTCCGATTACAGTCAGATTTCTGCAGTTATCTCATTATTCAGGTTGTCACGCAAACAGCATACCCTGTTCTAGAAAGCCAATAAAGAGAGCTGGATTTTAGCTCGGTAACCTGACTTCTTAAAGCATATACTCCCATTCTCCGATTTCTATCGGGTTTCTCAGTCTGCGCATGCGTGCAAACGTAACACTTGGGAATCAGATGTGCTTATTCCAAGGGAGTCTTTGCTACCTTTGGGATTCTTTCCATAGATCTGTTTTGTTCTTCACAGGCTTTGTCAACCCAGGATTTAAACACAGCACTTAAACACGGCAAAAGGCTGCCGAACACTTCAGACTCAATCGCAGTCTAGGCCTGAAAAAATGAAGAATTTCAATATTTAATTCAGAAAGTTTGAAATTTAAGTCACATATTTCTGTGAGATTATTGGCCAGTTGCAAAGTAGAAACCTGATTATTACTCGAGTCATTGGTCTGATTATCTGATTACTCTTAGTGCATGTAAACGCACTCAGTGTCTCAAATAACTTCATACATGCTAAAAATGTATAAAATGTAAAAACTTCTAACCCTTTCTACCTCATTTATCAGTAAAATTAGAGGGACTGAGAGTCACCAAAGACTATTAATCACCGCATCAAACTACTGATGAGGTCATGTTTCACAAATAACTCTCCCCGATGACTAAATCCAGGATTTATCCAGGGTGACATCTAACAATTACAAACCGTAGCACCTTGCTGGAGCCAGCATGTGAACTCACACCCTTCAAGAGTCCAGAGCCTGAACCACCAAACCACTGATGTGAAAATAGTACCAAACAACAAAACCAAGTAGCACAACTGATCAGTGAAATGTCCTTTAGTAAAAAAACTACTCATCCTGAGAGGAGCGATGACATCATGCTCAGCACTTCGAGTAAAGGTCAGCATGCCATCCAGATTGTTTACTGCGTGTGCTCTGCAAACACCTGGCAACCCTTCTCCTCTAATTAGGACCGGAGTGTTACAGAGAGTTCCAGGAGGGAAGTCAAGACATTAGTGTTTTCCCTCTCTAACACATTTTCAGCCAATGGCCAGGGAAAATAAGGTACAACGCTAAGCTTAGTGCTGCAGAACTGGAACGTTCATAATCCCAGTTCAAGAGCTCAGTCTTAAGCCACTAAGTTAACTAGTATCCAAGTGATCTAGAACTTATTAGAGCCTGTAACCTTATAGTTTGCAAAAGGTCTGCGTTAAATCCATTTTTTAAAAATGTAAAAACTGTACCGTGCAGGACGTACGGGACACCCCGTGTTACGCCAGCAGTGATGTCCTGTTTTGACATGTTATTTTGACATTCCTTTTAGTACAGCGGTGTTTGAGGAAAAGTATGGCATGTGTGAGAGCTTCTGCTCTTTAATCAGCATGAATAGGAACACCAGGGGATACGCAAGAACAGGAAAAGAAGCAGATCTGACACATTTCACGAGTACGTTTGATGCGAACTGCTGCAGGAACGCAAAAAGCAGAGTGTACGTTGGCGCTTGAAAGTTCGTCAACCCTTTCTAATTTTCTCTATTTTTGCATAAAAGAGATAAAGCAAAATCAGATGCACACAAGGCCTACAAGTAGATGAAGAGAACCCAATGAAAAGAATGGATTAGCAATTCATTTGAAGGTGAAAAAGATTTCTGAATTTGTGAGTTGTGGAAGGTTACAAAACCGTCTCTAAAGAGCTTGGACACCACCAATCCACAGTCAGACAGATTGTGTACAAATGGAAGAAATCCATGCCTGTTGTTACCATCCCCAAAAGTGGTAGATCAACAAAGATCACTCCAAGAGCAAGGCATGTAATAGTAATACTGTAAGAGGAACCCAGGGTAACCTCTAAACAACTCAAGGCCTCTAACATTAACACTGACTGTCGCACACAATTTCAGCACACAACTTAATACTCACTGACACTCAAGGACTGTTGCTTTGTTGAAACTGTGAAATGGGTTAAAACCTGAAGTTTTGGCCAGTAAATCAAAGTTAATGTGTAATAACTTTCATAGGAGGCTTGTGAACTTATCAAAAGTATTTTTACAGTCCTGTTAGAATTAAACTAGTTTATCACATTGATGTCAGTAACTGGAGAGCGCAGCAGTTCAAGTCCTGACCTAGCTAGGTCAGGTGTCAAATATTGGGGGACCATCTACCAGCGCTGTAAAGTGACCCCCTGCTGCCCCAGAGCCCTGTCACCCTGAAATGGGGAATGCATCTTTTCTTATTAGCAATAAAACTTGATGTTCATGGCAATAGAATTCTGGAAGGACGACCGAGTTTCTAGTGGGCCATTATTTCCATTATACGTACACATTGTGCATTTTAAATATAAAGTAATTCTTTGTACCTGTAGATGACATCTGTAACTAAAAGATGGTGAGAAGAGAACAGGGTACAAACATGCAATCCCCATAGTGCAGAGACTCAAAGGCTCCATTTGTAGAGTCAGGAATGTCTCTGATTGAGTTGGAATTGCGTGCTACCTACGCTGATAAAAAGGCTTTTTTCCACCAACACAAGGCATCATCTGCCTGCAAAATTATGGAGATCTGCATCCATACTGGACTAAAATTATCAGAGTAACGCTGAGTTTGGTGAAACAGTAGGTAATTCTGCATGTAATTTTCTCACAGGAGAACACAGACATGGCTCCTGCACAGGAGGAAAGGAGTCCAGGACCCTGCGTACACTGAATCCAGTCTGGATAAGATCTTCATTTAATTTCTGTACATAACAGCTTTAACGTTCAAGGAGTTCTCATTTCAGTGCGCTTACAGCATCGTCCTGGACTCACACTGCACATTTCGTATGGTCACTGATGGAATTCTCTGTTCTTAGCCTTCATTTATAACAGATTTGAATGAATTGAATGGTCGGGATGTGCATGAGTAACTAATTAAATATATATGGACAAATACACAAGAGTTTAATCAATGCTGTTGGTTAAAAAAGGTTTAAATTGTTCAGAGAATCATCTTATTTCCAACAGCTACTAATTGATTGACCTGCTTGAATTAGCTGCGATTGACAGGGCACCAGAACTTCAACATGTCCAATTTTGGTTTTAAATTTGGGATAGCTTTATAGAAAAACAGGTGGAAAGTAATGCTCCAAAGTTGAAATCTGAACTTCTTACTGGTCCTGTTTAAACAGATCCTCGTAAGTTCACAGAGTCACAGAAGAAGATTAAATGGAAACCTCAAGACGAAATATTAAAGTGTCATAAAATTAAGAGAAGATCATGCACAAACTGTTGATAGCAAACTGCTAGTGCTTGCGTTTAGCATGACGGTCAGCAGACAGTAGAGTAGACGTTAGCGTAACAAAACTATTATTACATTTAGCCCCACGATGCTGTGTTAAAGAAGGGCACCGCCAACCACATTTCATTTGCTGCTGTTGCTGCTACTTGGTCAGGAGCGTCACATATAAGCTCTTTCTAGCTAACATTAACTTAACCGACTTTGTTAGCTAGAATAATAGACCAAAAAAGGTAAAAAGCATCCAACTTGTGCATTCTGAGTGACAAACTACGTCAAGTTATGCCGTTAATGTTCAAATAACCTTGAGCTGATCACTGCAATATCTTCCTAATAAACTACTTTACAGCCTGGTAAAACTAGCATAGTTTTACAGGCTTCATTCAGTAAACATTGCTGACATAACGCAGTAATCGCCTTGTATTACTGACAGGTTGTTTCAGGCTTTGCTTATCAGCGATTAGTCTTTGAATCAGTTCAAGGATTTGGAAATTAGCACCGTAGCGTGTGAAAAGTGTTTGTCATTCCACTCTGTGCTAATGGAGAGATTAGATTGATTTGGTTGTTGATTAGCTGAAGTATTCTATGATTTATTAGACGTTAATCCAAACTAAAACTGGCAATCGTGTCATTTAGCCTGAGAGACTTGGACACAAGCAGAGCAGAAAACGTTTGCGTAATATGTTAAGTATTTGTGTATTTAAGTGTTTATATACATGGGCCGGTTAACAAGTCACACCCACATCTACCACACGAGGGCGCACTTCTGCTTCTACTTATATAAAGTCGTTTTTTAAATCTAAATTAACATACAAAACTTTTGAATACTTCACCCAGGCAGTTTCATAATGTTAACATATTTTAAAGTTTGGATTTTACAGGCTAAGTAGTAAAAAGTCTATAAGTTGATGAAAAGGGAGAAAGGGAACGATTTCAGGTAAGTGTAATACGTAATAAATAGATAAAAACAAAAAGGTTTGTCAACAGGTACAAATAGTACAAATCGGTAAGCTTGTAGAAGTAAGTAAAGTTACCAGTAAAGTATAACCAAGTTACTGAGGTTAAACGTCTCACAATTTGCTGACACTGATTGGAGAGACTTCTTGAGACAGGAAGATTCAATAAAAAAAAACAAGCGAAAATGAGATCTAAGAAACACGTGCCAAGTGTTAAAGCAGTTTAGTTTGAGAGCGTAAACTCACAAACGCCGTGCGCAAACCGATCAACGCAATTAACGCACAAACTTTGTTACACCTCATTTAAACCCCGCGATTATAATTCATAAAAGTAAAACAAAAATACTCACGTTCTGCTGTGTAAAAACACGCACATTTTCCCAAACTTTGTCCAGAGGCTTAGTTAAAAAGCGCTGTTAAAGGTGCAAACAGAAACGCGCTGACTCTCGGAGCGCATCCTCTACTAAATCCAAACCGAACGGCGCAGCGCTGCGCTCAGGATGTGCGCATGCGCAGCACGGCACCTCGTCCTCATTGGGTCTTGCTCGTACAGGTACCTCAGTAAAGTTGCCAGGTTGGATGTTTTCGCTTCAGAGTGAGAACATTTTTGTGGAGTCAGACAGATGGTAAAACCCCTGGATTACACAGGTATAAAAATAAAAGAATGAATGTGTTTGCATGCGCTTAATAATCCAATAACTGCAGAAAATCAGATTTTGTCAGCAATACGATCAGCGAGTTTACATGCACTTGGGTAATCAGATAAAAGAGCACCGGGTTTACAGGACAATAATCGGAATTCTACTTTGCAACCAAGTAGTAATCACACTAAGGATGAGACGTATAACTTCAAACTTTCATGATTAAATTATGGAATTCTTCAGAATTCTTCATTCTTCAATTGTTCATTCATTCAAGGAAAAGGGGTTTGTAACTTTGATGGAGAACCTGGCTAGCTTTCACTATTAAAGGTGTGAGTAACTCCATCTCACACCTTTAACAGCGAGCCAGGGCTCAACGTCGGAAATCAACCAGACCTCACAGTCACGTTCCAAAATATAATGGAACGCTTCTCAGATATACCAGCAAAAGGGAACCAACATTTTTTGTGTCCACAAAGTTTTGACAATAAACTGCTTGTGATTTCTGGATAACAAAAAAAATCTCATTTTCCTTGAGGGTTAGCACTGTGGTGTATGCAGCTCCAGAATCCCCAGTTCGAATTCCGCTCGGTCTCCGCCTGTAAGGAGTTTGCATGTTCTCCCTGTGTCTGTGTGGGTTTACTACAGGTGCTCCGGTTTCCTCACACCATCCAAAGACATGCATTAGGTTAATTGGTCCGTCTAAATAAGAAGGAGAGACTGTAAAATCCGCCCACAGAAAACACTGGGCTACTTCGCACAAAGAGAAACTAATCAGGATGATCTCTCTCATTCATCTCATTCTTACTATAAAAAATGATTTCCAAGACATATACTATATTAATTATAGTATATGTTATAATAATATAATATATAATGTGCTTCATCAGGCATCCGGGAGGCACTGTCAATAAGCAGGAGACTCCTGGAAGAAATGGGATGTGTGCAGAATGCTAGAGACATCGTGTGTCCATCTGCTAAATAAATGAAAAATGCTAAATGCAAGAGTGGCGTAGGATTCCTTTGTTAATTCTAATGTCAACGTTAATTTGTCTGGATTTACAAAACAAAGCGAGACGGTGATCATTAAACCCCCAAACCATGCTTTTGCTTAAGTCTTCAGAACACACATGTGAACAGCAAAGCATATAACCAAAACACTCGACAGAAGAAATTTAACATGTTCCGACAGTTATTTGTTACACCGGTGCACAGACTAGTCATTACGCCTCCATGTCAGTAGTACAACACATATCTGAGCATGACTCAAGGGAAATAAACGAGCAGTCTCATCCTCTCTGAAGTCTCCTTACTGGATGTAAGTTCAGTAAAGCATTCCTGACCTGCACCAAGACCAAGTGAAGGAAAGAAGTTCAAGTCTAGAAACACTAAAGCTTTGTTTTGGTGCTGGACTCACAGGGAATCGGACATATCACTGTACTGATTACTGAGTCAGAGAAGTGCTCTACTCTGAAGAAAAGGGTGATCTGGTTTGAAGCTGACGAAATATTAGACAATAAACAGACAGCAATCATCTCCTTGATGCTGTAACTGCAGGCCCATCAGATGTGGCGAGCTTAGTACGTTCCTCCATGCAGGTACACTCTTAGTGTGGAAGTTCAAAAGTGGAGAAAAACAGACGAACAGACAAATGTTTTTCATCGTGTAATGAAGACATTCTTTTGCTGCTCACAGAAAAATGTAAACGGGTACATCTGCGAGGAGCACAGAGAGTTTCACTTTCTCATACACCAGCTGAAATAGTTTTTTTAGCATCAACATCATTCTATGGTTTTTGCTTTATGGGTGAGAAGAGGATTGGGAGAATATCATGTGGTCAGATGAAACCAGAATTGAACTTTTTGGTAAAAACTCAACTCGTCGTGTTTGGAGGAAGAAGAATTCTGAGTTGCATCCCAAGAACACCATACCTACTGTGAAGCATGGGGGTGGAAACATCATGCTTTGGGGCTGTTTTTCTGCAGAGGGGACAGGACGACTGATCCGTGCTAAGGGAAGAATGAACGGGGCCATGTATCGTGAGATTTTAAGCCAAAACCTCCTTCCATCAGTGAGGGCATTGAAGATCAAACATGTCTGGGGCTTCCAGCATGACAATGATCCCAAACACAGCTTGGGCAACGAAGGAGTGGCTCCGTAAAAAGCATTTCAAGGTCCTGGAGTGGCCTAGCCAGTCTCCAGACCTCAACCCCACAGAAAATTTGTGGAGAGAGTTAAAAGTCCATGTTGCCCCAAAACATCACTGCTCTAGAGGAGATCTGCATGGAGGAATGGGCCAAAATACCAGCTACAGTGTGTGCCAATCTGGTGAAGACTTACAGGAAACGTTTGACCTCTGTCATTGCCAACAAAGGTTATGTTACAAAGTATTGAGTTGAACTTTTGTTATTGACCAAATACTTATTTTCCACCATAATTTACAATTAAATTCTTTAAAAATCCTACAATGTGATTTCCTGGGTTTTCTTTTCTCATTTTGTCTCTCATAGTTGAAAGTGTAGCGATGATGAAAAATTACAGACCTCTCTCATCTTCTAAGTAGGAGAACTTGCACAATCAGTGGCTGACTAAATACTTTTTGCTCCATTGTACATATATGTATTTATCTGATTTTTTTCCTCTCCTTATTCCTTTCGAGGGGTCCTTTGGTAATATTTGATAACATGTACGTGCATGTTTCCACTTTTTTTCTTTCCAAAATACTATTGTCCAGTCATTTCTAGATTTTTCAGGCAGGCTGTGCTTTTCATTGGATGGAGTTTCAGTTTAATGAAGAAACAGCACAATGTTGCTTTGCTAAACATTTCATTGCTACATTCTAATGAAATGGTGAGGGGAAGCCGGGCTCCTCATGTAGTCTCAGAGCACACGCCTGTGGTTAAAGCTCACTTAAACCTCTAAACCTCTGAAATCCTCCTTCTTGTGTCACTTGGGACTGCTGATCCTGCTTGTGTTCTGATCTTATCTTATCCAATATGATAATTAATCACTTCATTATCAGGCAGCGTCTGGGTTAACTCTCTGCACGACAGCCTGAGTGTGACAGAACAAATGGGCTTTATCAACTTGAGAACCCATGACAAGAAGATGATGAGCCATCCATCAGTGTTAATACAGATTTGCTCTCATTTTACCAACGTATCAGCGTAAACCTGGCCTGTGTGCTGGAGAAGGCCGGTGCTGAAAGTCGGCTGGGTATCAGACACGGATGTTCATGGGAACCGGCTGAGGATTTGATAGAAGAAAGCTAGGAAAGCCAAGATCCCTGAAGTCAAGCTCGGTGCGGACAAGCCAGGCTATCATGTGACAGCGTGAGTGATGAGTCACGAAACAGTCCCTTCATCTGAGGCGCTGGAGGTGCCGCTACGCCATGCTAAGCTTCGCTTTCAGGTCAACCTACTCACGCACGCCTCTGAAAAGTCTGTCAACAGAGCAAGGTTATGCCCCTATAGCTTTCGGTGCTGTAATTATCTGTAAATATCACGATATCGGGAACACACAGAGCCAGAACAAACCTTCAGCAGGAAACGTCTTTCTGTGTGAGGCGGTTCTGTTGTACCAAGGAAGAAATCTGAAAGAAAATCTGCTGTATACCAGAAGATCCAGGGTTCAAATCCCACCTCTATCAAGCTGCCACTGTTGGGTTGTTGACCAAGGCCCTTAACCAATGATTGATTGGATTATAATCCTGTATCAGTGACTTATGTGGGCATAAAACGTAACATAAAAAAGTGAGAAGCAAGTCAATCAGGGTATGGCATGCACTTCTTTTGACTTGTTGTAACCTGTTGGTCTAATTAATTTTGTAGTTGTTGTAATGGTGCAATTCTGTTAAAAGATTTGTGTACCGAGAGCGACTCTAGAGTCTTTTCACCTAAATTAGTTGCGTAAGCAAGAGTTTTGTTACAAAAATGACAAAGACGTGTGGGATTCAGTGTTTGGCTACTGTATGGCACACAGCTAAAAAACTACCTCTTCTCTCAGTGCTTCCTCTCTTCTTACCCTTTTCCAGAGCGACTTATAGTCCAAGCAATTCAGGGGTTAAGGGCCTTGCTCAAGGACCCAACAGTATCAGCTTGGCCAAAAAGGGTTTAGACCTTTTGGTCCATAGTCCAGTTACTTATCCACTAGGCTACTGCAGTACGTCCTCTCCCCGCTACTGTCCTAAGACTTTTGTCCCTCTCTCAATCTTTAGGACTATCTAAAGCAACCTTGGGTATTAGAAAGGTGCTAAATAAATGCAACTTATCATTATTATTATTATTCAAAGGAGATTTTAACCCACAATTGCTTGGGTTGTAAGACTGTATCAGATGTAAGTCGCTCTGGATAAGGGCGTCTGCTAAATTACATAAATGTAAATGTAAATTGGGTTCGACCCCCAGGCTGGGATTGCTGCATGAAAGTGTGGTTATGGAACCGTGCAAATGGACTGGCGCTCAGTCCAGATTGTACTTTGCCTGTTTCCAGATAATTCTGGGATAGACTCCAGACTGCCTTGTGATCCCACCCAGGACAAGCAGGGGGGAAACAGGATGCTTTGCTTTGCCTTACAGCATTTAGTGTTAGGTAAGGATGGTGGTGAAGCATAAGCTTAGATGTTTACTGGTCAGTCTACATGCCTATCTTTAGCTACAGTCATGAGCTTTGGGTAGTGACTGAAAGAAAAAGGTTGCAGATAAAAGAGCTAAAAATGAGGCTTATCTCACAGTTGGATTGGGAATGTCTGCAGACCCGCCAAGGTGGAGCTGGAATCTTTGACCAGGGAAGACAAGTCCAGGCTGATCTTCAGAGCCTGTCGGCCCTTGACCTTCAGCAGGAGAAGCAGGTGAAAACTGAGACTGAGACTTATGCAGAGCGACTTGAATTTGAACCGAACAGTTCAAGGTTAAGGACGTTGCTCAAGGGCCCAACAGCGGCAGCTTGGCAGAGCTGAGATTTAAAGACAAAATCAAAATCAAAGTTATTTCTATAGGGCTTTTTAACAATGGAGCATTGTCTCAAAGCAGCTTTAAAAAATGTTGAAAAGCCCAAACTGAGCAAGACTGGGGTGACAGTGTCAAAAAAACTCCCTAGATTTGATAAGGAACAAACCTCAGGAGGACCAAGACTGAAAAACCTCTTGGGCAGCTTATTTAATAAGTTTAGGAATAGTTCAAATAAACAGAAAGTAAACATAGAAATTATAAGAAAGAACACATTTAAAGAAAATCTGATAAATAAAAATAAACGAAATAATATACTGTATGGACTATAATAAATTAAATATAATACAATATTATGAAGAGTATAATAGAATAGAATACAGAATTTTAAAAGACAAGAATATAAACCAATAGTATACGTTTATAAATAAAATATGGAATATAATAATAGAGGACGTTGCTTATCTGCATTACTTAGTCTGGAGGTAATGCAGATTCTCGTGCCCTCAGCAGGAACGTGAGCGTTGAATGGACAGGACATTGAACCTACAAGCTACTGTTAAAAGCATTTTTTACAGAACCATGTACATTATCATGGACTTCATGAAGGATGGGCAAGTCTACGAGAAAGAATTTAGGAACCTGAAGAGCTTCTGTAACGAGAAGCGTTTTGGATCCCTTGCTCTGTTTTCTCCTAAATCAACACGCATTATACGAGAAGATAAAGGGAACTTGTCTTGACTTGACTTCAGTTCTTCTTAACTTTCCGTTCTTAATGACATTTCAGACATGGACGGTTGTTAGTCTTGCTCATTGTGAGCGATGTGAGACTGTAGGCACACATGTCATGCATGGCTGGACCGGGCTTTTGTCAGAGTCACTCAGAAACAGTCTGAGCATGAGAATGTTTTTGCAGAAGAACACCACCTCTTTCAGCCCAGGTATGCGCACAAGAGCTAGGTAGCTAATGGCTTCGAGCCGAGAACAGCTCCTTGGCAGGGGCTGGTGCTGTGGATTACGCGGGGGCAGTCCTTTTGAAATCTTAAGCTTGCTTTGAAGTTCTGGGATGGTTATATAAACGCGGGCCAAGTAATGCCCCTTAGACCCTCATCAGCAATATTTTCATTTTTAAAAAATCAAAAAGAGAGGGTGAGAGAACATGCAGAGCTAACTGTGTAACAGGTTCTTCCTGTTAAGCCTTTCTGTACTCAATTCTGTCCACTTTCTGAAAAAGGGTTAAACAATTTAAAGGCTCACACACAATTGTTGTGAGTCACTGTTGTAATAAGATCGGGGTGAAAGTATGTGCCGTTTGATAATGGACACCTTTAATGGAATTTCACACAGCCAAACCTCCCACAGAATGAGTGCATGCACAGCAAGCTGCTTGTCACCTACGTACGTTTCATTTGTTAATAAAACATCCATTCCTGCATGTCAGCGCAGTGCCGCCTGAGGGAGTGGAGGTCACCCCTCTTCAGTTTAGGCTTGTACCCTTACCCTTTATGGCTGGAGAACACAGTCCATGACAGAGCTGGTTAGGGGTTGCTGTTTACCTCCAGGGAATAACCAATTGTGTCCACCACATTGGGACTGTGGGTAAGGTCCTGGATTGTGGACAAGAAGGTCCAGGGTTCCTGCCTCTGTCAGTCTACCACTGTTGGGTCCTTGAGCAAGACGTTAACCCACAATTGCTTGGATTGTAAGACTGTATAAGTCTGGGTAAGAGTGTCTGCTAATCGCTGTAAATGTCTGCATGTGAGGCCCGACCCATTGGTTCTAGACCGCTGCATTTCCTGTGTGACCTGAGAAGCTTCATGATACAGTCAAAGGGTTTCATACTAAATAAAACCTGCACTCATAACACCTGCTCGTCGTTGCCTTTTCACAATCTCTGGGCTCTCGGTGAACAGGTCAGCCCCGGTACTATATTACAAGATTTAATCTGATACTCAGACACTTCTTTTATGTCTGTACAGAATCATCTCCCGCTGGGCTCAGTGGCACAAACTCTTATAAGAGTGCTGATAATCGAGAGCAGATTCACAGCTGGAGCAAAATGTGCAACAGCTGATCCATCGGCGTCTGTTTGGAGCCCACGACGTTGGCTGTACTTTCTCTCGGCTGGGGACTCTGCTTTTCAAGGCTTTCGAGAATCGAGTTGCAGGGGGCTGCAGAACACCTGTAGCAGATCACAGAGTGAAAAAAACACGGCTTTTAAGAGGACCCAGGTGTCCTGTTTTGACGCTCCGAGGCAGAGCCCGAGACAATGGGGACGGTACGAATGGGATTGTGGTTTGGCTGTTATGTAAGGGAGATGCAGAGAAATAGGATGGGGTGGTGCAATATCAGAATTTGGCCAAACTCCATCGAATGCACTTAAATATGGGCGTACAAGTCAGTTCACGGCTTTCTTTGTAAACAGACCATGTGTACAGTTGCTTTTTCAAGCACCAAACAAAACCACCAAGGAAGAATTTCGACTTTCTGCTGCAACATGCATGGATTTGCTCTGCTGCAAAGCGATCATTTCGGAGGTTTTACGCCTGTAGATTGCGTAAACAATCTTTATTTGAGCTGTCTGGTTATGTATGCGTAAATACCTGGACATATGCACTGATGGGCCAAATGATTGTTTGGTTAAACGTCAGGGATTTCGTTGGATTTACTGAAAGCTGATAATTAATCTGCAAGGTTTACGTGACCAGCTGAACAATCTGTTAAGTGCTAATAGCAGGTAATAATCGGAAAACAAGTCAAACTCTGCCAAAGCAAGGATTGGAGTGTTTTCATACACTTCTGTTATTCCACTAAGCTGTTCTTGGCGCAAAGCCACAGCACCAGTCAGTGATAAAGAGACAGTTCCTATTCTCCTTCCTATTATGTTGTAGATGTAGAGGCATTGTATCCCGTGCTTATAAATAATAAAGGAGTGCTGTGTGTCCAGGCCACCTCAGAGTGAGCCTGCTGCTTTTTGGATTTCCAAGGCAAGCGTTTACTTGTTAGCCTCAGACGAGGACACAAAAGGAACAGTCACGAAGGGAAGCGCAGGTGACTCAGCTTTCGTATTCTAGAGATTTGGCAAAGGGCGAAGGCAAAGATTTTAGGACACTTGTGGATATTCCTTCATTTGCAAATCTGCAGAGGAATGACTTGCCATTCACTTTGGCTCGAGTTTGCTTTTTTGACATCTGATTCTATCAAGAGGCTTCCGATTCCAATTAGGATTTCCTGAATCTCTAAATGGCAGTATTGGGCTGAACAAACACCAGCCAAGTCTTCTCCACCCGAGAATCTCCTTCCTGCTTCTTCCACCGCCTTTGCAGGCTTTGCAAGATCCAGGACAGTAGTAAAAAAAATTCCCTTCCATCATGCTGTTAAGCCAGAAGTGATTTGGGAGATATAAGATCAGAAGTTTTTCCACATGGATGTAAATAATATATGCTGTCACCAGCTGGGGTGTAGCAGAGTCCGTAAGTGGGTTTAGGTGGAAAGAGTAGGCAAAAACTGAACTCATGTCAAAGTACTGTTACTTTAAAATACTCAGGTAGAAGTAAAAGTAGTGACTTATAGAGATGATAATAAATGAAACCTTTAAGAAGCAACATAAATAAAACCTACAAGAAACACATAGTAGGTTTAAACTTACCTTTGGACTATTGGTCTAAATAAGACTTCAGCGAGTCAGAAATGGGATTTTGACTATGATTTTGAACTTTGAATTAGATTAAATGAGGGCTTACAATGCTTCTGCTCCTCTGAGATGACTGATCCTGCTGTTATGTTATCACACCGATGTGTAATTGCAAGTCAGTTTAAAATCTACAGAACTTTGCGTGACTTTACGTTCCATTGTTGCCAGTGGCGTTTTCACTCAAGTGTAAATCCTCTTGATATTATTAGACTTCATGAAAACATTTTAAAAAGACAGAGGCAGAAAGACCATTGAGTTTGGTCAAGAGTTCCTTTGTAATGAACCACGCAGGTTTCAGAGGCAGCACAATGAGCTTCACCGAGGGCTTCGCCAAAGTTCCCCTGTTTTGATTGAGGCTGGAAGGAGGCTGCTTGTGTGGCAAGAGTGATCACACAGTTAATATTCAAAGGCCAGTGTCTTGTAAAAAAGTCCCTCTAAAAGAACTTGACAAAGCGCGTCCACACACAATGGGACATCACTAAATGGGTTGTGTATATAGCAAAGAGAAGGAGGGCTTTACCAGTGTGGTCCTGTGTACAGTCTGTGAGGGTTTAGTTTACATAAACCACTCCCCATTCCCAGCTTTCGCCGTGTCCAGACGGCCATCTTCAAAACCAGGCAGAACAGTAGAACAAGAGCCTATAGAACCAAAAGTTTTAGGGCTGGTCTCAAGTCAAAGGAGAAAACGAGCTAATGAGATGTGGTTTATCAGTGATCGAATGCTTACAAAGGACTCAGAGCTGAAAATAAGCGGAAGAGAAATGAACAAAACATAATAAGCCCTTGGTTAGAACCAGGGACGATTCTAGGATAAAAAATTTAGGGGTGCTGAGCACCCAATGAGACCGAATCCTCCAGCGTGGTTTTTTTTAAACCAAAAAAGTCTGACTTTTTGGGTAGGGGAGACACTGTGATTGGAAAGACACCAATATATCTGAGAAAACATTAAAGTAAAAGATAATGAGTAATAAAGAATAAATAAAAATAAATAAGATCAATAAAGAGAGGCAACCCTGCCTAAGGTACAGTTTCTCTCCGTGTGAGAAAGTGGATCAAACCATTGGTGGGGGACTGCTATATTTTCGTTTTTTAAAAACATTATGTTCAACAATATACTTTCTATGGTTTTAACATTTTTCAGCTTATTAGAGACAAGCCTCCATTTAAAAAAACAACAACAAATAATTTTTTACTCTTATTTTAAGAGTGCTGAGACTCTATTTAGGCGTGCATGAGCACCCCTAAAAAGCGACTATGGTTAGATCAATCATAAAATGATTTGGATCCTATAGCAGGGCTTCAGTTGGTGCTTCAAGACACTCATAACCAAAACCAAGAAAAATCATCCTCACTAAAGTACTTTATTCTTGCCAGGTTCACGGTGGATCCAGAATTTAGGGTCAGTTAATAGTAGACAGGTTTTGGAGAGGCAACAATAACATGGATTACTAAGGGTTATCCTGTCAAAGCCCTGATAAAACTGTCCTAGGATGTCCCTGGCCCGCCTCCTCCATCATCTGCCCAGTTCTGAAGCATTGGAGCAAAGTTTTGTGACAGTATTGGTGGTACAGGAAGCTGCAGGAAAAGGCGTTTGAAAATGAAATATGCATGCAGATGAATAAAGGGTGGAAGTGACCTATCAGCATGAGCACCATTAGCGTACTGTGTGCCAAAGCCTTGGTCAGTACGGAAGCGCTGGGTTAAGCTTCTTGCCAAGTTCTGCATCCTGCAAATTAAGTGCACAGAACAATGTTTGGGAGAGTCTGGAAGGTTTCCAATGCATGGGTGCAGTTTAGATATTAAGATACAGGCAGTGAATGACATGAGATGGTGGACAGAAAGAAAGGACGTGGACTCAAGTACTCTTGGTACTCAAGTACCATTTTCAGTCAGTGGCATGCAGCCAGGTCCTTCTAACCCTTCGGAGGGGTAACAAACAGGTTTAGACATTAGATTAATATTTATTTCGTGATGATTATATGGAGGGTTCGGTAAATGACAAGACATCTGAACGGTCAGATTTATGATTTTCACTACCGGAGCTGGCCCACAGCTGTCTAAGTCTTTTCGGTGTGTATTCGTCATTCGGAAATAAACGTCACTGTCTAAGCACATGCTAATTTGTCTTAGATAACGTCAAATTATGACTTGCAAAAAGAAAAGAACACTTGCAGTAATTCAGCAATAATTCAGCCAATAATTCTACCTACAAAAAAATAGACAATTTTCTGGCAAAGGAGTGGACGATGGACTTTATCTTCAGACAAGCCTAATGAACTGGTGAGTTTGGTGTTTACTTATCCTTGTTGATAAACTGGAGATCCTCTGCCCATCTTCGTTCCTCAAAGACTCAGCCTTTCCTGGATTAGTTTTTCCTCATTACTAGCCCTAAATTGAGCCCAACCCAACTTTTTTGCAATGTGTTGCAGGCCTGAAATGCAGGAATGGATGTTGATTAGCAAATGAACATTTGTACACTAAAATGGTGCCATTTCATCACCCTTCAAAATCCTTTAAAAAGAACCAAAACAAGTTTCCTAATTTGCGTGATGGGGTGGGAGCAATGTGCCGTCCACCACGTAAAGCCCGGGCCTCTGATTCCCGTTCGCTGCGTCCCCTCAGCTAACACGCTCATTCACACATGCACATTTGGCCATTTTGACCTCATTACTCCCTCTTTCCCATCAACAGCCCCCGCATGCCAATTGGTGATGTCATCCCTCATGGAGACGCTGGCACCGTGCCTAGTATGGGTGTGGGGGGGCATACTCAGGGGAGGGCATCCGGGTGGACAGACACAGCAGGGAAATATGGGGGATACATGCTTGTCCCCAGAACGATGGTCCAATGGGTTTGCGCGAAAATGGAAGCGGAACTGATTGACTTGCTCCGTAGCTCTGGTACTGCCAGCGTGTCTGATCTGAGATTGTGGCACAGACTGGTGAGAAATGCGAGGCATGCCTTGAAGAGACAAATCTTCCTCCCCCTGTTCCTTCCTCCAGGGCCTTCCATTCAGCTAATCTTACCCAAGGAGCCATTCATCAGGACTAAACTGTTATATAACAATACAGTCTGGCTTTTGCCTGGGCCACCGACATGTCGGTTAAACAAACGATCGTGACTGTGCTGCTTAAGTTTCTGCCGGCATCTCGGCCACATAGCAGATGACAACCCAAAACAAACTAGAAGTCGCTGTCGACGACTCGGGAATAATGCTCAGCTCCATCCATTTCTTATCCTGCATATCACAGGTTTAAAAACATCAGTCCAAAAGCTCTATCTGATATATTTGTGTAAACCTTTGCCTAGGACAGAGGAGGGTAAGTACTGTAGTGAAGGCTCTGGATTACTCAAGTTACGGCTTTACCAAGCTCCAAATGCTCAGCTCGACTGGATAAGGACATGTCTTCAGTACAAAAACCAGAATCTGTGATCATCAATTAATATGTGTGCAAGTAGAAAAGCCCCCAGATCATCCCTAATGCCTTACAATAAAAGTATAAAGTTCATATTATTAAGTAAACTTCAAGTGTATCTCCCAAGTATACTAAAATCACTATTACTAGTAAACTTGTAGTGTACTATTTCAGTGCTTATTGGGACTAAATTGACCCACTTTTTTGTAAAAGTAGACTTTTGACTTATATTTGATGCCTAAGAGTAGTCAAATTTGACAAAACTCTAAAACAAGTTTACATCTAAGTTTTATTTCAGGTTTCTATTTAGGTATCTTTTTTTAAACTTGAAATATACTTTTCATGAACTCTAAGTAGACTGACTACACATGTAAAAATTCACAAGCCATACTAATGACTAAGAACATAACTGTTTTCTTTCTAAATCAAAATTTCCACCTCAAATTATAACCCAAGTGAAACCCAAGAAAGCGTAACTATAATTTTCTTAGTCAAAGTCTTTCTTAGTCTGAGCATACACTGTATACTTAGACTTTTCTTTATATTTGTCAGTATAAGCCAGGTATACGTAAGTATTATATCCTTTAGTATATCTCTGAAAAGTACATAAAACATACTGAAAGCACTTATTGTAGTTTACAATAAGTATACTAATGGCACACTTCTTTTTAATGAACTTCTTTTTTGTAACTTCTAATAACTTAGCTCACAGCATGAGATTTCAGCATCTTATGCTTTAATTTACCTCTTTTAGGCATTGTACAAAAGTGCTAAAATAAACCAAAACCTCCACAGTTTTGTTCCAAACCAGACCCCACTGGCTAGCTAACATCTCTTAAAATCAATCCATGTGTTTTAGACAACGCAGAAGTTGGAGCTTCTCTACAGATCTATTGGTGTTCCTGAAAGGGCAAGATCCGCTGGCCCTTGCCATTCTACCCAACGACTAAGACCCTGTTTGTCCAGGAATGCCCTTTCTTGGATGCAGCAATGTGCAGGGACACCACCTTACAGGAATCATGCTGGGAATTCCTTATCCTCATTCAAAACTTGTAAAAGCTTCTTCCTTAAGCATATGAGATTCATGCCTTGAAGCAGAGGAACCTATGATGTTGGGCACCCTGTATAACTGGAATCAACCAGATGTTAAGTCCAGGGACGTTTAAATATCTCCCTCAGGCACGCATTAATCTCGACCGGCAAGCATACGACGTCGAAAGTGGGACGTTGGACGAGGAAATGAGCTCACAATGGTGTTGTGTTGTTTGAGTCAGTAAAGTCAATAAAATCAGTGACAGTCCTGGGTGTGGGGTTTGGGTCAAGTTATTCTGTTTTCGTGAGAGTGTGCAGACACGCTCTCTCACCAGCGAAAAAGAGCTCCAGCATGCTTGGCACGGGCAGAAAGGGAAAATGCACAAAGAGGGGGTTGACCAGTGCTGGCAGGGGAGCGCTGGCTAGCAGCAACGATGTGAGCTGAAAACTGGACATGTTGTTGCCAGGTTGTTTTTGTTGGAGTAAATAAGAGAGCAGGCTCTGTTGGACAAAAACAGCCTCTCAATAAAGACACCAGCCAGTCCAAATTACACTTATTATCAACTATTAGCCTCTTTTTTCTTTACCTCGCTTAGAACTGTGACCCAAATTCAAGGCTCAAAACAAAGATGATGAAAGCAGCCTTGTAGTATTTCCTCTTAGCTCTTACTCGTATTAACCATCGGTGGAACCGGTTACCTCCTGAAGTCCATCTCTTGCTTTAGATCATTTATCAGCGACTCCTTCATACAGAACTAGATATTTGGAAGGTGACTGAATATTTAGAGTTTATCTTCAATGATAGAAGTCTTGCATCCGGATGGTAATAATGTTCCTGCAGGACGAGTGAGTTTCTAGTTCTGTTTGCATCACATTTAACTGCTTGGAAGATCATCATTTACAAAAAACTAAAAACATATAACATGCATTCAATAATGCATGATAAATACTTTGTTTAATCTTGATGAGCGAAGGTCGGCCCAGACTTCTCTATCTCGGGCAACGACTCCAGCTCCTCCTTCTTAAGTCTTGGGTCTGTTTTGGGCTGTCTGTCCAGAAAGACTTTCCAGAGAAGCTCTAGCTCTAAGAGAATCCTCCTAGAGATTGATGAACTTCTCATCCTATCATGGACAATAAGCCCAAAAACCCTAAGCAAGAGCCTTATTTCTGCCACTTGTACCCATGGAATTAATCTTCCTGTCACTGCAATGATGGCCTCACAGCCATAGGTCAGGATTAGGAACGTGGATTGATTAGTAAATAGAAAGCTTGGGCCACTTCTGCCTCTCGGATAGAGACCTTCTATCGGCAGTACATTTTGACTGGCATTGTAATAAACTAATAACCTGACTGGCTGAAATAGGAAAGAATGTGGAAATGGTAACACCGAGTTAAATCCCACCACCCCCGCTTTACCCACATGCGGTCGCGCTGTGGAAAAAAAAAAAAGAAAACAGAAACCGATCTCTATTTTGATTGTCGGGGTGCTTTCATTCCAAACACACATGGCCTTCCTATTCTACTGTTTGTGCGGCCGGAAAACATGAAGAAAGAGGAAAACCAGAACACAGAGCCTCCTGTAGTTACAGGCACTGTTACCTCCAGGACGTCAGCACGGATCTTGCGTTGTATTTCAGAAGAACTCCCAGAGCAAGTTTTAATTGTCCTGAACGGGAAAGATCGTCATCGTGTGAGTAAGCAGGGTCTGCGTTCGGCTGTAGTGTGGCTGTAGTGACTGTATCAGACCGAGGCAAAGCTGCTGCAGATGGTGTTCGTTTAAGCAGGGCCCTGTGTCCTCGTTTACATCTCGCGTGCACGCCACGCTCTCGGCTATCTGATGCAAAGGGCACCCCATGCCGACTGAGCTTAAAGCCTCAGCTCTGGATTAGCTAAAGCAACAGGCCAGGACAGAGGGCTCGTAAAGCAGTGTCACAGTTCAAACCCCCTGCGATTATGGGTTATCACTGATGGCCTTGCTCGACAGAACAGTTACTTATCCAGCTGAACCCGCCGATGCTGTGTAAATAGCGGTGCCGGTTTGTTTCAACGCGAAACAGACGTCTCCTCACGTGCACTCTCTCTGGACGGCTCGCAAAGAGGAAGCCAGCAGGGCGCCCGGGAGGTGTCGGGCCCCGTCATCCTGTTGTTGACAGTCCACACCTGTCTGTTGACGGTCGGGGGAGTGACTGTTTGGGATGCGTCAAAATAAGCCGAGTCAAGGTTAGAAGCGGCGAATTAATAGATTGGAGGAAAACATTGATGGTTTGGTGGGAGGGGGTATTGTTTGGGGCTCGCCCGTCACCATTGAGGGAAGGGTCACTGCTAATCAGGGACATTTCTAGATTCCTTGTTGTAGTCAAATCAAATTTACTTCTGTAGCACCTTTTACAGAGGAACATTGTCTCAAAGCAGCTTTACAATTTTACATTGTCTTTGAAATTATAGGGCCCAAGGCGACTAAATAAAATAGGGATTATAAAAGCTATAAAGCCAATAATGAAGAGAAATGTTGAATAGAATAACATAAAAACATGCATATTGGGGTTCTTTAGTCACTTTGGGATCCTGCGTTTTCTGCGGGTTAGTCCCGGTGCATGGCATCCTCAGTCAGCCGGAGGAGGGTGAGAGTTACTGCCCTCTGTGGTCTGAGTATGGTGGGGCTGGAGCTGCTGACGGAAGAACAGCTTAGGTGGGGCTGAAGCAGAGGAACATGTTGGTGTTCGGAGCTGGAAGTGGTACCGGAAACACACGCTCGGTGAGAAAAGAGACACTGTACTGGGGCACACAGAATTTAGAGGGGCACAGCTGTACCTTTGCCATGCAGTCATAGGGTCACAACTAAAAAAAAAAAAAAAAGCCTGTTAAACACTAAACAGATCAAGTCATTTAACACTAAAGAATTTATATTAATTGCATTACTTACGCAAATATTTGTTGGCAAAAAATAACATAAAGCTTTTTTTCTTTTTCTCTGGGGGTCCATTTATAGTTGTTTTTTTTTGTAGGCTCCTGTTCTCTTTTCCAGACAGCTAAACATTTAGATCAAATCAAACCTATGTTTATTAAATATTCTTTTAAGTACTTTTGTTGTTTCAGTGAGTGTGTTATTTTAATTTTATTTAACATGTGCAATATGTGCATGTTATTTAAATGTATTTTGACAAACTCAGAGCACCTCAGAGCAGACAAAGCATGTTATGTTTGGCACCGCCCTGAGAGGGGCCTGGACCCCAAGTTGTGAACCATGGGGTTAAGCGTTTATTAGTGGCAAAAGGGGCTGGGATGGTTATATCACGTGATGCCACCACATTTACGTTTAGTCATTTAGCAGATACCCTTATCCAGAAGACTTAGACCTTTAGACAATCGAACAATCCAGTGGTGGGATTTGAACCCTGGACTTTGTAGTCCATAGTCCAGTACCTTAACCGCTAGGCCAACACAGTCCATGATGTTACCATAACCACCTTTTAGACACTCAGTAATCAGCGTTTCACCAACTGTAGATGGTTTTTTTGACTGATTTTATCATTTTTGAACAGACTTATTGTAATTTCACAATTCAGCTCAGGAAGGCTTTATTTTAAGGCACAGACTAACGCTGTTGTTTTGATCTGACACGGGTAGCAGTATCTCACAAACAAAACCTTTTCCGAGCCGACGTTCTCATGGTTATATCATGTCATATCTGGAGAAAAAATGTGACTCTTCCTGCATTCCTCTCTGTGCGTGTGTCTAATCACACTCTGAATCCATTTCATGGACACTTTAAAGGAATTCCAACCCTTAACCTAGCTAATGATGAATGAAAGTTAATGGAAAGCAGTTCATTTGGTTGGCACGATGCCAAATGACCATGGAAACCGTGCCGTTTATGACCAACATCAGCGTTTTGATTTTTGGTCTTATCACATTTGCAGTCTTCTCATGGAGCGGCTGGAACGCTTCAGCTGTGCTTTATTATGACCTGTGGTAAAATACATAACGTCTAGACAGACGTCATGTGTGCTTTTCATTACGCTGGTAAAGAGAGCTTGGCGCAGTGATAAGCACGAGTTATAAAACAGAGGCATGCTCTCTGATGTGCTGACACACAGCGCTACCTGGATGCGGTTTTCAGCCTCATTGCTGATCCTGTCCCACAATACAGTGGGGTGACATGTTATATTATGGATTTAAAGAACGTTTTAAGTTTCATCATCCATCAAGCGAATCCATATTAAAAGTCACACAAGTCCTAAAAGTATTTAAAGAGAACCCGTTTAAATAAATGAGATAAACATAGACTCACTGACACAAACATAAAGGGTTCCAAAACTCGGCATGCAGTTCTGTCTTGGGCAGATATGTAAATGATTACAGGTGTGGTCTGATCAGACACCGGTTTTGCCACAAGAGGGCGTAAAATGCTTCCCCTAAAGCGCTGCCCTATATAAAGGCTCTCAGAATCTTTTTGGGCAGCGTACCTCTTGGTGAGAGAGTGTTGATTGCTAGACATGCCTCATTAACGTAAACAATATCCAGCGTGAGAGACCTTTAGTTGCTTAGAAGTTACCCCAAGCTCCTTTTGTGACCTCAGATTATTACAGATTAGACAGAATAACAATGATCTTGAATTTACATACATACTGTCTGGCCGTGGCTGGGTGGAGTGCAAACTCTTTAGAGATGGTTGTGTAACCTTTTACAGCCTGATGAGCATCAACAGCTCTTTTAGAGAAATCTCCTTTGTTGTCGTCATGATACACTTCCACGAAAGCTATGTGAGGACCAGACTTGTGTAAAAACTACAGGATGCCCACTCATACACATTGTAGGACTTGTGGTGAAATCTGAAGTTTTCGGCAGTATTTATGCATAAACACAGCAAGCTCTAAAGATTTCACCAACTTTCAAGCACCCCTGTAGCTCTCTAATGAATAACCACGACCGAGATAATCGTACAGATGTAGACTTAAAGGCTACACTTATATCACGCTCTGGGTGAGATCCAGTCCCACAGACCCGTCCGTTTGATCACGAGCTGCCGTCCGATCAGCCTGACAGCGTTAGCGAACGAGTCCTCCAAAAAAAAATAAAAGTTTCTTTATACGAAGCGTGGTCAGGGTCAGGCACAGTCCAGTCCAGTGAACCGAAAAAGTGCAGAACATATACGTTGTGGCTCGTGAGGCCATGCTGGCTGTGATCTTGCTCGGATGGGTCATGCCTGATTACCCCCATATACCCTCATCACAATGTAGCTATTAGCTTGAGGCATTGCTTTGGCGCGATCTGTGTAATCAGGTGCCGCCGAGGTTCTTTCATCTCTAAGCCTCTAAACACAGCCTGGCCGAACGTATACAGTACTCTCATATTTATAATACACAGGTGCTGCAGGTGACATCTGCCATGTTCATGACTGGATTAAGAGGGATTGGATTGCTAGTATTTCTCAGACATGTATGTGAAATACATATTTACAGTATTAATGGCGTGCTCAGGTGGCGCTGCGGTGAAATATGCCAACCTATCACTCTGGAGACCTCACGTTTCGTCTCGACACTGGCTCCTATCTGAACATTGTGTCTGAGGGAGGAAAGGTTGAATGAGGATCGTCTCAACGCGGCGGCCAGGGCACTGCCAAAGACGGCAGATGGTTGTGGGGAAAGTGGCGCTTCCCTCCGTGTTGGCATGCTCTCGATGCAGAGGTACGCCACGGACAGGGCGCCAGCCTTCATGCTGCAAACTCCAACTGGTACTGTGCAAAAGTCTTATTCCACCATTAGATTTGTTGTTCTAGCAACAAGTCTAATGGACCCAAAAATGTCAAACTCAGATTCATTACTCCATCATGCTTTTTCCCAGTGATCTTCATTCCGATCTTTGTGAGCCCCTGTTCTCCTTGCGAAAAAGTGGTTTCTTGGCTGCTACTCTTCCAAAAAGATCCCTTATTAAGACTGTAGAAGAGGCACTTGGGATCCTCCCAGATGCTGCTATTGCCCAAGTCTAAGAGGAGGACTGTAGCCTATAGAAGCTGTTTCTTCTGATTCTTTTTCAGTTTTTTAATGCAGGTACTCCTTGTTTTACGATGGCCCGCCCCAAAACCAAACAAGCCCCCAACCCAACCCAACCCAGACCCACATGGGACATATCAACATAAAATCAACTTACAACCCATTAAAAGTCAGGGACTACCTGTATTGCATACAAATGTCCTGTATTTTCTGGTTGTATGTAATAAAGAGACTAAAAAATAATAAGACATGGTCATTATACCGTCGCTAAAACAATAATGTGTCTAATCTAATGGTGGCCTAAGACTTTTGCACTGGTTCATTTTGAACCTTGGGCTACTGATAGACTGATGTAATCTCCTCCCCCTCTGCAGTGCCTTAGTGACATAAAGACATGTTCCTACCTCTCAGTTGTTTCTTCAAACCAAAGCTAAAGAGCAAATCTAACTTTTTAGAAACACTAACGATTCAGTGCGACTCAGCTACAGTGAATCAGCATTTGAACTGAACCTCACGTTGTCTAATTGCAGTTCAACTTCTCCAAAAGCCCAGTCCAACAGGGCACCCTGTGGCAGCAGGTAGTGTTGGTGCCACACAGTTACAGACCCAGGGTTAGAGTATGCATCGGGTTCGGGTGTTAGATATTGGACTGACTAATCTAAGTTCACATTCACACTCCGGGAATAGGTGCCCCACATCTGATTTACTGCTCAAATCCCAATCAACTCATAGGGTGTTCACACTTTCTGTGTAATGTGGCCTGTATCCAACACTAGTCTGAACAGGTCATGGCCTTGCACTGACCTCGCATGTGCAGAAGAGCATCGAGTCACCGGACACGCCCCAACAGAAGTAAACAAAAATTAAGCTTATGGTAGGGATTGCTAACTAAACTTGTTGTTCACGTTCTGTGCGGTCATGGCGGAGAGAGCCGTCTGGAGCCGGGAGTGGTGGTGACGTGGACGACTTTGCAGACACGGAATACGCCGAAAGCTTTAGAACGTCAGAGGCAACGTTTAGCTATCTAAGCCAGCAATTTTCTTCAAGATTTGTGATTTGTTTTCTTTATCACTAAAACAGCGATTAAGGGTTGCATTGGGCTGGCTGGTAAGAGGAGCAAGATGCCTACTGTATTTGGTATTGCCAATTGGCCGTTCTCAGTCCCAATCACATCAAACAACCTCAAGATGATGAGCTACAAGAGTTTTGAAGGAGGTAGGGTTTCCAATCTGACTTCAGACTGAGGTCACATATCATGTGAGTATCAGATTTCAGAACCAGTACGAATTGAAAAGGTCTGACTTAATGCTTTTATGCTGTTCTCACTGCAAAGAAAGAAAATCTGTGTAACATATACTAATTAGACAAAAGTTTTTGGACACCTCTTGTAATTACTGAGCTCTGCTCTTTCAGCAACACTCCCTTGTAACACATTTATAATCTAAACTTTACTGACAAACAGTGGCAGTTGAATGGGTTGTACTGATATCCCAGTGACTCTCAGTATAACACATTTATAGGTTTCTGCTTCCAACAAGTAGGTTCATTAACTTTCTGCCCTGCTGTCCTGCCCTGCTAAACAAAGTCCATAGAGGATTGGTTATCAACTTTACTGGCTTGCACGGACTCCAGTAGTACAAAACTACGCAGAAAGTGAGCCTCAACCCCATCAGACACCTTGAAAATACACTGGAATCCCAGAACCTGACCACGGATAGCCCTTTTAGAAGAACAAACACTGTTGTAGCAACACAATTGCGGGGCAAACTACATACATACTCATGTTTGGATGTTATTTCTGGGTGTCCACAAACTTTCGTCTATATGCTGTAGGTGCAAAAATACACAGGATACAGCCACTTCTACCTGCATTGTGAGCGCAGCTTTTTATTGGCCTAAGGTGTGTGTGTAAGTGTGAATGACCGAGTGTTTGATGCTCTGTGATGGCTCTGTTTAAAGTGTTCGTGCCTCATATCCAGTTGTCCAGTGTTTTATGTCAAATGGAGCACCACGTCCATGTAGCAGGTTTTAACATCTTAATATCTCACCCAGTAACAAGGACCTTTCAGCTCACTCAAATTTATAATGACCATTAAATGATGGGTTCTGAGGCCGTTACTTGTGTTTATCATTTAAAAAGCTCTGGGCCGTTCAGGAGGAGCTTCCACTGGTGCACTAATGACATGTTCAGGCTCAGCTTTAATTCGTTCAGCATTTACCAGGTGCCTCAGATAAGACGATAAGATAAGGGATCCTCTGAACCGAGGGGTCAAAAAAAATCTCTTAATGACACAGTACACGCATAAACACAGAGATAAAACTAAGTTCTTATTATAACTGCGCTCTCCTGAACCTCTTTCCTTAACATGATAGCTCATAATAGAGAGTGCTTATTAGCATGTAGGCACCGCTGCTAAACTGGTCTGCCCTGGTAGGTCAGATGTTTGGGCACCACGATGGTCCACTAGCGTTTAGTGGTAAGGTAGCAGAATTGAAATGGCTTGCATAAAATAGTATAACAACAAATCAGAAAAAGTTGGGACGGTGTAGAAAATGGAAAACGTCATTTCATTGGTTAATAAACGTCCATTCTTGCATTTCAGACCTGCACATCATTCCAAAAAAATTTGGGACAGAGGCAATTTGGGGCTAGAAATTAGATAAAAAAACTAAATAATGAATTATAATAATGATGGTACAAAAATCTTTGAGGAGTAAAGATGGGCAGAGGATCTCCAGTTTGTCAACAGTTTGTCGTGTCAGAAAATTATTGAAATGTTTAAAAACAATGTTCCTCAAAGAAAGATTGGAAGGGATTTTAGTTTTTTACCTCATTACTGGTCCTAACTTGCCCCCATCCCAACTTTTTTTGGAATGTGTTACAGGCCTGAAATGCATTAAGGGAGGTCTATTAAGAAATAAAATGAAGCTGACCAGAAAAAAACACATGAAAAATCTTGGGTTCATACTGTCTGCAATTAAATAAAGAAAATCTAAGAAATGCTGCCAACCTTTTCTGATTTGGGATTGTGTTATTTAAAAATGACCGTGTGAGTTGAGCAGACTGTAATGTTGACCATGCCTATATCTAAGAACGTCCGAACGTATATATAAAGTGTAGTTTGGCCTCCTATCTGGGTGGGGAGGATGCTGTTTCTCCCTAACAGTCAGAACTAATGGCATCTGTTAGGTCATGTAAACAGAACAGAAGTGTAGTTTGCACTTTGCAATCATGGTCGTGTTTCATGAACCTCAGTTTGGAGAGATGGATCGTCTTCCTTAATGTATCTTCAAGGAAGTGCAGGCTAGGGCCGCGCTGCCAGAGTGTTCCTGATGTGTGATAGGGAGCCTCGGTGAGTGGGAAATACCTCAGCACATATGACAACTATTCCACACAAAGCTGAATTTAGTTAATGATGGTCTTCCAGTCTGATGCCTATAATGTAAATACAGATTATGGAATTATCGGTCACTCAGTTGTTGGTGGTCCCATCTACTTTCAAAGGATTGACTTTTGGAGAGGATTTAAATACAACCCATAATCAGCAAAAGCTGGGACAGTATAGAAAATGCTGCAGCATCTACGAAAGGTTGAGCCTTTGAGGAGTAAAGATGGGCAGAGGGTCTCCCGTCTATCAACAAATGTGTGAGAAAATGATTGAAATGCTTAAAAACAATGTTCCTCAAAGAAAGATTAAAACGGATTAACATATTTCAGTTCAACTTGTTTTGCATTGTCTTGTTGAAAAATGCATGGACGTCCCTGGTAAAGATGTTGTCTTGAAGGCAGCTTATGTTGCTCTAAAATCTCAGTGTACTTTTCTGCATTAATGCTCCATCACAGAAGTGGAAATGACCTTTACCCAGGGCCCTGACCCGACCCCATACCATGCCAGAGCCTGGCTTTTGGACTTGTTCCTCGTAACAGTCTGGATGGTCCTTTTCGTCTTTGATTTATTCCATAAAAAAGATCTGTTATACTGGTTGGTCTGAGCACAATCCCCATTTCCACTGTGTGATGGTCCATCCTGATGGCTCTGAGCCCAGAGAAGTCGACGCCACTTCTGGACATGGTTACAGTGGTGCTTGAAAGTTTGGGAACCCTTTAGAATTTTCTATATTTCTGCATAAATATGACCTAAAACGTCATCAGATTTTCACACAAGTCCTAAAAGTAGATAAAGAGAACCCAGTTACACAAATGACACAAAAATATTATACTTGTTCATTTATTTATTGAGAAAAATGATCCAATATTACATATTAGTGAGTGGCAAAAGTATGTGAACCTCTAGGATTAGCAGTTCATTTGAAGATGAAATTAGAGTCAGGTGTTTTCAATCAATGGGATGCCAATCAGGTGTGAGTGGGCACCCTGTTTTATTTAAAGAACAGGGATCTATCAAAGTCTGCTCTTCACAACATGTTTGTGGAAGTGTATCATGGTACGAACAAAGGAGATTTCTGAGGACCCCAGGCTAACTTCTAAGCAACTGAAGGCCTCTCTCAAATTGGCTAATGTTAATGTTCATGAGTCCACCATCAGAAGAACACTGAACAACAATGGTGTGCATGGCAGGGCTGCAAGGAGAAAGCCACTGCTCTCCAAAAAGAACATTGCTGCTCGTCTGCAATTTGCTAAAGGCTATTGGAAGAATGTTTTGTAGATGGATGACACCAAAATAGAACTTTTTGGTTTAACAGAAAAGCGTTATGTTTGGAGAAAGGAAAACACTGCATTCCAGCATAAGAACCTTATCCCATCTGTGAAACATGGTGGTGGTAGTATCATGGTTTGGACCTGTTTTGCTGCATCTGGGCAGGACGGCTTGCCATCACTGATGGGGGGTTTACACCAGATACTGAAAGCAAAAGTTCACATACCTTTCCCACTCACTAATATGTAATATTCTATTACTTTCTTCAATAAATAAATGACCAAGTATAATAGTTTTGTCTCATTTGTTTAATTGATTTCTCTTTGTCAACTTTTAGGACTTGTGTGAAAATCTGATGATGTTTTAGGTCATGTTTATGCAGAAATATAGAAAATTCTAAAGGGTTCACAAACTTTCAAGGCCTCTTTTTTGCACAGTAACGTTTTAAGTGGTATCTGTGAATGTAACTCTGTATGGTAGAGCTTGATAAAGGTTTGATAAAGGAATCCCTTGTCCATGTGGTT
This sequence comes from Ancistrus triradiatus, assembly GCA_025084515.1. Lineage (NCBI taxonomy): Eukaryota > Metazoa > Chordata > Actinopteri > Siluriformes > Loricariidae > Ancistrus > Ancistrus triradiatus. Next base: position 565,076 of record JAJAGP010000045.1, on the reverse strand, counting down.
CTATCAGCTATTGATGAATGACGGTTCTTGATGCAGTGCCGTCTGAGGGAGTGGAGATCACCCCTCCACAGTTTAGACTTGTGCTCTTGGACTATACATACTGAAATTCCTCCAGATTCCTTGAGTCATTTAACAATATTACGCACTTTTTTTGATTTGGGGATAACAATGTGACTGTCATGCAGTAGGGGAGATCAGAGGTGGCATTGGAAAAGAAGGCCTGTAAGTGTGTCCTAATGCGCATTCTTCTCATTCACACCAAATCATTTGCTCACAATGGGACAGCCCAGTACAGGCAGTTCAACAGAGGTGCCTGGGAGAAATGACTGATGTGTCATTCGTGTGTAGAATACACAAACTTTGCGCGGGGTGTGTTTATAGTAACGTAAATGTCCTGTGGAATGGTGAGTGACATTTATTGATAGTCTGGGTCTCTGGGAGTCTCGATGTCTATGTTTTTTGAAGAATCGTGAGGAGTTAAGGGAACTTTACACTAGCCTATGCTCAAAGAATGAGCCTCTTTCATATGTTCATTGACCTTTGGTTAGTTCCTTGTCATCCAGTTTAGAGTGGAATTCAGAAGCCCACCACCCACATTTATGGAACGCTTTGTGCACCAAATGTTCAATGCAAACATTTCTAAACCTGCCCCATTTTGTGCTATAAAAGAGAAAAAAATATTCTGGTCAGCTTTGAAGTGTAAAGAAAAGCGCATTAAATCTCACATATTAAAGTGGATTTCGTCTCAAGATGGGGAGTGAAACGTGTAATCCGCGATCAGCCTGTTTGCTCTGAGAGTGAAAGAAAAAGCTCAAATACACAGCCCTGCTTACCTGACAAGCCTCTGCAGACTGATCCAGGGAATCCCTGTACTTTCCATTTGAAAGACAGCATTGGCAACCATCAAATCCGAAACGATGACTCTTGCGTAATTTTTTGGACGGTGACCAAAGTACCTGTTCCTGCTGTAAAAAGAAAGCCCCTATGATTACAGCACAAGATAACACAAAGAATGATGACTGCATGGGGAGGCTGCTAAAATTTCCACAGAAGTCCTGTTATAGAAAAATACCGACCATGAGTCAACAGCAGGGAGGTGAGACGGGATTAAAAACACTTTAAAATGCAATAGATCAGTAATAAAATAAACACACAAGGCCAACCCTTTAACCGAACGTCCCTTCATAATATCATTTATCACTGACCAAATTTGTGGGCTGAGTCACAAGACAGACGTTGGCACTCATTTATGAAGCCAGTGTGTCAAATTTCCAGCATGCGAAAGCTGTGACGTTCATCACAAGAGCTGCTCATTTGGACCCTAATGGAGTGTTTATTCAGGGCTAAGTGGCCACAGATCCTAAAGTCACTCTGTGAACCGGACTAAATAAGACTTTATAGATCCCCTCTTAACTATTACTATAAACTTAATAATTAGACAATTTAGTTTTATTCTTACAGATATCATCTAAACCTCCCAATACTGTAGGTTGGGTCAATTTTTGAGTCTTGGTCCTCTCAGGGTTTCTTCCATATAATGTTTAGGGAGTTTTTCCTTGCCACTGTCGCCCTAGGCTTGCTCATTTTGGGCTTGGGCTTAGATAATAGAAGATAATATAACAGTGTAGAGCTGCTTAGAGACAATTCTCCATTGTAAAATAAATCTAGAAAATCCAATTCAATAAATCCAATATAGAAATACATCTGAGATCATAATGTGCAACGATAAAAAGTTGTATTTTACCCGTGCTATCCTGAAATTCATGGGCACAGGCAGCGGTACGTCCCAAACAGGACATCCAACCTTCACAGTGTAAGAAGTTTCTCAGGAGCGACTGTTTCGAGCTGCTGGCTCTTCCCTCTGAGCCTCAGGCTGAGCAATGCAGCAACAATCATAACTATCATTATTATTATTGTTGCTATTGCTATTATTATTATTATTATGAACACTGCTCAGGTGGCACAGCGTTCTAATTCACTAACCCATCACTACAACAGTTTGGGTTTGAGTCCTGGCAGTGCCTTCTTGCTGATTTGATGTTACATGCAGTCACAACTGACTGTGTCTGCCATAAAAGCATGTTCTCAAATGACGGCTCGTTCTTCACCCTCTAGTGGTCTTAAAAAAGAATCTGGGTTTCAGGAGATGCCAGGAGCATACTGCCTGCTTGAAGGCATGAAAGGAATAATGTTCAGGGGCTATACATTCAGTTTTAGCAAAAGGAACTCTTACATAAGCACCAACAGTGATGATTGTTTGGAAATTCCCTTTGCTCTTTCAGCCTGTCAAAGCGAGGTTTGGAAAGGCTTTCCTGAGACTGGTGACTAGTCTGCTCAAAGTTTTGACCTGAACCCCATCATTGACCTTTGGGACGAACTGGAAAGCTGACTGCAAGCCCAGTAACTTCAGTCCCGGCCTCACAAACGCTCTTACACCTTAATGGAAGTGAATCTTCACAGTCATCTTCCAAAGTCTAGTCTAAAGCCCTCCCAGATGTTTGGCGTTCACACAATTTTGACCATGTAATCATTTTGGTTTCACGAAGAGTCCTGGCATTTCTCTCCCACGAAAACACATGGAATGATGTTAGGGGAAAATGGATGTAATTATGCTTTTTATGTCTTTCACATCCAGCATAATGATTTTATTTGTCCAAGTGAATTTACATATTCTAAATATTCTGGGGGGCGGCTGAGCCGGTCTCTGTGTAAAACCAGCAGGGAAACTGAATGTCTCCTCTGTCAGTTAACATGACATTTAGCAGAATCCCAGTCACTCACTTCTGAGCAGCTCAATACCACAAAATACCAGCAGTAAATGTAGCGGTTTTATGGGATGGTGTAGTGGCTTTGTAGTGGTGGTTATGGACCACCATGGCTCAATAACATGTAATTTGAAGCAGGCTGTTTGTGAATATCTATCAGCACGGTCGACTCAAGGTTTCAGTATGTGCGACAGTACTAGAGACCTCAAGTGTAGACCTGGATTGCCTGTGCCCGAGGAAGGAGACGTGATCCTGGCTGATGGACTGGTGTCCTGTCCAGGGCACACATACTCCTGCTCTCTATGTTCTCCAGGATAGGCACCAGACCCTCGCAACCCTGACCGGGACAACTGGGGCTTAAACATAAAAAGGTAAACAAAATAAAATTGTATATTAAAATTTACATTATATATATTAAATATATATTAAAACAAAATAAAGATATTTATTATATATTGTGATGGACCATCCTGGTCAACATCATGTGACCGCAGACCCAGCCCCTGAGACTGAGTGGGCCCTGTAACTTGGGAGACACTTGGTAAGCAGTGACCTTGGTACTGGTACTGGTAATCAGAGAACCTAGACCCGAGGGTGTTGGTGCAAGGAAGACACCAAAGATCTGGTGCATAGAAAAAGAGGAAGAAGGTACCAAGGTCCTGCCTTACCTGGGAAGTCCTAAGACACAAGGTCAGGGCCTGCAGTCATGTGACATAGACCAGGGGTGCCTCTACCACATACATATTTTCTGGGTTTAAACCAAGAATGAACAGTAGTGCACAAAAATGATGCATCTTGATGCTGCGGCTCCTACCTGAAACTCTCATCTGCTTCACTTGGTGGCAGTCTTTAAATCCTGGACAAAAACTAGAAGAGTAAGGGCAAGGTGGCACAGAGGCAGCACAAACATGTGTTGTAAAGTTTACCATTCCATGTAAAACTTAATCAACTCTGGAAACAGACAGCAAAAAGCATCTGTAACCAGATGTGCAATCTAGAGCAAAGGAACATCTTTTACCCACATCTATTTCTATTCGCAGAAATCAGGGAGTAATATTCTCAAGTGGTAAACGTTGTGGAATTTGTGATGTCCTCTGAACCCCCTGACACAGAGCTAACAGACACTCACTGAAGCCCAAGCGTCTCTGGGTGTCTATTGCATGACTATGTAACCAAAGATTAACACTCACTGGACAAACGGCTTTTAATGCTTTTTTGAGCCATGCCCAGACTGGTGAGCTTCACCGGCTGTGTGTGGAGTGTGGGTGAGTGTGTTTTGCACAGACAAAAACAAATCTCAGCCTTTATTAGTCGGTACATTTTTCATAGTTGCACGCTTTCTCTTTTTGATAATTGGTAGATGATTGGTCAGGAATCAGAAACATGACTGCCTCTCAAACGTCCAGTTTATTTAAAGTATTTACAATTTCCAAGGACAAAAACAACAAGTTGTGTTCTTTAAAATGCAGTCTAAAGCAATGTAGTTAAGTCAAAGCAACTTTACAAGTTTAGATTATCTCCTAATATTTTACATTTACATTTACAGCATTTAGCAGACGCCCTTATCCAGAGGGACTTCCAATTGATAGAGCCTTACAATCCAAGCAATTGTGGGTTAAGGGTCTTGCTCAAGGACCCAACAGTGGCAGCTTGGCAGAGGTGGGATTTGAACCCTGGACCTTCTGGTCCACAGTCCAGTACCTTAACCACTAGGCTACCACAGTCCCCTAATGTAACTAAGCAAAGTCTCCTTGAAGGGATGTACTGCATACTGCTATGGATGGAGAATAAAATAAAGTGACCATATCTGAAGATATGTGCTTCCACTGTTTTAGAAACCACCAGCCGCTACTGGTATACCATACATGTACGTGTGCAGTTCAGTAGACCAGAGGTTCACTTACCTCATTCAGGCCGGTCTGTGAATGATTAATCCACGTGTCAGACATGACGTAAAGAGTACAGCTGCTTTTGTGTTTTTAGACAAGGGAGAGCGTGCAGAATGATGAATAAATCCAGGTAATGCTAATGGGCTCACACACTTATTTGCAACTGTACATAATCACCCACACAAAAGGACAAAAGGAACATTCAATGCCACGCTCTCCATTTCGGTAATGTTTTAAAATAACGCCTGTGGGTCAGAGGCTTGGCGTAGAGTGCATGCCGCGGCTCTGTTTTTATAGGGAATAAGTATGAACCTGTCTGCCTTCCTAATTGCCCCGCAGTTGCTGCTTGACGTGATGTTGACGCCTTTTTCCTGCAGCTTCCTCTTGAGGCAGTTCAGGAGTCGCTATCGGTCAACCCCTGTTTCCGCTTCTCACGGGCACAAAGAAGTTCACGTTGCTCCTCGTACGCATACACACCCAAACAGAAACCTGGTTCTGAACCACAGTCCGACACAAAGGATCCAAAACAGGTGGATACTAATACAGACACTGTTATGGAACTGTACTTAACCCCAAATGAATACGTCAGAGTAGGTCAGAGAACACAGCAGATATCATGCAGAGAGGGACTGGTTGATATTCTGACCCCGTTTCCTCTTATTACATCACAAACTAATATAAACAGGACAACCTGAAGGGAAAATAATAGAGTGGATAAACAGATGACTATAATGGGAAAGCTTTGCACAAATATTTCATTGTAAATGCATTAATCAGAACCATGGGCATTCAGTTGGCACAGTGGTCAAACTCTAATGCCTCTAGTGCAAAGCTTTATTAAAATATTTAGTTGTAAATGCACAAATCAGAACCACTGGGATGCAGTTGGCACAGTGGTCAAACTGGAATGGCTATAGTGCAAAGCTTTGTTCAAATAGTTTAATGCAAGTACACAAATCAGATCCATGGGCACTAAGGTGGCACAATGGTCTAACTAATGACTCTAGTGCAAAGCTTTGTTCAAATATTTTGCTCTAAGTGCCCAAATGGGCACTAAGGTGGCACGGTGGTCTAACACTCTAGCTTGCCAAGACAGTTCTAGTTCTGCCAGCGACTTCTGACCAGGTCAGGCATCACATACAGGGTTGAATCATCAGCTCCTGGAACTGGCTGCTCCTGAAGGTCTGGGTTCAGATCCAGGGTGGGGCTTTTACAGAACCCCGGGATAGACTGGCAGCCAGTCCAGGGTACCCTGCCTGCTTCCAGTGAATTCTGGGTTCCATCATGACCCTGACTATGATAAGCAGGGTTAAAACATGATGCTATTCTATATGTATACTGTACATAAAAGCATAAGGGGCATGGCAGGAACCAGGGTGCACAGGGCACCAGTGCATTGGAACGCTCCTGCTCAGCATGGGACATTTTAGAGATGCCAGTTTAGCTACCATATGTCTTTGGAATGTTGGAGGAAATTTTAGTGCCTGGAGGAAACCTCTAGAGACACAGGAAGAACATGCAAACTATACACAGACAGCAGCCAGGCTGGGACTCGAACCTGGTTCTTTAGTTTAGTACCTAAACTTCTGCATAATACCTATATCATGTCATGGCAAAGCTAAAGTGATGTTTGCACTGTTTCTGGACCAGAACGATCCACTCATTGAACATGAGCACGTCGTCTCACAAGGCGTAGCCTGTTGCACAACCAGTTGGAAGAGGGAAGGGCCCGATTCAGGTGGAGACCCATTTATCATTATCATTATTATTTTTTTTGTAAGAGAACCAAAGGCAGAGGTTCGTACATGGCTGGACACGAGTCTGAGTGTCACACTGCTACTTCTCCTTACAAAAATACGAACATGGCGATTATAAAGATTACAGATCAAGCATGGGTGGAATTGTTATGTAATTATAAGGTGTGTAACAGCAATTAAAATATGAAACAGACATGATCATGTAATACTAAATGCAGTTAAGCCAATACAATTATTTAAACAATTAAGCCAATAACATGAGATCAGCATTATTCCATTTATAGCATTTATTAAATCAGGCACTTGCACACTATGTGTTTATACCAGAACAGACACTATTAATACCTGGATAATTTACTAATCCTACCACTTTTTGCTCTTAGCGGTTGCTGTTTGCAGCCTCTTTAAATATTAGCTGCTTTATTCTTGACTACTTTGTGGTTTGCAATTAGCTGCTTTTATTGTTAACTGTTTACTTAAAGCTGCTTTACTATTAGCTTCTGCACTCTTAGCTGTTTTATTATTTATTTATTATTGGCTGGTCTGTTTTAGCTGCTGTACAAGGTGCTCTGGTGCTAGCTTTAAACTGCTTTACTATGAGCTGCCATACTATTACCTGCTTTACTTTTAGCTGCTTTATTATTAGCCGTACTTTTAGCCACTCTAGATGTTTTACTGTAAGCTACTTTATCATTACCTGCTCTAGTGCTAGCTGTTTTACTTTAAACTGCTTTATAATTAGGTGCTTTGCTTTTAGCTGCTATGATATTATCTCTTTTACTTTTAGCTGCAGTAATATTAGCTGCTCTAGTGTTAGCTGTTTACCATTCGCTGCTTTACTGCTGAGTGCATTACTCTTAGCTATTTTACTATAAGCTGCTTTACTGTTAGTTGCCTTACATTTAGCTTCTGCACAGTTTGCTGTTTTGCTATTAGCTGCTTTACTGTTAGCTAGTTTACTTTTAGCTGCTGTAGTATTAGGTGCTCTAGTGCTAGCTGTTTAACATTAAGCCGCTTTACGTTTAGCTGAATTATCATTAGCCTTACTTTTAGCCACTGCACTAGTAGCTGCTTAAATGCTAGCTGTTTTACCTTAAGCTGCTTTACTATTAGTTGCCTTACTTTTAAATATTTCACTATAAGCTGCTTTATTGTTAGCTGCTTTGCTTTTAGTCTTACTTTTAGCTCCTGTAGTATTAGCTTCTCTGGTGCTAGCACTGAGCTGCCTTGGTTCCTGTATGATTAGCTTATGTACTGTTTACTGTTTTACTTGTTTTACTGCTAGCTGCCCTACTATTACGTGCTTTACTTTTAGCTGCCTTATTATTTGACTTACTTGACCTGCTGTACTATTAGCTGCTCTAGTGCTAGCTGTTTTACTTTAAGTTGGTATACTATTAGCTGGCTTATTTGCTGTACTATTAGCATATGTACTGATTGCTGTTTTACTTTAAGTTGGTTTACTGTTAGCTGCTTTAATTTTAGCTGCCTTGTTATTAACCTTACTTGCTGTACTATTAGCTGCTCTAATGTTAGCTGTTTTCCTTTATGCTGCTGTACTATTAGCTTATGTACCCTTTGCTGTTTTACTTTAAGCTGATTACCTGCTGTACTATTAGCTGCTCTACTGCTAGCTGTTTTACTTTAAGCTGGTTTACTCTTAGATGCTTTACTGTTATCTGCCTTGGCTGCTGTCCTATTAGCTTATGTAGTGTTTGCTGTTATATTTGAAGCTGCGTTACTGTTAGCTGCTATACTATTACCTGCTTTACTTTTAGCTGCCTTATTATTAGCATTACTTTTAGCTGCTGTAGTATTGAGTTTTCTAGTGCTAGCTGTTTTACTTTAAGCTGATTTACCATGAGAGGTCTTGGTTGCTGTATGATTAGCTTATTTACTGGTAGCTGTTTTACTTGCTTTACTCTTAGCTGCTATACTATTATGTGCTTTACATTTAGCTGCCTTGTTATTTGACTTATTTGAATAGCTGCTGTACTATTAGCTGCTCTAATGATAGCTGTTTTACCTTAAGCAGCTTTACTAATGCCAGCCTTATTTGCTGTACTATTAGCGTATGTGCTGCTCTACTTTCAGCCACTTTACTGTTATCTGCTATACTATATACTTTACTTTTAACTGCCTTATTAGTAGCCATACTTTTAGCTGCTGTACTATTAGTTGCTCTAGTGTTAGCTGTTTTCCTTTAAGCTGCTTTACTACTAGCTGCCTTACTGTGCCCAAAAGGTGTTTATGATTTGGTTTAATATTTAAATGAGAAGAAAAACTTATAAAAATGTATACATTTACCTATGAAACAGAAATGTTCATGTGGGAATTAAGCGAGCTTCCAGTTCTGAAGTTCTGAACAATAGCTTGAGGCAGGACTACATTAAAGTCTATGAGCCACAGGAAACATGGCCCAATTTCCCATTGCAAAGCAATAAATAGTGTAGTCTGCAAATTCAAGCTCTTAAAGTGGCATTCCTTCACATATTTGTGTTGTCCAGGCAAACGAAATTCTACCACAAAGTATATATGGCTGTAAAACTGGTGCATCACTTCCCCCAACTATCTGCATTAAATCAAGGCCCCAGGTGTGAATCAAACAAACAACACCTGATATTTAAGAACAAGAGCATCACCTGGCAGTCTGTGTTTTCTCTGCTTGCTTTTTGTCACTAACTCATTGCAGTCAGATGCGTGAGCCTGGGATCTGGGATTGGACTCAAGCTGGGTCTGGATAATTCAGGCTTGGTGTGCTTGTAGGATAACTAACAGGGACATTCTGCATGCGTGTTTGTTTAGGGAGCCACCCTACTGCAAACAGGTTATTTAGACTGATTGGAGTTCATAACACCATGTTGTATTTGTTTGCAAACTCAAAAGCCACTCCAGGTGGCAGCTGTATATTGCTTTCAAGATAACGAAGGTGTCTTATTTAGTGGTTTAATGATACTTTAGGTTAGTGATGACATGTTATTTTTCCATTTATGGGTTCTGCAAGCCTTGTGAAAGTGACAGTGGTGTATTCCCATGCCCTGTGGTCAGTAGGCCTAACGGTGGATTGCAGTGCAGTGTCATGTTCGCCCTCTAGAGGCAACTTCATTCATAACATTAACAAAATTGGAGTTTTGCACACGATTGCCGTTCGGTTTGCTGGTGAGAACGATCCAATGGTCTGGTCTCACGTAGAGGAAGGTGGGTTTGAGCCTGTTCTTCAGGTTCTTATGCCTTTTAGTGATTTTCCTTGACACTGTTGCCCCTGGCTACTCATCTGTGGTCTCACACAATGGCGATTGTTATAAGTGGTATTTAAATAACTTGAACTGCAACAGTGTGAGGGTGAGACCATTGTACTTCAGGATGCTGAAGGTGCAGGCCTATGCAGCAAGCCTGTATGTAGTCAGACTATGTGCGCAGCTGTAACATGTAATTTTCCATGAAATTAACATAAGGAAAAGCTGTACACCTGCTCAGTCATGCATTCGCAAGCCTATAGTCAACACGTAATCAGAGGCTGACAAATGAAGGACGAACACTAATTGTGCATGGAATAAAATTACCTATTTTCTGTACAAAGTAGGTATCCAATAATATGGCCAGTAAGTGTACATTCTGAGCCGCCCTGGTTCAGATCCTTTCTCTGCTCCCCACACAGGGTTGCCAGTTGGTGTCATTGTAGTGTTCATTCCAGTTTCCTTTCTGGTCTTCATGTCACATCCCGGGTCTTCGTTATCTATCAGTCTATGTTCATTTTGTCAGGCGTTTCCCGCTTTCTTCAAGTCTCCAGAGTTCCTTGAGTAGCGGGAGCAGGGCCATAAGTGTTTGGACACCTTTTCAAATGAGGTTATCATAAGGTCTCAGAACTTATTAATGATAACAGGCTTCTGCCTAGGCTGTGTAACATCTTTGGATTTACAAAATAAACAAAACACCAGAGTCTGATTTGGCCAGGGGTGACCAATGATTCACTTTGTGTGTTTAAGGTGGGAGTGACTTCACGCTCCTGCAGATGGCGTTGCATGAGGATGATGGGACTATAAATACTTGTGGGATGTGCGACGGGCTTCATAGACTGAAATGAGGTGGTACAGTCGTTCGGTGTGTGGAAAATGGGTCGCAAAGCAGATGTTAATGAAAAACAAGGAGTGACTGCATTTGGGTATGAAGCGTTTCAATCACAGGTGACTAATTTATTGTCCGCTGAATGCCCCAGCTCCAACCAGGACTGAAATAAACACGCTCATTGTATTGAAGTTACTCTGATCTGATGCGACCCAAATTATGTAGGCCATTATCTCAGATGTGAGATCACCGAATGAAAACAGATTTACCAAATTAATTCTCAAACGATGCACTAATTATAGAGCTGCATGCCTTTCAGGGAGCTGGCTCCATCTAGATACCAGCACACAAGCAGAGCTTGGACTGACTGAATTCACGTGTTGCCGAAAATAACTCTGTGAGAAAGGGTTGACGTGGTGGAAAAATGGACGCTGGCACGTCGAGAGGTGTCCACCCTGACCTGGTCAGGAACAGACATGCACAAAGATAAAGCATGTCAGATACGATCACAAAACAAATGACCATGACATCACGTTCACGACCAGGCTTTTTTCCCAGAGCGGCATGAGCGGTGCAGTAGGCAAAAAGGGGACCCGGGGTAATCTCCCACACTTAACCGGGGTGCACTCGGCACACACGGCCGCCCCTTTAGTGCCGATGATGTCAACCCTTTCCCATACAGAGCAGACGGGAGGCAAACAAAGTTGCACTTGGGCTCTGGGAGAGAAGAAAAAAGATGGGAAGTTAATGAGCCTCTTTTGACGTGTCAATCAGGCCGAGAGGTTGAGCCATGAATTGGTTGGGATGTGTTTGATTTCCTTGTTTTCTTTTTTTTTTTGGTAAACAGATGAAACGAGGCTTCGTGAATGGGAAAAGCGAGAGAGGTGCACTCTCTCCGCTGCTGTCTTTCAGAAACAAGTTGAGTCTCAGATTTGCATAGTTTTTGAACGGTTCCCAATAGCAACAGTAAATTTGGGCCCCAGTGACAAGTTAATGCACTGACCACCTATTCTTAAGGTCCCTGTGAACCTCTTTTCTACTCGGGCCCCACTTTATGGAACCCTAATTCCATTAAGAGTAAAAACAACTTTCTGATCTGTACTAATCACTTATCAATAAAGTCCATATAATAACACTGGATATTATTAGATTTATACATATATGTATATAACATCAGCCTCATAAACCTGACCTGAAATAGGCCTAGCCCCGACTCACTGAGCACAGAGACATGGGAGCTCGCCCCTAGCGAAACGAGAGGTGGAGAAACTGGACTGGAAACTGGACGGACTTTACGAAAAACCGACGGGTCTTAGGAAAGAAAATGTTCTTAAATGTGTGTTTGTTCTTAACTTCACTGTTAAGAAAAAAGTTACAAAAATGTTATTTGTCAAATAACTACTTAAGAATTAGCTTAAGAACAATTCTAAGAACAAGTGGTATTCCAGAAAACGTTATGTTCTTATTTTTTTTCTTAACCTTACTCACACTTGTCTTAGGCTGTAAGAGTTGAGATGGTGAGCATCGAGATTTAAAACGTTAAACAGTTTAGTTATTGGAAATAAGGCCAACTTCCTTTCAATTTTCTAGTTCAAAAGCCTTTCGAGTGAAGGTCATCCTTAAAATACAATATGTGTCTGCGTAAGGAGAGGATGTGGCAAAACTGCTGCTTTAATCTTTGTTTTAGATAGAAATTTGGCGGGTTTTGTAGAGACAGGAAAATCCAGAGGCCCCTCAAAGATTGGACTGGATTCGCAAAAGTGTCTTATGGAAGAAAATCTTAACTTCATTCTTAAGAAAAAGTGTTATGAAAATTGTTATTCTTCAAATGTCTTATAATTATCATGTTGTTTTTACATTTACAGCATTTAGCAGACGCCCTTATCCAGAGGGACTTCCAATTGATAGAGCCTTACAATCCAAGCAATTGTGGGTTAAGGATCTTGCTCAAGGACCCAACAGTGGCAGCTTGGCAGAGGTGGGATTTGAACCTGGACCTTCTGGTCCAAAGGTCAGTACCTTAACCGCTAGGCTACCACAGTCCCTGTTTTTAGATAATGGCATCCTCTTGCTGAAGGGCAAGACTACCCTGTGCCAACAGGCAGGAGTTCCTGGCTCATATCTGGGTATTGGATACCAGCTCCGGGTGATGCTGGGTGATGCTGGTCTTGTGTTTCTGCCCTGTCAGCAGTGTCCCAGGTTAGGACTGAGTTCCGGTGCAGTCTGTTCATCTATGTGTGTGTTCCGTCTTGCCTGGAGATCAGGGATCAAGGATCCGGGATTCCACCGTTCTCTGGGTCTGTGGTAGTGCCCCCGTGTGACACTGGCACGTTGAATCTTCCCCCAATTCAGATACTATATATTACCTCACAAGCAAGCTCTGTTGTGGCTGTAATCTACGCGTGAGACCTTTCCTTAAACCCTTTTTAAAGATTTTTCCCACCACTTTTTTTCCCACGGAAACTCAACCACAGGCTTACAGGTACTAGCACTGGAACCAGTGTAAAATTATAAATGATATTCCTGAATGGAACGTAACTGTTAAAAAAGCAGATGATACTCGTTGTGCATAATGAATATGTGCGCTTCATCCACCTGCAGGACTGCACCTACACACTTTCCTTCTCTTCTAGTAAGGGGAATTTCCATGTTGAAACAGCTGGTACGTTAAATGGCACGTGTGTGTGTGCAAGCCATCATTCACTCTCTTAAAATATCATTTACCATCTATACCAGCGTCCACAGCACTGTGTACGAAAGCATGGGAAAATATTAAAGTATACCTTTTTTGCTCTAACCTTAATTTGCCATGCGTACACATTTTTGTTCATTCGTACATTTTTGCAAGTTCATACCCGCTTCATCGAATTCAGGCTCGTGGGAACCGGGGCGTAACCAGCAGCACGGGGCACAAGGTGGGAACCAACCCTAGACAGCGAGCCAATCTATTACAGGGCACGTGGTCCATTAGAGTGGGACAATGTAGAGACACCAATTGACCTAATTTATGTCTTTGGAAAGTGGAAGGAAACAGGAGTACCTGGAGGAAACCCACAGATATACAGGGAGAACATGCTAACTCCACATGGGGGATACCATGTCAGGAACTAAACTCCGCTTATATAAAGAAACAGAACCAAAGTCTGTTTATATAAAGAACCAGATCCCATACTCTGCTTACGTAAAGAACCGAACTATACTCTGTTTATATTAAAAACCAGAACCAAAATGTCCAGCAGTAAAGTGTTATGCGCTTGTTTTAAACACTTTTAACATGCTTTATATTCCTGGTAGCTTGTACGTATGATTACCAAGCCAAATGTAACAGAATCCAGTTTGTCCAACTCAGAGTGAGATACTTTAGACCCAACTAAAAATATTTCGTGTGATTTGGATTGCAGCACACAGCACCTTCAGCTGCAAAAAAACTTTGAACATTCTCACCCATCACCCACCAGCTATGCACAATCTAACCGGTGTGACTCTTTACTGGACTTTCAATGTGCAGTTATGTAATATATGAGCTTTATAATCCATGCACACCCTGTGTGTGGGGTTGTGTGAGTTAGTGAGTTAATGAGTGAGTGAGTGAGTGAAATGTTTGTGTGTTATTACTGTGCTGAACATGCGGAGGATAATTCCTGTGTACTGGGTTCACTTGGTTAATAAAGTGATTCTGATTATTATGGAAAATTGTCAGCTAAAGTCACTTTCAATATCTGACCAGAACTTTCACTTCAGTGTTCTAAATGAGTATTATATGTTTTTCCAATAGTTTCTGCAACGGTATGAATTTGAATTGTGTATCATTTTTGAATTCCTAAAACATTTACAGACAAGTAAGCATTGCATAGGCACTGAGCCTGCTCAACCAGCTCGTTAATGAGAACCTGTTTAAAAGCGTAATTTGCACGAACCTCACCTCACCTCGCTGTGTTCATCGGTCTAATTATGAAAAGATGTCGAGATTTTAAGGAATACAGGTGGACAATATCTTGCGTGAAAGAACAAGCTGTTTTCAAGTGTAATAAGTCAGTTCTATTTATACATTAGTGGACATTTGTAGAGCACTCTTAGTTCTGGTTCAGTTTGTTATTGATGGTGTCACGTAAGTGTGCATCATAAACACACGAACTAAACTATTAGGGTTTTCTTGTGAATTAAATTTAGCCCACATGAAACCAAACACGGTACAACCCTGACATGGATTAATCAATCAGCATGGACTACTTTTTAATAAGAGTTGGTGTTTCTTATTCAGTGTTTCCCACACCTCCTCCTAGAGAGCTGACAATCTTGGTTCATCCCTGGATTAACACACCTTGTCTGAAGTACACCTCAAAGCCTTCGTGTGCAGTTTGACGTGTGTGGGTGGATGTTTGCAGTCGTCACTTGGCAAAGCTTGCCTGTTTTTCACAAGGTGCACAGTCTGTTCGTGGTTCGATCTCTTCCCTCTTTTGCCCTCTGCTGGCTCATCCGCACTACTTAAATAGTTTGGTTTGTCAGCACAAATTCACGAAACATGTTGTTCTGGCCGTGTGTTAGACACGCTCTTAGTCTCTAGGCTGTCACAGAGTAGTTTATCACATTACTACCAAACAACAGCTACACTAAAGATAAATAATAAGGCAGGAAATAAATATTCACCTCACCAGGGGATTCCATTCATTGGTTTTCCGTGTGCTACCCAGCTGAGGAGCTCCAAAGACTCCATGAAGGATGCACCTTCATGCCCATATGCCCCCACATCAGGTGTATGACGGTCAGAGTGACTGAGCTGGTAAAGCACTGGCTCCTAGTGCTGTGTCCCCGACTCGTATCCCGGCTCTGGTGAGGTAAGGTTTGTCTGTTGCTGGGTGTTAGGGATGTTCCATGTTTGTGTAACATGGCCTGTCTTATGGAGACAAGAGTGCATGGGCCCACATCATCTTATGCAAAATGCATATTGTAATGCAGAAGTTTTAAAACATTTAAAAAATGATTAAGCATTTGAATATTTATTGTTTGAAGACACTTGCGATGGGCTAAAGAAAAAGTGGACTGCCCTGTTGGAGGAAAAGTGTTTGGTGAGGGGTCGAAAGGCACAAACATTTTTCCTTACAGGAATAGACCCCCAATCTATCGTCTGCCCTAAACCGGGCATCTGGTTGAGTCCAACCAAAACCTCCTCCGAATTGTACTGACCTACCTAATCTACTTGTTGAACTAGACATTTGCTGATTTTTAGCAGGGAAGACAAACCATAACCAAAACATAACACAGGACAAGTTACGAATTAAGTTTACAAGTGCATATTTTGTAATTCAAACTAGCAACCTTAATAATTTATCATAAATGGAATTAATATTGCACTGTTAACGTGTCCGTTCGCTTTAGCATTGAAGAATCGATTCAGGACTAGGAATCAAATTAGGGAGTCGACTCTGTACTGAATGGAAAAGAACAGCTTTGTGATTTGCCGCAGTGTTGTGCGCAATGATACATCAGCACCGTAACAAAGCACGCCTATCTTCTACCCAATTCTTCCGCCGTTGGTTAAAAATACGTATTATTTTGATGGAAAAATTTAAATTTAACTGTTTAACCAGTTAAGCATAAAGGATGTACGCCATTTATGAAAACGTAGTGTTTTAAAAATTAAAAAATCACTCGTTATCTATATTAGCCTTGGCCTACTTTTTTATATCAAAAAAGTAGTTCCGACTTTCAACCGCCATTTCGGCAGATGCTATTGTTAGCAGAATTGTTGCGATGTTAGAAATAAACGCTAGATTATCCAGTTTTCACTAAACAAACAGCTTTATATGAATCGGAAAATCACAAATTTGATCACAAGAATTAAGTATTATAGGGGTTGGTTTGTGTCAGGAATTGGGCTGTATTTTTATTTAGCCGAATAGCACAGCCGGCTAGGGTTAGGGTTAGCTGCTAGGTGCGAACGAAAAAGGAAGAGGCTTCGTCACTGTTAGACTTACAGCTTTCTGACAGTCTTATTAGTTTTAGGTTTAACCAGATTTAATTAAGTTCCTCTCACAGCAGCTCTAGTCTTTATTATTTTGAATTAATAGTTTAATATAGTCACACTGACGACCGCACAGCAGGACCCGAACACAGGAGGAGAGATGGCGAGCTCGGTGGGAAACGTGGCCGACAGTACAGGTAAATATGCACATTTGTTTAATTTATTAATATATTTCTAATAGAATTAGACTAATCTAGTTATCTAGAGTCCTTACCCGCTTCCACTAACATAGGGCTACAGCTTAATGACTAATTTACAGCTTTGTTTTGTTTTATTTAAAAAACCCACATTGAACAATAGCAGGTTGCTTTTGATATACGATCACCAAAAAAAAAAGGTCAATGTAATATATGGACACCACTATAAATATAAAAAAATTAAAATATTCCACCACAGTGAATATAAAAAATAGAAAAAAATACAGCAATCTTCGTTTAACGTCCGAATTCTGTTCTGTGAAACAGGACGTTAACCGAACTGGTCCTTGACCAGACATTATGTAGTTACATAGATTTTTATGCCACTGTAATGTAAATATTAAGAGTATTTTTTCAAGAAACTGTGTTGATTGGCTGTTTAGGTGACCAGCTGTTTATATATGCAACGTGGAGTTAAAAGGCATAGTTTTATTTTTTGTTCTAATTCTAAATCCATACAATGTAACCTTGTGTGTCTGTTGCTAGAAATGGCCATCAATGCTGATCGTGACGTTTAAGAAATCCGAATAAGCACTTATTTATTTGTAGTTTTGTTTTTCTCTCCTCGATGCATCACTAATTCAACACTTTTAGTTCAATTTATAGGTTACTTTATATGCTTTATTGTGTTTATAACCTGGAATGATATTTTGGGTACTCCATTTAAAAAGGTTGTGCCCTGAGTTTTCTCCCTAAGAAAATGTGTGCTTTAGAACATTACATGTGTGGTATTGTGTTAATGATCGGTAACATGTCGAAGTTCTTAGAATTCTAATTTGTGCTCATAAACCTTTCTTTATGTTCCTGTTTTTCCCGTCAGGAGCAAAATGTGTGTCAGTTTTGTCTTGAATACACAATTTCTTTACCAGTTCAGTCTCATGCTCCTTCCTCCCTCACCAGTCCACATTTCTTTCATTACAAGGATGACTTCAGGTTTAGAAGTGTTCGCAAAATCTGTAGCTGAATAACTTCATGGTACCTTGAATGAAAAGATGTATTATTTCAAATCCAAAGATCTTTGCGATTCCAGATTTCGAACGCTGTCAAGTCAGTCTGAACTCATCCTTTATTTTAGCATTGCTTCATTAGTGATCATTGTTTTTGTTTTTTGCTTTGTGTGAGCGAGTTTCTCTGTAAGCAGAATTGCGCCTTCAGAGAAACTCTCCACTGATTCGCATGCTGCTTGAGATAAAACATCCTTATACCTGTTATGCATGAATTTAGATGAAAAGATTCCTCATCTCTGTTCTTGTCATTTTCATTTTTTGCTTTGTTTCCATTTTTTCTAACATATTGTTTTTCCCCCCCTCCTCCTTTTGGGATGTGTTGGTGCCACAGAACCAACAAAACGTATGCTTTCCTTCCAAGGGTTGGCTGAACTGGCACATCGCGAGTATCAGTCAGGAGATTTCGAGGCAGCAGAGCGCCATTGCATGCAGCTGTGGAGGCAAGAGCCGGATAATACCGGAGTTCTGCTGCTCCTGTCCTCCATCCACTTCCAGTGCCGCAGGCTCGACAGGTAAAGCACTTCAGGGAGACTGGCACCTTCTCAGGGCAGCATGAAGCACAGCAGGCCTTGTTCACTTCTCTTCCAGTGGCTTTGCTGGCTCAAAATGAGGCTAATCCAGACTGGGGAAGCCGTTTCCGTTCCATAATGTGTACTGTCTTATGAAACCTTCCCTCCTTCTAGCGGCAGCTTTCTCTGCTTACGTTGTCTCTAACACTAATTTCACTGCATTGCAAAGCTGAGAATAGGAGCTACAAGATCTGAAAGTGTCTTTTTGAGATGTAGAACAGTGGTGGTGGTTTGTATGGTGCTTCTGGGGAGTGGTCCTCTCAGCCTGTGGTCTGTCTGGTCTTTCCTTTAACATGTGATCTTGGTCTTTGTTCAGTTTATCCTTAAATTATTTTGACTTGCACTTGAATCAACATCCTTTTAAAACCTCTTTTTTTGTGTATTTCTCAGAGAGTCAGAAGTATTCCATAGGGCTTGTTCTCATATCTGAGTAACTTCCAGAAAAAAAAGGTTTAATTTCATATTGTTATATTAAATATAATTTAGGTTAGTTTTCTGTTTTTATATTCTATTGTTTAGGTATATGCTGTTTAGTATTGTTATTTTCAGGTGAAGTTATTCAGTACTTGGAACACACTACAGGTTGTTCGGCTGTTTCGTTATTTAAATAGACGTGTCAGTATTTAGTTAGGAAAGGTTGGCTACGCCCTGTACATTGTGTGATGTGGGATGGGCAAGAAAATATTCGCTATCAGGAGCTAGGTGTGCGCATTGCCTCGAGATTAATTGAAACCATCCCCACACTTCAGTTACTCTCCTTCATCTGGGTCAACACTGTGGCGGTTAACAATCCAGGGATGCCCAGTTCAAACCCTAACCCTAGATGCGTGGAGATGTTTACTCTGCTATTCTGGTTTCCTCCCACAATCGAAAGTCGTGCCCAGCAATTGGTTGCTTTAGATTGCCATAGCGTGACTGCTCGTATCGTTATAGCCTTGCTCCTGTCACGAACAACCATTGTTTAAGCAACTTCTCTAATGCACTGAAAGTTCCACTCTGTTTTTTTTCTGTTTCAGAGGTGGTAGTTTGCATTCTTCCTTTATTTATAGCTTTAATTTTACTGTAGTATATACCATGCCATTATAAATGATTCTTTGTAGATGCAGTCTTAGCTGGGATCCGATCAAACCACACTATCCCAGTGTATCCTGTTCCTTACCGTACTCTGAGAACGAGGGTTACTCCGTTCAAATCGGTTCTCATAGTTCTGGTCAGAAGGTTTTGCCTAAAGACGCGTAGGGAGACAGGACAGTTCTGTCTGTGCGGCCGCTGTATCTGTCGGTGATCGGCTCACTTTCTCGGCTTTGTCCTGCCACGCAGGTCTGCACACTTTAGCACTCTAGCCATCAAGCAGAATCCCATGCTTGCCGAGGCTTACTCCAACCTGGGGAACGTCTTCAAGGAGCGCGGCCAGCTGCAGGAGGCCATCGACCACTACCGGCACGCCCTGCGCCTCAAGCCGGACTTCATCGACGGCTACATCAACCTGGCGGCGGCACTGGTCGCGGCGGGCGACATGGAGGGGGCAGTGCAGGCTTACGTGTCCGCTCTCCAGTACAATCCAGTACGTGACCGAATTAATCCGAGACCCGATTGACCGCAGCGATGAGCGTTTTGGCTAAAGTCCTCCCTATGTTGCAGGATCTCTACTGTGTGCGAAGCGACTTGGGAAATCTTCTGAAAGCTCTGGGGCGTCTGGAGGAGGCAAAGGTCTGTTTTGACATGTCAGCTTGTGCATGGAGTGCTGTCTTGTTATTTGGTTCATTTATTTTCTTTGCCTTTACCTAAGCAACTTGAACTTAAATTTCCTCTTAACTCTAAACGCTCCCTGTCCTTTGGGAGTGAGTTTTTTTCTTTCTGCCCCCCAAACAAACATTAAGTCTTATTTCTGCTCTTTATAGATGTGTGGTGTGGTACTCATCTCTTATTCCTACCTTTACACCTTGTCCTTCACTCCAGCTCCACGCCACCACTCACTCTGCTGCTCAGCAGGCCTAGCGTAAGCTTCCAAGAGCCAAATGCTCTCGGTCCACCAGGCTTGTCTGATCTCTGTCCTTGTCTGTCAGAGGCAGTCAGATACCGTAGCCACTTTCATGTCAACCACAACAAACTCCCTTTCCCCTCTGTGCTTTTTATTTGAACTAAAAAAAAATTTTTTAATATATATATATATATTGAGCAACAACAAGTTGAGTGCCCTCACTCTCTCCATCCCCCTGCTGCCCTCCCTCACTCCTGCTTCATTCTCTTTGCTTCATCTCGACCTGGCTTCTTAGTCAGTGCCTCTCCACACAGGAAGAAAGGCTGGCTCCTTTTGCCTCATTCCAAAGCTGGAACCTCTAAACCAATTAGTATTTGGGCTTTTCCTGTAGTCTCACGGAGGGATTATGCTGGCTCGGTCTTAAACGGTACAGGATGGATTGATATGCAGTTAGTGATCTTTGCTATGCTGGAAATAAGATGGCTTCCAACCCAGACACCCATTTGACAAATCACTCGGATCCTACCTGTATTAGAGCATGACATTGTGCCGATTATACCCACAAACGAGGCCTTAGAGGTAACACGCCTTCGCGGCGGATCTGTGGGAGATTGAAGTTGACGAAAAAGAGAGATCTCTCTCCTCAGTGGTTAGAAGCCCTCTTATTCGGTTCCTCAGGGGGAAGGAGTGGGTAGGAGCACCAGGGTTCCAGCAGCCCTAAACACTGGCTCTGACGCTCCGCCCCCCCGCGCGCTCGCTCAGGGCCCGTGGAGTGTGCGCGCTCAGAGCTGCCTTCCTGACCCTACAGCCAAACCTACCGCCATTGTCCCAGGGCGACCGCGGCACTCCAGATATAAACGATCGGCTATCAGTGGCGCGCCAGTGATTCCTTGCTGCGTTCCGCAAGTCCTTTAGCCCTTGTGGGCTGTTATTATGTTAGTGGTCACCGTGGCATTCGCCCTGCGCTGTGCCAGGCAGGCAGCTCACAATCTGCACTCCACTGCACGCGTCAGATGCGATGATAGAGAGAAAGAATTCCATGCGCAGCACAAGCATTGACCTCTTTATTTCAGAGCTGTGGAGGCTTCTAGATACAAATCATTAAACCCCAGGCTTTTTTCTTTACCCATTGGGCAGGATTCAAGAAGGCAGGACAGGATAAAGCAAGCAATGCTTTAAACCATGTAAACTAAGAATAAAACGTAAGGTAAATGACATAAGGGATGATCTCACTCTTTCCTCTCCATTTATGCCATGATTATTATCATTCCTAAGACGTTGTGTTCAGTTGATTTGGTGAAGATCAAGCCAGTTAGCCTCCCTCCTTTTTCTCCACTTGAAACATGACGGATAAAACAAGATTTCGGTGAACCATGACACAAAGCCTTTCTTCCCTGCAAGCATTTTCTTACCACTTTGACCAGTTGAAAGCCTGTGAAGTGCATGACTGATTAGGATACTGTTTTCCTTGGTTTGTTTTGTGAATAGATTTTTTTTGTATCCATATGAATCGAATGTATTGATTGCCAACTTTTACTAACGCTCTTGTTTTCTTATTTTGTCTCTTTTGGTTTTTTCCACCACTGATATTGTTATTTAGAAGGTTTCAGGTGGGTGACACTATTCCTGCGTAGGTGCAGTCCGGCGGAAAAGGATCACTAGGGCAGCATCAGTCCTCTCCTCTTCTTCCAGCTGTGGTCGCTCCCCCCAGACAAAGTCCAAAAATATGGTAACGGGTTTGTAACTGCCAACAAAAGAAAAAAACTTCACTTCATGCCTGAGTTCTTCTGTCTTGGTGCTACTTTAGAAGAACTAAAGAAATGAGAGAGGGGGAAAATAAAGAGAGTAATTTACTGAAACGTAAAGTTTTGTTAGTGATCCCTCTCGGCAAAGTAAACATCGCCAAGTAATTAAGCGAAAAATGGATTGGATGCAGTAAGCAAACAAAAATACAGTAAGAACCCTCTAACTCTTACTTGTTAATTGTTTTTTTTCCTGTTGCTTTGGTTTATCATTTTGCTTTTCCTCTTGATTTGGAGTTGCAGTGTTCTGCTCAGCCGATGATTTGCGCTGTGAGTCTGCGGCGACGCACGGGTTGCGCAGCGAAACCAAATGCCCTCCAGTGCAACAGAAAGGCGCGTGCGCACGACGAGACGCTCCCCTTCCCCCTCTCCTCCCGGCCTGCAGACTGCAGACCAGCCCACCTGGCTCGCCAGCGTGGCACCCGGTGGACCCAGCCGGCCCCGTGCAGGGCACCATTGGCGAACGTTTCTGGTTTTTAACTGGTCATAACCCCTCAAATTCGAATCGTCTCCACCTGTCGTGTTCCTGAAGGCTGGTGGGTTTCAGAGAGTGTGCCAGTCTGGTGGGCTCAGGAGAGCCTCTGGTGTTAGGTCTGCGGTTTGTGCTCTGAGCCGGTGGCAGCGGCGGCGAAAAGCAGCGAGCGGCTACAGCGCGAGCGGCGACTGCGGCGCGGCGAGACAATGGGCGCCCCTGTGGCGTTTCCGCGCTAGCATTTCAGGGACCTCCATGTACAGTCCGCTCAGGCATTTGAGGTTGTGTCTAAAATCGGATAAAAAATCCGTCGGCACTCTTTCCCTCGTTTTCCATCGATAACTTGAAGTGTTTAAAGTCAGATCCCTGACCGTAGCTTTTCTAAAATGTCCCGTACTGTCGTCAGTCACGAGCCCATAACTGAAGAATGTCGGTCGGAGTGTAGGTGCTGGTCGGATTGGCGCAGCGCAGGAAAAGCGTGCAGCTTAGCGCGGCAGAAAGATGCGCAGGCGAGCCCACGCTGTAGACTCACTTTTTGCTTTTTGGAGGACGGACTCTAACTGTTTCTCTCTACTCTTTTTGTTTTCTTCCTTTTTATTCGATCTTATTTTTTTCAACCCCCACACTTCCCCTGTCTTCTCTTTTGCTCCTCTCTGCCCCTCTTCCTCCTGTTGTTTTCATTGTTAACCTGTTAAAGGCTTGCTACCTGAAGGCCATCGAGACTCAGCCGAACTTTGCCGTGGCGTGGAGCAACCTGGGCTGCGTGTTCAACGCTCAGGGCGAGATCTGGCTGGCTATTCACCATTTTGAAAAGGTAACTGGTTTTCTCAATGGGGATTGAGGTTTTTTCCTATGTATCAGCTTAGTGGAAATAGATCAGCATGTCCAAAATAAATAAGTAACGAACACGTAACTGTACGTATTTGTAATAGATTATGCTAAATAAATTGGTGGACTGAATGAAGAATGTGGTGACTAGAAATTAGATGACAGGAGATTACACAAAGCTAATAGTAACTGACTTTTTAAATTGATAATACCTAATGTAATGCATGTCCGTTCCTTAAGTATAAAGGAAATTTTCTGTATTTGTAATAAATGCAAAGAAGGGCCACGTTCCGCCTGTTCTTTGTTTCCACTGTACGAAGAATGTACCGACCTGTGACTTGTGTGTTACACCCTTAATAATGAGCAGTAAAAGCCTGTAGGGTGTCTGGTGCGGCGTTGGTGTCATCCGGCAGTAACTGTCATTGTACAAACACCGTCTGTGTTTACTTTACAGGCTGTGACTTTAGATCCTAACTTTTTGGACGCCTATATCAACCTGGGCAACGTTCTTAAAGAGGCTCGTATCTTTGACAGGTACACTCACACGTTTCTTAAAATCTGCCATACAACCGGTGACGTCCGTTTCCAGTCCTAATCGGTGGCGATGTTGTGATTACAGAGCTGTGGCCGGGTATCTGCGGGCGCTCAGCCTGAGCCCCAACCACGCCGTGGTTCATGGCAACCTGGCCTGCGTGTATTACGAGCAGGGCTTGATAGATCTGGCCATCGATACGTACAGACGTGCCATCGAGCTGCAGCCGCACTTCCCCGACGCTTACTGCAACCTTGCTAACGCGCTGAAGGAAAAGGGCAACGTGAGTTACTCCAGCGCCATTTTCACTTCAGTGACCGACCCCGCTCGGTAACGAGTAGCTAAAGCTCGTGCGTTCTGCGTCTCGCCAGGTTTCCGAGGCCGAAGAGTGCTACAACACGGCGCTGCGCCTGTGCCCCACGCACGCCGACTCCCTCAACAACCTGGCCAACATCAAACGGGAGCAAGGCAACATCGAGGAGGCCGTGCAGCTCTACCGAAAAGCTCTCGAGGTCAGAAATGGCTGCTCGTCCGGCTATCCGGGGTGCCGTCCTGTCTGAAGGTGTGCTAGCTCGTGTGTCGTTGTTTGTGCAGGTCTTCCCCGAGTTTGCTGCAGCCCATTCCAACCTCGCCAGTGTTCTTCAGCAGCAGGGCAAGCTCCAGGAAGCACTCATGCATTACAAAGAAGCTATCAGGCATGCTCTGTTAGATTTGTTCCCAGTAAATCATGAGCATAAATCTAATAATCTAATCTAATAATCACCCATCTCCTTCCTTTCTACAGGATCAGCCCCACTTTTGCCGATGCCTACTCCAACATGGGAAATACGCTCAAAGAGATGCAGGACGTCCAGGGGGCGCTGCAGTGTTACACCCGCGCCATTCAGATCAACCCAGCCTTCGCAGACGCCCACAGCAACCTGGCGTCCATCCACAAGGTCGTTATCTCCCTGAATCGAACCCTGGTCAGAGTGTTTCACTCGTTCCGGGCGTCCCCGTTAACTCCGTGCGATTTGCCCCACAGGATTCAGGGAACATCCCGGAAGCGATCGCGTCCTACCGCACCGCTCTGAAGCTCAAGCCCGACTTCCCCGATGCGTACTGCAACCTCGCTCACTGTCTGCAGGTACGCCCTTCATCCGCCAGCTCGTACAACCTCAGGGACTCGGGTGCCCCCTTGTGGCATTTGTGCGTCCCTTCCTGAAAGCCTGAGCAGGAAAGGCAGGATGATAAATAGGCAGAGTAGGTGAAGGATAAACAGGTAGTCAGGGGTTATGCTTTGTATGAAAACTGAGTGGAGTTAGTGAGCATCAGGCAGTGCGTTTGATAGGCAATACTCACAGAATAGCCAACACCCTAACTAGTGCACTGAGTGAGGCACAGATTGGGACACACCTGTGATAATTGAGCATGTTTTGATTTGAAAGCATTAGGGTTGGATATTATTTGCATTTTATTGAGTCCGTTTCCAAAATGGTGAGAAAATGTGCCCAATGTTTGGGTCTAAATATTATTTTGACTTTTTATATATGAAATAAATCATTTTTACATCATTTTTCCTTCCCATTTACAACTATTAAATAAAAAGCTTATCGTGGATTAATGTACTAAAACAATGACCTGGGAAAACCAACCCAAAGGGACGGGAATCATTTTTACATTAAACTTTTTACTTATAATAGGTTTAAATGCGAAGGAAAAAGCTTAGTGTTAAAATGGTTCCTTTCCCTTTGGACTCAGAAGGAGGGATTACCCCCTGGAGTTCGTAAGTCATTGTTCTAAAGTTAAGACGCGTTGAGCTCTGTTCATGTGAAGCGTTTACTTTCGAGTGCAGTAAGTTCCTAGTAAGGCTTGATAATGGAGCCCGGCTGTAGTGCGTCCTGACGTTCTGACCGACGTTCCAGATCGTGTGCGACTGGACCGACTATGACGAGCGCATGAAGAAGTTGGTGAGCATCGTGGCCGACCAGCTGGAGAAGAACCGCCTGCCCTCGGTGCACCCCCATCACAGCATGCTCTATCCGCTCTCCCACGGCTTCCGCAAAGCCATCGCCGAGAGACACGGCAACCTGTGCTTGGATAAGGTACCCTGTGTGTTCAGGTTTAGTTGGCCTCTAACCGAGCGTAAGGAACCGATGACAGTATCTGTGCCCGTCTGCCCGTCTTTCAGATCAACGCTCTTCATAAACCCGCCTACGAGCATCCGAAGGACCTGAAGGCCAGCGGAGGGCGCCTGCGCGTCGGATACGTCAGCTCCGACTTCGGGAATCACCCCACCTCTCACCTGATGCAGTCCATCCCCGGCATGCACAGCTCGGAGAAGTTTGAAGTGAGTTCAAGTGTTTAAAGTGTTTTTAGGGAACATTTCCATGCGTTCCCATGCATGAACCCGACTCCCTTTCTCCCAGGTGTTCTGTTACGCTCTCAGTCCGGACGACAGCACCAACTTCAGAGTCAAAGTCATGGCTGAGGCTCATCACTTCACCGATCTCTCCCAGGTCAGAACGTCTAGGCTTGAAAGCAAATCAGAACGGTAGCCAGATTAGATTTTCCAGATCTCATCCTTGCATGAACCTCCTCAGATTCCGTGCAACGGCAAAGCCGCGGACAGGATCCACCAAGACGGGGTCCACATCCTGGTTAACATGAACGGCTACACCAAGGGGGCCCGCAACGAGCTCTTCGCCCTGCGCGCGGCTCCCATTCAGGTAAACTCCCTGATTGGTTCACAGGCGTGTGTGTGTGGTGTGGTGTGTCCTGAAAGCTGTGCTGAGCGATCTCTGTTTTTGTCCGTAGGCCATGTGGCTTGGCTACCCGGGCACCAGCGGAGCTCCGTTTATGGACTACATCATCAGTGATAAGGAGACGTCTCCGATTGAGCTGGCTGAGCAGTACTCCGAGAAGCTCGCCTACATGCCCAATACGTTCTTTATTGGAGACCATGCCAACATGTTCCCGCACCTTAAGGCGAGTGCTTCGTGTTCGGTTTAAAGGTGGTTTTCCGTAGAAGTTCGCCTGGCTTTTCAGACGCAGCATAAACATTAGAATCTGTTTTCATTCCCGTGTGGTTGGGATGCGTACAAATCAGACCGACCAATCAGAGCTCGGTTGTCAGGCAGAACAGCTCATCCTATCCTATCCAAACGCTGACAGGCTGATTACCTCACAGTGACTGTCTAATAATAGTATAATACTTCATTTTCTCAAAAATGTTTGTGTTTTAATGATTATATTAGAATTAAGAACTTGATTAGTTAACTTTCTTGTGTATGGTGTTTGGGCCCCCCCAGGGAAGGCGGGTCTTGGTCCTACCGAGGTTTCTTCCTTATGACGTTTGCCGCTGTCGCCCTAGGCTTGCTCAGTTTGGCCTTGACCTTCTCATTTAGAAGATTTGAATTAAAGAATTGTAAAGCTGCTTTAAGACAATGCCGCGTTGTTTACCGAAGTGCATCCCCTCCACAGAAAAAGGCCGTGATCGACTTCAAGTCCAACGGACACATCTTCGACAATCGCATCGTGCTAAACGGCATCGACATCAAGGCTTTCCTGGACAGCCTCCCAGACGTCAAAGTCATCAAGGTCAGTGAGGAAGTCCTGGAGCAGCTGGAACACTGTAAGCTTTGTGCTATCGGTAACACGCCTGGTTTCCTGTGCATCAGATGGAGTGCGATGGCCAGGAGTCCACAGACAGTAACGGCTCCCTCTCCATGCCGGTTATCCCTATGAACACGGCAGCAGAGGCCATAATCAACATGATCAACCAAGGCCAGATCCAGGTCACCATCAATGGCTTCACTGTCAGCAACGGCCTGGCTACCACACAGGTATGTTCTTACCATCTTCAGTTACCTTGATTTTGGGCAGAGCTCGGTGGGTTCCCTCCTTAATGGCATTCTTTCGCATAATTGAGCAGAGGTTGTGATTATTGGATGGCTTTATTTCTCCTGCGAGCATAAAGCCAGTTGCACAATGGCAACCCACGTGCCAAGCCAGCGCTTGGTTAAATACTCTATCGGAAATCCACCTGTCGAGCGTAAAGTATCTGTCTGTTCTGCTCAGAAAGGTCGCCTCACAGCTGCGTCTTATTTTTAAGATCAATAACAAGGCTGCCACGGGAGAAGAAGTTCCCCGGACCATTGTGGTGACCACCCGCTCTCAGTACGGCCTCCCCGAGGACTCCATCGTCTACTGTAACTTCAACCAGCTCTACAAGATCGACCCCCCGACTCTGCAGATGTGGGCTAACGTAAGCATCGCTCGAGTTTCGCTCACGTTCCGCGAGTCCGAAATGAATAACCCGAGACGTGCCCTCCGTTCCGCCCCTGTGTAGATTCTGAAGCGCGTGCCCAACAGCGTGCTCTGGCTCCTGCGCTTCCCGGCCGTGGGCGAGCCCAACATCCAGCAGTACGCCCAGAACATGGGTCTGCCCACCAACCGGATCATCTTCTCCCCCGTGGCTCCCAAGGAGGAACACGTGAGGCGCGGCCAGCTGGCCGACGTCTGCCTCGACACGCCACTCTGCAACGGCCACACCACCGGCATGGACGTGCTCTGGGCCGGAACCCCCATGGTCACGATGCCAGGTCAGTGGCGGTGATGTCACCAGCAGTGTTTAGCTTTTGCGTGTTTGTGTTTCTGTGCATGGTTTCCCGAAACCCATTCCACCCTTCTTACCCCCACGTGTGTTGCTTCATTCAAGCATCTGATGCGTTAACAGGGGAGACACTTGCTTCTCGAGTGGCTGCCTCTCAGCTGAAGTGCCTCGGCTGCCCCGAGCTCATCGCGCAGAGTCGCCAGGAGTACGAAGACGTCGCCGTCAAACTCGGCACGGACATGGAATAGTAAGTTCGTTCATTTCGTAAAACCTGCGTTAAGGCAAGAACTATGGAATAAGGCTCAAACAGCACACGCTGATCTCAAAATCAGATTAAGAAATGCAATGAACGGAGCTGGATTTACTCCAGTAATCCGATTTCTCTGAGCATGTGCACCCATGCTGTGGCAGAGCGTAGCCAGGTCTGCTTTTTTTCTCAGATTTCGCTGCCTCTGAGATTAGTTTCTGTAGACCTGGTTGCTTTTTTAATTGTGGGATCTGGCAACCCCGGAAGTAAACGCAGCACCCGCCAAACGTCTGTTGAATGCTGTGGACTCGAACGCAGTAGATGCTCGAGAAATTGAAGAATTTGATGGTTTAATATTAGTTTGAAGTTTACGTTGCATCCTTCTGTGAGATTATCGGCTGGGTGCAGAGTAGACAGCCGGAGCTTTAACATGATCTGATCACCCGTTTAATTGGCGATCGGGTCAGCGCCCTGTACTCACCGTCTGGTTCGTGTGTGGCAGCTTGAAGAAGATCCGCTCCCGCGTGTGGAAGCAGCGCATCTGCAGCCCGCTCTTCAACACCAAGCAGTACACCCTGGACCTGGAGCGCCTCTACCTGCAGATGTGGGAGCATCACGCCACCGGGGCCAAACCCGACCACCTGGTCAAGATGCAGCTGCTCGAGAGCAGCGAGAGCGCCTGAGCTCCCACCTCCCGCCCTCCCCTAACACCTGTTTCCGTCCGTGTCAGAGACTCCGTAGAGCCTGCAGTTGTGATCCGACCCCACAGCCCCAGCTTCCGCTCCGGCGAGCCGGTCAGGGGGGCGTGCCCTTCGCTCCTTCACCGAGACTCTGCACAAATCACGCTCCCGCCCGCTCACCTCAGCCGCTTCTGTCCTGCTTCAGTGTGGAATAAGGAGGTGGGAGGGCCCTGATATCAAACCAGGATCTTCATGTCTGTCTGAAGGTTTTTTTCTTCTTCAGGGGTCAGAGGGACAGTGTCGCGTCTCTGCCGCGGCAACGAAAGATCGGCTTCGATGCGCTAGCACGGACATTCGCTTAACTTTTTAGTTGGCAGATATGCTTCTTTATCTGTTTTAGCCCGTTCATCATGAGCCTAAAGTGGGGTGGGGTCGTTGGCCTTCTCCACGGGTTGCCAGTGCTTCGTTTTCTTCATGTCAGTCATGTTATCTGTTCTTTCAAAGCAAAAAAACTAGAACGAAGATCCTCTCAAAAGGCCGGCACACCCCCCGCGTTGATCGATTATGGCTTGTTTTATTCGTTTTACCCGAAAGGTTCTAGGTAAGTATTTTCTAAGCTGTCTTCATTTTGTACACTGTCTTCCTATTATTTATGTTCTGTCGATGAAGTTGCAAGGCTCTTACTTAAAACTGAAATAAAGAAATGCGGCGAACCCTCAAAACCAGCCCTTATGAGCGCTGATTAGAAAAACGGAACATTTCAAATAGTCCGATTTTTCTGTGTTAAATCAGGCTGACCAATCAGAGCTCGGTCGCCGGGCAGAACAGCTCATAGAGCTTATAGGACGGGCAACAGGCTGCCTCTAAAAACATGGATATTAAAGAAAATTTCTGGTGGAATAGAACTGAAAGGCTGGAGAATGATGGAGATAAAGCTCACAGGGACTGGATGGAAGCGTCTGATTATTTATCCAAGTGCAGCTAATCTGGGGCTTCCTGCTCTCATCTCTGATCATCTTTGTTTTTTTAAGTTGACGATGTGAAAAAGACAGAAATCTCCGACACTTTTGGAGAAGGGGGATTAGGGAAGGCAAAAGCAGACGGAGTCCTCTAAACCTGTCCTCATGGTCCAGTGGGATGTGGATGAAATTTAGTTCAAAATGCAGGCTTCACTTTTGCTGTGCGTCAGCGTCGAGCTACTTAATAATTTAACAATTTTCCATCATCTCTAGGGAAGTTTCACATTCAGTATTATGTTTGCTCTGGTAGTTCTCCCCAAGCTGCTTCCCAGCACATGTCCCCCCCAGCATTTATATGGTGTTAGAGCTACAGAGCTCCATAGAACCCCCCCCCCCTCCGAGTTACTGTATTATAAACTAGACTTTAGTTTGATTTAGTCAGTTTCTATTTTCTTTTGAATGTTTTCACAAAAAGTAAATATTTTATGCAATCCAGTCATAATGAGCAGAGCAGAGCAGAGCAGAGCAGACGAAAAACTGTTTATGTGGTGACATCAGATATATAAACACTTGCATAAATATTTTAAGTATTGAAGTGGTAACACTTGTTTGCCCCAAGGGGGCAGAGTCGGCGTTTAAACAACAAATCATTTTCTCACAGTGAGGTCAGTAAATGTAAACCACTTCAAATGCACATACTTAAGAGCCTAAATAAAACAAGTGGATGTAATGTAGGTTTCTGGGTCAGGGCATGTTAAGTGTTGGGTATAGTGCGGTTAGGATTGACGTTAGTTAGGTGTAGTAAGATGACAGTTAAGGTTTGCGTTCGGCATTAAAAGAATAGACTTAATGCTAGAGTTGGCGTGGGATTAAAGCTACTGCTGTGTGTTAGTAGTAAGGGTTAAGGCTAGGGTTGGGTGTAGTAAGGATACGTTTACGGCATTTAGCAGACGCCCTTCTCCAGAGCGACTTACCATTGGTACAGTCTTACAATCCAGGCAACTTGGGTTAAGGGTCTTGCTCAAGGACCCAACAGTGGCAGCTTGGCAGAGGTGGCAGAGATTTGAACCCTGGACCTTCTGGTCCATAGTCCAGTACCTTATCTGCTAGGCTACCACAGTCCCAGGATGGGCTTAAAGCTGGGCTTGGTATAATATGATTAGTGTAGTAAGATTAAAATAAGGCTAAATTAGGGTTGTGTACCATAAGGTTAGGATTAAAGCTAGGCTTGTGTGTTAGTAGTAAGGATTAAGGCTAGAGTTCGGTGGAGTATGATTGTGCTTAAAGCTAGGATTGGGTGTAGTTAGATTAAGAATAATGCTTGTTTGACATAAGATTAGGATTAAGGCTAGGGTTGGGGGTAGTAAGAGTAGGATTAACGGGTTGTGTGTTAGTAGTAAGGATTAAGGCTAGAATCGGTGTGGTAAGATTAGGATTAATGCTAGAGTTCAGTGTAGAAAGGTTAGGATTGAGGCTAGGATTGGGTGTAGTAAAATGGGATTTAGGCTAGGGTTGTGTATAGCAAGATTTAAATTAAGGATTGAGCCTATGGCTGGGCTCAGTCAGATAAGGGTTGCATATAGTAAGATTAGGATTAAGGCTAGGGTTGGATGAAGTAAGAATAATTTTAAGGCCAGAATGGGGCGCAGTAAGAGGAGGCTTGAGATTGGGGTTGTGCAGATACAGGTTAGGCTAAGGTTGTGTGTCCTGAGCTTAGGATTAGACGTTAGCATTAGGTATAATGCCGATTAGCTGTACTAACATAGTTTGCCTGAGGGAACCGTTAGCGCTGGTAGCGGGAGGTGTCTGTGTGTTTACTTCAGTAAACACCGGGGAGAATCGTTTCGGCTGCTGCGCCTTTCCTGGAAACGCTGGACACACAGGAGCAATAGCACATCACACACTCACAATCACGGGATATGACGAATGCAGACGGACGAGTCCACCGCCGCCGCCGACGGAAGGAATCCAGCTTCCATGGAAATTCACGCGGAGACACGACAACATCCCACCGTTTCCTCAGTGTTGTTATGAGAATAAAATTCTGTGTCGTTGAGCTCGTCAATGAGATGCTTAATTTTAATCTCACCGCAGCTCTGGTCTCAGTTCAGGTGGTTTTGCTCTTCAGATACAAACAAGACCACTGAGCTGCATCACTGCAGGGTAAAGAATAGCACAGGCAAGGCACAACGAGACAGCAACAGCCCTCACACACACTCTCACACTGACAAACACACACATGACTGGTGATGAGAGAAGGTGTTGACAGTCTGTCTTTCATGTTCTGGTTGAATAAACAAGTGATCTCGGGTGTCTGACTCATCCAGTGTGTATTCTGTGGAAGGTTTTTTTTTTATCATCTACAACTAATAATGTAATAATTAATACTGAGTTCTATGACTTGTTCTATGGATTTAGTTTAAACCGAAATCCTGCAGTGAGTACAATTGTGTTCACTTTAAATACCTTAAATATTAAATGATCTGGACAATAGAAGATTGGAAATGTTTTCAGTGTTTGAATTTTAGTCCGTAAAGGGTAAGAGCACAGGCCGTAACTGTACAGGGGTGATCTCCGCTCCCTCAGGCGGTACTGCATCAAGAACCGTCATTCATCAGTAGCTGATAGAACCACATGGGCAAGGGATTCCTTTATCAAACATTCATGGAGCTCTACAATACAGAGTTACGTTCACAAATGCCACTTAAAACGTTACTGTGCTAAAAAGAAGCCTTATATTATAACCATGTCCAGAAGCGGCGTCGGCTCCTCTGGGCTCGGAGGGATCTGGGATGGACCATCATATAGTGGGGATGGGGATTGTGCTCAGACCCATCAGTATAGCAGATCTTTTTTTTTTTGAATAAATCAAAGACGAAATGGACCATCCAGACTGTTATGAGGAACAAGTCCAAAAGCCAGGCTCTGGCATGGTATGGGGTCGGGTCAGGGCCCTTGGTAAAGGTCATTTCCACTTCTGTGATGCAGCATTAATGCAGAAAAGTACACAGATTTTAGAGCAACATAAGCTGCCATCTTTATCAGGGACGTCCATGCATTTTTCAGCAAGACAATGCAAAACCAAATGCTGCACACCTTACAAAGGCATGGCTGTGCGTATGTAATCGATATTACTGCATTCCTAAGCCTTCATCCATGTGAGACCCCGGTTTAACTTTGCAGAGGCCACACTCCCATTTTCATTGATCAACTCGAGGGAGATTTCATAAATAAAATTGGCAGCAGTGCCTTGATGTTCACAAGTCAAGCGGAAACGTCTCATGTCCCCAGCTACAATAATAAAGAAGAACAAGCTGTAAAGAAGCTGACTAAAAGGGGAAATTTTTGCTCTCAAACTTGAGAATGTCAATAAAGGTCACAGTTCAAGGTTGCAGAAGAGGTTTTTATTTACTGGGAAAAAGTCATCTATTCACATTCCAAGACCAGACAAAAAAAAATAAGACTCATCCAGGCTGTAGGACAAAAGGTCATGTGATTTATCATCCTTGAACGCCCTAAAGCCACAAAGCTTCACTTTTTAGATCCTTCCTTCAACAAGGAAGAAAAGCGAGCCTGGTGTTTGCATTCAAACTTTATTTGACATGCAAATTCTACAGAAACTCTGTCATCGTGTCTTCAGAATAACTGAAACTCATAACAACGTATGGTTTCGGGTTTTCAGTCCACCTTTTACCTTCACTGCTTTAATTCTGTAAAAAAAAACATATTCTGCTTGGAAGATGGACCTCCTTCAAGATGTTCTTTCTCACTCACTTTCTGTAACTGCTCAATACTGCTGTTCGGGGTCACCTGAATTCGGGACGGACACCGGAGCCTAACCAGCAGTACACACACCCTGGCACGAGTACACACTCACACTGGGACACACTACTAAACCGGAAAAGTGACTGCACCACAAGTTGCATAAAATCACTGAACCTAACCATTTTCTCGGGATGTTGATAGATCCTCCTCCGGACTTACCAGTGGCAGCAGATAGTGTGGGATATGAAGGCTTCCATTGGCTTCCTCCAAACCTAAACCCTTTGGCCAATTAACAACCATGAAATGAAGACTGTCTGAAAATCCATGTAAATGTAAGTGTTTTTTAAAACGCTCAAAAGCACTTTACCGGGGTAGGACGGCGCCACTCCTGAGCATTAACTGGTACAATACGATAGCTGAAAATGACTCTTATGCCCTTTCTTCAGACAGTTGTGTTGCGTGCAGCTAATGAGAGATAATAGACCTGCAGCCCACTCTTCATCAGCACTCTGTCTCTGCACTGTCAAAGTGAACAGGAAGCAAATTTCAAAACAATGTATTATACAAAGTCGTAAGAACCACTAATCCAGTTAAGTTAAGACCTTGGAGAAACACTAGTGGATCATCAGGGAAGCAGGTGAGCACATACGCCGGCGGGGAAACTCTCCTGCTCAGAGTGCGCTCAGGGCTCTGATTGTATCCCTGGGACTCGAACCCAGGTCATTCCAAACACATGCCTGGAAATTGACGTCATTCTGCCCCTCAGGGAACTGAAGGGGTCATTGTTATGCTGCTGGGACTTGAACCTAGGTCGCCATAATCTTCTGACAAACACGTATTCTGGTCGAGATGCCGGTCCATCATCCAGGGTTTGGAAGGGGTCACTCTTACACTGCTGGGACTCCAACCCTGGTTAGCCTGGTGACCTGGCGACAACGTATCCTGGGTTTGACATCGGTCCATCATTTACGGCTCAGAAGGGGTCGCGGTTACATCGCTGGGACGAGAACCCTGGTTACCGCAGTGATACACTGGTCCTGGTAATGCCACTTCAAATATATTTTCCCAAAACATCGACTAAGGCCCTTATTGTATTTGCTGATAATTCAACTTGCATTCCTCACGTTAAACAGGATTTCTACACATTTTGTACTCCACCTGTACATCCATCAGCTAATGCTTAGATGTAGTCTGTTAAAAATGGTATGATTTCGTAAAGGGAGGAAATATTTACCTCAACAGATAAGCTAAGCAACAACTCGAACTGCAGTCTTCATTAACACAGCAGCAGGTTTGGACGTACACGCAATAAAAATCAGGTTAGTGATTCAACATGTCAGGGAAGCCAGGGGGAAGTTTGTTACTTGAAACGAGGTTAAAAAGCACTTTGCTTTTGACAGGTCAAACGTTTCATCGAGTAAAATGGAAACCACATCCTCCGGTTGACTTTCAGTTCAAAGTCGTCTGTTCAATTAATGGCTAATCAGTGCGGAAAATCAGCACTTGAGATCTCCTTTTCAGCTCTGCACCAGTTTCTGCTTCAGCAGCACTGAGTTTGAAGCCCCGTCAGTCGTTCTGCCTGTCTAAGTATTTATATCCTTGTGAGGACCCCGTTTCTGCCGGAGGGTAGGAACACCGGATATTTCTGATCTTGTGGGGACCTGCAAAATGTTTAACTGCTTGTTGACGAATACTGTTAAGTGGAAAGCCCTCATGAGCATTCATTACCAAGACTGTGAGTACCTAGTAGAGACATTTTGCTGTTCCCATGCAGAAAATTGCCCCTTTTTACGTAACGTCGAGCTTTACGTTACAGTAAAATCACGTCTGTGGAAAGTCCTACTTTTAATGTGTGTATTTGACCCTCTGTATCTCCTCCCCATGGTTGTGACGCTTAAGATAACCTTTGTTTGATTCATGCAAGCTGCCAACCCAGTGGCCACAAAGCTGTAGCGCTGGTTCCTATGGTTTCGTATGTGGCACTTCAAGTGTCTTGATTTATTTACGATAAAACTGAACCTACTTTCAGACATGACTGAGATCTGTTGACGCTCACTGAGTAACACACGGAGATACAGTGATATGTTTAGTGTAATGCGCAGGGGAGGCAGAGGACATTCATTACAATCATTTTGCCTTTACTTTATTTGTGCACAGACAGGGTCTTCACTAAATTAATTTGGCTGTATAAAGACCAAGATTACTAAAATGAAGAACATATTTTCAACTAACAACCATGGTTTTGGTTTAATTATTTACAATCCATTAAACTATAAAATGATCCAAATCAAGACACTGAAATTTAGTAGTCCTCCTGTAACCCTTTGTGATAGATTACTGAATTAGCATAATCATAAAATAGATCGGTAGTTGAGTAATGAAAGGTATTCCACATTAATCAATAAAATTCACAATGTTATAATTACTGTAAATGCAAGATTTTACATTAAAATGGTTTTAAGGCACAGTTCAATAAGGTGTTGCAACTGTCCCTACTCTGACAGCCATGATAAAACTTGCTATGCTAGCTTTGACACATGCAGGCTATGCCTTTTGGAAGCTAAGAACACACAGATTAAAATGATGTAACCTCACAATGCTTCAAGCAAACAGTTTAGGCTGTATGACAGAAACTCTTATCATTAAAGAAATGACTTTTTCATCATGAAAATTAGTTTTTGCATAAGGAATAGTCATATGTGGCCGTTTTCCTCCAGGAATGAGGAGGAACTAACTGAGCATGTGATGTATGAATATCAACACTGTAGCTCATTTATACAGTGGGGCAAAAAGTATTTATTCAGCCACTGATTGTGCAAGATCTCCTACTTAGAAAGATGAGAGAGGTCTGTAATTTTCATCATAGCTACACTTCAACTATGAGAGACAAAATGAGAAAAAAATCCAGGAAATCACATTGTAGGATTTTTAACAAGAATTTAATTGTAAATAATAGGTGGAAAATAAGTATTTTGGTCACCCACAAAACAAGCAAGATTTCTGCCTCTCACAGACTGTAAACTTCTTCTTTAAGAAAGATATTCTGTCCTCCACTCGTACCTGTATTAATGGCACCTGTTTGACTCTCATTATCTGTATAAAAGGACACCTGTTCCACAGCCCCAAAACAGTCAGACTCGAAACTCAAACCCATGGCCAAGACCAAAGAGCTGTCGAAGGACACCAGGAAGAAAATTGTAGACCTGCACCAGTTGGGGAAGAGTGAATCTACAATAGGAAGCAGGTTGGTGTGAACTAAATCAAACTGTGGGAGCATTGTAAGGACATACAAGATCCTGGATAATCTCCCTCGGTCTGGGGCTCCACGCAAGATCTCATCCCGTGGGGTCAAAAGATCATGAACTAGAACTACACGGAGGGACCTGATGAATTGACCTGCAGAGAGCTGGGACCAAAAGAACAAGGCTACATCAGTAACACACTACGCGAGAGGGACTCAGATTCCTGCAGTGCCGGCGTGCCCCCTGCTAAGCCAGTAATGCCAGGCACAGTCTGAAGTTTGGGGGGGGCCAGAGCGCATTATGGATGATCCAGAGAGGATTGGGAGCAGAAGATATGTGGTCAGATGAAACCAGGAATAGAACTTTTTGGTAATAAAAATTCAACTCGACGTGTGTTGGAGGAAGAAGATGCTGAGTCGCATCCCAAGGAACACCATACCTACTGTGAAAAGCATGGGGTGGAAAATCATTGATCTGGGGATGTTTTCGCAGAGGGGACGACCGATATCCGGTTGTTAGGGAAGATGAAGGGCCAATGTATAGTGAGGATTTAAAGCCAAAAACCTTCTCTCCATCAGTGAGAGCAGTGAAGATGGAAACATGGGCGGGGCTTCCAAGCTGAAAAAACAATGATCCCAAACACAGCGCTCGGGCAACGAAGGGAGAGTGGCTCCGTAAAAAAGCATTCAAGGGTCCTGGAGTGGCCTAGCCAGTCTCCAGACCTCAGCCCCCATAGAACATTTGTGGAGGAGTCGAAAGTCCGTGTTGCCCCAAAAATCACTGCCTATAGAGGAGATCTGCATGGAGGAATGGGCCAAAAATTACAGCACAGTGTGTGCCAAACTGGTGAAAAGACTTACAGGAAACGTCTGGCCTTGTCATTGCCACAAAGCTTATGTTACAAAGTATTGAGTTGAAACAAATTTATTGACCAAATACTTATTTTCCACAATAATTTACAATGAAATTCTTTAAAAATCCTACAATGTGATTTCCTGGATTTTTTTTTCTCGTTTTGTCTCTCATAGTTGAAGTGTAGCTATGATTAAAATGACAGACCTCTCTCATACTTCTAAGTAGGAGAAGTTTGACAATCAGTGGCTGACTAAATACTTTTTTTCCCACGCTGTATGTCGTTTTTGGCGCGCACACACTCTCACCAATTGCAGTGTGTCAAGTATAAACCTGCAATGTGCCTAAGTAGAGTTGCCTAAATAAAAAAAGATAAATAAGTATATGATATAGATAAATAACTAAGATTCATAAAAGCAAATGTAGCAAGTCTGTTTTGAAAATGTAGTGAGTAAAAAGGAAAAAGTATTAAGTTACAGAAATAATCAAGTAAAGTACAGATACCTAAAAAAAATAAAAATACTGCAATGTTTTTTATGTGACGGTTTTAGGAAAGAGTAAAACACTGCAACCGTGCTGTATTGAGTCCAAAAGCTAGAGCCGCTTCATATCAGGTTATATAAGATCTGAAATAGACACAAACATTTCTGCTGAAGACGTTCCTTTTACCGTTTTATGACCTGATCCAGGAAATTTGTTAAATTTAGAGAAAACTCCAGTGTGCAGCCGAAGGTCAGTTCTTGCCTCCCATTCTATTCTTGTTTGTCCCTGCTGATTTGGCGCCTCTCCCAGAAAACAGGACACAGGCGTAAGCAGATGTGATCAGTACTTCTTATGTATTTCTTAAGTATTTCTTATGTATCTGTATCCTTGATACATTTTCCTTGTACATACTACATTTCAAAAGAAACATCTGCACTTTTTATTCCCTTTATTTTCAAAACAGGCTCATTACGTTCGCTTTTATGTGAAGCTATTTATTCATTTATCTATTTTGTATATCTATATACTTTGCTTTTTTATTTAGGCAGTTATATTCAGGCACTAACAGAGCGCAAATCATAATCTTGGGTTTGTATGTGACATATTGTGACTGGCACAGGGGTGCACATGCTTTCTAGCACTTTTTAATGTTCAGCATAATGCATTCTACTCCCCAAAATGGCTGCAAACACTTTAGGCTGTTTTATTAACGACACTATCCATGTCCCTGGGACGATGAGTTCTATTTCTGTCGTGAATATAAGAGGTAAACAAAAAAATATGCAATATTTCTAAATGTTTTGCACAAATAATTTTTTGAATTAAGTAGTGGAGTTTAAAAGAACTGGTGTTAAAAATCGTTGAAGCTGCAGATTGGACTGAAATGCTGTGAGAGTGTTTCAGAGAGTCGATGATAACTATAGTTTGGGTTAAATATCAGGATTTACTGCATTACTTAATATTATCATGTCTAGCTAGAATAAAATAGGAGCCTTTTATTGTCATTATACTTGGTCTCCAAGAAAAAGTGAAGAAAAGTAGCAGTAATATACAACGGTTAAATTAAATAGGTATTTATGAGTGACTTAGCAGCATTTATACTAAAGTCTTGACTAAAGGGTTGCTCTTCTAAATGACTCATGAAGCGTTTTTCTGTTCAGTTGTTTATCCATTTTTGGGCGTCAGGTTTGTGCAGCACTTGCACAGTGATTAATCGAACACCATCAGTCGTGAGTCGTGCGGTTTTGTTGGATTAATGACCTGAAGTGCTTCTCAGAACACAGTTAACACACGAAATGGTTTGTGCTGTTATAAGCCCCACTTCTTTAAATCTACGTGTTTATGTCGGTGGAGCTGTGATCAGCTCATGCATATCTCTGGCTTCATCTTGCATAGTATTGACTCGGTCTGCTTGTTTTTACTCAGTGGGCTTCTGATGTTTTTAGCATGCATGGGTTGATCTTATCAGGCACAGTTGGTAAGGAAATGAAACTGTCGCTTCTCTCAGAGCCAGAAAAAGCTGCTGGTTGCGATTGTTGGTTGTTTGTATCCAGTTTGCTGCTACAAAATCTGCTTTCACTCTTCATAGGAGCTTTAGATTTGATTTTGGAAGCCAGGACGTGATGCTGGTGGACAATAAGCCCTGGATCACAGTTCAGTTCCAAGTCATCTCCTTGGTCTCTGGTGGAGTTACGGGCAGGACCCTGTCCAAGCCAGCCAACATCTTCATGAACGTTTCGAATTATTTCTGCATGGGTTTGTTTCATGAAATTACAGAGATCACTAATTGGAAGGGTGTGCATACTGTTGGTCATGTAGTGTATGCAATAAACATTCATGCTTGTTGACGCAAATATCTAATCAGCCAATCACACGGCGGCGACGCAGCCCATTTAGGCAAGTAGGCACGTTCAGGAGGGGCATCAGAACAGGGAATAAAGGTGATTTAATGAGGATTGAACATTTTCACACACAGTGCCATCTCTGGAGAGGGTTGGGGTTAGCATTAGGGGTTGTTGTTAGGGGTTGGGGTTAGGGGTTAGGGTTACGGTTAGGGGATAGGGGTTTGGGTTAGGGGATAGGGGTTAGGGTTAGGGGTTGGGGTTAAGGTTAGGGGATAGTGGTTGGGGTTAGGGGTTAGGGTTAAGGGTTAGCGGTTAGGGTTAGGGGTTAGGGGATAGGGTTAGGGTTGGGGTTAGGGGATAGGGTTAGGGGTTGGGGTTAGGGGTTAGGGGTAAGGGTTAGGGGTTAGGATTAGGGGTTTGGGTTAGTTTAGGATAGGATAGGGTTGGGGTTGGGGTTACGGTTAGGGGATAGGGGTTTGGGCGCGCAGGGCGATAGGGTTATGGTTAGGGTTTGGGGTTAAGGTTAGGGGATAGTGGTTGGGGTTAGGGGTTAGGGTTAAGGGTTAGCGGTTTTTAGCGTTAGGGGTTAGGGGATAGGGTTAGGGTTGGGGTTAGGGGATAGGGTTAGGGGTTGGGGTTTAGGGGTTTTAGGGGTAAGGGGTTAGGGGTTAGGATTAGGGTTTGGGTTAAGTGTTAGGGGTTGTTGTTTAGGGGTTAGGGTTAGGGTTTTAGGGGATAGGGGTTAGGGTTAGGGGATAGGGGATAGGGTTGAGTTAGGGGATATGGGGTTGGGGTTAGGTGTTATGGTTAGGGATTAGGGGTTAGCGGTTTAGGGTTAGGGGATAGGGTTAGGGGTTAGGGATAGGGGTTGGGGTTAGGGTTGGGTTAGGGTTTGGGGTTAGGGGATAGGGGTAGGGGTTAGGGTTAGGGGTTTGGGTAGGGTTAGGGATTAGGATTAGGGGTTGGGGTTTAGCATTAGGGGGTTGGGGTTAGGGTTTTAGTGTTAGGGTATAGGGGTTGGGGTTAGGAGGGGATAGGGTTTAGGGGATAGGGGATAGGGGTTGGGTTAGGGGTTAGGGGATAGGGTTGGGGTTGGGGTTAGAGGTTGGGGTTAGGGGATAGGGGTTGGGGTTAGGGGTTAGGGTTAGGGGATTGGGGTTAGAGGTTAGGGTTAGTGGTTAGGGTTAGGGGTTTGGGTTGGGGTTAAGGGTTGGTTAGGGTTAGGGGTTAGGGGTTAGGGGATGGGTTAGGGGTTGTGGGTTAGGGGATAGGGGTTAGGGGATAGGGGTTGGGGGATAGGGGATAGGTGTTTTGGGTTAGGGTTAGGGAATAGGGGTTTTGGGGTTAGGCCTTAGGGGTTGTTGTTAGGGGTTGGGGTTCGGGATTGGGGTGGGTTTAGGGGTGGGGGTAGGGAATAGGGGTTGGGGTTAGGGTTGGCGGTTAGGAATAGGGGTTGTGGTTTATGTTTTTTTTTTTAGTGAATCGTGGTTTTTGTTTCTTGTTTTTTTTCTGTCCTCTTTTTTGTTGTATGTGTTTGTTTTCTTTCCTCTTTTTTTTTTTTCTTGTTATAGGGGTTGGGGTTAGGGGTTGGGGTTAGGGGATAGGGGTTGGGGTTAGGGGTTGGGGTTAGGGGATAGGGGTTGGGGTTAGGGGTTGGGGTTAGGATTAGGGGTTGGGGTTAGCGTTAGGGTCAGGAACAGATTCATCCTATTTACATTAAATTTGATTCTGATGGCCTTCTGGAACCGACTAACTTTGATTTCTGAGCTTCCGCTCTGTTAGAATCTTACATATTGTATGTCTTTGTTAGTTATCTGTTTGAAGCCTTGTATCTGATTCACTTCCGAGCCCTTAGATTAAACACAACCGGACCATCTTC
Organism: Ancistrus triradiatus; assembly: GCA_025084515.1. Taxonomy (NCBI): domain Eukaryota; kingdom Metazoa; phylum Chordata; class Actinopteri; order Siluriformes; family Loricariidae; genus Ancistrus; species Ancistrus triradiatus. The sequence goes on along the minus strand of JAJAGP010000045.1, from coordinate 522,645 downwards.
AGTAAATCAGGATGTAGCAGGATGTTGTTACTCGACTTGTGGTGTAACTTAGATGGAAGCGATTGGGTGTGACCCTCTATCAAGGGCTCCATTAGAACCCATTAGCAAAGCACACATCAGATAAACAAACCATACAATAATCAGATTTACCAGAAATTTCCTCGGTAAGTTGTGCAACCGTCCTATTAGAAATGTACAAATGATTTAGAGACACAGACGCTCGTGCTCAGGATTTCAGGGATGACGTTCTGTCTTACAGTCTCAGAGGTTTCTCTGTACTCATTACCATTGAGTACTGAATAATATATGTTGTTTATCAAACTTAGAGCCGTGGTTCAATACGGCAGCCCACCACCACAGGGACCCTGGTTAGACCGCTTTCTAGCCAGATGTACTCTCCGGAAGAGCGGAACTGAATATAAGAAATATATAAAACTGGCTTTATTTGTTATGAATTATACCCAGGGTGCATTTAAAACATTACAAAATCTGTAAGCAACACCTTTTCGTGAAAACTCTATTCTATTCAATATTCTACTCCTGTGCATGTTTGTTTTTTATTTTTGCATTTCATTCTTGTTTTTCCTGGTCAGGGTGCCGGGCACAGAATTGTGAGAAATTGTGAACAGTGTGTGAGGACTGCAGCATTCTGGTCCATCATTATTTAACCACAGCAATAGACAGTGCAATAACTGGTGTAAAATATCGTTGAAGCTTCAGTTTGTTTCTGCTGTGAGAGTTTCAGAGAGTCGATGATAACTATAGTTTGGGTTAAATATCAAGATTTACTGCGTTACCTAATATTACCATGTCTAGTTAGAATAAAATATTAGCCTTTTATTGTTGTTATACTTACTTTCCAAGAAAAAGTGTAGAAAAGAAAAGTAGCAGTAAGATTCAACAGTTAATTTAATTAAATATTTATGAGCAACTTAGCAGCATTTATAAAAAAAATTTCCAAAGTATTTTATATATTTGGTTCCTCGTGTCTGAACAAACCATTATGTCCCCTAGTGGACCTCTCACCAGGCGAAACCAGGCGGCGAGACTGCCCCCAAATTGTATCTGTGTCAAGTACGAATAGACTTACTTTAATAGTGCTCAGGCAATTCCAAAGGGTTCACTAAAGGGTTGCTCTTCTAAATGACTCATGAAGCGTTTTTGTGTTCAGTTGTTTATCCGTCAGGTTTGTGCAGAACTCATACAGCGATTAATCGAACACCATCGTCCATCATCATTTAACCACAGCAATAGAGAGTGCATTATTTGAGTTCTAATAACTTTATGCAACTTATTGTTTTGAGAAAAGATCTGATTACACGCCCACAATGAGGGCGTTCCTTACATTGTTGATATCGATCAGCGTACCCTGCCTTGACGCTTGGACGTGCTGATTCTCTTCTCAATGCGGTGTCAGTCAGTCGTCTGCATAAAGCGACCTTCCTCATTTTGTTATTTGCATGCTCATTCTCCTAAAAAAATCTCTAAAGTGAACCGAAGAGGAAAAAAACATAACTTATTTTGCCAATAAATATTTGCAATGAATCACCTTATTCTTTTGGTCTGTGTGTGCTGTGTGTGTTCTTAGAGACTCCTAAGGGGGAGCTCCAAGGAAAAAGATCTGAAACCCGCTCTACTAAACGATTTGCAAAGGTTACTCCCGGCAGAAATTCACCCCAGTGAAGGACCTGGTAATACAGATGTGCTTGCCTGACAAGAACTGAAAAGAAAGAAGTCCTGGCCTTCAACGTTACCCACAAAGCACCATCGTGGAGGCAGGCTTTCATTCTAGCCAAACAGGAATCACACCTGTTTAACTGATTAAATAGTTTAATACTTACAATATTCAGGTGTAGCACCTGCTTGATTGTTAAAAGATGCCTGGTATGTGCCATCCTGGATTCACACTCCTTGTATGAAAATACAGACTTGCAATTTTCATGCCACTCAGATCTATTTCTTTACCTTTTTAGACTGCCAGCAAACAAAAACCCCAGTTAGGCATGAGGTAATCAGTCCCAGGTGTGAGCTGGTGTGGAGTTTGGCATGTTCTCCACATGTTCTCAAGGGTTTTCCCAGACAAAGCATATGTCAAGTCAGAGCAGATGCTCCCTGTACCATCAAGAGTTCAGAAGTGTCTCGGGGCAAACAGACAGAACTCTAACCTGGGACAGAACCAGACACAGACAGAACCTGGCCAGTGGAGAAATCTGAACCAGTGTGTCTCAGTACTGTGAGCCAGGAATCCCTGGAACACTGTCATGGAATCCCCTCGATATAAATTCAGATGGACTGTTTGATGTCTGAATTGTTCGAGTGAAGAGGCGTTCAAATTCCGAGGTTCCACTGGATATGATTTTCCCTAAATGAATGTTGGTGTGTGAGCTCAGGAAAAAATGAAGCACTTAATTGCCACATCTCACAGACTGTAATTAGGTCAGTTTACCAATTTACCAATTTTATATGTACTTATTGTAGGTCCTTCTTATCATTCCTGTCAAAAAACCACATTTGACTCCTCTGACCTTCTGTACGTGACTTGAATGATTAACTCTTCCTAAGTTAAGATCTTTTTTATCCGTACAATATGTAATCTATTAAGCTCTTGATTTGTGTCTAATGTGGGACTTTCCACCGTTATAGATTTCTTTTCCACTGAAGCCTAAACGAATTCCATGGGCATGACTTTTCAGAGCTTTTTCTGCACTTCATCTCTCTCTGCATTGCAGTTTCTCAATTTCTACCAAGCGGAAGGAAAAAACTTGCAAAACCCTTTTGTTGAGAAAGTGTGAAAACGAGAACATGCTCTAACAGCTGCTAATTTGCTGATCTATCTGATCTAACCGATCTATTTTCAGAAAATGACAGATCATGTTAAAGACAAGTGTTCTCTTTAGCAGACAGAAACAAAGATGATCAGACCAAAGAAATGGTATTCATATTTGGGCCACAACATTGCTTCAACTGCCTTTGATTATCTTTTGAGTGCTTTCATAAGTCTCAGATGGTTTGTGGTGGAAGTTGGAGCATTCGTCCAAACAACAAAGGATGAAGGAGGTGGAGTTCTGTACATCCTGTGCATCAGACCTTTCCATTAAGGTCAAATCTGGTGACACAAGAGTGAACTGTTTATAAAGGTTTTATTATCCAGTAATATGGGAGCATGTAGTGTGGGGTTGGAAAAGTGTTGTGGATACTGGGTACAGTTAGCTGGGAGAGGCTCCAACGCTGTGGTGGATTAAAGAACAGTGAGTCCAGAGATGCAAAAGAGGAACTTGTGCCCAAGAAAGGAGCTGTGTCAGCAGTCTATTAAAGTCAAACGTATTTCTCTAGCACTTCTTACAACAGAGCATGGTCTCAGAGCAGCTGTAGAACTATCTGGGCCCACAGCCCTGACTGAGCAAGCCTAGGGAGAAAGCTATAAGGAAGAAACACTGGGCAGACCAAGACTCAAAAAGGGACCAGACCTCCTTGGTTGGGATCTTCTGTGTAATTCCTAAACTAAATTACCTAAATAATACATTTATAATAATAGTTTAAGTACACAGAAGATAAATGAAAAAAGTAAAGAGAAAATATTATGGAGATTGTAATAAAGTAGAGATAATAGAGATACTCAGGGTCGTCTGTTTTGGTATGAGTAAGAATAAAGAAGGTCCTGACTTTTTGGGACCATCCCAGTCCATCAAAGTCTAGCCTGTTTGCCTATTATTAGTGTTGTAGTCAAGACCGCTAGAGCCGAGTCCAAGTCAAGACCAGACTAAGATTTTTTTCATCATACAAGAATAATAAGAAATAATAATAATAATAGTAATAATAATAATAATAATAATAATAACTAAGGATGATTAAAGACCAGGTGAAAATGCACACTTACAATCTTAATGTCAAATGATTCAAAAAAACGTGTTCATTGATTGGCTACTGAACGAGAAGAGCAGAGAGCGAGATTAGATACTGGTCTCAACAACAATTTCCGAGTCCACCTCACCCCGAGACCGAGACGAGGCCGAGTCCCGCACCGTTGTCCCCATGCCCATGAACTTGGCAAATAGTAGCCTTAATGATTATCATCCAGTCGCCTTAACACCTGTAACGAAGAAGTGCTTTGAGAGATGTACTGCTTACTGAGCAAACAGATGGACTCATGTCTCGATCGCACAGCCTTGCAACATCTGGATCATCCAAACAAGTATGTAAGGATGCTATTTGTAGACTTCAGTGATCCAACTTTGCACATGGATCACAGATTTTCTAACTGAATACTGGGATTTTTGGACCGTTTCCTCATCCCTCTTCGCTTCTCCCTCAACTAAGCTCAGCTCCAAACTCAGCTTTTGATTTAGACCTTTAGTGAGTGTACTGCCCTGGTGTGACGGGAGACCACATGATTAGAGCTGCACAGCAGGTCACTGGGACAACACTACCAAACCTGGACTGTCTATACACTTACCATCTACATAAGAACGCTTGTAGAGTTGTTAGCAACCCACCACATCCTGGAAACTGCTTGTTTGCCCTGCTTGTAAATTTCCCCACTCTGAATCTAATAAAGGCTTATGTTATCTTATCTTATCTTTAGATCTGTCAAACAATACAGGACAATTAAGCTCAAAGCAAACAAACTATGCAACAGCTGTAGCTACCTGCACCCTCCAAACACGACTAAGAGCATTAGAACAAGCTGCTAAGATAAATAATTAATGCACCTGACCTGTGTGTGTGCACTGTGTGTGAGATCCACTGCAGTTTCACACAATGTGAGCTCAGGTTGCTGGGTTGATCCCTCTTGGCTGTGTTACCTTCCGGTTCTTCCCTTTCTAGCTCTGCTGTTATAGTAGTGCTGCCGGAGTCTCATGCTACACTTTCACGAACGTGCTCTGGTAATCGACTCTGCGTTCTTAACGTCCCTAACTACATATTCTGTTTCCTCTCCGAGTTGTTCTTCCAGTACCGGTTCCAGCTCCACTCAAGCTGTTCTTCAGGCGTTACTCAGACCTCATCAGAGGGCCAAGGCGCCCTCTCCTCTCTTCCGGTTGACTGAGGATGCCATGCCAACAATCCTCACCCGCTGAGGACACCTGCATCGACTCTGTGTACCGGACGGAATAATGCCGATACTCACCCATATTCTTTATGTTATTATATTTATTATTTTATATATTATGCCCTTTATTTTTGCATATTCTCTATTTTAATATCTTTAACGTACCATAGTAAATTTGCTGTACTTCTTTGTCCTTTGCCAGCTACTTTTAGGCTGGCCACCATACAACATTTTGCTGTACATGGTCCAGTTCCTTCTCTTTATCGATGGTGTGTTGACAGTGCCATTAAGTGCAAATGTTTCTTTCCTGTCTTGTTGTGGTTACTTCCTTCTGCTGTTTCTGCGGCTGCTTAACCTCACCAGCTTGTTCCTGTGTCAGTGATTGGTCAAGACCAGTCCCTGCTCTGCTGTAACATTATTTGTGCTTTCTTTTTTTTGACAGTGTAATTGTATAACAGACTTTTCAAGAATCAGCATGGGTTGCTTCATGTGGCTTATGAAAGGCCGCAGATGTCAATCTATGGAGCCGTCTGAGCGTATTTGCATATAATAAAGTAATAGCACGTTAGAAAATTACATCGATTAAGCGAATCTGTCCGCAGATAACACGTTACATAACACACACGTTACAGCTTGAAGATGGCATACAAACAATTAGTCACATTCAGTGTCAATAGGCTGAATATCTGGGAAGTGGCTTGAAACTGGTTCTTTGGTTCATGGCCAGACCCTGAGGTGTGTGCAGAATGTGTGGAGAACAAAATCACTCCACATGGTCTTGTGGATCGTGGAAGTGAGGGCTAAAATTGGCACTGGTGAACTCTACCTCACATGCTGATACTAAGGAAAACCGAGGCGTCACCACATACTAGAGAAGCTTTTGTTACTCTTGATTATACCACTGTTTATTTCCGACCTCATATTTTGATTGGCCTGAGAGACCTTCAGGGTTGCACCACATATACACGTCACCTAGCAACGACACAAGCCATAACAAAGCAGCAACCTTATAAACATACAAGGGAAAGACTGCTGAAATAAATTAGAATGAGTTTATAAAATCTTTCAGCTTTGAAAATATTTTGTTTGGATTGAAATGAGTTAGATGAAGCTCTTAGCGAGCAGCCTGATCCTTCCAGTGAGCCGAGGTTTCTCACCCTTACAAACCAGGATTTGGATTTAAGGTGCAAAAGTTGAGAAACGTAAAAAAGGCAGTATTTTAGTCAGTACCTTAATGGATTCGCAGCTGGACTGAAGAGCAATGAGACTGAAGAGCAGTTTGAGTCCCATCAACAAACATGCTGGATCAGAATCTAGCTGGGTTTCGTTTGATGGATCTGGCAGAAGGGTTACGGGAGAGTTATACAGCATCAGCAACTCCGTTCTTTCTGATTTTCGTCACGTTCTTTGCTGGTGTTAAACTCGACGTCTTTCATTAAACACCATCCACGGCTGATCGGAGCTTCATTCATGGATCTGTTAAGCCCAGCTCTGATTAACCCGACCGAGCTGCTAATGATCTAGAACTCCAACTTTAACATTTCTGACTCAGAACATTCACATTAAGAGATTCAGCTAAATCATTTAGAATCCATAATCACGGAACAATAATGATAACGTTGATCCTGTACTTTGGTTCTAACACGGGATCTCACTCTGACTTTCTTCTGTTGGTAGGACAGTGTATCTTAGTAGCAGCCTGCCTTAGAAATCAGACCCATTTTATTTGCTGTATGTAAACAAACTTTCAAACATATCCATCGATATATTACGTTTATTGTGTGTATAACAAACAGTTATTGGGAAATTCTGTTCCTCTATTAGGACTGAAGCCCATAGTCTGATGATGATTTTTTATCAGCGGGGGAATGACAGAATGGAATGATTTTACCTTGCCAAAATGATAAACAGTTTTTTTCTGTCCTCTTTATCCTGAAATCTAACAATAAACAGTGATAACAGAACTGTGATATGCTCACAATAATACATTCGAGGTTCATGCTGTAACGTGAGATACTGGCACTCCTTCTCGTGCATTACGGCTTAATTAGAGAATATAAATGTAGAGTGTGTCCTTTACTGGGGCCTATTAGGGCATGATATGTTAACAAAGATTAGCATTACAGTCAAGTGTCTGTGTTTTATCCTTATGATCTAGTACTACCTGTCTAGTCGTGTTTACAGGGAGCCACTAAAGTGTTTATTTATAAAACACGGACTCATGAACAGTATAGAGAGCTGCTTTCTGTTTCTGTTGGACCTGGTTTCCTTCTTAAATTGTCTGAATGCCAGAACAGTATTTTTGAGTCAGAGGCATGGGTGCATCTCTTTATTTATTGTGACATGAATCATCAGCAAACTTTTTCTTGATCCAGCAAAGCCATCAAAAATGTTGCATTACCAAAAAAAGGAGCTCTGAAAACATGGACACGTTTTATACTCTCTGTTGGGAAGGCACAACAGAGGCTCTACTTCCGCAGGAAGCTGAAACATTCCCACCTCCCTCAGCACCTGCTGGTGAGCTTATACAGTGCCACCATCGAGAGCCCTCTGACCTACTGCTGTGTAGTTTGGTTCTCCGGCTGTACAGCACGAGACCATGGAGACCTGCAGCGGGTGTTGAGCGAGGCTGAAAGGTTAATTGGAACGTCACTACATTTACAATAGCCGACTCCAGAAAAAGGCTATTTGCATTTCAAAGGACATTGCACACCCCGGACATGTTTGTTTTCCCCCTCCTCTCTAACAAGAGATTCCGACAATTTCACTGTTTTAACATAGTTCATAACACTGTTTTCTCAGCGACAATAAATCTATTCTATTCTATTCCATGAACCACGTGTAAGCTTCGGAAACCTTTTGCTTCGTTTTGAAACCAAATGCAATTGGTATAAAGTAAGAAAGTCTGCAGCTGTGAGCGATAAGAAGGTAAAACGGCATCTGCATGGGTTTCTGTTTGAAAGGAGGCCAGTGGGAATCCAAAATTTCTGCCTCTAACTGATTTTTAGGTGATAATAATGGGACGGGGAGAATGTCATGGATATCCAATCCATTGCTTTGCATGTTTGTGCAACAGCTAATCAATCTTCTCAGTAATATTATTAAGGGTATGTGTACCAAACAAATGAGAAATGAGAACTGATGATGAGATAAACCTGCTCAAAACCTGTAGGGCACCACAATCCTTTACAGGACCAAAATACTAAAAAAAACAACCAAAAACCTAAAAACCTATCCCATGACTCAACAATCATACTCAATGCTTCGTACCATAGACCTGTGCATATTGCTTTAGACGATGTTCTGACAAGTTATTATTTATTTAGCAATGCATACTCACATGAAAGCTCCAGACATTCCTTACAATTCATTCTCCATTCCACATACTGATAGGGCCAGGTATTTTTTAAGTATCTGTACCTTACTTGATTATTTCTGCAACTTAATACTATTTACTTTTTACCCACTACATTTTCAAAACAGCCTCATTACTTTAGCGTGTATGGATCTACGTATATATAGTCTGTTTTATCTGCTTGCTTTTACTTTTTTTTTTTCTTTTTCCTTTTTCTTTTTTTTTTTTTTACATGTTTTCATGACCTCACCCTTGGTGACCACAACAGGGTGGTGCGGTGGAGAGTTTAAACGAAGAACTAGTGTAACAAATTAATGATGCTGAAGTTTGTTGGACTGACATGCAGTGAGAGTGTTTCAGGGAGTTCATGAAAACTATAGTTTGGGTTAAACATCATGATTTACTGCATTACCCGATATTACTATACCTAGTTATGAGAGATCATTTATAAAGGAGCATATATAGGAGCATTTATAAAAAAAAAATCTTGAAAGTTTTGTGAACCCTTTAGAATTTTCTATAGTTCTGCATAAATATGACCTAAAACATCATCAGATTTTCACACAAGTCTGAATTCTACCAGAGAAGGAAAATATCAGGACATCTGTCCATGAACTGAATCTCAAGAGAAGGTGGGTCATGCAGCAAGACACCGACCCTAAGCACACAAGCCGTTCTACCAAAAAATGGTTACAGAAGAATAAAGTTCATGTTTTGGAATGGCCAAGTCAAAGTCCTGTCCTTAATTCAATGGAAATGTTGTGGAAGGACCTGAAGCGAGCAGCTAATGTGAGGAAACCCACCAACATCCCAGAGCTGAAGCTGTTCTGTACGGAGGAATGGGCTAAAATTCCTCCAAGCCGGTGTGCAGGACTGATCAACAGCTACAGGAAACGTTTAGCTGCAGTTATTGCTGCACAGGGGGGCACACCAGATACTGAAAGCAAGGGTCACATACTTTTGCCACTCACTAATATGGATCATTTTCCTCAATAAATACATGACCATGTATAATATTTTTGTCTCATTTGTTTAACTGGGTTCTCTTTATCTACTTTTTAGGGTTTGTGTGAAAAATTGATGATGTTTTAGGTCATATTTATGCAGAAATATAGGAAAAGCACCACTGTAAGTGAACAACGCCTTTAACCACAGGGGCTGGGGTGTCGGGTGGTGTAAAATAACACAGAACACTCAAATGAAACGTACTTATTGCAACACTTCTTACATAAACGTGTGTTTTGTGCATGTGATATTTATACGTGTCATTTTCACCAAACCTAAACCCAACCCCTTAATGCACCACTTTATTATGCAAACCCTGGCTCCAGTCCTTGCCCCACTCTGTTACCCCGGTGCAGAAGTTGTGGTTACACCCCCTGCAGGCGGGGCCTTTCATCAGTGGTGATCAAAACACACTCGGAGCTCCTTCATATTTCATCCACAGCGCGAGGGTTTTCTGATCCTGGACTGAACGCATCACGGAAGTGGATAGAGCAGCGCATCAGGACCGCGGCACAGCTTCGGTAATCATGTCTGACTGACTTACAGCTCACACACACACACACACACACACACACACACACACACACACACACACACACACACACACCTCTGCTGCCTTCTAAGTTTGAGCTTTCGTAGTAAAATGAGCCCGTTTTGGCTTTAAACCTTTAAGGAATGAGGTGTGTTTTTTAACACGCAGTGCAAACTTCTGTGTAAACACGTGCAGGAGAAGTGATTAGAGAAATAATTCACTGTACAACCTCAAGGCCAGGTGACTTTCCTTCTATATTTAGACATGCAAAGAGCAAAAGTGTTCTTGAAGAGCATTAAAGATAAACCATGGAGCGTCTGTTGCTGGTAGCAGGGTGCATTGCTTCCAAGAATTGGAAGTGACTTTCCACAGAGCTGCAGTGAGTGTGCTTTTTGTAATGTTTATACAGTAATTCTATTATATTTGCTTGCTTCAATGATATAATTTGGTTTATTTAATGTCACATTCAGCATCAATGGCTATTTTGCCACAGACACACGATCTGCTACCCAATTTAGCGTAAGCAGTTAATCAGTGAGTCATGAGCGGGCAGAGAGTTGTGACATTATATGGGGTATTGTAGTAATTAATGAAGTAACTCATTGTTGGGTAATTCTTTTAAAGTTCTCATTCACTTCAAATACTTTAAATGCCTCTTCAGAAAACAGGCTTGACAAATCACTGAACTTGATTAATCATCAATGAATTAAGAGTCCTGAAGCATGATAGGGCTAATATTAAACAAATGCCCCGACTGCAGTAACTAGTAATCATTGTTAGGACCACAGTTGTGACACAAATGATTGTCTGACGCACTGGACTCTTCTTTGTAAGACGTTTTTTCTTGTAAGGCACAGGCGCTCATCTTCATCTGAATTCGAAGCATGTCAGAACTTGCCCAATTTGACTGAGACCAGTTTATTGTGCCATTGTTTGCTGCATTGTAAAGAGTGTAGGACATGCGCAGAAGGAGAAGACGAATTTATGACTGGGAAGATTTCTACTAGAAGACAACGAGAACAACATGTTTAATTGCTTGAGAATGTGGGAAAATATCAGATCAGTACAAACAATATAATGACATATAAATACATGTGAGTATACACTATGCGTATTCGTATATACAGTGTATGTAGTATTTACCTCTTGCGTTTTAAGTGCTAAAACATGTTTTGTGTCATTTTGGGGGGATTTAGAAGCATTATAGAGGGCTGTGCCAAAATAAGTTGAAATATGACTGATTTAAATAAGCACATTAAGCAGTTTCCCAAACTGGAGTAACTGTGATTCGCATTTTAGTCTTCGACGTTGTGTGTTGTTTGTGCCAAGCAGTTCGTCTGTTCCGCCCTACTTATTGTCTGTGTAGAGTTTGGCATGGCTCATGTTGTGCGTTGCCATTTCCAGATGTTTTGGAGATGCCCCCATCTCACCTATTGTTGTTTACGATTGTATTAACTTGTCTGTAGTCTGTTTTCACCTTCATGCAGACATGATGAGCTGTGTCTGAGGGAGGGTAGAATGATCTGGGGATCATTCCTCAGTGGTCTAACAGCAAAACCAACCCGTTCAAGGCATTCTTATGCCTATGCCCTTGAACTTGAAACTTGAAAACGACATTATTATTATGATTATGATTATGATTATTATTATTATTATTAAAGCAATGCACATGAAATATAATTGCATACACACTTTTAAATATACACGATGCTTATTCTTATAGACAGCCAGAGCTCTAGACTGCAGCCCAAATGGAAAAAAATCATTATTGGAAAAGTGTGAGTGAGAAGTCCACGTGGCCGCATTTTTGCAAGCGCGTGACGTTCCGTTTGTTTTCGTTCCTCAGTGGAGCGACTCATTACTGAGTGTTCATCGGGTCTGTCTCATTACCTACTGAGTGCCCTTGCTGCCTAAATCCTTTGTAGGGCGTTCTCTATGTCTACCTGACAGAGGAAGCCTAAGGCTGGTTAATGAGACAGAATAGAGTTACCGATTGCATCACCGAATGTTCAGACCCTCTGCACGTTATGTACCACACAAACACTGGAAAGGTTTTACTGGTCTGGATTCTAATCTTTTCTTAAGGCTTGTTTTTGGAGAAACATCGTAACACAGGGAAAGTTTTGGCAAGACTGTGTGCTCCTATTCATCTCAAAGCCAGTGGGAGCTTAGTGGTTATGGTCCGAGACTCTGGACCAGAAGGTCCAGGGTTCAAATCCCACCTCTGCCAAGCTCCCATTGTTGGGTCCTTGAGCAAGACCCTTAACGTAAGATTGTATTAGTTTTAATTCTGGATAAGGGCTGCTAAATGCTGCAAATGTAGACAGAAGCTAATATGAAGACTAACATGAGGGATATGTTCTTCTCTATGAGATCTGTGATTTAGCTGAAAGTAACTGGACATAAAATAAATGATTTAAACTAGCAAGAGTCAAAGTATTAATATGTGGAATTTATAAAAAGTGACATGTGCAGTAAGCAAAGTTGGATCATTTCCTCACCCTGCCTTGACAGAAAGAAACATTCAGTGTTTCTAATCCCATGCTTTGCTGAACAAAATGTAAAAAAAGTACAACTAAAAGTAAAAAAAAGAAAGTTTGTGCTCCTGGATTTTTTGTGTGCTCCTGTTCATGTCAAATCAGGAGCGCCAGTGCTGCTTGGTAAAAGGCTCAGATCCCGCCTGAGCTACAACGAGACATTAAGAAAAATAATTCATCAACATGCACGGTGATGGATTCATATAAAAAATGGGTGCCACCAACTGAGAGAGTAAAAATGAGACTGGAGTTTCCCAAACTGGAATGACTGTGATTATCGTTTTAGTCTTTGACCTTGCGATATTGTTTGGGCCTCGCAGGTCATCTGTTCCGCCCGACTTACTGTCTGTGTAGAGTTTGGCATGTTCTGTTTTGTGGGCATGTCAGTAGGTGGTTTTTGGCTGATAAAATTGCGAGTGTGTGGGTGAGTGTGTGATGCCTGTGGTTGACATACACGTGTGGAAGGAGCACTAAAAGTACAATTATTGTTATTATTTATTGAATAATAGTTTCCAGTCTTTTACTGAATGACAGCAGTAAGGCGGGTTTGGCTGTACAAAGATCCGGGATTATATTCAATAGAGTTGTCTCTGTAAATTCTGTAAAAGCTGTAGTTCAAAATGGTAGCTTGTGATCACCAGGACCAGATAAAACACCACAGTCTAGACTGCATCATGGGTTCAGTGCTCGCCCCTGCTTAGCGGCGCTCCCTCGGCGTTCCGCGCTGTGTGTTCTTTGTGTAATCTTTGCAGGAGGTCACACCGAGACATAGAAGCAGTGCTGAATTCTCTCCATCCATAAACCCTTTTTCTTTCTCCTTTCTTTGCCAATGAGCTCTTATTCATGAACGCCTTTACAAAACTTGTTTTCTGGCCTTTTAACGTTTCTGCTCCAGTACAATTCTTTTTCGAGAAACAGCCCTTCCTTGAAACACTCTTTTGTGTCTGTGTGTCTCATTCTTTACAAGTGCAGACTTTTGGAGAAGTTTGTGGTCTGTGTGTATTTAATTTCGTGTGCTGCGTTTTTAAGAACAAAGCTTATGCAAACACGCCGCACGCTACGTTGACTGTCAGAAATGTTTCCGTATGGTTTGGCGGGCACGCTCTGTGCTCTTTGTCATGGCAGGTTACAGTCTTGTGTAAATGCTTGTGCATCTTGGATCTGAGAGTAAAAGTGATTATAATGATACAAATAAAATGTGAATGAAGTCACAACAGTGGACCGGTTTGCAGGTTCTCACCGATTATATATGGTCATTTATGGATTGGCTGAATATTTGATGAGAAAACGAAGATGCTTCTGCCAATACCTCTAAACCAGAGACAGGGTCACACCCTTTTATTGCCCTGTAATTCCACCTCATATCAAAGTTTATTGGTAACACCTCCACTGTGCGGCCTTTGTTTGTTCTGCATTTGTACAGTTAGATAGTGTGAAGTTAATGGGTTTGTTGGTAACACCCCTGCCACGCAGTTAGTGTGTAGCTTCAGTCCCTAAGTGTGTGTGTGTGTGTGTTTGCCCCAGATATTGGCATAGAGCTTTTAACGCTTACAGTCCTGTCCGAAAGTCTTAGGCCACCATTAGGTTTGTTGTTTTAGCAATGGTGGTTTCTTGGCTTTCCAAAAAAGACCATTCCAGTTCAACCTTCTACAGTCAGACTGTAGAAGGGTCAACTTCTAGGGACGTCTGGGTCTGTGGTGGCCTAGTGGTTAAGGTACTGGACTCAGGTCGAGGATTCTGGTCGAGGATTCAAATCCCATCTCTACTAAGCTACCACTGTTGGGTCCTTGAGCAAGTCCCCCAACCCACAATTGCTTGGATTGTAAGACTGAATACGTTGTAAGTCGCTCTGGATAAGGGCGTCTGCTAAATGACGTAAATGTAAATGTAAGCTCGGCATCGTGATGAAGCTGCAAGATGCTGCTATTGCCAGGGTGTAAGCTGACAGAAGCTGTTTTTAATACTGCATGCACATTTGGTTGTATTATAATAGAGACGGAGAAATAATCATATATTTTCATTATACCATTGTTAAAAAGCATTATCAAAGCTAATAGTGGCCTAAGACTTTTTGCACAGTACTGTGCTTCAAACTTCCTCCCAGGTGCCTGCCTGTTATAGACTGGAGCTCTTTCCAGGGTGTACCTCTTCCTCCAGGCCCGCCTTAACACTGACCAGTGTTAAAATGATAATGTTAAAGCAATCCAAGGCATGTAAGCACAAACACTGCAGTGTTTGCCTATCTGGTACGAGAAACAAAGCTCCAAACGTCAGTGTGTCTAGAGATATTTTGGGAGCACACCTCTGGTTATTGTCCTCTGTGTGTTACCTCAGGCAGAAGTTGAACTGATTACAGTAAATAGTGTGAGTGTTTGTGTGTGTGAGAGTGAATAAGATTTCCTGAGAAGGACCGAAACTCTGTCCTTCCTGCCTTGTGCTCACTGTCTCCATGCTTCACCGTTACCCTGACCAAACTGAAGAGCAGATAAATGGATTACAACACGGAGCAGTTGTTGTTCAGCCAGTCGCTGCGTGTTTAACTGTGCTGGTTTGTTTATTTTACAGAACCCATATGGAGCAGGTGAACATCACCAACGGGAGTTGTCCCTCCATCGATGACTTCCGTAACCAGGTCTACTCCACCGCCTACTCTATCATCACTGTGTTCGGGCTGGTGGGGAACGGCTTTGCGCTCTTCATCCTCTTCCGGACCTACCGCCAGTCCTCGGCCTTCCACGTCTACATGCTGAACCTGGCGGTGTCGGACCTGCTGTGCGTGTGCACGCTGCCCTTGCGCGTCATGTACTACGTCAACAAGGGCGACTGGACGATGGGAGACTTCCTGTGTCGGGTCAGCTCGTACGCGCTCTACGTCAACCTCTACTGTAGCATCTTCTTCATGATGGCCATGAGCTTCACCCGCTTCCTGGCCATCGTGTTCCCCGTGCATAACCTGCGCATGGGCACCGAGCGCCGGGCGCGCGTCGTCTGCCTGTGCATTTGGATCTTCATTTGCACCACCAGCTCGCCATTTTTGCAGTCCGGCCAGTTCATCGATGTGAAGACCAACAAGACCAAGTGCTTCGAGCCGCCCATTGAGATGAAAGGCCTGAACAAGCTGGTGGCGCTCAACTACTTCTCGCTGGTGGTGGGCTTCGTGATACCCTTCCTGGTCATCCTGATATGCTACGCCGGCATCGTGCACGCGCTCCTGCACAACGGGACCGGGGTGAAGAAGCAGCGCAACACGCGTGCCAAGGCCATCCGGATGATCGTGGTGGTCATGCTGGCGTTCTTGGTCAGCTTCATGCCCTACCACATCCAGCGCACCGTGCACCTGCACTCCCAGGGGCGCGGCGCGTCCTGCGACGAGATCACCTACATGCAGAAATCGGTGGTGGTCACGCTCTGCCTGGCGGCCGCCAACTCCTGCTTCGACCCCATGCTCTACTTCTTCTCGGGGGAGAACTTCAGAAACCGACTGTCCACCTTCCGCAAGCCTTCGGTGAGCTCCATGGGCAGGATGCGTAGATGCCACTCGGCTGCTGGCCACCCATCCATTAGAGAAGGTCAAGATACAGAAAGTCTAAACAAACCTGAGTAGAAGGTCCCTGAGTAGAGTCCTCGTAGGAATTCAGGGCTGCGCCTTAAAGAAGCAGGTCAGAAAAAAGACAAGGAGCGCAACTGATTAACAGTGTTACAAACAAGGAAGTGAAACTGTATGCCAACTTTACCCAGAAAGGAAATGAAGCATTCAAGCTGCACGAACGCAGTTCCCACCACGACGTTAACGCTTTTATTCAAGAGACTTTCCAGGTTTCGTCATTCCGCTTTCAGATGCACTGCTCTAATGTACCATTTATATATTAAGAATGTCTGTCGTATTTTGTGAATGTATTTGGGGAGGATTTGTATCGAAATGTTTTAAATGTAAGTTAATATTAATTTATTCATCGCTTCATCCAGTTGAGGGTTGTGAGAGACAGGGCTTAACCTGCAGCACAGCAAGAAACAATCCGTGACAGGACGTTAATCCATCACAGGACACTCAGTCACTCACACTGCGGCACTTTACTAACACCAAGTGACCTAATGTGTTTATAACATGGGAGGAAACCAGACACCCAGGGGTTTGGGCAGGTAGACGTTTTGTTGAAAAATCTCTCAAATAATTGTAATTGTACAATGTGAGCTCGACCACTTGATCAGTTAAACTGAATATTACTATTGGAGAGAGAGAGACAGGCTCAGGGAGCAAACCCAAATAGGCAACTACACTTTAGAAACAAGAACCAGAAACCTGCAACCTGCAGCGACAGATATTTGTACCCATGATAAAATGTACTGTGAATTTTCATAGTAAAACTGTGAATTGCTTGACAGTTTTAATGTGAACTTTCACAGTTTGACCATAAAGTTCA
Source organism: Ancistrus triradiatus (assembly GCA_025084515.1). NCBI lineage: Eukaryota > Metazoa > Chordata > Actinopteri > Siluriformes > Loricariidae > Ancistrus > Ancistrus triradiatus. Next base: position 505,748 of record JAJAGP010000045.1, on the reverse strand, counting down.
CAGTTGTACTATGAATTTTGGTGGTAATTTGGCCACTCCATGGTTCTACTGTTAAACTTCACAGTACATTTTTTCCTGGGTAAGTCACTTTATTAGAAAGTAAAGCCGAAAATCACTTGGCTCTTTGTCGAAGAATGCCAAGGACACACAGAAAGAATAATGCAGAGAAACAATTACTCAAAAACGACAAGCAAGGATTTAAAACTACTTTCACCCCTCAGTCAGCCTGGATAAAACCCAAAAAGAGAGGGCTGGGAAGCGAAGCGGGGATCTCCGGTTTTGTGAGGCTGCAAATAATGCTGAACTAATGTTAACGATACCACAAAACGGAAGAAACTACGGTTAAAGCGGCGCTGTGTGCGCATTCTGCTGCCTGAGGCACGTTTGTTGTATTATCACGACATCTACTGGCAGTTTCTGCAACTGCATTAAAAAAATACGCAACAAATAATTCTCTCTCTCTCTCTCTCTCTCTCTCTCTCTCTCTCTCTCTCTCTGTCTCTCTCTCTCTCTCTCTCTCTCTCTCTCTCTTTGGACAGTGTAAGAATCTATGACTCTATCAGTTGCTGTATAAAGTCTGCTTAATGACTGAATGTTACCGCAAATATGTAGGTTTATGTGGTCCGTTCTACCATATCAATTTAAGCTCCAATCCCACAGTGTAAAAGAAAAAAAATACAAAGACATAGGCCTCTCACAATCATGAAACTAGCTGGCCATTAGTCGTCCTATGATTATCATGTGCATGCAGCTACCAATTCACACAAATGCCTACAAATACACAGAAATAAAAATGCAAGGCATGATAAAAAGTGAAGACATATGGCAAAAATATAGAATTAACTAAACAGCTGTGGAATATTACTGCAGTCCTACATAACTGGAATCATTACAATTAATTGCGATTAGATGATAATCCCAAAAACCAACCCCCTAAATTGTGAAACCTGTGAAAACAATACTTGTAAAAAGATTTTTTTTTTTTACAGTGAAGTAGACTTATTATGAATTTCAGTTTTGTAAAATGTAAAACGAAACGTAAAGCCTTATTTTAGCCACATTCCAGAGCAGGATGTGAGACTGCACTCCTGTCCCTCATGGCCACGTTGTGAGTAGTTAGATCTCACTGTTCTGCAAAACTCTATCACTATGGAGCACAGACTTACTTTAATTAATGTAAACTTAATCAGGTTATGATTTTTTTTCTGTGTTTGCTAGCCAAGCAGTGGATGCTCCAAATGAGCTAAAGTTGTCACGAAAACAGTCAAGACTGAAACATTTGGTAAGGTTTTGAGAGAGGAAACACATCAGATCGATACAGAGTTAGAAATGCTTATTTGATCTGCAAAGGGAAATTTGTTTATCACAGCACGAAACCTACTAAAGACCATACTACTGTACTAAATAACATGGTTGTACACTGGCTTTGTTTTCTATTAACTTCTGTTAAGTAGTATTTGTATAAGGACTACATGGTAATACTATAAACTAGATAAAAATAAGCCTCAAATAGATATAGTACAACTAAACAGAGGCTTCTGAGCTCCCTGAACACTGACACCAGTAATAATACAGAAGTTGTGTGTTAACTACCAGTTCAGAGTTTCAATCAGATGGTGCATTAGATAATGCCCGGGATCTGTGGTGGTGCAGTGTTTAGTGCTGTGTGGAGTTTGCATGTTCTCCCATGTCTGCATGGGTTTCCTCAGTGTACTCCAGTTTCCTCCCTTCTAAAGACCTGCGTCAATTAAATGGTGCATTTTTTTAAAAGTGACTCAGTGTGAGTGAGTGTCTGGATTGATGCCTTATCTAGGGTTGGTTCCAGTCTTGCACCCTGTTGTGCCTCCCTATAACCCTGAACTGATTTAAGCAGATGTGAAAATGAATGAACGAAGGAATGTAAACTAATAAGGCTACAAAGCACTCTGTAAGTCACTCTGGGAATTTGCTACATGCATACATTTTAAACACATAATGGAAAAAAGTGAAGCAGAACATATGGCACCTATCCAGATGGTCCACTCAGAACTTGATTGTTATTTTGGGCAGTTATGGAAATTAAGGTTAGGTGATTTTCTAAATGAAAAGAAAAAAAACTGACAATACATGACATCAAGAGGTATCAGGAGGATCCAGCTGAGGTGGTTTAGGCTCAATCTGGATAGAGATCCCATGGCAGACCCAGAAACCACTGGGGTTTTTATTCAAGGATGCATGAAGCGGAGGGGAAGTGAACAATATGAAGTGATGAAGGTGTATTTGTGAGCAAGAATGTAAAACTACTTTGACCTCTGCAGACACTGGATAAAACCCACACATGGATCTTTGGAGTTGTGAGGCGAGAGCGCCATCATGCTGCCCTAATGTTCATGTTGACAATAAAAAAACGGAGGGAACTAAGGTACTAAGGAACTAAGAATTAAAGCAGCACTGTCTGCGCATTCTGCTGCCTCGGTATTTGTTGTATTATCACGACATCTAGTGGCAGCTTCTGCAACTGCAATCAAAAACACACCGTAATTCTCACAGTAATTCTCACAAGAAGTAATAAACCTGTGAAATGCGGGTGGAAACTGGGACTGAGACCCCGTCAACACTCGGACTTTTCACGTATCTGGATTGTATCTGGATGAGGTTTTAACCACAGGCATTTACATTTAACAGTCAAATCCATCTCCAGCCAGATCCGCTTTCCATCCACAGAAATCAGATTGCTGTGTCCGCCTTAATGTAAATCAGCACATAATATTGGACTGGAGTGCATTTTGTATTTGCAGGAAATGTCTGCTGCATCAAACGTTTACATCATCTGTTTTAAGAGGAAAGTGCCAGCATCGGGAGTTTATGTTTATGGGTAGTCTCTGTGGACAGACATCAATCTGGGCACTCTAGTGCACTTCAGTACAATCTAGTGGACGCCAATTGTATTGCAGTTTATTTTGGACAGTAGTGCCTGTATAAAATTACTCATAAAATTTTTCTGGCTTTCACTAGCTGAGCGCGTCCTCATATTGTTTGCCTGGATCTGTGGCAGGGCTGGTCATCATGGAAGACGCGTGTTGTCGTAAAGTATTGGGCAATGTTTTGGCAGTCAGATGCCTCTTGGAGAGACGGATACATTTAGCACTTGTTTAGTGCATCTCAGGCCTCCTCCTGCAGTGGTTTGAGCATTCAGATTCAAATTGGATATCGATGCATTTTAACGTGTCTTCATGTGAAACCGGAATTAACAAGTCAATGAAAATCTGAGACCTTACAATGAACACTAGTGGATCATCTGGAGAGGTGTGAACAAAAACATGCCAAACTGTACTTAATAAAATTGTGTTGTAGATATCTGACACGCTTCTAATTTTGTCATCTCTGTGATTTCACTGCTGACTGCATTTGTCCATTTTGGTGTAGCTAGCATAGGCTGGCAATAATGCGGTGATAATGAGGAAGAATCGGCATGTGTTATAAGAAATGTCGTCAGCTACAATGAGCATTAACTCCATTTTGGCTTTACAGTACTAATACACAGCCCCACCTCTGCACTCGGGCTTGTTTTATTTATTGAAATATCTTCTGAGGTCAGTACTCCACACGAATGGCTCTGTGAGGTGACCAATCAGAACATGGAAGTGGTGTGGTTATAATCACATTTTTGCTTTGAAAACAAGCAGCTCAGCTTTCTCTCAAATGGATGAGAAAACTGCTAAATAAAGACACAAGTGCATCTGTAACAGCAAGCTCACCTGCTGGTGTTTGCTTTCAAAGCAATGAGCATTTAAGTTATTATAGCCACACCCCCTGTGTTCTGATTGGTCGCCTCACGGAACCAGTTTATGTTTTTGTTTAATACTGTAGTCAAACGATATTTCAATAAATAAAACACCCAACCAGTCAAAGCAGTAGTGCTACAGAACAAAGAGCGTGAATTGCGTGAGTTTTGCTGACAAAATTTATTCACGCCATAAGTCTGTGGCACACACTGTGGTGAATTCCATTGGCATGTGTTTATGCCCCCACAATTTCACCCACCAAAGTCTAGTGAGACCGCGACTCAAAACAAAGTCTGTAAAAAAATGGAGAACTTGGCTGACTTGAACCTTTGGGATGAACTGGAACTCCCACTGTGAGCCAGAAGAAAAAACTCACAAAGGTTGTTAAGACAAACAAGAGTTATTTAGTTTGAGGAGAAACATTAAAAAAAAATTAGCAAACGAGAAATAGTGGTGATGGTGGAAGAAATAGCCAGCAGATTAAAGCAACAGCTTTGCCATGTGATTTACTTATGTAGACAACTTTTGTATTCGAAGGACAACCTTCACTCAAAAGGATTTTAAACTTCTGAATTGAAAGTACGTAGGCCTTATTTCCAATAAATAAACTGTTTAAGTTTTAAATGTAGATGCGTACAGAAGTGTGAGTCTATCATGAGGTCAAGAAAACATTTAAGAACATAATGTTTTCAGGAATACCACTTTTTCTTTTTCTTGAGAATGAAGTTAAGAAGAAACACGTATTTAAGAAAATTTTCTCTCTTAAGACACTTTCGTGAATCCGGTCCCAGGTTTTGATGTTGGACAATAAGCCCTTCTTAAATGTGTTTTTTCTTAACTTCATTCTGACAAAAAAAGCTGTCAAATAACTTCTTAGTTTTTCCGTCATCACCTCTGTTTCTTGTTTGCTAAAATTGTTTGAATGCTTGCTTTGATGTTTTTCCTGAGCAGATTAAACCAAATAACGTAAATAACGATAAATACAAATTCAAAATGTGTCTCGTGCGTATATTGTAAGCTTTAAAATGCAACATAGCATAACAAGAAAACAATGAAGAATGATTTTCTTAAGCAAACATATTTTTCTTAGGTTTTTTTTTTTTTTTTTTTCGAGAATTGCATTTAAGAACATTCTTATGAACTTCTCATCTTCTAGTGTGTCTGAAGAACCTTGAATTGGGCTCCTGTCCCTACAGTCATGTTCCAGTTCTCAGTAGAGTGAAGGCAGTAGTAACAGCATAGCCTAGTGCTAATGCCCTTATTTTGGGATGCCATTGTAAGCGACCACAGACTTTTGGCTATAAACTCGACTCGCTAGACTCGTAAAGCTGATGAGGCTTTAGTCTGAAGACCTGGTTCAAGACCTTCCTCCCTTCATGCGCGCACCATCCTGACCACCAGACATTCCTGCGCATGCGCCCGCGAAGCTCGATGGCGCTGTAGAAGCAGTCCCACATTAGATGAAGCCCTTTCAGTGGACGTGGTGGAGATGAACGCGAAGAGCCCACGGGCGGAATAAAGCGACTTTTGTGCTGGATTAAACCCGCGTGTGTGCTTGTTACCGCCTCGTATACGTACATAGGAACCGCGTCGTCCATGTCGTCTGGGTTCGGGCTCTATTGCGGTAGGTAAACTGTACAATTTGTCCAATTTTTTATCTGAAGCCATCACTCATGTGCGGGTCTGTCCGCGTTCCCTGTGTACGCGCCGTTTGGGTTCTTGTCCTGATCCCGTTCCATCTTGACCTGCTTTAGTGGTGATCCAGACTACGCCCTGTTCAGCATTTCTCCTTATAAATGACCAAACTTCCGCTTGGATTGGAAGCGTTTAGAGAAAAGTAAGCCTTTGTGAATCATTTCTGATTAATGATCCGATTAAGGCTCGTATTGATTCTGATTGTGTGACGCGCCAGGTTTGGAGACACCGACTGCGTCTTTGGTTAACTTAACTAACTGGTCTGGAGCGTCCAAACGTTACCAGTTCTTTTTACCTCACGTGTCATAAACGTGTTTTTGTAAGAGAACAAATAAAATAGATACAGGTACCGACGTTGAACGGTACAAACCATGCAATCTGAGCAGCAGCGAGCCGGAGACGTGGCACCGCTCTATTTATTTATGCGCACACTCCTTATCACTGAGCCTGCTGGAAAACATTAATTGGCCCTGCCACGTAGGACTGGGGATTATAACACTTTCTGCATCACTTACTGAAAAGGATATTTGCCTTTCTGTCCTAATAAGTGTTGCATCCCCGTACCAGCAGTCGGCTTATTCATACAATAAGGCGTTGAAGATCATTTTCGAGTATAAATACAAAAAAAACCGTGCACGCAATGCAGAGCAGCGTAAGAACGAATAACGAATTTAAAAGTAGCCTACAGGTAGACAGATGTGTAGTGCAAGAAGTGTGATGCAGCTGTGCAGATGGAAAAGAGGACTGCAAACATCTGGTGTAATAAAAACTGCATAATAGTTGCACATCTGTGCAGATGAAGAGAGAAACCATTCTATAGTCTAAATCACATATTTCATGTTATGACCATTTTCAGGGTTGCAGGGGGTTTCAGCATCTTATCCCCCATAGGGTGCTGCATGGAACCGATGGCAGCCCTTGGCAGGGTTGGGTAGGGGTTGCTCCTCTCTCAGAGACAGCCAGTTGTGTCTGCATGTGACACCCCACAAGTCCCGAAGACCACATTAGACCACATGCGTATAGTATAGTGCAGGTCTGGTTCACTGTAACGTACAAGGTCTTAAGAGTTATAGTAGGAAATAAAATCTGTCTTATGTGCATCTTATTCACGTCTGAACGACAGGAAGCTGGTACAAACGAACCCTTGCGACACCTGCAGACAGAAAATAGAATCGCAGTCTTGAATAGCAGAAAACTACTTCATGAATTTAATAATAATAATAACAATAACAACACCAACGCCATTTTCTATACCTGATTAATTAACTCAGGGTCAGAGGGGAGCCAGGGGGTATCTGACAGCACAGGGATCAAGGTTTGATTGTGGACAGTGTGCCAGTCCAATTCAGGACAAACACACACTCCCAGGGACTCTGTAGAGATGCCAACAGACCTAAAGTGTGTCACTGGAATGTGGGAGGAAATCAGAGTACCTGGAGGAAACCCCACAGACACAGGGAGAGCATCCAAACTCCACACCAAACTCCACCAAACCATCACCAGCTTAAGACTGACTGACAGCTCTGCAGTGAAGGGATTTGAACCCACGGCCTTACGGACCACACACCATGCTTTAGTACGCGATCGAATCGGCAGACTTTCAGATTCTGTACATATAGCGGCGCTCTCAGTACTGGTGCCTACCAGCTGAGCAAACCTGTTTCTCAGAGTTTCTCTCGTGCCGTGGGAGCGGGTAAGGGTTAGGCTTAGTGACAATCTGGCATAGCCCAGCACTTTAACCACGGCATCCACCACAGTCCCATTTATTATTTAGCAAACTCCCTTATGCTTGCGCTGAGCCGTTCAGAATTAAGAGTCTTGCTAAGGGGCCCAACACAGGAAGTTTGGCAGAGCTGGGGCATGACCTGGCAACCTGACATGTAGTGGCCTAGATCCTTAACCACAGAGCCACCCTGTTCCAATATCCGAGTATATAAATATGTTGCCTTTTGATGTCACATTTATGTGAATTGGGCATGTAAGCCACATCAGAAACATTTAAAATATATTGAAAGAAATTATATTGCTCAGAGAAGTTTATTGATAGAAACAAGACCCAGGACCCAAAGGATGCATAGGGTTCTAGAGAGCATTAGAAAAAAGCTATGAATGATACCTCAAGGCTAGCTTTCACAGCTCAGGTCATTCAGTAGGTAGGTAGGTAGGTACTGCCCCGGAGATATGGCGATTTGGAGGTAAACGAGAGTATAGTGTGTTTATAGAAAAGAATGCACTTAAAATCCATCAAGAGCATCCCATATGGGCCCTTCTGCCACTGGTACACGTTGAGTTTCATGAAACTTCACTTTTCTCTGGGTTACTTATAATAAGTTTGTTTTTCAATACATTTAAGAAGTAGGTTGTGTTATGTGGGTGTCACCTTCATCTACTGAATCCATTGCCATGGTCAGGAAGTAAGATCCAGCAGTCCCTGGAACTTTGGTGCGAACCCAAGGTGCCATGCGGTCCCATCCAGGGGGCACTTTCGCTTATGCCCAGTGAATTCCACGATAGACTCCCCACGATCCTGACCAGGATAAGTGGGTTTAAAATAAGAACGGCTACAAAAGGATGAAAAACACAACCCATGATTTTTTGGTTGCTCAAAGGTTAAAAATTAGTCTAAACATAAAACACAAACCCGTGTGTGAGCGTGCTGAGGCTTATTAACCTACAAATTCGCTTAAACCCACAGCCAATCTGCACAGGTTTGTGAAAATCTGAGCCATATTTGATCTCGATCCCGTAGATGATCCTGTACGTCCGATGAATGTTTCGCTCTGCAAAAAAGGACCGGGGCAGAGGGAGCGGTCACAGGAAATCCAGATTCCTCATTTCAGCGTCTTTTGTGTGGACGAGGCTCTGATTTCCTCAGCGCTCGACGCCCTTTGTCACACCTATTTTAAAGCTGGCCCCATGCTGGACGTCCTGAGGGCATTTTCACTCCCGACTCATTTATATCCTCTGCCCTCATTCTTTCCTGTGGATTGTTCTCCAAAGCAACAGCGTCATATATCACAGAAAAGGAGGGCTGACAAATATGCAGATATTTTGATCTATTAAATCACTGCTGCATATGATGTGAACCTCTTCAGCTCCATGTGTATCAGTCATTCATTCAGCTTTAACATTTAGAATTTAATAAATGCGACTAACTTTTCAGAAGAAGTAGGATGTCGTTATGAGATTGATAATTGTAAGTCTGGGTTTCATGCACGTGGGGAACCGCTGGTTTGATGTGCAAGACTCACAAACCTACTACTTGTTGTTGGGTGCCGCCTTCCAGGATGCAGGTCTGCGAAGTAGTTTGGCCGTTGCGTCCTATTCTGGTTTAATCTGTCTTTCTTCCTCACCAGGGGCTTTCCAAGTTCCTCATGTCAAGGGGTTGGGTCTGTAGTGCGCCAAACCAGTGGTGTCCAGCGTGTTTGACACTGAATCATGCGTTTTCGAGTTTTAAAGAGGTTAAAATCTGGTTTTAGAGTCTAGTATGGCTCCAGGGCTCAGTGCTGCAAATTCAGCTGCTGATTTTATTGCTATTGCGATTCAGTAAGTAGTAGCTCTTATTACTAGTGCGCACATCAGTCATTTTGATCTGAATTCGGACTTAAGGATGCGTATTTAGAAATGAATGCTAGAGATGCACTGATCGATGCTGTGCCGGTCACATTTACCTGCACTTGTGCACAGTCACACACACACACACAGCACAGTGCTTTGACTAAAGTTCATTCAGAATTCAGTTCATGTATGTAAAGAGCTTTAAACCTAAACAGTTAATGCACAGCCGCTGCGTGATTGTTTCCCGGTCCAAACGTTTAGCGCGCTGCTCGATGGTCTGTTTATTTTTGGGTTCTTGTACGTCTGTGATCTGATTTGTGGGTGTATGTCTTTTTATTAGTTCATTAAAGCTTAGAATTTTTAATTATGTTGTACCCTTTATGCCTGGGATTTAGTGCAAGAGTGTGTTTTCAGTGCATTACAGTATGTATGTAGAGTGTATATGCGACCTGAGCGGGGTGAGTTGCGTCTCAGCGTCTTTGCTTGTACTTGTACCCTTGCACTAATTGGTAAAAGGCTCTAATTAAGGCTGTAATAAGCACAATTTGTGCAAGTGTTTGATAGTTACAAGTACAAGCCACGTAGTGACAAGTACAATGTTTCTTTAAAAATTGTTTCTGTATGCCATCATTTAAAATTCTTAGACAGAAACAAAATCATATATTTAAAAATCGGAAATCGGTGCATCTCTTATTAATACCTGTGTGTCTTTGGGCTCCAGTGCCTTTTTTGTAGATCACAGGGCCCAGGTTTGTCCTGGACAGGACCCAGTCCATTGCAAGACTGGGTGTCTTTGTCTGGAACACCCAGAAGGCACTGCCAAGACTGAAACCCAGGTTTCTGCGGTGGTGGGATGGCATATTTCAGCCATAAATGTTATATATAAACATTTACAGTCATATGCAAAAGTTTGAAGACCCCTAGTCCAATTACACATTTAGTTTAATTTTCTTTTATTTATTGGAATAAAATCTTTAAGGCATTTTGAGGGACAATTAAACAAGACTTTTAGCATTTGCAAATGTTTTGGCAAGGCGATGGGTGACCCAGGGCAACCCCTACCCAGCAACGAGGGCACACTTATGCCTTCACGATGTGTCCTCCTGCGCCCCATGACCAGGGTTAAGATGTGCAAAAAAAAACAAAAATAAAAACACAGCAAAACCATTGTATCTGCAGTGCCCAAACCTTCTGTAAGCCGTGATCTGCATGTCTGGCTAAAACTTTTAAACCAGGAACACATCGTTTGTAGAGTGGTAGAAGTTAACGCTTAAGGTAGCCGCCTTTTATAGAACCCAAGTCTACGATATAATTGTGTTAGAAACAGCTGGCACGTTGTGGCAGTGGGATTAAGCAGGACTCCGAGGGGCTTCGTGCAGGAGCAGCTGTTGAACACCGAACGTCGATGTCAAAGAGTCATTGTGTAGCACTGAGGCTGCTGGATAAGGGGCGCCTGGCACTGCCAGCCCTCTTCACCACTACCTATCGTCCTGTTAGACAGAGACAGACAGGAACAGGCAGTGAATCCGTATTATTCAGCCTAATAGCTCTGAAGCGAGCTAGTTTGTCAACAGCGAACTCAGTAACATTAGCTTTGTACTAATTAACCTAACTCTACCATATTAGTAAAAGAGTAATACTAAAGAAATAGATGGTATTTAACTGTAATACTGGACACAGTGCTATAAAACAGTGAGCTAGCTAACTTTCTAACACTAGCTGTGTGCTAACTAAACTTAACTGTGCAGTACAGTACAGTCAGTAGTGTTAGCAGCTAGCTGACTGGATAAGTTAGCGAGGTAGCTACTAAAGCTGCTTTTATAAGATGTGGTTGTTAGTTTGGACTCAGAAAATAATAATGCAAAGTGAGATTCAGGTACTGAAATCTCTCTCTGGTGCTGCTGTTAAAGGCAACTGAGTTCGTTAGCAATTAGTCAAACAGCTATTGTAACAAAACAGACCCAAGCAAGTGTATTACCAGCTATAGCTAATCCTCTGATGATAGCATTGTGCTAAAGTTAGCTGCATGAGTTTTTTTGTTTCACACTTTTGCTTAAATGAAATAGATCTTATGTCTGACTGTGAAAGAGGTTAGCAGTGTGCTAAAGTACCGTAGCCTAGCAGAGAAGCAGTCATTAATCGTTTATATTGTAGTAACAAAACAAAACAGGTATAATCCCACTGATATTTTTTTGTAACAAGGGATATTTGATTAGCGTTTAGGTAACTAGATAAGGTTAGCTTTCTGCTGAAGTTCTTTACATAAACAGTCTTTGTTATAGTTTGCAGAAATAGATGGAAGTGAGATTCAGAGACTAAAATGATGCTCGTGTTGTCCTGTCACAAGCTTCTTAATTAGCAGTTTATTAGCAGCTAACTGGCCAAAGTCGGCAGTTTTTAAACTGTATATTCATATTCTGGTTCACTCCCAGGTCATTTATTCAGGTTCACATGATATTAAAGCATACAAATCCACGTTTTGTTTTCCTTAGCGTATTTTATGGTTTAAACTGACCCTTCAGGGCGACTTCAAGAGCCATTAGCGATCACAAAACAGACACTCGTGAGACTGGCAGCCCTGTGTACCCCAGAAACGTAACATCGCACGTTATTGTGTGCGTTTTTCACCGACAGTGTGTACACTATTCAGAGGGCAGTTCCCACAGAGCCGTGTGTGTGGTCCGGGTCTTGGACTCCGTGCGAGCGCAGGTCTTTTTCGTGCTCTGGCGTGGTGCCGGCTTCTTTGTCACATCACACGTGTGCCTGTGTTTCCTGTTTACGGCCTGGGCTGCATTTGCACCGAGCGCCGTGGGTTTATTGACTCCATATGGATACAGCATGAACTGCGGAGCTGCGAAAAAAAAGCAGGAAAAGGAGAAACAAAGCACAGCAGCGCCACGACACCTCTGCGGAAGATGCAGCCAGGTTAGTTAAGAATGGGAACGATTCGGCGTTGCCCCTCTGGATTTCGCCATCGCAGGCAAAGCTGGGTGGAAATGGATTTTTGTAGAAACCTGAAATATTCAGCGAAACGTAACCTTAGTTATGAAGGCTTTATTTAATTGACCTTTCTGCTAGTTCTTCATTTTTACCACAGTAAACGTTCAATGTAGAAATGTAGCTGAAAACGACAGAGCACAGCAGTGCAGCTTGTGGACTGCTTTTAGACCAGAACTACAAGAAAACCTGTGCAGAAGATGCTTAGAAGGGAAAATACGATACAATTTTATGCCTATGATTGTAGGAACCCCAAATGTTAGAAAGAAACCCTTAATTATGAAATGTACTTGTTTTTATTTGCAGCTCACAATATTAACATAAGAACCACGTCTAAACTGTAGATTCTGATCGAAATGATCTGTAAATTAGTAAATGGCCCATTTGGACCACAGCTGTTAATCATTTCTAACTGCCATGTCAGTTAAAGGTCCATCACAGGTCGTGTATTGATGATCCGAGAATAGTAACAAGTCGTTCGTTATTCCACAGGCGTTGCTGTCAATGAACGCTCAACTGGAGTATGATGACCGATCAGCACCTCCCACTTTTGGAGGCCGCATCCGTCTTGGCTGAGGTTCCCCTTCACCAGCACATGCTCAGTGGAGACGCCATGCAGCAGGTGAGTGGCCTGTGTTTGCAATGTGGAACTGATTCCTGGGTTGTGCATGAGATGAGATGACGAGCCCCAGACGAATTCATTCATTAGATTCCATGCTTACATAAATATTGACTTGAAACACTGAATAGATCTGGTGCACAATTCCACATGCAGTTTGAGTTTGGTTGGTTTTCTTTGGAGGGCAGGGGCTTGACTGCTGACCTGAAGCTACACTGCTACTGCTGGGCCCTTGGGAAAGGCCCTTAAACCACAAATGCATGGACAGAAACAAGTCTGATATATGCTTTAAATGGGTTTTTGTACACAAAAGCATCCTATCACTTCAGTATCGCATTTTCAAGCAGCAGTCATGTGATTGTCAAGAATTCATTGCTGAGCATCTTCAGCAAGCTGGGAAACACTGGAAGCATGGAGGGACTACATCCTAGTACAAGGTAGTAGCAAACTGGAGTACAGAAATGGGGATCATTATGACCCCTGGTCTCCTATGTGCACCACAAACCCAGTACCTACCCAGTACCCAGTACCCTGGTGGGTTCCCAGCAGACGTTCACAGAGGTAAGAAACTATAGTTAACCACGATGCTACTTTGTTAAATCCAGCTCTCGGTTCTCTAACACTGGTTAACAATTCCCGGGATCTGTGTATATTTTCCTAATCTGCTTTGCCATGGCCAGGTTCTTGAGTCTCCTGAAAAGTGTCTCTACAATAGTCACAGATTCAGAGCGTGGAATTAAATATACAAGGAATATAATAAACCTAATGTGAAAATGCAAAACCTTATCTTAACAAGTCAACATTGGTTGGGAGGTTTGGTCTCAGGCTATCCCGGAATTCACTGGGCGTAGGCAGAGGTACACCCTGGCGCCAGTCCACCACGGGGTTCCGTAACGGTACCATCACCTTCCCGTTGCATGACCCATCCAGGGTTTGAACCCAGGTCGACAGGAACTGCTGTTTCCGCCAGCTGGCTCTCACCTCTAAGTCACAGGGGCTGCTAATTATAAACATATCACCTAAGTGTACAGTGTGAGGTTTTGCATTTCTGTTTAAAATGTGCTGTTGTTTTTTATCCTGACATGTAGGTATTTTCAAACTGGTGACAGAATCAGTGAATATTATATGTATATCGCATAACCCTCTCACCTGACTTGTCCCCAGTATCATTTAGATGAATGCTTGAACTAGGCAATAAATATTTTATACTCCACATCTAACAGGGTCCCATATAATTTTGTCTCCGCTTTGTATTTTTAATGATTTAACCATAATCAGTTTATTAGTGAGTTTGGTGTCCAGCTAAAGCGATTTGCCCTGGAGCTTCAGGAAGGGGTGTTGCAGGCTTTCGGAGCCGATTTGTGATTTTAGTGAAAAGTTTTGGCGCTGCGAGGGTTCAACTAAGCCAGGCTGATGTGAGAGAGTAGAGCCGTGTGTGCATTCCTCACGCCGTGCTCTGCCAGCAACATTTCCAGGAAGAGGAGGCGATTCGGGTGGGAGGAGGGAGGGACAGGGGCACTGGAAGTGTACACATCCGGAAGTCTGTCCTGATAGCCTCCGCTCTGTGTGTGTGTGTGTGTGTGTGTGTGTGTGTGTGTGTGTGTGTGTGTGTGTTATTGCGTGGGTGGCGCTCTTCCCAGCAAGTGCTGTTTTTTTCACTCGTGGAAAAGTGAAGCACTAGTTCCACAGAAAATTCTGCAAAAAAAGCCATTACTACAGAAAATGAAAAGATTAGATCTGTTCTGTATTTAATGAACCGTCCTGCTGCCGTCAATTATCTAATGGTGAGCTGCAATATTAGTGAGAATAAGATTTGTATTTGGTTAATATTACAAGTAAACACTCATTTAACGTAACTAAAGACTGTTGGACTATTAGACAAGATTTACAGCCTTATGCACAAGTTAAACCTGGGACAGCCCTGTTTTTCTAAATATCACTAATGCTTAATGCCTAAAAGTTGCAACATGTTGGAAAAATGTGAAAATTTCCTGATGATTCACTCTTGTTTTTGTCAAGTTTCAGTAACGTGCAAAAATGCCAAATCGAGTTTGGTGCCTGCGCAGCCCGTGTTAACTTTCCTTGTTTAAAAAGTCGACATGTGCCCGAACGTTTGCTTAACATTGTGCAAGGTACAATGTGGCATAAAAAATCCCACGTACAATAGATCTGTGTGTTCCCGAGACTGGAAAAAAAAACCTGTTTTCTTTCCCTGTGACATGACGTGCAAAAATAGCACCAAAGGTAGGATAACGTGCGAAAAGATTCCCTCAAGCAAACCGAAACCAGATTTGTTTTGGTGTAAATAAGTTTCAGCTCTGTACAGCTCGCATATTTGCTGCAGGTAAATTCCAGGATAAAACCGTTCTCATAAATTCGGCGTTGAGGCGTTAGAAAATGCCGCATGCCTGCCCGAGTCTGATTTCTAAACCTGCTCGGGTTCTTTGCATGTGAAAATCTGCCCTTGTACATAGCAACAGGACAAAGAAACGTTAGCTTAATTCTTTCGTTCATTCATGCCTCCCTCTTGAAAAAGAAAGGCACATTCCAGGCCTTTTTTTCCCATCGTTTGGCCCCCAGATCAAAGCCTGCTGGTGCTCAAAGGCCACACAAAGAGCAGGACGGGAACGAGAGCTCGGGCGGGGGGGGGAGACAGGCCCTTTTAGCAACTTTATCTCCTTGAGAGCGACGGTCAGATTAGCCTGGAAGCGTCCAGGTCACTGCGTCCGTCCCTCCGCCGATCCTGACGCAGGAAGGAGATCATTATCACTCCCTCGGTGCCTTTTTTCAGCCGGCGCACTTTGTAGTTCTCCGTCACAACCCCTCAACTACAGACACAGCAAAGCCTAAACCCCTAAAGCTGTACCTGAGTAAATAGAAACAGTCTAAGAGTCATTTAGGAGCGTGAGTCAGTACCCCTGACGGGCTTTAAGGATATAAGATTAATGCGTCCTAATTAAAGGCTGTGACACAGTCTGGGCAGTCACCGAACTCCTTCCCAACACTCCCACACGGGCTTTACCAGAAATGCTTCCTTTTATATCTCTGATTAGATGAGCACTGGCTCTGCTTCTTTTATTAGTGTAAAAAGTGTTTGGTTCTGCAGTCCAAACATAAAGGATAGTGCTGAGCATGTCATCAACTGTTGAATATTGTTGAGCAGTGATTTTGTCCTAAATGGCCATCCATGCTCTTCTCTTGAGAGACTGGTTTGGAATAACATTTTAAATCCTGTACTGGATAGGTCTGCGTATACCCGCTTCACACCCTTTCCCAAATTCAGATTCCTAAAGTCCTGCTTTGAGTTCTGTCCTGCACAGAGAGTCGCGCTCCCAAAGTCCAACCGGCTGTCGGTGAAAAAATGTCAAAATATTTACCCAGCACCTTTGAGACGATCCCTTAGCCCAAACACGTCTTTTGTTTTGCAACAGATGAGGCCACTCGACGCCATTTGTGGCTTTTGGTCCAAGATTGGACAAAACATGTACATTCCTGTACGAACGGCTTTCCAAACTCACCATCAAACCAAACCAGTCCTGTTCTATAATCCTTCAGAAATCTTATTGCTTGAGCTCCAGGGGTCTCATTCCTCTTACTAAGGGCTGTTTTGGTTAATCAGACATGACTCTAGCACAGCTAGGTAAGGTAACACTTATTAAAAGTGATTTCGTTACATCAGAATGCTTTGTTATTTGTTACTTTGTTGTTTGGCTTTGGAAACAAAGACATGGCTCAAAAGGCGGCAGTCTGCAAACTGTCTGTTAAAGACAGCTCAACTAACGTATTTCACCATCTGCAAACTAAACTCTGTGCAGAACATGAAGATCAGGACAAACTCCGGGAGTCAGCTGTCCACGACAGGCTTAAACTTGCCAAAATCACACTCGGCAAACCTTAGAGGAATCATTCTGCCAAAAAAGTGCCTTAGGACAAGAAAAGTAAGAGATGGCAAGAGATGACAAATGCTGTCACCAATCACATCGTGACTTTATACCTGAGATATGCACTGCCAGAATATCGTCTGATCATCGTTATCGACAAAATCCCAGAAAATATAATTTCACAGATATTGTTTTGTGTCAGTATCGCACACCGCTGCCACAACTTCTTGGTGACCTCAGAATTCTAACGCCATTTCTAACCGCGAACCCTGATCCTTTTTGGCTTCGTAGCCCTCCTCACTGTGTGTGGGGGGTAAAATATATTTGGTTCAAATTCCAGGCTTCATTCCAGCCCGGATGTTTAAATGCGTTAATTATTATGCACAGTTTGAGTTTTCGTATCCGTTGCCTGGTTTATGAAGGTGAACACACGTATTTCTCATTCCATTTTCGTCCAAGTGATGAGTGACTAAAGGAATTTGGTTTCTATATCACTATATTTATACCCCCGTGTAACAGGGTGACACTTTATTCCTTTCTATCCTTACCAAAGATGGCACTGATTTTGTAGAGGACTGTACACAAGGACGATTCGACCACATTTCCCGAGCCTACCTAAAAACATTTTTGCAATAAATCCCTCCTCTCCTGCTCTCTGTCTCTCTCTCTGTCTCCTTTACCCTCCTGTCTCCCTCTGTCCTCATTCCATAGCCTCACCTCCAGCTCAGGCTCCCAGGGATGGCAATGGCTTTGGGGGCTGGTCGGGGGCATTCCTGACATACTTCTGCCCCTCTTCAGCCGTCTGTATCCTACATTCCTCACATACTGCACTCCCCTCCAACCCCGCCACTGTTCCCTTCTTCTCCCTTTTTTTCATTCCTCTTGCTTTATCTCTCGCTTTCTCTCTCACACCCTGCGCTGCGTGTTCAGCACTCGCTTTTCTTACGAATGCTCAGCATTAGGTAGGAAATGTTTTCGTTTGAGCATTTGTGCGGTTTGCGTAGAAAGAAAGTTTTGCAATCTCTTGTGTTTTGGAAGATTTTTGGTTTGGTGTTTTGGTTTGCATTTTGGGAGGTGCCTGTGCATGCCAGAAGTCTGAGGATCTTCCAAAACCCCAGCTAAAGCCTGATCAGCAGCTGCAGTGTTAAAACAATTTGCTCTTTTAGCAACGGAATAATGGCCATATATGACATTTTGCCGACGGCTAGATCCTCTTTTCCACTGATCTTCAAACCAGTCTTTGTGTCACCCCGTTCATCTTCTGAAAAGCGGATTCTTAGATGCTACCCTTCCAAAAAGATTCCTGATCAAGCTTTTTCAGGCTGTAGAAGGATCAACTTGACATCCAGGTGAAGCTCCCAGATGCTGCTATCGCTCAAGTGTAAGGGGAGCTCACACTAAATACGTCCCACTTTTTTAATACTGCATACAAATGTCCTGGATTTTCTGGTTGTATTCTAATAAAGAGGCTTAGAAATAAATATATATGGTCATTATAGCTTTGCTAAAACCTGCTATATGTAATCTAATGGTGGCCTAAGACTTTTGCACAGTAGACTACTGTACAATGGAATTACTTTTGCATTGCACTCATCTAAGGAAAGAGTAATTAAATCATAGTGCTGCGCATCCCTGGTTAGGAACCTGTAGAGCTCTGAGACTCGGTGTGCCCTGGTGAGACCGAAACCCAGGCAGAACAGATACCCGACCTGAAACCTTAACCCAGATTACCGGATAGCCTTGCCCTTAAGCAAAGGGACAGAGACTCAAAACACAGCTGCTGAAACTGACTGGTGATGAAGTGGGCCCACGCCCTTTAGCCGCTTTGAGGGGGGCCACTCTGTGCAAACATGATGGGGCACCTTGGTTCACTCACTCAAAGTTGTAAGTCTTGGTGCGGCCGGAGGGAGTTCGTCGGCAGTTTGTTTGGTAGTACTGAGAAAGTGGTAAGTGACTGGATCAGACACAGCAGTGCTGCTGGAGTTTTTACACGTACCACCTTGTAGATGTAAAGTCAGAGATGGTAGCTCATCTGTTGCTGCACAGTTTGTCTTAGTCGTCCTCTAGTCCATCATCAGTGCTCACAGGATGCTGGTGGCTGGACATTTTTTGTTGTTGAATTATTGTCAGTCCAGTAGTGGTACTGAGGATCTGCGGGGGTCCTTTGGGGTCCTGTGGGGGTCCTGCGGGGGTCCGGACAATTAAAGAACAGAGTAAAGGGAAAGAACAAAGTATGTAGGGAAACAGATGAACTACAGTCTGCTGTGTTTTTTTAGCTCCTGTAATATAATGTGAATGGAAAGTACTCACAACTTTGTGTGTGTGTGTGTGTGTGTGTGTGTGTGTGTGTGTGTGTGTGTGTACATTTCCCATGTAGGCACGGTGTTTGTTAAACATGGTCGGGGCCCTGTGCACAAACAAGAGGAAACAAACACACTCTGAGTGTGTGGATGAGTGTTTACACAGAGCAGGAATTTAGATATACAGTCTTGTGCAAAAGTTTGGGCACCCCAGGACAAATGACAGGGTTTGTTGTCAAAGTCAGGAGTGGACGCACCATCAGAAAGGAGCAAACTGAAAACGTGACACAGTTCTGCTGTTTTTAATGCATCTCTTATTAAAAATACTTGGGGATCACTTAAACAGAAGATTTTCCCTGAGAAAAGCTGTGCTTTATAGAGAAGACAGATAAACTGATAATATTACAATGAAATTAATTTGCAGATTCAAATACACTAAAGCAAAACAAACCAATATCAGAATAATAACAGCCTGCGGTTCGAACCCAGGTCTGCAGCAGGCAAATTAAAAGTGCAATTCCAAAAGAAGATTCACTGTACTGTGCAAAAGTCTTAGGCCGCCATTAGATTTGTTGTTTTAGCCATAGCAGTAATGGCATTATAATTAGCAGTACTCTTTTCCTCTGATCTTCATTCCAATCTTTGTGAGCTTTAGCGTATCTTAGATTTTCTTCCTGTTCCCCTTCTGAAAAAGTGGTTTGTTGGCTGCTACTCTTCCAAAAAGATTCCTGATCAAGCTTCTTCACACTGTGGAAGCTCGACGTGACATCCTGATGAAACTTACCACGTTTTGTTTTTCTCAGTTTTTAATACAGCATACAAATGTCCTGTATTTTCTGGTGGTATTCTAATAAAGAGGCTGTGAAATTATTATATATGGTCATTGTAGCATTGCTAAATGAATGGTGTACCTAATCCAATGGTGGTCTAAGACTTTTGCACAGTGCTTGTTGTTACTGTGGCTTGGATAATGAATATTCAGATAATGGGAGTCCAGTGTCCATTATTTATAATAGGAAAATCCCTACCTTATTTCTAGGACTTAAAAATCCTGCCTGTTTTAGATGCTGTCGGTATAAATGAATGCCAGAGGGCTTTCTGATTGGCCTTCCTACCTGACTGTTATTTGTAGTCTGTAAACATGGTGTTTTGTTCATCACGTGTGTGCAGGAGTGTGCATGTTCTCTACTGTCTGACAATCTGTTTTTTGCAGTGTTAGATACGTCATTATCAAAGCAAACGACTATTAGCTCAGTGGAGGGTGAAGGTAGAGGTAAGAAGCCATTAGGAATGACATCTGCTGATGGTATGTCCCAATAGTTATGGAGGGTTAGTGGTTGGCAGTGCAGGTTAGAGGATTAAAGGATTAGAGGATTTCCTACAATATAGCGGATTTCAGATTTCAGGAGTTTGTAGCCGGCAGTTAAACGCAAGAGCTTAATTAGCATGAGAGAACAGAAGGGTCATCTGGGAGGACTGTTGCACTAAAACTTGGAGAAGTTTGTTGTTTTTAATTTGTTCCTTGCAGAGGTTGCGTAACGTCTGTTCATTCAGATAAGCAACAAAACAGGTCATTGGACCAGGGGTGCTCAAACTTTTGCACTGGTACTTAAGGGTACTGGAATTGTGTATGGTGGCACTAATCATGATTCTGTACTTTTTATTAATATTGTTTCCAGATGATCCTGGTGCAGGTGAATCCAGGAGAGATGTTCACGGTACACACAGAGGATGGACAGTTACAGTGCATTACAGGTACACACACACACACACACACACACACACACACAGTTGTACCCCACTGTTCTAGCATGGTTACCAGGTCTGCTTCTTGTATTTAGAAAAAGTCACTTACAGATATTGGGAGTTGTGGCTCCTAGGTTTTTGGGACTTGTTTCTGGGGTTGGTTATTGTGTAGTTGGTTATTTAGACTCTCTGATCTTCTCTCTCTCTCTCTCTCTCTCTCTCTCTCTCTCTCTCTCTCTCTGTCTCTCTCTCTCTCTCTCTCAAGTGAGATGATTCACTTGTTTTGGGCTTGTTCCCATAGACCTGGTTGCTTGTTTTTGTCACAGGATCTGGCAACCCTGGAATTAAATGCAGTATCTATATGCAGCAGTATAGAGACTATACAAAGAGCAGCATTGTGTACCATTGGGAATCATAAAAAGAAAATCCTTATTTGCTTTTAAAGCGAGTACATGTATACAAAAAGCCACGGCAGGAAGTTTGAGGTTATGGCACATTTTTCTGTGAGATTATTGGGTGGTTGAAAAGTAGGAATCGGATTACTGCCTGAAGTTTTCCCGTTGATTTTATGGACAAAATCGGATTTTCTGCAGCTATCGCATTATTAAGTGCAGGCAAACGCACTCAGTGATGTCCTGCTTCGGTCGATTGTAATTAATTACACAAAAACAAAAAACTAGGGATAGTAGATGTGCAGAACAAGACACAGAAGACAAAGAGAGGCTCCACCCAGTACAAACCGAGAGGACCAATTAGAAAGTTCCTAACATCTTTTGTTGAATAAATATATAGACTTTTCAGCCATAAAACATTGTAATCTGACGGCTGATCGGTGTTATAGTGTATAAGTGTTAATCAGGGAATGTAGGAAAGTGATCAGAACCTGCAGGAACGACGTACAAATTTCAGTTTTTTCCAAAACAGCTTGCATTTGATTTGATGTGGCATACTGTGTTTCTTCAGGTCCAGCGCAGGTGCCCGTGGTCTCTCCAAATGGAACGGTGCCCCCCATTTATGTGCCTCCAGGTTACATTTCTCAGGTATTGTCCATCTTTTTCTCCTCGTTACTGCACAATTAAAGTACAGTAGCTTGTTGGTTGTAATTGTAAAGTCTGATACTGCTTTGAAGGGAAATGCTTTCAATATCAGGGACGAGAGCTATACTCCAGCAAGTGCCTCCATCTTGTGACTGGCAACACTTTCCGTACCCATCGTTGCTGGAGCCTGGCTGACAGGGAGATGATTCCAGTCTGTCGTTATCTCCCTCAGAAACAGCCAGTCGTTCCTGGGCAGTGCCCAGCCATGCTGGATACTCTGGAGATTCAAACTTCAGAACGATAGACTAGTTTAGTTGATGGCTGCGCAATCCGAGTGCCCACTTTCCTTTTTTATTTCTGATATTTTCTTAGTACAATTAAATATTTAATATGATTACTGTGCAGTAACCATACACTAAGGTAATAAATGAGCTTCAGCGATCTCTCCGGCGTTTTTGTAAGACCGTTCTCGCCTGCTGCTTAAAGCGTCGTTTTCTGGTCTTTTCTGCCCCCTACAGGTGGTGGAGGAGAACGGTATGTGGAAAGTGCTGGTTCTGCCCCACACGGTGGAATTCCACCCGTCTCTCCCCCCCGTACCTGCTCATCCTTCTTTGTACAGCCCACCTCACCCGGGCATGCTGCACCATCAACACTTTTACCCCACAGAAGTCACGCCACACTACATCCACCAGCTGCCTGCATTTCCTGTCTACGCCGAGCAGGGTGAGCTGGAGCACACGCCGAATTTATGATAGACGTAGATATATTTTCAGACCTGTCCTGGTGAGAGTCGTGGGGGGTCTGGAGCCTCTTCGGGTGCTCAGTGGGGGACGGCGGAAGTACACCTGGGTCAATCTGGTCTGGAGTGGTGGTCACTGTTACAGCACCAGGGAACTCATGGGAATTTTTACATTTAGTGGTTTAGTAGCTATTTAATAGTGTGTGTGTGTGTGTGTGTGTGTGTGTGTGTGTGTGTGTGTGTGTGTGTATGAACCCAGACTTGATGTACCACAGTGTGTCGGTTCCCATCCGTGAAGAACGGGTAAAAATGCAGGAGCAGCTGCAGAGGAGGCTGAAAGGCGGGCACCTGGGAGCTGCCAATGGCATGCCACTCACACACAATGGGCACTCCAAGGTCCGGGCAGGCGTGGCCGCCCCTCCCACCCCTCCACGCCTCAAACACTCTGTCCGGAACAGAGGCTCTCCTCCAAGTGAATATGAGGGGAAAGGTGAGGTATACACATATGCACTTTAAAGAAAGATTAGGGCAAAAAACAGGGTATTGTGTCCTCATGGTGACACGTGTTCTGTGAATTCGGGTTCTCTCTCGGCCAAGTGCTTCTTGGTCAGGGTCTCAGGGGCTTCGGTGCCTCTCCGCACACAGGAGAACACAGGGCACAGGAGTACAGTACTGAGCAAAAGTCTTAGGCCACCGTTAGATTAGATACCATTCACTGCAGGGCTGTTAATCATGTGCATCCGAATTCCAAACATAACGCAAACTTGACTGGACATTACCATAGTCACATAGTAGTTTAGATACTTCGAACATAGTGTTATTTCAAACATTAATATTATCAACCGAACACGAGAGGAACGTTGCTGTGTTGTTTTCTAAACTTTCAAGACTGCGATTCTCTTTTCTGTCAGCAGGTGTCGCTCGTACTAGCTTTAGAAGTGAATGACATGTATATAAAACTTTAATACAAGATTTTTACTTTTTGTTATATATACTAAGAGAGGATTGTTTATGTTGAACTGCAGTTGCAGATCCAGAGGAGGAAATGAGGCGAGTACAGGCGCTTCTCTCCACTGTACACAAACCAGCAGTGAGTAACACACACACGGGATTTTCCATTGCCATAATGATTACTGTAGCTAATGAATGCTACACCTAACCCGGACTTTAACCTCAGTAACCTAATGCTAAACATTTGGATCTTTTTGCGTTTCAAATCACACACACACACACACACCCACACACACACACACACACACACACACACACACTGTACAGTCAGGTTTAGATCATACAACGTTGCCTCTGTCCACTGGTTCAGATGACAATAAAATCTTCTCTTCTCTAATGCTCTCTCTCTCTCTCTCTCTGTCTTTCACTGTTTCAGGTGGACAGTGTGACGTCCCGCTCGGCGGTCCTGTCATGGCGTCCTCCGCTCCCGTTACTGCCGGACGCAGACAGCACACACTCACACTCGCACTCGCACACACACACCGGCCTGCCACTCAACTACGAGCTGGCCTTGTCGCAGAGCGACACCGAGGGAGATTTTAACCTCGTCTACCAGTGAGCACGAGCAAATCTCTTTTGCCATACACAATGAGATAGTCCTTAATAAAGTCAGAATCTTGTTTCATATCATTGTGCAACATGCAAACACACACAGACACACACACACACACATTCCTATTTCACAACATCGATGTTTTGGCCTACTGACAGGTTCCCAACTGACCTGTAATCTTTTTCTAGAGGGAAAGACACTACGTGTACGTTGGGAGAACTCAGGCCTGCTACACACTATTACGCCAGGTGACACACACACACACACACACACAACCTCAGTATTTTATTTATCTGTTAATATTTACGTAGTTTCTGTATTTAGAACTATTACTACAGACTTATTTGTAGATAAATTAATTGATCATTTCTCATCTAAACCACCCGAGCAGGTCGGGTCCCTTTTTGAGTCTTGGTCCTCTCGGGGTCTCTTCCTTATTATGTTATGTATTATTAGGGATTTTTCTTGCCACTGTCGCCCTAGGCTTGCTCAATTTGGGATTGGCCATAGAGATTAGAAGATAATCTAAAATTGTAAAGCTGCTTTGAGACGATGCTCCATTGTAAACAGCACTATAGAAATAAATCTGATTTGACCTGACTTGCCAGCTTCGTGCTTCTGCCAGAGGCATCCAGACCTATAAGAACTCGAAGGACCCCCTGTCATAACTGACTACAGTTGGAGAAAAGTCAGCATTTGTTTTTCGTAGCAGCGCCCCCTGTGGGGTTCCCATCATCAAGTTCATTCTAGTCTAAATTTTAGAGGTTATGTAATAAGTTTGATATGTTCACATCTACAGTCGTTCATTAAATGTGTGTTGCTTTGTGTGTGTGTGTGTGTGTGTGTGTGTGTGTGTGTGTGTGTGTGTGTGTGTGTGTGTATGGAAGGGTGTGTGTGGCGTGTAGGTCCATGAAAGGAGCCCCATCAGAGAGTGTCACTTTTACTACACTGTGCAGCCCCCCTGATGCCCCTGCAACCCCCCGAATTATCCAGCGCACCAACAGCTCCATCAGCCTTCAGTGGAAGGTGTGTGTGTGTGTGTGTGTGTGTAACAATGTTCACATAAAAAAAAAAAAACTGTCCAAATGGATTCACTTATGCACGTCCAAGTCCAGGGGATCCCTGCAAAATACAGTTCTGTGCAAAAGTCTTAGGCCACCATTAGATTAGATATACAGTTGTTTTAGCAGCGCTATAATGACCATATATGATTATGGCTCAGTGTGTTTATTAGAATGCAACCAGAAAATACAGGAAAATTTGTATGCAGTATTAAAAAATGGCCGTATCCAGCAGATTCATCATGATGCCAAGTTGACACGTGTACAGTCTGAAGAAGCTCGATCAGCAATGCTTTTTGGAAGGGTAGCAGCCAAGAAACCAGTTTTTCAGAATGGCAACAGGGTGAAAAGGCTAGGTTTGGTGGAAAACAGGATGTTTGGGTCCAATCATCGATGTCCAAATGTCTTTAATAATCATGATATAATATTTTCACCATATCGCCCAGCCCTAATGCTTCCTTTGTCCCTTACAGTCCCCGAATGACAACGGCTCAAAAATCACCGGCTTCAGTTTGGAATACCATGAGGTGAGGGTCTGCACGGGATTGATCTCGAGCTTCGTCGTGTCGCTCCTCTGCTCTCGGGTCATGTTTGTGTGTTTGTTTACTCAATCAGCAGGGCCAGCAAAGTGCATTTACGGAGCTTTACAGCGGCATCGCTAAGCAGTACAAAGTGGCACGCCTCATGCCTTCTACGAAATATGCCTTCAGACTCGCTGCTAAAAATGACGTAGGAATGAGGTGAGCGTTTAACCTTAGAAGTACGCAAGCAGCCAATCTGTTCCGTTTGACCCGTCCCGGATTCAGTGTGTGTGTGTGTGTGTGTGTGTGTGTTTTCTGCAGTGCCTTCAGTGCCGTACTGAGCTGCTGCACGTCGAGCTGCCCTGCGCCTCCTGCCGCGCCCCCACCTGCCCCTCGGCTCATAGAGGCTGGAGTGACGTGGCTGAGTTTGGAGTGGAGCGCCCCCTGTGGGTCAGAAATCCGAGACTCGCTCTCCTACGTCCTGGAGATGGAGGAGACGGGATCGGTGAGTGATCTGTCTTGATCAGCGGCCAGTTGCAGGATGGCGAAGAACGTTCTCTCAGTGCAGTAGTGATGTAAGTGGGTATCTGTGCAGGGTTGTGGTTTCCAGATGAAGCACAGAGGAGAGGAGCAGTCGTGTACTGTGAGAGAGCTCAAGCCGTTCACCTGCTACAGATTCAGGGTGAGCCCACGAGCCGCGCTTCTTCTTAGGGTTTATTCAGATATCAGAGCTTATTAAGGGCTTTTCACACACATGTCAAGTTTTGAGAAGAGCACACCTATTTTCTAGATTTCTGCATAAATACGAGCTAAAACATCATCCCAGGTCCTAACAGTAGACAAAGAGAACCCAGTAAAACACATGAGACAGACGTCTTGCTCAGTGGATCTTCTGCCTTAAGCAGGTCTCCGTGGCTGGACCGGAGGGTCAGGGTGCACCGAGTGCAGTAACAGAGTGCAGAACCCAGCCGGACCGACCAGGCCGACCAGGGAAGCCGTCACTGCACGATTCTGCCCAGCCACACAAGCTGCACGTGGTCTGGGGTAAGAAATTGCATTCAGGGTCCAGGTTATCCTAACAGCAGTATTTGTGTAGACAAGCTCATAAAGGGCTGAAAACTCACCCCTGTTATATGCCTCTTTGTTATACGCCGTACCGATCGTGGTTTATTTTGCTTTTTGGTGTATCAGAGGCTCCAGAGGAGGACGGAGGATCACCGGTCACTCAGTACATCCTGGAACTCAGTCAGAGCGGTGAGACGAGCGTTCTGATCATGAATCACATCACGCCGGTATTTATCCTGATGTTCATTGTTAAGCGTGTGTATTCGTAGAACACCAGTGGGACGTGGTGTACCGCGGCTCTCTCAGACAGCATGTGTGTGAGGGTCTGAGGGAGGGGACGTGCTACAGGCTGCGCGCGTACTGTGAGAGTCTGGGAGGACTGAGTCCGGTAAGCCTGCAGGAGTAGTCATTAAGGCGTGGATGTTTACTGATTTTATTGGATTTAATGGCTGTGTTGTTCCTCCCTCAGGTATCTGAGATCCTCTCAGTTCAGGTGCCTCCTGTTCCTCCTGGACCGTGCCGTGGGTTGTGTCCTGCAGGAGAAGCTACGTCATCAGAGATTTCGATGTTATGGGGTAAGGGACTACTCTGTGTGAATAAACAATTGCTGCATTTGTCCTAATACGTGGTTGAACGTCAGCATGTCCAACCACTGGGAAGCTGCCACCATCGGGGATTTTAAGATTGTATCACTTGTAAGTTGCTCTGGATAAAGGCGTCTGGTCCCTCTCTGTCGTCTGCAGATCCTCCGGCGTGTGATGGCGGTGCCGCCGTGTCTCAGTACTGGGTGGAAATGGCTCAGTCAGCAGACGCTTCGCACCAGCGGGTGTTCCAGGGGGCAGATCAGTTCTGCACCGTGAGCCAGCTCTGTCCTGGGACGACCTACCTCTTCTGGGTGAAAGCCTGCAATGCCGCCGGGGTACGTTCATAACACTAGCTCTGCACCAACGACACAGGTTTGCGTTTGCATTGCATCGCTGCGAAAAAATTTGGTGTGTCTAGTAGTGAATATTTTTAATTTGCACATCATGTTCAGGTTTTTTTTTAAATATTTTGCATTTTCGTGTCACTATGTCACTATGTTTGCTTTTTCGCATTGCTTTTCCACATCACATTCCTTGTAAAATGGCCCTGTGTGTGTGTGTGTGTGTGTGTGTTTTCCTCCACAGTGGGGTCCTCTGTCAGAACTGTGCCAGACCTCCACAGCACCAGGCCCTCCGGAGCGTTGCCGCGTCCCAAACCTCACGCTAACCACTTCCACCAGTGTGCAGTCCACCTGGGAGGTGAGCAAGACGAATGAATCTCTTAACAACCGGAATTTTCATACGTAGGATTAAACTGAATGCGTTCCGCCATTCTTCCTCTAGACCCCAGCATGCAACGGGGCGGAGGTGTGTGAGTTTCGGATGCAGTGGGGGGTGGAGGAAGGGGCTCTGCGGGCGCTGTACTGCGGCTCCTCGTGTCAGTATGAAGTCAGAGACCTGCAGCCGGCTACGCGGTACCTCTGCAGGGTTCAGGTAACGTCGACGTGACATAAACTAGCAGCAGGACGCCATGAACGTTACGTCTGAGGACTTATTTCTGTCACGCAGGCAGTTAATGCTGTGGGGGCAGGCCTCTTCAGCGACGTTGCCATGGTAACAACGCCCGCCTCAGTTCCGGCTGCCGTCGAGCATCTGGAGGAGGTTGTGACCGAGCTTTCAGGCGATGCCTCCGTCTGCAGTGCCGGCACCCGTCTGGCTCTACGCTGGACAGAACCTCCCTGCCATGGAGTGGAGATCTCCGGCTATAACATAGACCTTGGAGAGGAGCGCCCTCTGTCTGTAGGGAGGACCAGCCACCACGTGCTGGATAATCTGCAGCCCGACACCACATACAGGTACGAGCAACACGGACTTGTGTTTGAAAGCCATTGTAGCTCATGATCTAAAGCTAAACCCGTTCTGTCCTGTAGGATCCGGGTGCAGGCGCTGAACGGCATAGGAGCCGGCCCCTTTAGCTCAGTGCTCGAGCTGAGAACGCCACCGCTGCCCCCCGAACCGCCCGTGTTGGAGTGCGTGGTGGCCGGACCTCAGAGTCTGAAGCTCAAATGGGGAGACAGGCTGCAGAACGGGCGTGGCACACACTACGGCTTACACATGCAGACTGGAACCGACAGGTACTGAAAGAGTTACTGAGATTGGAGGAAACTTTATATGCATGAATGTAATGAAGATCGGTCACCATATTAGAGCGAAAGGATACGTTTTTGGTGGAAACTGTACAACTGAAAGGAGGCTCTAGTTACCCTGTTAGGCCGCCTCTAGCCTGGATACAAGCTGAGATTGAGGCATTCAGGTTCTGTATGCTGCTCGTGCTTGTCCTCGGATCAAACCATCCTCCCTACTGGGGGTCTGTCTGGGCCGGTGTCTGTTCATGTGTGTGCCCCCATAACAGCCAGGTCACACCTGTTTTCATTTACGCCCTCTTTCTGAGCTGAACTGCATGCCGAGTTTTGCAGCGATTGAGTTTATTATTTTATTTAGTAAACACTGAAGGTAAAGGACTGGACAATTTGTGGGTGTACCTGAAATAATAGTTGCTCTGTGTGTGTGTGTGTGTGTGTGTGTGTGTGTGTGTGTGTGTGTGTGTGTGTGTGTGTGTGCCAGGTCGGTTTGTATCTACAGCGGCCCATGCCATACGTTCAAAGTGGGCCGACTGTGCGAGTCGACAGAGTACCAGTTCAGCATTCAGGCTCACAGTGAAGCGGGTATTGGTCCTCTGTCTCGGCCCTACATCTTCAGCACTACCCGCTCTCCGCCACCCCAGCTTAAAAGTACGCATTCTTAAAAACGCAGCTTCATCTTTGTCATTCTTGCGATAACCGATAACCGCCGAACCTGGCGATCAGCTTTTGGTGATATCTGACTTACTTTTGCAGCTCCTAAAGTGGAACCCATTGAATGGAACAAGTTTGCAGTCACATGGGAGGCTCTTCAGGCGATGAAAGGAGACCCGATTGTGTACACACTGCAGCTCCTGAGGGGGCGGGACGTGGAGCAGGTAAGAAAAATCGGCTAAATTTATTCACGAGGATGTTACTACGTATTAAGCGCTCGGCATTTCATCAGGACTCCTGTGGTCATTTCCAGCTCTACAAGGGCTTCACAAACTCTTACACGTGGCAGAACTCCACGGGAGGTGCCTGCCGTCTGCGCGTCTGCGCCGGCCGTCGGAGCCAGGATGGCAGCGAGCTGTGGGGTCAGTGCAGCCTGAGCACGGCCATTCCTGCCACTGAGCCACCCAGGGAGACCCGGAACCTCAACTCCCCCAATCCTCAGCTCAGGAGGAGCTGGAATCTTGCCGATGAGCCGTTCGCCACCGTGTTGCTCCTGGGCTTCGTCGTCCTGGCCATCCTGTTCGCCGTGCTCATCCAGTACTTCATCATCGAGGTGCAGTGAGAGGAGACGGAACGAGGAAGCGTGTCGGTGTGTCAGAGCAGAGCAGGACTCGCAGCACATGGCCACACTGACCAGCACACAAGCCCGACCTTATTCTGTAGTATCGTTCTGATTATTGATGCATGGTGGAAAACGTTACGTTGCGTCGTCAGGTACTCCAATGTTATATCTTTAAAAAGTTGTCAGTAGAAGATGCTGTATTCAGAGCTGCACTACGCAGGCTCATAGGCCTATTTTCTGAGCAGCCTAATGACAAAAATCATATCTCTGGGGTTGCCAGGTATTCCTGAGTATAACGAAACCCAAGTCCTGGACTGGCTGCATCCTGTGTGGGGAAAGCTGTACAATTGAAAGGAGGCTCTAGTTACCCTGTTAGGCCGCCTCTAGTCTGGATACAAGATGAGATACAGTTGGGCATGGAGGCCTACAGGTTCCGTATGGTTTGTGATATGGATTGATGATACATCTGGCAACCGAATACGCCAAGGATGTGTTATAATCCAGTGGAGACCTTTCCTGGGAAACCCTTGCTGTGTCAGTATCATCCTGCTGAAAAATGCAGCCCTGCCATCAAGAGTCAGCACACAGGATGTCCTGCACATACAGTGGTACTTGAAAGTTTGTGAACCCTTTAGAATTTTCTATATTTCTGCATAAATATGACCTTAACCATTAAACATCAGATTTTCATCATGAGATAAAAATATTATCCTTGGTCATTTATTTATTGAGGAAAATGACCCAAGATTACATATTAGTGAGTGGCAAAAATATGTGACCCTATAGGATTAGCAGTTCATTTGAAGGTGAAAATAGAGTCAGGTGTTTTTAATCAATGGGGTGTGAGGGGGCAAGAAGCTATGGGAAGAATGTTTTGTGGACGGATGGGACCAAAATAGAACTTTTTGATTTAATAGAAAAGTGTTATGTTTGGAGAAAGGAAAACACTGCATTCCAGCATAAGAACCTTATCCCATCTGTGAAACATGGTGGTGGTAGTATCATGGTTCGGGCCTGTTTTGCTGCATCTGGGCAGGACGGCTTCTGAATTATATCAGAGAATTCTAAAGGAAACTATCAGGACATCTGTCCATGAACTGAATCTCAGGGGAAGGTGGCTCATGCAGCAAGACACCGCCCCTAAGCACACAAGCCGTTCCACCAAAGAATGGTTACAGAAGAATAAAGTTCATGTTTTGGAATGGCCAAGCCAAAGTCCTGACCTTAATCCAATGGAAATGTTGTGGAAGGACCTGAAGCGAGCAGCTAATGTGAGGAAACCCACCAACATCCCAGAGCTGAAGCTGTTCTGTACGGAGGAATGGGCTACAATTCCTCCAAGCCGGTGTGCAGGACTGATCAACAGCTACAGGAAACGTTTAGCTGCAGTTATTGCTGCACAGGGGGGTCACACCAGATACTGAAAGGAAAGGGTCACATACTTTTGCCACTCACTAATATGTAATATTGGATTAATTTCCTAAATAAATAAATGACCAAGTATAATATTTTGGTCTCATTTGTGTAACTGGGTTCTGTTTATCTACTTTTAGGACTTGTGTGAAATGTGATGATGTTTTAGGTCATATTTATGCAGAAATATAGAAAATTCTAAAGGGTTCACAAACTTTCAAGCATCACTGTATCTCTGAGCTGTTAGTGTCCCTCGTATCACTACTTGGGGTGACTGACTGTCAGCAAACAAAGCAGGACTGAAGCGTTACTGCGTGTGTGTAGCGCAACTCTGAATACAGAACTATCTTCCTATACGTTTAGACCATTTAAAACTGTCCAAAAAGCTCTACACAAAGGCTAGTCTGATGAGTTTGGTTGGTATTTGGTACACAAGCGCCTTCTTTCCTTTGGAAGTTGTTAAAGACTGAGTGTTATGGGCTGAGTGCGATTACTGCCAAGGATAAATATGATTTTTTTTTACGTGTCTCGTCGTACTGGCAGCATTTCTGTTTTCGTCATTCAGAGAGACAGTGCCAAAGTTTTCACAGATACCATATAAGAAAGTGCATTCTCATGAAGAAATATTTTCGCATTTTTACAACTTCATAATATCGTCATAACCGCAGCGTCAATAGTAACGCATTTATCTGGGACATTGGGAGAGCCAGATTTTTTTACATTCTGCGATCGCCAGTGTGTTCTCTTATGTTTATACATACATTGTAGCTATGTTCCTGTACATACAGATATGGCAGTATTGCGTTAGATAGTCTATACGGATGATATGCATTTGTTATAAATGTCTGTATTTAGCTCAAACTGAGCAGTGTGGCCCCTTCCGATTACAGTACAGCCTTTGATGAAGAGTTTTATTCTTACGATTTGCTTTAACACTTTATTTACTCCATTAGGTACTGAATTCTCGTTGTTAATCTCAGGCCGGACAGAGAAATCCGAACAGAACGGATCTGGAGGGTGAACGCTAGCACACACCACCTTTAATACCCAAGCTTTGTAATCTTTAATTGATGACATCATGTGGCTTTGCTAAGGTTTGCAATCAGCATCATACCATAAATAGAAGTGTTCATGCGTGCTGAAGTCTGTTACAAACTGTCATAGATACTGGTTAGCTAATAAATAATGAAATAAACAAGCTGGAAAACAAACGTAACTGGAACTGTTTATGGTGAAATGCAGTTGTAAACAACTCATTATTGGTTAAAATTTGTGTTAAAATATTACAACTTTATTCTCAACATATTATGACTTTATTCACAAATTTTTAAGACTTTTTTTCTCATAATACTACGACTTTATTCTCAAAATATTATGACTTTATTCACAAATTTTTAAGACTTTTTTTCTCATAATACTACGACTTTATTCTCAAAATATTATGACTTTATTCAAAAATTTTTAAGACTTTTTTTCTCATAATACTACGACTTTATTCTCAAAATATTATGACTTTATTCACAAATTTTTAAGACTTTTTCTCATAATACTACGACTTTATTCTCAAAATATTATGACTTTATTCACAAATTTTTAAGACTTTTTTTCTCATAATACTACGACTTTATTCTGAAAATATTATGACTTTATTCACAAATTTTTAAGACTTTTTTTCTCATAATACTACGACTTTATTCTCAAAATATTATGACTTTATTCACAAATTTTTAAGACTTTTTTATAAGAAATACTACAACTTTATTCTCAAAATATTACAACTTTATTTTCAAAATATTACAACTTTATTCTCAAAATATTATGACTTTATTCTCAAAATATTACAACTTTATTCTCAAAATATTACAACTTTATTCTCAAAATATTATGACTTTATTCACTAATTTTTAAAACTGTTTTTCTCAAAATACTACGACTTTATTCTTGATATATTATGACTTTTTATTTCTCGAAATACTACGACTATTCTCAAAATATTACTTTGACTGATGACTTTATTCACAAATTCTTAATACTGTTTTCTCAAAGTATTATGACTTTATTCTAGAAATTTTTAGACCATTTTCACAAAATGTTACGACTTTATGACTTTTATTGTGACTTTACAACTTTTATTTACTTTTTTACTTTTTTTCTCAAAATACTACGACTTTTTTTTATTCTAAAAAATATTTTTTTTCAGTGTCATAGAAATGAGCTTCTACTGTATGAGACTTGTTTGAGAGAAGACTTATTTAAGACTTTCATCATTTTGTTATTAATTTAAGCTAAATGAAATTTAGTGAACTTTACTAAATTATCATGCTGCTCTCGTTGTCTTTTAAATGTATACAGATATTTTAGATTTATAGAACTACCTGTCATTTGACCACAAGTTTTAGTTATAGCTTTAGGCTTAACATTTTCTGTGTGTGTATTCATAACGAGTTGTGCTAGAGCTTCAGCAGCTGTTCCCCCATGGGAGTGATGAGTTAGCATCATAGCTAGGCTAAGTTTTCTTTGAAACTATCATGATGAGCACTTTAAATCCTCTCCCAGATTAAAAGCTGTAGTAACCTGATTTGCAAAGCACGTTAGCTAACATTACGCATTTATATATTTCTCTAAATAAGCTGCTAAAATCTGTAGGTGTACGTCTGACTTTGTGTAACAGATGTGTGCTAGCGTCTCGCCCTTCCTAGCTGTCGTGTGATAGAGGCCCTGCTAACAAAACAGCAGAGAGCTGGTTTATGCTAATTAGTGCTGGTAAACCTACTTACCAGTGTCCAAAACACAGCATAAACTGGCCATGCTGGTGAGAGAGCGGGCCGAGACTCAGTGGGAATTAGCTACGACTAAACTGGATGGAAATAGTAAACACTGGGTGCAAACGGCGCCCTCTTTTTTATATCTAGTGCAAATATATTTATTAGCATTCCTGCTAGCTTGTGCTGTCGTTTCTTGTAGCTGTTTGACCAGAAAAAAGGCAGTAATACTATATTTCCCATCACAGCTAACTTTCCCATAGTCATATTAATAGTGCTTTATTAAAGTAAATACTTATTGATTAGCGCTAGATGATGTAGACCCATAGTGCCTCTACGCGACCAGGAATGATATATTTTACGTACGTTGCGTTGTTAGTCTGCTTTCTGACGCTTAACGAGTTTATAGTTTCCCGCCGCCTCAGTGCAGGCTGCATTTAGCTTCTTTTGCACCACCACAGTAGCGATCGACGCCTTTCTAGAGCTGCTAGTTTTTTCTGTTTGTTCGGTTTGTTTGTTTTTTTAACGATAAAGAAAGCTGCTGTCTGAACTTCTCATTTCTCGAACTTGAATAGAGCTGTACTTTGTTCTTTATACCTCTTTCATGGTGCAAAAGCCATTTAGCTTATAGCTTAGCAGGTGCATTTCTTATCACTGACCTCTCCGTGTCGTCTTGACCTTAACCTTTCATACTCAATAGTTTTCAGATCGTTCTTTGTGTATCTTCAGGTATATTACATATAGAAGTGCTAGCCTACGTCTTTATCATGCCACGATAATAAACACTGAAGGTGTTGTTGTTATACCGGGGCACCCCGGGTACGCTTGCTGCACCACCTGGGGGAACAACTAAAATTGGAAAGTGGAAATCCCTGATGAGACAGAACAACAAACAAACAACAAAAGACCAGGGGCGTGGCCACATCACCTCGCCAGAGGCGGGATACCAGAAAGGGAGTTCAGCATTTCTAACTAGTTCTGTTTCACTCTGGTTTGTATCCCACCTCTGGCAAGGTGAGGTCTGAGTTCCACAAGGTGTAAGACTTTCCCTCGCCTCAGAGCAAGGCTTTATTAGTGAAGTTATACAGCTTTATTCTGGAAATATCACGACTTTATTCTCAAAATATTCTAACTTTATTCCCAAAATGTTACGACTTTTATTCTTGAAATATGATGGCTTTATTCTCGGAATATTACAACATTTTCCTGGAAATATTACGACTTTATTTTCAAAATATTATGACTTTATTCTGGAGCTGTCACAACTTAATTCTCAAATATTCTGACTTTATTCTCGAAATATAAGAGCCAGGAATTCTAACTTCATGTCTCTGTTTCACCGGGCAGGAATTCTGTTTCATTCCGGTGTCTCTGATAGCACAAGCAGACCAGGGGTGCCCCCTCATGCCAGTTGGAGAGTAGCACATAAGATGCAGGCTTTACCGTTAGAAACTGTTACACGCTTTATTTGACGCAGGCATATGCAAACTTTGCTGGATCGATATCAGTATTTTGCTACTTTACTTTGTCGTATGGCCATTCTTTGCTATTTTTGAGACCAGAATGCACCTGTGAACCCTGGTGGATCCCCTCACCTGAAAGTATGGGCGCTGTTATTAAAGTGAAGCAAATTGGAGCCTAATATTTGGGAAGAAATGTTTGCATGGAACTTTTGGCGCTCCTTTAAACGAACTTTAATATGGCCCATTTTATTCAGGAAAGAAGGTCGGGGAACGTCTGTTTATGCTTTAATTTTATACTCACAATCGATATTCAAATGCTTAACACAGAATACAGGACTCTCCGTTTCGAGTTGTAGCGTTTAAGAGAGGAGGATTTTCTGTGAGTTAAATTTGTGTCTGTGCTTTTGTAATTTTATAATCTGGTAGTGCTCCTGAAAACGTAACCAAAGGCGGTACAAGACTGTTAACAGGCACCGTGGTTACTGTGCTCATCCTGTCTCGCTTTTGTCATTCTTTAGGATTTATTGACTGTCAGAAAGCGTAAAAAAGCCATAAAGAGAGGCCTGACGGTGGCGCTCTGTCTGTGGCTAGCTGCTATATACTAACAAATTATTCCAAGAAACGCTTCTCATTTGTCTCAGACTAAGGAACTAGGGAAACACAAGCAGCGTCAGTGTGTAACGCCGGTGTATTCGTGTGTGTAATCAACTTTTTGTCAATCTCCAAATCATTTTTTTCATGCCAGTATTTTTACACCACACTTTTTGATACCGAATATCAATTTATTGTGAAATATTATACATTCCAAAAGATATTTATCTGCATCAAATGTTTTTTTTTC
Organism: Ancistrus triradiatus; assembly: GCA_025084515.1. Classification (NCBI taxonomy): domain Eukaryota; kingdom Metazoa; phylum Chordata; class Actinopteri; order Siluriformes; family Loricariidae; genus Ancistrus; species Ancistrus triradiatus. The sequence continues at coordinate 469,282 of JAJAGP010000045.1, read as the reverse complement.
TCGTTTTAAAAAATAAACTCACATACAGACTGCCATGTACCGTATGTCATAACTTGTAACAATCATAGATAATATATTTAATATGGTGAATAAATTATAGTCATCCTGTGTATTAACTCTTGAGTCCTGACTTCATTCTCTTTCCTTTTTTTAAAAGTTGGATGGTGGCTCATTGATGAGCTGTGAAAAGTCCAAAGAGTCAGATTTAATTCTGTAGCTCTTTTTACAGTGGAGCATTGCCTCAATACCACTTTATAGTTTTCTATTATCTTCTATTATCTAGATCCAAAGCCCAAATTAAGCAAGCCTAGGGTGACAGTGGCAAGGAAAAACTACCTAAATGTTATAAGGTACAAACCCTGTGAGGACCAAGACTCAAAAACTGACCCAACGTCCTTGGTCGACCTAGATGTTAAGTGTAAGAATTAAATTTTAGTTACCTAATTAATAGGTTTATAGAAACTAAATAAAAATCTAGTGAGAACATGAATACAGAATATAGAAAACAGAATATGTAGTTAGTTAGTTATTGTTAAGAGCACAGTCTATTAACGGAACACATTTCCACCACTAGTACTAAGTGTAGAGCATTAACTAAAGCAGCTTAGCTAGAAAAGGAAGAACGTAGCCAAGAGGGCTCACATGAGACATCTGCAACCCACCTCCCCAAAAACCAACAAGGACGCACGACTGAGGATCAAAGGCTTCAGGTACCTCGGTATCTTGCTCATGAATGACGGAAAAAGAGGCTGTGCTAATATAGCAGGTTGGGGATCATCCCCTGCACTGCAACAGCGATCCCTGCTGGTCCTGTGGTGGACTGATGCCCCATTCAAGCCATGCATACACCTCCACCATGTTCTCCAGGAATAACGGGGTTAAATTATCGGGGGAAAACTTTCTTCAGAGAGCAAACACAGACTTACCACCATTTTTTATTTTATTTATTTATTTATTTTTTGCGAAACGTATTAGGAAAGGTCTTTAATCCAAATTTTAAATACGTTTGTTCAGCCTGGACCTCTACCAGAGCAAGCCAAACCAGCTTTAATTTGAATCTGAAGTACGATTCAGTGTTGAAGATTTGTTGCTACTCCAATTTCGGACGGTACACAGGGCTAAAACTGAATTTAGCATGATACAAATCAACACCGATGAACATCATAAATATTTCATTTAAAATATATTCAATGACATATCAGATATAGCATTTGCAATCAATAATACGTTCATATTTACATTCATTCACAGTCTGCTTCATTAGGATGTACTCTACTTAATGCTAAGGCGAGCTGAGGAACTTGAACGCACCATTGGTTCATTGAACGCACCCCGTGTTTACACAGCCGGTCACATGATTGTATATTTTTAAAGGCTTTTGGATTGAACAGACGATGGGACGCGGATTTTCATCACTCTGAGGTTGTTAGATCGCATTTTGTCTTTATGCCGAAAAACTACGATCAGTTTGGTGTAATATGTCCGTATTGTCGTTTTCCAAATCCAGCTGATCGTTAAACCAGTTTGCAGGCGACGCCACTATGCTAAGCTAATGCTAAGTAGCGCTTTAATCCTTGTTTAATTGACTGTGAATAGTTTTAATGTTGCAGGGATTTGGTTTTTATTTCGGTTTTGTTTCTGTTTAGGATGTCTAACTGACAAATATTACCTGTTCAAGATTAGGACACTTTGTAACTGACGTTAGCTTGGCTGCTAGCGAGCCAGCTGTATGTAATAGTTTGTAAAGTTGTGCTATAACAGCTATTAATTATTTTAATTGCTAATCACAAATTGTTCGCAATTTCCGTGTCTAGTCATGAATAATGTGAATGCAGCCCTTAAACTTACATGTAATATGTTTAATTTTAACGTAAGTTATAAATAATTATAAGCATTTAACCTACTCTCTGAAATCCGAGAAAAGTGTTTAACGTTATTCGCTTTTTTTGGTCAATGGTGAAGGATTTAATAATTAATAACAGCTGGTTTCCACAAAAATACAATAAAGGTTAAGATATTAAATGTGTAACGTGATGTTTGCAAGTTGAAGCGTACATTGAATATTTAAAAGTAGCCTTAATTATTGTAATAGTTTTCAACAATGAATTTGTGCACAGATTCTGGGTTTTTAAGGGATTGAAATGCGTAATGAACAGTTTAATGGGAAAATTGCAGTCAAAAACTAAAATTGAACTCCTTAAAGGGGCTTCTATGGATTGTTAATTACGGATTGTTAATTATTTAGTTAGAAATTAAGTGCTGATAAGAGGAACTGAGGTTAAAATTCAATATTAAGATGTTAATAATAGAGCGACTAAATTAGATGTAACCATGTTTACCAAAAGAAGGGTACCAGTACTGAAGTAGACTGCCCATCAGCTTTGTTTTAGAGCTCTTTAGAACTTCCTGGGTGCTCTGGTGGGCTAAAACTCCTGACCCAGGTTCGAATCTTGGTGGTGTAGCCATTTCACCTTTTAATCAAGAATTTTTAGATGCATTTAAAAATAGATGAACCATAGTCCTTTTTATTTTTATCTCAGCATTGCTTACAGTGAATCGTTTTCTAAACGTTGCCACTTTTGCTTAAGTAGAGCTTTCTGAATGTGCTGCTTAAGCGAGTTTAGCTTGAAGGCTCTGTTAGTAGCTCAGTCAGCTCGTGGTAAGCCCGTCACCTGACTGCACTGTCATGCTGCTGCAGCGAGCGTCAGGGATCGTGTTCATGACTGGTTGTTGTCTCGTGTTGCAGATTTGAAGACTGCAGGGCATCATCTGGGCGTGGCGGTGTTGGTGGCAAGTTCTGTATTGAATAGCGCACAGGGGGTTCTGTCAGCGACGCTTGAAATGTCTAGTACAGCCATGAAGAAAAAGGTGATTTATATCAACGAACAGTCACTGTGCTACTGTCTAATAGTTTCTTGATGCTGATGTCTCTTAAAATGTCCCGTTTTGTCTTAATGTTTTGGATGAATTGGCTTGTGTTGATTAGATCAAATCCACACTTGCAGCTTGACTTTTTTTGTAATGCTTATTATTTTTATAAATATTCTTAAATGCGTCCTTTCCAGAGCTCTCTCACACAACGTTGACCAGGATGAGAGAAATATATTTAAGAAAATACTTTGACTTCTAATATTTGTTCGGTCTGTACGTCATTAATTCAATTCAAGTTTAAATGCTTCTGAGAATGCTTTTCCGGACAAGTTTTGAAAAAGAACACGTGTATATGAATGCCATCGCACAATGCTGCGTAAAAGGTTTAATCGGAGCCTGTTCTGATTTTTGCATTAAAATCAGGCCGACCAATCAGAGCTCGGTTGCCGGGCAGAACAGCTCCTAAGAGCTTATATGACGAGCAACAGGCTGCCTCTAAAAACATGGATATTAAAGAAAAGATCTGGTGGAATAGAACTGAAAGGCTGGAGAATGATGGTGATGAAGCTCTGTGTCTCTGCTTTGTTTAGGTGTTGTTGATGGGAAAGAGCGGGTCGGGAAAGACCAGCATGAGATCAATCATCTTCGCCAATTACATCGCCAGAGACACTCGCCGACTGGGAGCCACAAGTAAGGCACCTCGGGGTTAAATATTTCTGTTATGTGTTATCCTGCTGCAAGAGGCCACGGCCTTTAGCTGACACCATCTCCATGTAGGGACAAAAACACGCTGTTATGGTTCGGTCCGTGTCTAACGAGCGATGTTTGTGTCGTCTTCAGTTGACGTGGAGCACTCCCATGTGCGCTTCCTGGGCAATCTGGTGCTCAACCTGTGGGACTGTGGAGGGTGAGTGATGGTTACGCATCTTCTAGGATGTCCTGAAAGGTTCGCCAACTTTCAGGCGGCACCCTAGACGTACGCGGAGCGCTGTCTTTAAATTGTGGTTTATTTTCCGTCCCCTTTAGACAGGACACGTTCATGGAGAACTACTTCACCAGCCAGAGGGATAACATCTTCCGGAACGTGGAGGTGCTGATCTACGTGTTTGATGTGGAGAGCCGGGAGCTGGAGAAGGACATGCATTATTACCAGTCCTGTTTGGAAGCCATCCTTCAGAATTCGCCCGACGCTAAAGTCTTCTGTCTGGTGCACAAAATGGACCTGGTACAAGAGGATCAGAGAGATCTGGTGAGAAAGACGCGTAGATACTTTCACTAGAGATATAAACGTTACCAAAATCCAAATTTTGAGCACGCCATGATGGAAGCTGGAACGGTAGATTCTAGGGGTGTGTGTATCGTACAGACTGATGATGTCACATGGGTTCGATCCTGACCTAGGACAAGATGTAATGTTGAGAGTCAATATAACCTAATGTCAATCATAAATAGCCATTGATGCTGAAAAACCAAATGAGCAACAAACATATTTGGCATTCTAATGCAATTGCATTTGTGAACACCAGAGGGAGTGCGCAAATGCATTTGAAGCACAATTAAAGCTCATGTCCTTTAACTGCAATTTATTTAAACGTTTATACAAGAAAAGTACATTTTGAGTTGTCATTCTTCAGAAATTATTTTAAACCTCTGCTTCTGGTCATTTATTTTAATTGCAGTGGACTAAATCTTTTTTTCTAAATGTCCATAGTTCTGCATTGTTTACACGTCAGGAAAATAAAAAATGTAAGAAAATCGAATCGGCAGCTCCGTATTGTGAATCAAATCGTGAGCAAAGTGTATCGTTACAGCCCTCATGGATTCAGTTGGACTGTGGATCAGTCACACGTCAGTCTCTGGAGATTATACGAAATAATTTTCACTGTTTATATTTGTTATCCTTGCTCAAGGACCCAACCGTGGCAGCCTGGCAGAGGTGGGATTTGAACCCTGGACCTTCTTGTCCATAGTCCAGTACCTTAACCACTAGGCTACCACAGTCCACAGTTTATCTGCTGGGGTTTTCACACCCCTGACTGCCACTGTTGGGCCCTTGAGCAAGGCCCTTAACCCTAAATCTGGAGCAATGACGACTGATATAAAAATGGCATCCTCAAAATGACAGACTTTGTTAAAACAATATTTCCTGGCGATACAGATCTTTAAGGAGCGTGAGGAGGACCTGAAGAGGCTGTCGCGCCCCCTGTTGTGTACCTGCTTCAGAACCTCCATTTGGGATGAAACCCTCTATAAGGTGAGCATTGTGTTTGAATGGAAGAGGACTGAAGTTGTCAGTTTTAAGACGGAAATGTGTTTGTAGTTATTCTCTGAACATTTGAACAGTGCTGCTGGTTTATATAGTGTAGTATAGCATACAGTTTATAGTTGATTTTGCTTAGATTTAGGAGCTTAAACTCACTGTTTTTGTCATTGAGATACATATACATGTCGTATATATCAAAAAAAGTGTGTGTGTGTGTGTGTAGGCGTGGTCCAGCATAGTCTATCAGCTGATTCCCAACGTGCAGCAGCTGGAGTCCAACTTGCGCAACTTTGCCCAGATCATCGAGGCGGATGAGGTTCTGCTCTTTGAACGAGCCACATTCCTGGTAAGCATGAAGAAAACCAGAGCTGGTTGTGATTATTACAGGCTGCTTTCATGCACAAAATGGAGTGGGTGTAAGAATCTGCATTGTAAAGTTAAAGCCTCTTTTGGGGGGAAAAAAAACAAAAACAAACAACACCGAGTCCGTTACTGCTCTGACTCTTAAATATACACCGAGTCTGCATAAAATGTTTAGCCTGTTTTAATTGAAAATCAGGTTGACCAATCAGAGCTCGGTTGCCGGGCAGAACAGCTGTTAGAGCTTACGGACGAGCAACAGGCTGCCTCTAAAAACATGGATATTAAAGAAAAGATCTGGTGGGACAGAACTGAAAGGCTGGAGAATGATGGAGATAAAGCTCACAGGGACTGGATGGAAGTGTCTGATTATTTATCCAAGTGCAACTAATCTGTTCATGCTCATAAAAAACAAACTAGGGCTTCCTGCACTCGTCTCCGCTGCTTTTTTGTTTTGTTTTGTTTTGTTTTTATAAGGTGAGGATGTGAAAAAGACACGGGGAAATCTCCGACACATTCAGAGAAGGGCAATTAAAGGAAGCAAAAGCAGGAGTTTTCGCACTTGGTGTGAAGATCCTACTCTGCTAAAACCACATCCGCTTTTAGTGATTTTTATTTTCTGTTATAATTAAGGCTTGGGTGGTTACACCGAATGGGCGTTGAGGTTGTTTAATGGCGCTTACCTGTGCTTAACAAGCGCAGCGTTTTTGCTGCTTTCTCTGCAGTCAGTAATGCTTCTGAAAGGCAAGGAAGCGTGGAAATAACCTTACGGTGCTCAAACGTGTCCAAATGTTCGAACGGACCTTGTGACGCACACCTGTACAATATTCGTCACCACTAGGGGGTGCACTAGAACCCCCTTTTATCCATTTGCACATTAAATCCGTTTGAGCACGCACTGTTTGTTTTATATTACTACTAAGTATCTTATACTGCTCTGACTCTTAAATATTCCTTTCCTAAATGCCTTTCACTCTACAGCCGCTCTGGTGTGTGTATCAATCTATATTACAAGAAATGCTGGATTAGGACAGAAATGGGAACCACTCTGAACATTTAAAGAAGGATGTATTCCCTAAAATCTAAGTTTGTTACCCCGCTGTGTTCCAGGTGATCTCTCACTACCAGTGTAAGGAGCAGCGAGACGCTCACCGCTTTGAGAAGATCAGCAACATCATTAAGCAGTTCAAGCTCAGCTGCAGGTGACCAGGCTTCTGTTGCAGACTCTGGTTTTTTGTTGTTGTTTTTCTCTCTCCTGGTAGTTTTGATGTCGAACCCTAACGAGCTCTTGTGTCTCTGATGGCGCAGTAAACTGGCCGCCTCATTCCAGAGCATGGAAGTACGCAACTCCAATTTCGCTGCCTTCATCGACGTCTTCACCTCCAACACCTACGTCATGGTGATCATGTCCGACCCGTCCATACGTAAGTGCATGTCAGGGTGCCCTTTTAGATGAAAATAACTTTTATTTTTAAATGATGATTGTAAAAAGTAAGGGCATTTGTTCCTTCATATCAGGTGTTGATTTTTATATATATATATCTATATATATATATATATATATATATATATATATATATATATAATATATATATATATATAATATATATATATATATCTATATATATATATATCTATATATAATATATATATATATATAATTATGCACACATTAATTAATTAATAAGTGTGTTTGTATACGTGTGTGTATATATTTATGTGTGTTTTTTTTAACAAAATTTTAAAAGTCTATTTTTATATGTAATTGGCTGTTTTTTTTTTTTTTTTTTTTTTTTTTTTTTTTTTTTTTGTCAACTTAACACTTTTCGACAACGGCATCTAGTTTGAGGGAAAAATGTCTTAATTCTCACAAATAATAAACAATATTATTGAACTTTTCACAAATCCCTCACTGCAGTACAACGTTTCTCCTGTGGGTGGCACTTGTGTTTAACAAGAAAGTAGTTAAACACAAGTGCCACAAGCTTTGTTGTTCCTAGACAGTGGATTTTGTCTAACGCTCTTCTTCCCTCCTTCCTCCTTTGTCCTGCTGTTAGCCTCCGCCGCCACGCTCATCAACATCCGCAACGCGCGCAAGCATTTCGAGAAGCTCGAGCGGGTGGACGGTCCCAAGCACAGCTTACACATGCGCATGCGTTAGACATCCGGACCTCCTCCTCAGGTAAAACGTGCGTCCAGATGCACGTCTGATGCAGATGTTTAAATGTGCAGTGCTGGAAAATAAAGCAGGGTTTAGCCTAACGGTAAATGTCCTAATGTATACATTTCTATTTGCTGATTCTGTTTTTGAGCCTCCAGGGTTTGAGGGGGTTCTTAATTGATTCACTCATAGTTCAGTTAAAATAAGCAGAAGTGTCATGGTTATTTAGTCCCTACAAATAATGAGCAGTGGTGCCTAAACGCGATGCAAAATGAAAATGAGTGTCTAGTTACTTATTTAACAAGTGTGGCTCTTCTGATCCCCTTTCTGTTCTTTTTTTTCCTGCTTTACACTTCTTGTCCGCTAGAGGGCGAACGGCGCTCTGGGGGATTCCTCATATCTGCTGGCTTCACTGCATCCAGGTTTCCGAAACACTCGCGCCACCTTACCATGAGAAACCCTGTCGTGTCTTTTCCCCTCCGTGGATCCTGAACATCGGGATCGATCAAGAACTTTGTAAACATGACACCATGGCAGATGGGCGGGGTTTGGGATGTAAAGCCATAAAAAATTAAGGGATGCAAATTTATGTCCCTAAAAATTGATCAGTGCCATAGAGTAACAACCGGTGGACGTCTTTTCCCTCTCTGTCTGTGTTCACTGATGTCAGAGTGCTGCAGTGTGTTACTCAAAATGTTTTTAAAGACGAGTTCGCATTCTTCACGCGGTCACCAACCTCCGAATCACAAGGTCGCCTCTGTCCTTTTCTACACACATGCTGTTTGTATTTCTTTATTTATTGTCTCAGTGATGGCAAATGGACAAATAAAATCAAAAGAGCTCCGAACGCCTTTCCTCTGGCACGAACTCCTCTGCTTATTCAATGTAAATATTTAGAAAGATTAATCGTGGAAATGAGAGCCCATCCTGTAGAGACCTCTTATGAAATCTGGCTTTAAACTTCAAGCCGTTTGCCCTCTGTAAACAGCAAAGGGAGGGCTGTGTCTATTGGAAAAAGACAAGAATAGATCAATAGATCATCCTTTCAAAGATCTGCCTGAGCCGCTTGCATCACATGCCTTGGATTGCTTCAGCTCAAGGCGAGAGGACTTATTTGGGTGTCATTAATTGGTTCTGTTCGGAGTCCGGTGCCAAAAAACAGGCGCCAGTGCCAACTCCCTGAAATGGAGACCTGGGAACCGGCACAGCATGTTAACGCGCCCCACTCAGTGTTACCCTTCACTGCCAGCACAGGTTATTGCTCTAGTTTGAGGGCTTGCTGTGGAATTTTGGATCGTGACTGCAGGAATTCACTCCGTTTCCTCCACATCACTGAGCTCAGACCGGATGGGGGTGGCCAGGTCCTGCAATTCTAAGACTTTTATCTTTCGGGCTTTTTTTCTTGCGGGATCTGGCAACCCTGGAATTAAGCACAGCATCGTTGTTTACTTATTAATGTTTGAAGTTTACATCAGAAACTTTGCAAAGCAGAAATCCGATCATTTGGCCGATTCCGGTAAATCTTGAAGCTTTCTCTATAGTGGAGAGAAATGTGCGACTCCATTTCGCTTTTTAGAATTTCTACCTGAAGCTGTACTCAAGCAGCAGCAGCACCGAAGAGAGCTGTGGACTTCCGTACGCCAAACCTCGTCCTGCTTTTAATACTGAGAACAAAACGCAAAGTGGTCAAGCAGAACACAAGACGAACCACAAACGAATCGCACCGAGACCTTTTGAGAGTTAGGTTCATTTTTGAAGCCGTTTAGAGGGTCTGCCATCAGTTAAGGTGTTCACGTATGAACACGAAACCATGACTCGGCAGTCTGAAATGGCCCGAGTGTGAAACGCCTTTAGATACCCTGTTATAGCCTGCACTGGAAATCGTGTTTCTGGTTCTTTGAGCGTCATGAGGAGCAAAAATCATTTAGACTTTGTGTGCCATGGCTTATCAGGCAGCGACTCATGTTTAACCCAAGGGTGCATTGGTTCAGAGTCTCCGTGTCTAACCTGACCAGCTTGCTTCAGCAGAGAGTCTGGTAAGAAGCCGCCTGACGTTGATCCAAACAGAAACGAGACTGCACCACAAGCACCGGCTCGCTTAAGCTTGTACACGGACTTTATTAAATCGAACTGCTTTGCAAATGATTTGTTCATTATCACTCACCACGACCATTGCTCTTCCTAACTGAGACCAGGCCGTCTCACGCGGCACGTGATTTAGATGCCCTGCCACCCCACACACGCCTGCACAGTTTTATTAGAACCAGAGCTTCGGCTGACTTTGCTGCAGCAGCATTGATGTGCGTTCAACAGGATATTGAAGTTTTCCAGAAAAGGGATTTCCATATTTCTCCCTCTACAGTGCGTAATATCCCTAAATGACTCAATCTGGAGGAATTTCAGTCTGTAAAGGGTAAGGGCGCAAGACTGAACTGAAGGGGGGTGATCTCCGCTCCCTCAGACGCCACTGCATCAAGAACCATCATTCATCAATAGCTGATAGAACCACATGGACAAGGGATTCCTTTATCAAACCTTTACCAAGCTCTACAATACAGAGTTACATTCACATATACCACTTAAAACGTTACTGTGCTAAAAAGAAGCCTTATGTTATAACCATGTCCAGAAGGGGCGTCGGCGTCTCTGGGCTCGGAGGCATCTGGGATGGACCATCATGCAGTGGAGACGGGGTTTGTGCTCAGATCTATCAGTATCACAGATCTTTTTTGGAACTGTTATGAGGAACAAGTCCAAAAGCCAGGCTCCATCATGGTATGGGGTCGGGTCGGGTCAGGGCCCTTGACAAATCAGAAAAAGTTAGGACTGAAGTATGGAAATCCCTTCCAATCTTTTTTTGAGGACCATGTTTTTAAACATTTCAGTCATTTTCTCACATTTGTTGATTAAACTGGAGATCCTCTGCCCATCTTTGCTCATCAGCTTTTGCTCATCAAGCAGCTTTTGTGGATGCTGCTTTTGTACCAGATCATGATTACAGTCACCTGTTTGAAATCACATCATTATTTGGGTTATTACCTCATTACTAGCCCTAAATTTCCCCCATCCCAATTTCTTTTTGGAATGTGTTGTAGGCCTGAAATGCAGGAATGGATCTTTCTTAACCAATGACATGAAGTCGACCAGAAACAAACATAAAATATCAGGATTGGAGGGTGGAATCATGAGTTTGAGCAGAAACTGGAAGTCACAGGCTCAATATCTCTTCAATGCTGATTTAGTTGCCGTGGATTTGATCTTTCAGACTCGGCAGCGATCCTCTGGCCACCATGAACTGGCCACTGAATGTCCTGGATCGAATCTCAGCCTCGACGGTACCAGCTCTTCTCAGGTTGAGCTTATGAATCCGTTCGCTTCCTGCCCCACAGCCACGGGGAAGAAGTGACCCCCGCTCAGACTGCAGCAGCTGTGCAGAGGTGCAGTCGATATTTTAGTGAAGTGATTAAACTTATTTCGGTTCCACCTCGAAGCTCCAAAGTTCTCGGTCTGTTCTCTGGCTCTGTGGAGTTTGCATGTTTTGTGGAAAATGAAATCTCTAATTATGCAACAATCCGATAAGTACCAATAACATCAGATTTTGAGAAACTCAGAACGTGTTTAAATGCACTTGGGCAACCTCAGAATGGGAAAAACTCTGGGGCTGCAGCTCTATTATTCTATCCAAATTCTTAATTTCCTCGAGCACATACTGCTTTTCTGAGTCTTTGCAAAAAGGGTTTGGTAGCCATTTCTCAGATTCCTGGTTTGCCAGATCCTGTGAGAGAAACAAGCCCAAAAGAAGTGAATTGGCTCAAAAAAAAGCTCTTAACGGGCAATCCTTTTAATTTTAGAACTTGAACACAACCAGTTTGCAGGAATATTGGAGGGAGAGCCAGGAGCAGGGAGCAAACCCAAATAAGCAACTACACTTTAGAAACGAGCCTCAACATCTGAAGCCTACGACTTTTTAGAAAACTAATCTCAAAGTCGCTCCGAATATGTGGACCTGGCAACCAGCCCCTTGGAGTTCAGACTAGGGTAATGATAAGTCTGAGCACCGAGTCATAATCCAGCTCTGATCTCTAGACTCTAATCCGATCTGGGAATTTTATTTTTCCATCTTGGTGAAGCCTTTCACGGTGTGCATCACTAACGGCCCCGGCGTTGGCTGGGCAACAGTCCAAGTGTGATGGAAGAAAATTTATCTTTTTAGTGACATGATGTCGTTCGTTGACTTCAACACTTTGAGGCAGTTCAGTGCTCTGGGTTTGCTGAGAAAGTGATGAATGACATCCTAGAACGCTTTCCAAGCGACTTGTCCTACGCCTTGCAGGAGACCATTAGAGTGGCTATAATTCATCAGCCCTCGGAGCTGTGGGTCGATGAAAATGACGCCTTTAATCTTCGTGTCACTGCGGGGAAACATCTGACAGAAATAAGTAAAGGCCCCGATTTGCTTGTCTTAAAGTTTTTCCGAGAGTCCAAGTTCGCTGGCCAGTCAAATATGTGGTAAATACTGACAAGAAGTCAATGTAATGGTTAGATTTGTGATCAGCGGTCCAAAATCCATCAAATGCGAACACCCTAACGTGTTTGTTGTCCAGTGTTCGTCTCTTCTGGTTCGCGAGTATGACCTCACAATGACAGTTTGAGAGAAATCTGAGGAAAACAAACCTCTTGAAAGCATGTTCCCACTTATGTTCCACGTTTCAAGTTCTATTAAGTGTTGAGTGTCTCTTGAAAGATCTCCCATGTCTTCATTTCGTGTAAACGTACAATCTAAATGTGATCCAGAGGTCCAAAGCCTCGCTTCGTTCACCCCACAGTATTTCAGTCTGTATTTGACATGTTTGTGCATTTTGGTGTGCTTTAATGCCTTGTGGCTGGATCCAAAGGGAGCAAATACTGAAACTAGAAATAGATTTATGATCCGTGATCTATTGATAGAGATCATTTTTAATGTAAAGGAATTGAAAGTCAAAGTTTGGTTGAAACTTCACCCGTCTTAATTTGCTACCTATATACAAATCATGCTTCAGTGCTCTTCTGACAAATTTCTCGCACCCTTCCGCCAGTTCTTAGAGCATAATTAACAAAAGGCTGTTATAATTACCTAATGAGCCAATCACATTGCAGCAGCTCAGAGCATTTAGGAACGTAGATACGATCAAGGCGAGCTGCTGAATCAAGCCGAGCATCAGAATGGGGAAGAAAGGTGATTTTCATGACTTTGAACGTGCCATGGTTGTTGGTCTGAGTATTTCAGAAACTGCTGATCTACTGGGATTTCCCCACACAGCGCCACCTCTAGGTTTTACAGAGAATGATCCGGAAAAGAGAAAATATCCAGTGAGGGCAGCTCTCTGGGTGAAAATGAGCTGATAGAAAGGCAACAGTAACTCAAATAATCACTCGTTACAACCGAGGTATGCGGAAGAGCATCTCTGAACAAACATGTCCAACCTTGAGGCAGATGGGCTACAGCAGCAGAAGACCAGACCCGGTGCCTCTCCTGTCAGCTAAGAACAGGCTACATTTCGTGAGGACTCACCAGAGTTGGAGGATAGAAGATTAGAAAAACATCGCCTGGTCTGACGAGTCTCGATTTCTGCCGTGACCTTCGGATGGTCGGTTCAGAAACAAAAAATCACAGATCCACCATGGTTCAGGCTGCTGGTGGTGTAATGGTGGGGGATTTTCTTGGCACGTTTTGGGACTTTAATGCCAACTGAGCATCATTTAAGCTCCACAGCCTACCTACCATACTTATATTATTCCCCCAAAGTGATCTTGCGAACCAGTTCTTGGGCCACCACTACATAGAGAGGTTTATTTATTTTGCCTCATCAGGATCGTTGCCAAGGAAGTGTTTTTTGTTGTACCACATGCTATGAAAACAGGCTGTTAAAATAAAGACAGATTAGCGGAGCAAATTGGAGACAGCTGGCACATCCAACAGCAGGATCCATAAAAGAAGTTTAAGCAAATGAACGCAGGTCAATCTTTAACCACAACGCCTCACGGGTTTGCTGTTTTTATTTTACTGAAGTTCTCATTATGAGCGATGGACCAAATCATTATGAACACTCTCAGGTTGGACAACAAAAGATGTCGATTATCTCATCAACTTCACTTGGAGTAGGCGGTACGTGGACAGTCGGGTCTCGTAGCGGACGTGTTGGGTGACCAGGCATGGGCAATGACCTGAGGCACTTTAACAAGGGACCGGGTCGGAGCATTTCCAGACATTCCACAAACCAGTGACAGGGTATTGGACATGAGTGACTGCGTAATCCTGTGCATATTTTCTACATTATTTTAATCCTCTGTCTTTTCTAGATGCTCGTTCGTGAGGAGGAATAGTGCTTTTGAAATAAGTCTGACCTTGATTTTGATGAGTGCTGGAACTGGACATTGGATTAATGGAAGAAGGCTGTCTGGTACGATGAGTCCCATTTTCTGTTGCATTACGTGGGCAGCCGGGTATCAGGTGCAATGGCACTGTGGGAAGAGGGAGTGTGGCGCTCTGGGACAGGTTCTGCTGGGTTCCCCGGGTTCGGATATTGACCCCAGCACCTACCTTAACAGTGCTGTGGATGAAGTGGTCATGTTTTGGCTCATCTGTCACTTCGATTCTTCCTCCAGTCCCATCTGCGAGAAATATGCTTTTTGCGAAATGATTTCCTTTCATGTTGTAAAATCTGTCCCAGAACAGAGTTTGTGTTTGAAATAAGTTTGCTTTCAAGCAAAAGGAAGTCAAGATAGAAACAAGAGAGCCGAAACACAGACGTCAAAAATTAGATGCTCGTTCTCGTGTGTAATTGATGCACTTTCACTGCCAGTAAGAACAAAATTGCGGTCTCTGGTCCGGGACGACAGCTGACGCAAATCCAGAAGGGAAAAGAAAGGAACCCTCAGTTTAAACGTGGCCTCGGGGGAGTCATTATCCCGTCTCAATCTACCGCAGATCACGTCGGACCCGCACCTTGTGCCGTACGGTCTAAGCTTGGAGCTCTGTGTGATTTGCAGCACTGATGTAAATCCTCCTGCGTTTGAAAGGGTTGCACTGGTTCAGGAGAACGTTGCTGGGGTTTTATGGTTTAAGGCTGCAGATCGAGGTCAGTGCATTTTGCTCGAACCACCTCAGGGCTGAATATGGAACAGCAAATATGTACACTCTGCGTCTTTCCCCTTTTTTTATTTGAGTCTTGGATTGAGATCTGAGAAATGACTAGAATTTCAGTGCCAACATTTTAAGGACGTGTCCTGGCACCGAGCTCGGCCAACGCCAGTTTAGAGCCTAAATAGTTGTTATAAATACAAACCTGCTGCTTTGTTTGTGGTGTTATACAATATAAATGTAATTGTTTCGTCCTGTAGGCTGGTATGTAAAACAAATCTGTTCTGCGTGCCATGTTTGATTTGCTTTTGTCCATCTGTGAAAACTGTTGGCACGCAGACGGCTATGGGTGTGCACGTCTGAGTTCTTGTACAGAATTTACATTTATAGCATTTAGCAGACGCCCTTATCCAGAGCGACTTACAATTAATACAGTCTTATAATCCAAGCAATTGTGGGTTAAGGGTCTTGCTCAAGGACCCAACAGTGGAAGCTTGGCACAGGTGGGATTTGAACCCTGAACCTTCTGGGCCATAGTCCAGTACCTTAACCGCTAGGCTACCACAGTCCTGCAGGAAACAAACTTAACCATGATGTGTTATACTGTTAACAAACCAATTACTAAGCCAGTCGAGTCATGAGACCTCACAAAACATTGAGTCATCTGGAAAAGTGCCGCAACTCTGCATCGTTAAAATGTAACTTGACCACAAACCTCTGAGTAAGACTGTACGCTTGTGTTTTCTCTAGCCGTCCTTATCAAAGGTGGCAGAGCCTGGGAGCTGGGCGCTGACTGCGGCTCTGGCCTCGGGATTTGATGGGTCACAAGAGAAGGGTCATGTGACTCTACAGTTTGGCACTGTGTGCGCTGGGGAGAGAGCGATCGTGGTGCCATCGTCCGTAGACATGTTTGAGGATTGTTAGTTTGCTGAAGTGGTGAACGTAGCACTGTGTAGAGCCAACACACACACACACACACACACACACACACCACGTTTACAGCACAGGGAGCAGTACTGTCTGGACATTGTGAATGTTTTGCTTGTCCCGGACCTTAGGAGTGGCCTGCCTTCACCGTTCCTACGTCGAGATCTGTTCTTTCTCAAAATTCAGCCTAAACTGAAAACACAAAACCCCTGGCATTTTTGTCTTTGGTGAACATCTTAATCCCTCGCAGTCCCGGGAAAAAAAACGTTTCCAAACCTCAAGGCCTTTGCCGCCTTCTTCAGAAGTCAGATGCTGCAGTGAATGAGAGATGATCTGAGAGAGTTGGGCTCTTTGAACCGTGGCTCCAGAACACCATAACACTAAAACAGGGTGACAGGTGACAGGGTCGCACCATTTTTTCTAATGATGTTGGAAAAATGCGTTCTGTGATCCCTGTAACTTCTGTATAAAGACCTGATTGTACGTAGTTTAGTCAATAAACATTTTTTCTTCCTTAAATTCTACATCTATAACAGCACGAGTCAAATATCACTTAAATAACATGGTGTTTAATAGAAAGCTGAGACCGAAGAAGAATTTGAATACAAGTATGACCAGACTTTAGTCACAAAGTCTATTTATGCTGCTGTAATGTCAATATAAAGGAGGAGCATCCAAACTTTTTTCAAAAGATTGGACTGGTCCATATTTCCCGAAACATTAGTCAACACAAATTATTCAACTGTACAGAACAAATAATGTTTAAGTACTGAATTTAATTTTTTAAATTTAAATAAATTTTAATTTTGTTTATTTTTACAGCTCATAGTTTGTCTGAGGAAAAGAAATAATTCTACTCATGTCACAAAGTTGGAGGACTTTACATGACATGTCCATGGTCGATGTGTTGGAAGTGTTTTAGCTGCTGAAACGGGCAGTGACTTCACAGCTACAGTTGTGCACCGGGGACAAAAAGCCAGACTGAGCGAGTACTATAAATAATAGCTTCTGTTAAAGGGAACTTTCCTTGCCACTGTCACCCTAGGCTTGCACATTGGGGCTCTGTTTGTGAAGCTGCTTTCTAGACAACATTGTCATAAGGATTTATGGGACGCTCTATATTGTATTTAGTAAGCATAAACATATGGTGGTTGTACTTTAAAAACATTAACAGATAAAGAGCAATAACCAGACCGAGCATTCACACATCCGTTCTCAGAGAACAAAGGCGTGCAGATTGAAGGCCTCCGGCTTTCCAGGCTCAAGGCCAGGACCTAGTCGACTCAGGGTCATTTCAATTATGGAAGGAGTAAAGAGCTCCTTCTTCCCTTGAGGTTGTAGGGAACAGCATGTTGGGACGTTCCCCCCACAGGGAGAGCGCCCTGGTAATTATCGGACCCGTATATTGTCCGTGAACAGGTCTGTATGAACGAGGCTTTCATGAGAAGAACAAAAAGCTGACTCTCTTCACTTCAAAGGCAGAGGCTCATGTGCTTTCCCACATGTACATGCGACTTGGAGTACTTGTTTTTGGTGCAACTTATGAGCTCTTTCTTAAGGAAACCTGAGTCCACTATTTTGTGCACTGCCAGTAAAGCTACAGAACACGCCACCGCTGGATGGTGTTAGGTGTTATATAAATGTGCTGTACGGAACTGAAGGTGCTGATTAAGTCGTGCTGGCTGCAGGGTGAATCGCAACTATTTTGAGATATTATAAAAGATAGTAAAACAATTTTAAAACACTTTTAAAAAACTTCATTCAAAGTATTGTGCTATAGCAAAGGAAAATGTAAAATGCCTGCTAGTGCGGATCTCACTTTTAACAAATAATGGCTTGAGTAGTGACTGTGGGAGTAGAAAAGGGTCAAAAATCAATCTGTGCTGAGGATGTGGGCTGTTTCCAGTCGTGGCCAGACCTCCCTTTTTTGAGGTGACTATGGTGAAAGCGTTGATGCTTCCAACTGTGCTTTCAACAATTCCCACAGTTATCGTACAAAGTATTTTAATCCCCAGAATGAACCATGTTCATCTTAGTCAGAGTTTAAAAAAGAAGTTGTTATGGTTTGAGAGTGTGAGATCAAGCAAACCCACCTGTTTTAAGGCTGGAATCCGAACTCTAGATCACAAAATCATGAGATGCAGGATCAAGATGTGAGAGAGAGAGGCAGATGGAGGCAGTGGCAGCCACAGGTCAAGTCAAGTCAGATTTTTTTCTATAGCACTTTACAGTGGAGCATTGTCTCAAAGCAGCTCTACAATTTAGATTATCTTCTAATATCTAAAGCCAATCGCAAATTAAGCAAACCTAGGGCGACAGTGGAAAGGAAAATCCCTAAACGTTATAAGGAAGAAACCTTGGGAGAACCCAGACTCAAAAAGAGACCTGACCTGCTTGGGTGGCTTAGATGATAAATGCAAGAATGCAACTACTTTATCTAGTCAAATAAGTCTGCAGAAATAGTTCAAAAACAGAAACAAGGTAAATAATAACAGATAAATAAATCAAATAAATGATAAATGCACGACTCTGAAACGAGCATGCATAAACATAGCTATGACGATCCTACAGGCTTTCTTGTGTACTGTTTGGTCCACAGTCCCATCCTCGGCAATACTCAGCATCTGCTTTTACTCAGGTTTATGAGCTGATGGGTCTGTGAACTGTTTTAATGAACTGTTCGTAAATTGCGAACTGGACTTCATCCAAGCTGTAATGATAGCCACAGTGTCGGGATGAACGCAAACAGATTCATTTTTCCAAAAGAGAGATCATTCGTAAAATATTACGCTTCCACATTCCTGCATGAACGTCCGTGTGGTCACGCCACAGCATTCCAGGTAGGTTCTTTTCCAGACTCTGATTTGACCCAAATGGCGGCCTGTACATTGCTTAAAGTACTAAGATTCAGTAAGATTCAGCCAGAGAGAGACACGTCCATAAAGAGTGCATGCTGGAAATGTTTTATGTCATGAGCCACACATATATAGTATTGTGCAAAAGTCTTAGGTCACCATTAGATTACATGTAAGATTGTTTTAGCCATGCAATAATGACCATATATAATTATTTCTCAGACTTTTTATTACAATACAACCAGAAAATACAGGGAATGTATAAGCATTATTAAAAACCTTTTTTTAAAGAGCAAGAAAACGGTGGTAACATTTAGTGTGACCTCCCCTTACACTTCACCAAGTCGATCATTCTACAGTCTGAAGAAGCTTGATCAGGAATCTTTTTGGAAGGGTAGCAGCCAAGAAACCACTTTTTTCAGAAAAGGTGAAAAGGGTAAGATATGCAAAAGCTCTCAAAGATTGGAATATAGATTGGTGGAGAAGAGGATTATGGAGTGACCTAAGACTTTTGCACAGTACTGTATAAAATATATAAACATGTGCTGCTGTTGGCCAATGCCTTCAAACTGCAATTGGAATGGGAAATGAGGCCGGAAAGGGTGTTTTTCTTTAGTTACCTACAGCCAGGGACATGAAGAGAGCCTAAATAACTTTGAAATTGAGGGATTGTATTTAAGTTTCATGTTTGGAATGCATACCTTGGCCTCCCCTCTCTCAGACGAGGCTGATTATGCAGTAAGGCCAGCCCAGGTATCACGGAACGTCGCTGCTCGACCTGAGTGTCTTATTGCACTAAGATGTCATTAACATATTTGGACTGTTTGGCAAATTTGACTAAAATTCATTAGAACGAGACTAAACTTGACAATTTAAGGCTCTGACTGAAGCAAAGAACAATGGAACGAGAGCTGTGTAAAAAAATAACGTAGTAAATATAATATAGTACCGGGGATTTCCTCAGACACAGCTGCTCCAAAATCTCACAGGCGCCTTATTGTGGAAAGATCTTTGGTTGGCTCGATTGATGACCAAATGATCAGGTATCATGTGATGGGAGGCCAGAATACAAAGAACGCTCTGTCAGAGAAGAACCAAAACAACTGAAACCGCAGCTCGACCGTCCTTCGTATAACCTTCTTAATAGTTACAGCTACATTGTTTAAGTACTGTGCAAAAGTCTTAGGCCACCATTAGATTTGTTGTTTTAGCAACGGTATACAGACCATATATGATTATTTCTCAAAGATACAAAAAGAAAATACAAGAAATATATACACACAAACATTAAATTATATTGTGTTTTTCATCGGACTCTGTCTTTTTTATATAAATAACTCCCTGCTAACCACATCTAACACCAGCCTATTTAGCAAGACTGGTAAATAAATACAAACGTTTTCCTCTTTTAGAATCAGGCTGAGTAAACATGTGGGGATACGATCATAAATAACAAAGTCATGAGACGCTCATGCTCTGCATAGATCAGTCGATGATGCTTTTCTGTGGACGTTGTGCTGCATGCTGTTTGTTTAACAGATGAGGGCTGTTGTCATGTTAGGGATGCAGTCATTTATCAGACGCCCTTCTCCAGAGCAACTCACAGTTCATACGGCTTTACAACGTACGTCCAACGCAAGCGATTGGACAGCAGTAGAAGCCAGGTGGTACGAGACTTAAACCCTTAACCTGTAACTCATTTATAATTATGTAATTAGGGATTTCTGAGGACCTCAGAGAAAAAGTTGTTGATGCTCATCAGTTTGGAAAAGGTTACAAAACCATCTCTAAAGAGTTTGGACTCCACCAATCCACAGTCAGACAGATTGTGTACAAATGCAGGAATTTCAAGACCATTGTTACCCTCCCCAGGAGTGGTCGACCAACAAAGATCACTCCAGAGCAAGGCGTGTAATAGTTGGTGAAGGTCACAAAGGACCCCACGGGTAACACTAAAAACACTGAAGCCTCTCTCACATTGGCTTAATGTAATGATCATGATCCACCATCAGAAGAACAACTGAACAACCAATGGTGTGCATGGCAGGCTTGCAAGGAGAACGCCCTGCTCTCCAAAAAGAACATTGCCTGCTCGTCTGCAGTTTTGCTAAAGCATCACGTGGACGGCCAGAAACGCTATTGGAAGAATGTTTTGTGGACGGTTGATGACCAAAATAGAACTTTTTTGGTTTTAAAAGAAAAGTGTTATGTTTGGAGAAAGGAAACACTAGCATTCCAGCATATGAACCTTATCCCAATCTGTGAAACATGGGTGGTGGTAGTATCATGGTTTGGGCCTGTTTTGCTGCAATCTGGGCAGTACGGCTTGTCATCATTTGATGGAACAATGAATTCTGAATGATATCAAAATTCTAAAGGAAAATGTCAGGACCTCTGTCCCATGAACTGAATCCTCAAGAGAAGGTGGGTCATGCAGCAATACAAGCGACCCTAAAGCACACAAGCCGTTCTCCCAATGATGGTTACAGAAGAATAATTCATGTTTTCTAATGGCCAGTCAAAGTCCCTGACCTTAATCCAATGGCAGTGCTTGTGGAAGACCGAAGCGAGCAGCTAAGTGAGGAAACCCACCAACATCCCAGAGCTGAAGCTGTTTCTGTACACGGAGGAATGTGGCTAAAGTTCCTCCAAGCAAGCCGGTGTGCAGACTGATCACCAGCTACAGGAAAGTTTTAGCTGCCAGTATTTGCTGCCCATGGGGGGTTCACCAGATACTGAAAGCAAAGGGTCACATACTTTTGCCACTCACTAATAAATGTAACAATATTGATCATTTTCCTCAATCAATAATGACCAGTATAATATTTTTGTCTCATTTGTGTAACTGGGTTCTCTTTATCTACTTTTAGGACTTGTGTGAAAATCTGATGATGTTTTAGGTCATATTTATGCAGAAATATAGAAAATTCTAAAGGGTTCACAAACTTTCAAGCACCACTGTAGACTGGTTGTGTTGGGTGATGTAGTGGCAGTTTGGTTAGCCCATTCCAGCAGCACATGATTGGTCATTGTTGGAGATAATCAGCAGGTAAGAGCAACCTTTCTGTACATCTTCTGGGTAAAACTGATCTGTTACTTTATTTTGTTTTGTTCAATAAGAAGTTGAGGTTTTGTACGACTTACAGTGGTACCTCGGTTCTTGTTGTTAATTAGTTCCAGAAGGATTGTTGAGTACCAAGCAAATGTTTCCCCATAAGGAATAATGTAAATTGAATGAATGGGTTCCAGACCCCCATAAAATCCCCCTGTATAAGGCAGTATATGCTTTAATGGAGTTGTATTGTACAGGAGATGGGGATATGTTCAACAAATCCATCACAAGTTAGACGGATCATGAGCTGATGAGTTTAATATAGTCTGTACCGTATCATAGAGGAGCCGGTTCCACACTGACACTTCCATAACCTACAGTTACCCAAAATCATTTGCACAAAGCTTAGTTTATAATAAAGTGTTGAAAAATCTCATGTCATTTAGTGAGTTATGGATGGGATGGGAGTGATGGTACTGCATAACATTTTGAGAACCAGTGCCTTAACCTGAGCAGGGGTCTTGCTGTTGTGATTCAGAGCTGGTGGGTTGCCAGACCTGTGATTTACACTCACAACCTTTCGATAAACAGGCTGAAGCCTTGAGCACTGGGTCAGCCCTCGCCAGTGGAAGGTTATAAAAAGCCAAAATTAGTCAACAGATAGTAAACAAAGTTAGTAAACAGATATTTCTTTATTTAAAACACATTATATTTGCATTCCTAATCTGATCTGATCCACAGTTAAAGAGCTTGGAGCGATTTAAGAGAAACATCTTCTACCAACTAAACTATCACTGATCCTTGAAATAACATTAAACCTTCCCGGGTTTAACAAAGTCCTCAGGATAATAATAATATGGAGGAGGAGATCTCTCTATCTCCAGCTGGCCGGTCCTCTACAGCTGGTCTTCAGCTTCTCCAAATGTATCATCTGTGCTCGTATCTACTCCACTTTATGGGAGTCCATGTATTTAATCATTTCTCAGAGCGGGAGAAGCTTGTGGCGTGCAGTTGAATTTAATCAGCGATGAATTTGTCACATTACAGACTTCCCAGAAAACACCTGGCTTCATTCATAACGCCAAATCTGTACAAAGTGCTCTCAAAGCCCAAAGCTTTCACCAAGTCTCGATTTTGGAGACGGTGAAACGCCTTCCTGCGTTTTACAGACTAGGCTTGTTGTAGTCGATGTAAATTTGAATGTAGGGAAGAAATTTTGTAAGTCATACTTAATAAGAGGTAATAATACTGTCCTGGAACGTTTCTCAGGCTTTTCCAGTTCTCCTGCTGTGAGGAACCCAGTGGTGATGAATTCCTGCCCTGATGCTCGGATATGATTATGAAATGTATTTAATTGCTAGAGTCTCATATACAAACATCCCAAGCGAGCAGCTGCAGACTGTTGTTGTTGATGCTGTGCCGAAGTGTTGAGATCAGAAAGGTAGTCTCAGGGCCAGCTGGCTGAGAGTGTAAAGGGTTGACAAAGTAATGGACCCACCTAGAACCGCCAGAATAGCTTCAGTCCTTTTTGGAGTGCTGTCATACAAGACCTGATCGGATGTTCTTAGAAGAGAAAATCTTAAAGTCCTTTGAGAGATGAAGGAAACCGAGAACTGTTCTGAGGCACCTCAGATGATCTGAAAAGGTTTTAATTGAATAAGCTTAAAGGTGTGGTGAATATGTTGTTGTTCCTTGAATAATTTCAAGTTCAGTCAAATTATTTCACATGTTTAGGATTTAGATCAGGGCTTTGTCTTGGCCACTCGAGTGTCGCTTTTCAGCTACGTGGTTTGTACTCGGCTCTACATGCTTTTCTGTCCCTGGTTGCTTTTGCATTGCCATGGCATGCCTCCATCAAGGTCTCCGTTAGCCCAGTCGCCAAGTCGAGGCCACCATCCCTGGTCTGTGGCGGTATATGGCATCCATTAGCAAAAACCACTTCCAACTTTTTCTGTTGGAACCTCTCTGTCCGTTGTGGTCCTTACTGGCCCTATAATCGCCTTTAAGTTTCTTTAGCATGAGCTCGGACAGCTCACGAAACGTTTTCTTCTGTTTAATTCCCTCTGAATTCTTTTGGATTGGATCGGCCACCAATCCAAGGAAGGTTTGCACCTCTTCAAATGTTAAGAGCTGCCATATCGACTCTGATCAAAACAAATGCAAGCTCTACTATGGAGATTTCACAAATGGCTAGTTTGTGCTGGAGGTCTTTTGCTCCGGCCAGTCAGCGCTCTGCAAGGTCTACACATCACGGTTTAGTCCATACTCGGCTTGTTTGGAACCGCGACCAGTTTCCAGGTACGAGGTACCTAATTTGCCCATTGGAAAAGCAAAAAAGCTGAGTCGAGTCCAGTAGGTACCACATAGTGGAAAAGCGCCAAAGGACATTCCTCTTTCTATCCTTAAGCCACCGTGTTTGTGTATCGTCCGTGTGTTTAGTCGTTGTCGTGCTGGAATGTTAACCATCTATGCTATACAGACAAATGTTTGTGGACACCCAAAAAATTACAGCCTTTGCTGCTACAACAGCCTTTGTTCTTCTAAAAAAGCTTTCCAGTAAAGTTTGGAACATGGCTTTGAGGTCGGGTTCTGATGTTACACAATAAGCCCTGGCTCACCAAATGCCAATGCCAAGTGCAAGCTTTATTGTATGAATGTGTAACTGAAATAGCAGAGCTCAGTAATTATAAGTGGGTCTACAAACGTTTGTCTATATCGTGCATCTAGGGCAGGAATTCCTCAATAATTTCACTGGAAGCATTTTCCCTTCAGCCCCCACTGAAGCATTGTTACCCCCACCATGCTTGACAGTCGGGACGCTTTATTTTAGGAGGTGTGCTTAGATTTCAGTCCAGAAAGCTCAGGCTTTTGTTTTTGACCGTGGCATCGGAAGTGCAAAGGTTACTAACTGTGTCAACTTGATTTTCATATACAGGACCCTGCGTGTATTGTTTTATTTGAATCACTCCTCATGATGTCATTCTAGCCCCCCTCCTCCTTGGTTTGCTTTGTTCTCCGAACACGAAGAGAGGAAGTGTCCGCCTATCCTGATGCTCACTCCTTTTGCTTTCATATGTTTCTGGATGGGGAAAACAAACCTTTTCACCCGCTTCCAGTGACGATGAGGCGAGGGTTTATAATAAGCGTGGCCGTACAGCTGCAGCGCTCTGGGTGGAGGCTAAACACGAGGCCTTTTATCCTCCATTTTCTATTTACTACACAGCTATGGGTGGGAAGGTCTAAATGTGCATTTATTTTTATTAGTAGTAATAGATAGATAGATAAACAGATGAACAAAAGCTGGTCACATGCTTGGGGATTTCCACTGAAGATAAGAGAGGGATGAAACGAAAAGCACCTCATTGTTTAAAGCAGAGACAGTTTTATAGTCAGTCTTCGGTTTGATTGTTGTTAAAACGTGTTATGTTTATCGATATCAGTTTTCTCCCTGACTAGAAAAGCTGTCCAGTATTTCTCATAAATGGATCCAAAATGGGGCAAAACGCCTTGATTAAAGGAATTGTTTCACAGTTTATCTGACTCATTTGTTTTAAATACATGTATGCATCGCTTACCGTCCATGACACGCTCTGTGAAATGCTACGTTATGTGATCCGAACACCATTATTACCCACAGCACAACCCCAAATCAGAAAAAGTTGGGACGGTATGGAAAATGCAAATAAAATATATGCAGTGTTCCTTATATTTCCTTTGACTTTATTTCATTGCAGACAGTATGAACCCAACATAATTCATGTTTTTTAGGGCTAGTAATGAGGCAAAAACACTAAATACTGATGTGATTTCAATCATGATTTGGTACAAAACCAGTATCCACGAAAGAGCCTTTGAGCAGTAGAGATGGGCAGAGGAGCTCCTGGTTATCAGTAAATGTGTTAGAAAATGACTGACGATTTTTTAAAAGGATGTTCCTCAAAGAAATACTGGAAGGAATCTCTATATTTCATGTCTGGACGTCCCTGGAAAAGTCCTGAAGGCAGCTTACAGTATGTTGCTCTTAAATCTCAGGGTACTTTTCTGCATTAATGCTGCATCACAGAAGTGTAAGTGACCTTTACCAAGGGCCCTGAGCCGACCCCGTACCATGCCAGAGCCTGGCTTTTGGACTTGTTCCTCATAACTGTCTGGAATTTAATAGATGATATTTCTAATGTGTAACCAGAGAAAAATCCTCACACAGAGCAGACATTAAGTGAGCTTAATTACTTCGATTTTCTAAAACAAAGAAGTTACACAAGCACAGACCACAGGACACAGACTTACAATCTGACACATCCCTGCACACTTTTAGGGACACCTTGTAAAATAAAAGTCTTTATAGCCTTTATACCTTTATAGCCGATCATCTGGTGTTTTTGTAAGATCCCAGTTCATTAAGAAATGTCTCGTATTTAAAGCTCGAGTGAGACTTTACGTTTCATGTATGTCTGTTTATTCACTGAACCTTTAAAGCGTTGCTCCACACTTAATGTCCTTTATGCTTTCACAGATGACATGAGCATTCATGTGAAAATCTGTTCATGTTTAACTGTTTGTTCCTCGATTTAAATCTTGGCCTGAATTCTTGGGCGCAGATGTTTACTTTTGTTTATGGGGTTTTCTGGGATGTAAAATCCTGATTTATTTTGTGACGTGACTGAAGCTCGTCAGCTTCACTGATTCGTACGAATGATTTAAGCGACTGAACTGTAGCTCTATCAGACGGGCCTGCAGTCGGAGGGTTACGTTGGATGTGGCGGATAAGAAAAACAAGAATGTATCTGCTCTGTTTAAAATACACCATCGAAATGATGTGTGTTAGATGTCACATGAAAGGGAAACGTGCCAGTAAAAGTACAGCTAGCACATGCTCCCATTTAACACGGCCGTTTGGCCTGTTCCCCCAAGATACATAACACGTATAATGCGGAGATGATCAAAACAGCATGGGCAATAAAGAGATGGATTCAAAATAGGCTTTCTGAAAGAAGAAAGAAAGAAAGAAAGAAAGAAAGAAAGATTGACAAAGTGACAAATAATACAGATTAAAAGAAAGCAAAAAAGATAAGAAAAGAGTCCATTTAAAAAGAAATAAGGAAAAAAAATACAATCCAAGTAAGAAAATAAAAAGAAAAAGATAGGCAGGACAGAGACAAAGTCATAAAGGAAGAAAAGAAAGAAAGAAAGAAAGAATGAAACAAGACAAAGAGTGGAAGTGTCAAACTTCTCACAAATTGGAGTGAGAAGATACAAAAGAAAGAAAGAAAAATCAATGCAAGAGAAAGAAGTAAAGATCACAACAGAAGAAGGAAATGAAGAAAATGAAATAAAGAAATGTAACATTTTTTAAACAAGAAAGCAAACTAGAAAAATGTTTTCTCAGAGAGAGAGAGAAAGGATAAATGCAAAGAAAGACATACAGACAACAGGAGAATAAAGAAAGAAATTAAATAAAACAAAATAAGCAAAGACAGCATTAGGACAAGGATAGTGTCAAGAAAGAAAGAATGAGGAAAACAAAGAAAATGAACATATATGTAGTGAAAAGGAAAGCAATAAAACAATGTGGGTCAAAAAGAAAAGAAAAAAAATGGACTAAAAAGAATAAAGTAATGATGAATAGAATAATATGAAGTAGAATGAAAAAAGAAAGATAAAACAAAAAAGTAAAACATAAAAATTAAAGAAAGATAAATGCAAGAGAAATGCAATAATAAGAAAGATTAAAGGCAGCAACAGAAGAAGGATAGAGTAAAAAAGTAAGAAAGAAAGAAATGAAATAAAGAGAGAAAGCAGCAAAGAAAATTTACGATACAGCAAACGTGTAAAACAAAAAAAGCAAAAAATGTTTTCTCAAAGAGAGAAAAAAAATAAAATAAAATGGAAGGATTGAAACATAGTCACAGAAGTTTAGAAAAAAAGAAAGAAGAGAAAAAAACAGAATTAGAAAAAAATTAATATATAGCAAAAAATAAAACAAACAAACAAACAAAAAAAATGTTTAGGACAAAAGGGCAAGAAACAAAGTGGACTAAAAAGAATGAAGTAAAGACAGCATCAGTTGAATAATAGATTAAAAATGGAAAGATAAAACAAAAAAACAAAATATAAAAATCGTAATAAAAGAAATGAAACGGTTGACCTATGAACTAAAAAAGATTCCCACATAAGAAGAGAGTGGAAGGAGGGCGGTCAGTGAATGTGAGCCACATACTGTAGTGTTTCTTCTTGCTGTCTGTTTAACAAATAACATGGCTGTTGATCAGGATCCCCGCTTCCATGCTGCAGACCATGGGGCTCAGCCGCTTCTCTAGAGGGGCATAAAGTCCCCAGAGTTACAGGCTATCAACCCGGACATCTAAGACTCACATGGTTTCAATAACCGACCTGTGAAGATGTTTCCAGCTGCAGCATGAAAATCAGCATTTCAAAAAAATAAAAAATAAAAAAGTGTCAAAAAGCTGCTTAAGTTCAGGTCAGAAGAAAGAGGAACGATTTCCAGGAGGCAAAGCAGCCCTCTCAAGAAATGAAATGCAGGAAAAGAAGATTTCCTCCAGTATTTCATTTTTTGCTTTATAGTGTCAAAGAAATAAAAGGAAAAAAAAACAAAGAACAAAGAAGTAGTGTTGGAGGGAAGAATGAAAAAACACACAGAAGAAAGTGAGAAAGAGAGGGAAAACAGCAGCAACAGCAGAGACAAGAAAAGATGCATATAGAAAAGGATAAAAGACAGTAAAAAAGAGAAGAGTGAACTTGTGACAAAGAAGGACAAGATAAATAAAGAAAAACACAAGTCTTCTTTGGGTGGATCTAGGCAGATGCATTTCTACTTCTAAAAAGAAACAAATAAAAAATAAACAAAGAAAAAGAAAATATAGCAAAATAAGTCATGCCAAAAAGAAAGACACAGAAAGAAGACAAAAATAGGTAAAGATTCAAATAGAAAAAGAAAATAGAGTATAGAGTATAGAGTAAAAAAGAGAAGGAATGAACTAACAAATAAGACAATAGAAGTATTTCATGTAAAAAAAAAGACAGGACAAAATAACCCTACTTCTAAAAATTAACAAATGAAAAGTGAAGAATAACAATGAAAACACAGCAAAAGAAGAAGTAGTCAAATATAAAGTAAGAGAAAAAAGGAAGACAGACATTGAAAGAAGGCAAAAAATACATAAAGATTCAAACAAAAGAAAAAACATAGTAAAAAAGAAAATGAATGAATTAAACAAAAACATAATTGACAGAAATATTTCAAGGAACAAAGAAGACAATAAAAAGAAGAAAATGATTCTTTTGATGGTTCTAGAAAGAGCCATTTCTATTCTAAAAAGGAAAAAGGCTCCTTTGTTTCTAGGTAGATAACCCTACCCCAACCTACTTCTAAAAAGACAATACAAATACAAAATACAGCAAAAGAAGTAGTCAAATAAAAAAGAGAGAAAAAGGAAGAAAGACATTGAAAGAGGACAAAAAACATAAAGATTCAAACATAAAAAGAACAAAGACAGTAAAAGACATAACTAATTAATTAAACAAAAAAGATTTAATTGAAGAAAGAAGACAATAAAAAAGAAGAAAAGGCTTCTTTGGGTAGTTCTAGGCAGATGCATTTCTAATCTAAAAAGAAACTAATTAAAAAATAAAGAAAGAAATAGAAAGAACAGCAAAAGATGTTGAGGCAAATTCTAAGAAAGAAGACAAAAATGAATGAAATAAACAAATAAGACAATAGAAAGTTTTAATGGAAGAAAGAAGACTTTAACAAGAAAACACAACAAAGAAATAAAGAAAAAGTCAAGGCTTGTTTGGGTGGTTTTAGTTAGATAACTCTAACCCTACTTCTAAAAACAAAACAAATAAAAAGCTAAGAAAGAAACAGAAACTACAGCAGATGAAAAGGGAAGAGTCAAAGTGAAAGAAGGAAATGAAACAAAGAAACTGTTTATAAATAATTAAGTGGATTTTTTTTCTTGTTTTTGTCCTTGTTCTTTGATGGGGGGTTCCTAAACTTTTGCCTAAAACTTTGTCTTTGTGAGACTTTGTGATGGTTGTGTTTATTAGTAATTGTTGTTTCCAGGTTGTCGTTGCTCGGTAACAGATGGGTGATGATAGGTTTTGTCTGCGTGCTGTGGTTCTCAAGCACGTTCCTCATGTACATCACGTAGCTCGGGCTTTTACAGCAGGTGTAAATGAGGTCATCATGGTTACATCACACATCACCGAGTCATACATCAGGCAGAACTAAAATAGGAACGCATGCTGTGGAGGAAGAACTCTGGATTAAAAGTAAGTACTGACTGCATTTCATACTTTTTCAAAAGAGCCTTAAACAAATCTGCAACATAAAATGTAAAAACGGAATATATGTACACACACACACACACACACACACACACACAGTGGTGCTTTGAAAAGTTTGTGAACCCTTTAGAATTTTCTATATTCCTGCATAAATATGACCTAAAACGTCATCAGATTTTCACACAAGTCCTAAAAGTAGATAAAGAGAACCCAGTTAAACAAATGAGACACAAATATTATACTTGGTCATTTATTTATTGAGGAAAATGATCCAATATTACATATTAGTGAGTGGCAAAAGTATGTGACCCTCTAGGATTAGCAGTTGATTTGAAGATGAAATTAGAGTCAGGTGTTTTCAGTCAATGGGATGCCAATCAGGTGTGAGGGGGCACCCTGTTTTATTTAAAGAACAGGGATCTATCAAAGTCTGCTCTTCACAGCACATGTTTGTGGAAGTGTATCATGACACGAACAAAGGAGATTTCTGAGGACCTCAGAGAAAAAGTTGTTGATGCTCATCAGGCTGGGAAAGGTTACAAAACCATCTCTAAAGAGTTTGGACTCCATCAATCCACAGTCAGACAGATTGTGTACAAATGGAGGTAATTCAGACCATTGTTACCCTCCCCAGAAGTGGTCACCCAACAAAGATCACTCCAAGAGCAAGGTGTGTAATAGTTGGCGAGGTCACAAAGGATCCCAGGGTAACTTCTAAGCAACTGAAGGCCTCTCTCACATTGGCTCATGTTAATGTTCATGAGTCCACCATCAGAAGAACACTGAACAACAATGGTGTGCATGGTAGGGCTGCAAGGAGAAAGCCACTGCTCTTCAAGAAGAACATTGCTGCTGGTCTGCAGTTTGCTAAAGATCACGTGGACGAGCCAGAAGGCTACTGGAAGAATGTTTTGTGGACGGATGAGACCAAAATAGAACTTTTTGGTTTAAAAGAAAAGTGTTATGTTTGGATAAAGGAAAACCCTGCATTCCAGCATAAGAACCTTATCCCATTGCATCCCAAGAACACCATACCTACAACGTTTGACCTCTGTCATTGCCAACAAAGGTTATGTTACAAAGTATTGAGTTGAACTTTTGTTATTGACCAAATACTTATTTTCCACCATGATTTCCAATGAAATTCTTTAAAAATCCTACAATGTGATTTCCTGGATTTTGTTTCTCATTGTGTCTCTCATAGTTGAAGTGTAGCTATGATGAATTACAGACCTCTCTCATCTTTCTAAGTAGGAGAACTTGCACAATCAGTGGCTGACTAAATACTTTTTTGCCCCAGAGTTTAAAACTACTATTTTTCAGTTTTATTTGCCTTTAAGCAGATCTAAGCTGATCTCAATACTTTCCTGTGATTAACCAGAAATTTTACAAAGGTAAATAATAAATTGAAAGGGTTTAAAAAGGTTTTGTTTAACTGAAAAATTACTATCGAATCCTTTGTGTTTACCAAAGCAATGCTGGAACAAAAGGTGTTACTACATCCTATAAAATGTATATATTACTGCACTGTAATACTCATGGGCAAAAAAAAAACACACCCAGATAGAAATGTTGGATCGCTGCAAAACTCCCCATGTGGTTCTGTCTGGGGCAGATATGTAAATGATTACAGTTGAGGTCTGATTAGACACCGGGTCTTGCCACAAGAGGGCGTCACTGGGCAAAATCATGCACAGTTTCACAGAAAGCAGGGCGACCTACAAGTGCAATAGATTTGTGGGATCTTCTGCAGCAGCAGAACTTGCTCAATATTTGTTTCCAGAACGCCTTGAGTGTGTTTGTCTGTTATATACGCAAAAGATGGCCAAACATTTTGAAACGTTTAGAGACGGTTTGATTGAATTCCGTTAAACAAACCAGTTCTGTTTTTTGGTATCTCTAATTCTTTGTTTGTTCAATGTTTTTCAAGGTTCGTTGAGACGTTAAACTGCGTAAATATCACAAAGAATCAGATACATAGGGGTGTTCGAATACTTTTGACCCGGTAGTGTATATATGCTACATACTACTGAAGATAGAGCACAGACGTGTGCCATTTAAGAAGAAAAAAGAAAACAAGAAAAGAGTAAATAAGAGAAGGAATGAACTAAACAAATAAGACAATACAAAGATTTAATAGAAGAAAAAGAAGGAAAGACTTTAACAAGAAAGGGCAAAATAAATAAAGAAAAAGACAAGGCTCCTTTGGGTGGTTCTAGGTAGATAACCCTAACCCTACTTCAATAAAGAATAAAAATAAAAAGTGAAGAAGGATAAGGGAAATACAGCAAAAGAAGTAGAGTCAAATGGTACAAAAACATAGAAGACAAACAGAAGTAAAGAGTTAAACAGAAAAAACAGTAAAAAGAAAAGAAATGAGCTATACAAATATGACAATAGAAATATTTCATGGTAGAAAGAAGACTAACAAGAAAAGACAAATAAACAAATAAAAAGTGTAAAAAGGAAACAAAAATACAGCCAAAGAAGTAATCAAATACAAAGAAAAAATGAAGAAAGACATTAAAAGAAGGCAAAAAGACGTACATATTCAAACCTAAAAAGAAAATTAATTCATTAAACAACACACATGATTATAAGAAAGATTTCATGGAAGAAAGAAGACAATAAAAAAGAAGAACATGCTTCTTTGGGTGGTTCTAGACAGGTGCATTTCTATTCTAAAAAGAAACAAATAAAAAACAAAGAAAGAAATAGAAAGTACAGCAACACACCTAGAGTCAAATGTAAGAAAGACTTAGAAAGAAGGCAAACAGAAGTAAAGATTTAAACAGAAAAAGAAAAACGACAGTAAAAGGAGAAGGAATGAACTACACAAAAAAGACAATAGAAATATTTAATGGAAGAAAGAAGACAGTAAAAAGAAGGAAAGACTTTAACAAGAAAGGGCAAAAGAAACAAACAAAAAGTGCAGGAAGACATTGAAAGAAGGCAAAAAGATGTAAATATTCAGACTTAAAAAGAAAAAGACAGTAAAAAGGCAATGAATTAAACCAAAAACATGACTGAGAGAAAGATTTCATGGACGAAAGAAGGCAATAACAATAATAATAAAAGGATTCCTTCAGTGGTTCTAGGCAGATCCATTTCTATTCTAAAAAGAAACAATTGAAACTTTAGGACGTTTTTCCTTTCCACTGTCACCCTAGGTTTGCTCAGTTTGGGCTTATATTAGAAAATAATATAAAAATGGGAAGCTGCTGTGAGACAGGGCTCCATTGTTTAAAAAAAACTATAGAAAAATCTGACTTTGACTTTGATTTATTAAAGCAGGGACAGGAAACTTTCACTCATGACTGTAGGTGCCGGTGACATGATCAGGTGATGTTCTAGCGTCGAATTTCTTGATCCGGTTCTTATTGATGGTTCCCTCATTGCATTGCTGCTCCTCCACCATGCTTCACAGTTGGCAGGTTTGCTTTGCTCTGCCCTGTTTTTAGGCAAACTCAGGCGTGTGTATTTCTGACAGACAGTGCTCTTACCGTGCTGTTGTCGCTGTAAGCCTCGGTGAGATCTCTGGAGGCGTTCACTGAGAACAGCTTCCCGCCGTGGCTGCTTTGGCCTTATGATCGATAAGATCAGATCTGAAATGCTTTGTAGCCGTCTCCAGCTTCATCAGTCTCTACGGTTCATTAACTTACATCCTGTAAAAATCTGTGCGTTATTAGGTCAGAATCAACAAACTTTGAGTTGGATGAAGATCTGAACGCATTTTATGAGTAATTAATGCACAAAGTCCAGATAATTCCAAAGGATTTACAAACAAAGTTGCAAGATGTGTTCGGTTACTGTAATCAATTCCAGATTGTTGGGTCATTTTTCAAATATTTAACCCTTTCAGACGTGAACATGTGCATCGGGGTGCAAAAGTGTGCTTTGTTTGGGTCGGTACGGGTACACAGTTCCAGGGGTGGTCAGTAATGAAGTACAAGTATTTTTTTAGGTCCCTGTACTTGACTTGATTATTCCTGTAACTTTTATTACCTTTAACTTTCACTTACTGCATTTCAAAAGGGAAACCTGCAATTTTCACTCACTACGTTTTTAAAACAGGCTCATTACTTTAGCTTTTATGAATCTATTTATTGAGGCAATTCTAGTCAGGGCCCTAATGAAGCGTCAGTGGAAATCCTAGGGTTACCCTTGACATGCTGCAACTGAAACACTTTATAACGTTCATCATAATGCATTCTACTCCCAAAAATAACCGTATACACTTTACACTGTTCTTATTAATCACACACTAGGGGGTTATCCATATAGTTTAAGGCCAGTGGGGGTGCCGATGAGAAAAGCAGCACTACCCCCACTGTCCTTGAGCTGGTCAACATATTTATATAAGGCTCCTCTTGGGCACCATGAGCACTCTGGGTCCTCGGGTTCATCCCCCGTTTAAAACCAGTGCTTTCTATAAATAGCGTAACTCTGCTGAACTTACCAACAATGCACATTGTCGTGTCTGTCCTATTGATGTCTTCGAGGTCAAAGTGGCACCAGACGTGGAGGCAACCTGGACTCCGTTGGTCCAGCTGGCCACGTGCAGACATTAAGATAAGCCCTAACGCCTGCATGGCCTAAGGCTTCATCCTCCCTAAATTTAGCAAGTCATCAAGCTATTTCGAGGCACTTTATGTGAATTTTGCACCCGAACTGCTGTCATGAAGACAGGCCGCCTTTGTTGTGAACAACCCAAGCTCATTTTCGAGCTATTTACAAGTCATGTGCAGCTATTTTCTTTCCCCAAATTGTCATGGAGTTGTTACATCCAGAGCAAACAGAAGTGTCGCTGACGGAAATAGTTTCAACATCTCGAACTGACAGGCTGTTTGTGCGGTAAATAGCTTCATACGATCCACGATATAAAGGTGAAGAGTTCTGACAGTGCCAGCTTCTCTTTGACATTTTTCTTGAATTTAATACCAATGTTTTTCATTACAAATCCTAATCAGCATAAAAGTTTGAGTGCAAGGCTGAACATTTTACAAACAATGTCAGAATTGGTTAGTGTTTGCTATATTCCCCTTTTTCATGTTTGTCAAGTCTGATCTGAATCCAGCATGATTTCACAATATTACAAGAGAATCTTGTGATTTTACTGAATGTTCAGCTTTCTTTGTCTTCAAATGCCCCCATAAAAGCTCCATGGGGTTTGGACCAGGGTGATATATATATGAAATACTACTAAATTCTGAATTGTATGTATATTTTTCCAAAGGTTCATCTTTATGTAACTTTGTTATGATGAGTATATGATTTGTAATGAAACACATTGTATTGAATGTATATTATTTATTTGCTACTACTGCTTAAAGATAAAGTCTAATTTAAAAACAGTAACTGCTGGAATAAGACATATTGAAGCATTAATTTTTTAACATGATAGGATTTATTTAAACCTTGTAGATCAGAACCAGGACGTTCAGAAGACAGAAATAGGAAATAATAAGAGAGATTTAGATTGTGTGCTAGTTGAGTATGCAATACGTAGAAAACTTGTTTTGCTGTTTTTCGTTTCCTGAGCTACACCGGGGAAAGTAGGTTCAGGTTAACAAGTTTAGAAAATTGATCTGATTAAGCAAATTGAAGCAGAACGCCTTGGTTTCAATTTGTGACCCAATTCAATTTGTAAAATTGGTGTGGATCTCAGAGCGAGGTCACACTGACTAGGAATCTATTCAGTGACACTTCTAGCGATGATTCCAAACAAACAAAGGCTCAGTGTTCAACATTTTACGTTACATGCGAATTCTGGGCTGGAGTAATGTGGAGTTTGGTGCTGTAAGAGCCTCTGGTAAGGACATCTGGGTTTGCTTCGAACCGTGAGTAAGGTCAGTACAGATGTTCGGTGATAAGGTCCAGCTCGCTGTTAATCTCCTACATCTTGGGTGGGACTGAGGTCAGGATTCTGTCCAGACCAAGCAAATCTTTCCACAACAAACTCATCAAATTAACCAAGTACACATGGAAGCTCGTAATTCTCACCCATTAAAAAGAAATGACCTTAAGGGAGTGCAGCCCAAACTGCCGCGAACAGCCTCTGAACATCCTTCATGAAGGAGACCTTTAACAGAATTTCCTAATCCTAGATCTGTCCGCCCTGAGTCATCCAGGTCCAGTGATGCTGTGATTTATGCTACACCAGCTGATGCTTGATCATACACGCGCTGATCTCAGGCCTGTGTGCAGCTGCTTGGAAATGTAAACCTGATCCATGAAGCTCCTGAGTAACAGTTCTCATCTCGTGGCTGCTTCCAGAGAACAGAGAAGGTTTGTTAGGAGCTTCACCACAGAACTCATGGAAACCTGATCCGTGAAGCACTTTTAAATGAAGTCGACCAAACACGTCAGTGCTCAGCGGTTCAATTCCGCACGTGTGCTTATGGTAGATATTCCAGGGTGTTAGGTTTGCTTTATAATCTATATTTTCATGTGTTTACTGTATGATAAATAATCTAATCCTAAGAAGGATTCCTATTAGAGTAGTGTCATGTGAGGGAAACCTGAACTGCTTGTGCTACCACGAACCCAACCGTCTAGACTACGAATTAGGAAACTCAGAAGGTGGATGTCTCAGGTGAGGTGACACAGCAAACACAGATGATTTGGGTGAGACCTAGCTGAAGTGAGATGATTAGGACCCGGGGCGAGACCAGAACAATGAGGACCCGGGGCGAGACCAGAACAATGAAGACTCATAGTGAGATCAGAACAACAAAAACCCAGGATGAGATCGGACCAGTGAGTGCAATAACAAACAAAACCAGTGAGGACCCAGGGTAAGAACAAAACAACAAGGACCTGGGGTGAAACCAGAACGACAAGGACCTTGGGTGAGACCAGAACAATGAAGATGCGGGTTGACACCAGAACAATGAGGACTCGGGGTGAGACCAGAACAATGAGGACTCGGGTGAGACCAGAACAATGAGGACCCAGGGGGAGACCAGAACAATGAGGACCCAGGGTGAGACCAGAACAATGAGGAACCAGGGTGACACCAGAACAATGAGGAATCGGGGTGAGACGAGAACAATGAGGACTTGGGGTGAGACCAGAACCATGAGGACCCGTGGTGAGACCAGAACAATGAGGACCCAGGGTGAGACCAGAACAATGAGAACTCAGGGTGAGACCAGAACAACGAGGAGGGATCGCGGGGGTGACACCCGAAAAAATGACGGAACCCAGGTGAGACCAGAAACAATGAGAACTCAGGGTGAGACCCAGAACAACGAGGATCCGGGGGTGACAACCCGAAAAATGAGGACCAGGGTGAGCCAGAACAATGAGGAATCGGGGGGTGAGACCAGAAACAATGAGGACTCGGGTGAGCCAGAAACAATGCGGACCCGTGGGGAGACCAGAAAGAACAATGAGGACCCAAGGGTGAGACAGAACAATGCGACACTCAGGGTGAGACCAGAACAATGAGTATCAGGTGGTGACACCAGAAAAAATGAGACCCAGGGTGAGACCAGAACAATGAGGACCAGAGTGACACCAGAAAAATGGGACCCAGGGGTGAGCCACAACAATGAGGCCTCGGGGTGGGAGACCAGAACAATGAGACTCGGGTGAGACCAAGAAACAAATGAGGACCCAGGGGTGGGGGCGTGAGGACCCAGAACAATGAGGACCCAGGGTGAGACCAGAACAATGAGAACTCAGGGTGAGACCAGAACAATGAGGATCCGAGGTGACGCCAGAAAAATGAGGACCCAGGGTGAGACCAGAATAATGAGGACCCAGGGTGAGACCAGAACAATGAGGACCCAGAGTGACACCAGAAAAATGACTCGGGTGAGACCAGAACAATGAGGACCCGGGGTGAGACCAGAACAATGAGAACCCAGAGTGACACAAGATCAATGAGGACTCGGGGTGAGACCAGAACAACGAGGACCTGGGGTGACACCAGAACAACAAGGAATCGGGGTGAGACGAGAACAATGAGGACCCAGGATGAGACCAGAACAATGAGGACCCAGGGTGACACCAGAACAATGAGGACTCGGGGTGAGACCAGAACAATGAAGACCCAGGGTGAGACCAGAACAATGAGGACCCGGGGTGACACCAGAACAATGAGGACCCGAGATGAGACCAGAACAATGAGGACTCGGGGTGACACCAGAACAACGAGGACCCGAGATGAGACCAGAACAATGAGGACTCGGGGTGAGACCAGAACAATGAGGACCCAGGGCGAGACCAGCACAATGAGGATCCAGGGTGACACCAGAACAATGAGGACCTTGGGCGAGACCAGAACAATGAGGACCTTGGGCAAGGCCAGAACAATGAGGACCCGGGGTGAGACCAGAACAGAACAGAACAGAACAGAACAGAACAGAACAACTAGGACAAAGGGGCAAGACCCGAATAATGAAGACTTGGGATGAGATCAGAACCACAAGGACTCTGGGTAAGACCGAAACAATGAGTGCAATAACAAACAGAGACAACAGGAAACCTGGGCTAGACCATAACAAGGAGGATCTGGGGTGACACCAGAAAGATGAGTGCAATAACAAACACAGACAACGAGACCAGAACATTGAGGATCCAGGCCAAAAACAGAACAGAACAACAAGGATCCAGTGAAACATAAGAACGATGAGGACTGGAACAATTAACAGAACAACAAACATGCGAGCCTGGGGGAGCGATTGCACAATCCAAAAAAACATATGGGGTACGAAGCAGGGAGGATCAGCATTGGTTCAGTGCTCTACCCACTGTGCCACTCGGGATCACATCCTGCATCTGGCAAGGTGATGACCTACTCACGGGTCTGTTCCTGACTCTCACCCGAGTTTTTGTTGTCTGTTTTCTCCTTTTGGGTTTCAGTACTGCTCTGGGTCTAGAGGTCCCAGTCTGTGGTAACATCCCTGTATGTTCATAATAATTTCTACACAATTTCTTCACTGTTTTAGTTCTAAACAGCATTTATTTTCATGTGTTCAGATTTATAAAAGTTTAAGTTATTTTATTTTATGTAGCCTTTTAAAGTTGCAGTTTCTTAGTCATAGTTTTAATTACTATTTTTACTTATAACTACTACTATCATAGTTTTAATATTACACATCTTTTACATATATTTACGTATTTGTAGTCATTTCTGTGTTTTTCTTCAAGGAATCCAGTAGGAACATGCACAGTTTTCACAGCCTCTTTCATAACATAAAAGGTTTGAGAAGCTTTTTGCTAACGTTGGCCTTTAATGTTCCATGAACATTTCTTCGTTGCAAGACTTTTCATAATATTTACGATGTATTTTGCAAACCATGTTACGCTGTGAAACGAGGCAGCAGTCTGGCTTGTTTTTAGGGGATGGAATGCAAAGTTCTCTCATGCCACTGTTAAAGGGTTTTCTGTTTTCTGGAGGGTGTTCCCTCTGAGAGCATCCCTTGTGCTTTGTTTAGCAGTTTTTGTGGGCATCTTGGCCTCCTTTTAGGACAGTAAAAGAGCACTTCTCGTACAGTTTTAGGAGTCTGAGAAGACTTGGCTTTACTGTGAACTTTTTTACAGTAGTAAGTCGTATTCCTTTAAATAGGGGATACCTTGGAGATAACCTTCCCGTTTCTTTCACGTTTCCAGAACAAGCTCTTTTTCTTTGTTTTGTGAAGATATTGTCTGACCCAGGACTTGCAGAGTAACTACATTATAAAATCTGCTCATAACTGCTGTTTTAATTAAAGCTGGGACTCTTGACAAGCAAAAAAGGGCTGTGGTGGGCGCGCACACACACACACACACACACACACACACACACACACACACACACACACACACACCGCACGCACCACAAACACACGCACACACACACACACACACACACACACACACACACACACACACACACACACACACACACACACACACACACTTCAGTGCGCATCAGTAAGACTCAGTGGATTTGGGAGCAAAAGCCAGAGCGCAGCGCAACGCGACCAGCCAAAGCACTCGCGTCTTTAATGATCACATGGTGGTTTTTATTTTATTTTATTGTAATTCTAACAAAGTTAACACACACCGACATCTGAGATTAACAAAAGAGCAATCGGATTCGATAGTGCGCAAGATCTAACGCAAATGAAAGGTAAGATCAGCTAACAGTTTGCGTAAAATTCGAACCAAACAGCAGGTCTCATCCGGACTCCAACTACTTCTTTTAACTGTTTCAGAAAGTTAGAGAGAATGAAATGCAAAAGATGAAGATAAGCTCCTGGGAGCTGCAGCACACAGTGTTGGAAGTGTAGCCTAGTGAGTCTGATTATGTCTTATTGTATAAAACAGGTACACGATAAGCTTCATACACAACAGGGATTACGGTTGTGTGTGGTTGCTGGCCCTAAACTGTAACACAATAAAATGAGATGTACGTGGGGAGGCAGAGTTTGGATGCCAAAAGAAGTGTAAAGTGCAATATCTTGTGTGTCGGTGAACTTTTAAGAGTGATTAGTGCACGAGTGTACAGTTAACAAAACGTACGTAGGAATTAGGGAAAATAATTGAACCCTAGTTAGGTAGTGCAGTGTAACAGATTTGTTTGATTTATATGTTTGTTTAAGAATATTATTCAGTATTCATGCCTTAATCGTGTGCACTTGTGTCCAATCAGCACGAACATTGTGTTGGTTTGTGCAACTTTCAAAGGCAGTGGATTCACAACGATGCAAAAAACAGAATAATCCGAGCTTTTAAAGTGAGCAAATGTTACATCATTGAAACCCATTCTCTTCTTTATGTTAAGTAATATGTGTATTT
Organism: Ancistrus triradiatus; assembly: GCA_025084515.1. Lineage (NCBI taxonomy): Eukaryota > Metazoa > Chordata > Actinopteri > Siluriformes > Loricariidae > Ancistrus > Ancistrus triradiatus. The sequence continues at coordinate 428,575 of JAJAGP010000045.1, read as the reverse complement.
ATGCTGGTATTTGTGAATTTAACTGCATTTTACTTTGTTAGTATTCAATTTAGGTTTAATCCTCAGATACTGGGAAGCAATTATTATTTCATTATTTAGTTTGAAGAGTTGTTCCTTTTATGATATCAGTTCTATGCTGTCTTATATAATTTATAACACATTATTAATACAGGATGAACAGGGATTATAAACTGATTCAAAAACCGTACAGTAATGATTTTAATTCATGAGATACAGGAACATAACTTCATATCATGTTTGAAATGCTTTTATAATGCATTATGAATACAGGATGCATAGGACCTGCTACAAAAGAGTGCATTCAACATGAAACGGGAAAAAGAATTGAATTTAATGCCATTTCAATTATGAATATGCAATATGACAATATTTTATCGTATCGTGATCAGGTTTGTTATCGAGATAGACAATATGCTTTTCTGACTGCATGCTTTATTATAAAGACGGTAATTAATTCTGTTTAACTGGATTTTGTGCAGCATATTTTTTTAATTAAAAACCCATTTCTAAGTATGGGATCATATTAGAATAGTTTATAAGAATCCGTCGCTCCTGATGCGTTTTGTCTGCCATCACGTGTATCGTGAAAACCGGTAAAATACAGTAGTTGCAATATAAGTAGTTTATAAAAATGTGTTTAAAGTGACTGTGCAGCTATGAAACTTTTTATTAGCTGTGTCTGAGTGAGTGGAAGACAGTCAGGGGATCATTCCCTTCCGCTGCAACGATGGCCCCTATCCAGCCTCATGATGGACTGGTCAGCATTAACAAGTTGTCATTTCAAGACATAAAAGCTTGTGTAGGATCGAGAAGGGACTAAAATAGGCAAGTATTTCTACAACAAGCTGGAAACTACTTATTCAAACAACATGACATCAACGGTGATGTCATTCAGCTCTCTTACTGCTGGAAATAATAGTGTGTGTTTGTGTCGATCTGAAATCAGGCCTTATTAACAGATGTAGTGCGTCATGTGACTCGATGTAACGACGTTTGGATGCCGTCTGGTGTTTTATAAAGTGTTACGCATGCCATTAGACGCACACGTATGCACCTGGGATTACATGCATATGTGCTTAATTATAATAATAAGTAAACACTTGGTGCTGAGGAACAAATATAAGGTCATTAAGAGCTCAGGCCCTTTTAGTGGGGTTTGGTTACCTCACTCGCACCGTGGTGGGATTCCTGCACCAGTCCTGCTAAGTCAATATGTGAAGAGTCTTGTGCTTAGGTCTAATGCAAAGGAATTCTGCTATAGCTCACAGAGCCTTCGGAGAATTACAGTGTTTTAAACCCCAGGTTCTGCACAAGATCAGCCTGCTCCAGCATCGTGTGTTTGTCCCTTATTATAACACAGAAATCCAGATGATTCCCAAACTCTTACATGCACTGTCATCCTGTATAACTGGAGATAACATCTCAGGAGCAGAGAGTCCAACTCTCAAACTCTACTTTGTACAAGCTACAAGGATGTTTTACAAAGCTCCAGGATACAGTATCTTATGTCTAGCTACTCGAGTCCAGTGTCGGTCTCGAGACCATAAACCAGTGGACTCGGTGTCATCTCGGGCTCGGGGAAAGGTTGGTGAGACCAACCGAGTCTGATGCATCTTTCTGAGGTGACGTTCATTATAAACTGAATGTTATAGTTTACAAAATATACGGTGAAATATAACATTATTTATTAATATATATTATGCATAATGAATCTAAAATGAATTACAAACTTTTTTTTCCATTTTCTTCTTATATTCTTGTATGATGAAAAATCATCTTGGTCTCGGCCAGTCCCAGTCTCAGTCTCGACTACTAAAAGTCTTGACTTGACTCAGAATTGATCTGTCTCGGTCTTGGGCCTGACTCGGACTCGGCTCTAGCGATCATGACCCAGGTTTGGCTCCAAATGCCCAAAGCTCCAAACTAGTCCCGGTTCTCCCTCCCCCTAAAATTGCGTTAGGTCAGTTGCCATCTCTAAAGTGTCCCTGTGTGTTTGAGGACTAACATCCTGTCCAGAGTCGGTTCCCGCCTTGCACACTGTGCTGCCAGCCCATCCTCAACCTTGAATTGGATGAGGCGAGTATAGAAAGTGATTGAAAGGAAATAAACAGTTTTCCCTGCCAAGTCAGGGGTTCAGGTCCTGCTGGGTCCAGGTCAGGGTTTCACAAGTAGACATGATTGGCTGTTTCTGAGGGAGGGGAGACCAGGCCAGAGATCAACCCTTTGACGGAACCCTTACCAGGAAAATGCAATAAATTAAATAAAATCCAGACTTAAATGTATTTTCAGTGTCGATGTCAGCTAGCATGCAGATTTACATACGTGTTAACTGTTCCTCCTTAATCTATTTTATTTTCCGTACTGATTTGATCATGTTTTACGGTACAGCTCGCTTGTTGCACTTTAAAAATCCATAAAGCCTGAACTAGAGTTGAATTAGTAAAGTTTTAGGAAGCTTAATCTTGTAATGCTTACATTTTGTAGTGAAGTTAGACCATTCACAGGCAGATCTGTAGCTGATAGCTCCTGGTTTACCCCACTTATCCTGCTCAGGGTTTAGGGGGAGGGTCTATCGCCCAACCCGGGATTCACTGGGCGTAGGCAGAGGTACACCCTGGACAGGGTGCCAGTCCGTCTCAGGGTTCTATAAATGCACCACCCCTACTTCACGTTGCAAGCTCCACCCTGGATTTGAACTCAGACTCTCAGGATTCCCGGAGCTGGCTCTTACCACTGCGACTCTGGAGCTACAGGACTGCAGGATTGCATTTGTTCAGGTTTTAACCCTGCCTTTTCCAGGTCAGGGTCACGGGGGCTCTGGCGCATATCTCCGGGGAATTTGGGATGCAGGAGTAAGTGGCAGTCTATCTCAGGGTTGTTTGCAATACCAGGGATGGCAGAGTTAAAGTATACAAGCACACAGTAGTGCATATGTAGACTTTCATTGTCTCTTAAAAAGGTGTTAATGTGCTTTAAATCTGGTCTTTAGTTAAATCTTTTACAGACACAAGAACAGAATTACAGGTTAAAGTGAACTGAATTGGTTCACTTTTAGGGTCGTATCCTTTCAACAATACTCTTTTAAAAAGGTTTGCAAAAAAGATAGAAGCAATGAAGCTTAATATTTAAATTGTAGGGCGTTTATTGGCGTAGCTGGTGCACATATTGGTTTATATTTTTAGTGTTTCCTGTAAGCTTTTTAATCTATGTACCATTTTACAGTCTGTACAGAAGCTCGTTTGTGCTACAAAAAGCCGAAAGTTGAGCCGGTTCCATTTTAGAGCCACAACCTATATCTCTTATACAATATAAAAAGCCTTTAAAAAAGACCCGAAGAGCTAAAACAATGAGCGCAATAAAACAGTCAGCAGACTTAGTAACTTGTTAATCTGTTTAGCGTTTCATAGCTTGTCACTATTCAGTTTTGGTCTCATTAACTAGGAAGAAGTGGAAACAAATAGCTGGCATGTATTTGTTAAATCGCACCAATTCCTGTGTTAAATTCAATTTATTTTTAATAGATTGCATTCGCTGCTCCATCCTAACCCCTCGTGAGCACAAGGTCCTTGGAGCTTTTTTATTTGGCGAAACAAAAGAAGGATTCAAAACACCCGGTTTTGGCCCGGGGCTAGTTTGTGATGGCTTGGTGAAGCGATACATGTGAGCAGTGCAGCTGGGGTTTTATGCTCGTTCTGTGTAACTTGGTCGATTTTGGTGTTCTGCCTGAATCCGAGTGTTGCTTCTGACCGTTGGACCGGTGCCTCCTGTCCTCCACGGGACCGCGGCCCTGGAGTAGGTAGCAGTTTCATGACTTTTCAGTTTTAGGATGCTCACTGCAAAATCGTTAGACTTACGTGCAGATGCAGACTGCACACATTGCAGTGATAGCAGAAGCACACCCAAATTCCTACAATGCACCCATTCAGTGCATTATTACTTATTGTCCTTGCTAGTTTTTAAGCTGTGTCACATACGCTTGAGCGCTCTATCAATCAAGCCATTCATAGCGGGGGACACATGACTTCTGATGCCCTTAAGACAGGGAAGAAAAAGACCGTCTCTGTCTTCGGCCCTTAGTTAGAGAGTTATAAAGAATACTCCGAGGTCTGGAGAGGGAAACTTTTATGAGGCGGTAAAAAGACAAGAGTGATCATCTAGGATCACTTTCAGCAGCTCTGTTTACCAAGTCAGAAATAGCCGCACTGAAATCCTCCGAAACAGAGGAATAACAGGAGTCCATTATATGGAGGCTATCTGATCTGCATAATGCGTAGATATAAGATGTGGGCGTGAAGGAAAGTATAAACAGTGGTTCAGTCTGATAAGATTAAAAGTTTGGAGATTCGGGAAACAGAAGCTGGTTTCCAATTGGCTTCCAAAAGTACTGCGGTGCTTGAAAGTTTGTGAACCCTTTACTATTGTCTACAGTGCCTATAGAAAATCTTCCTAACCCTTTGGAATAGACACAGTTGTTTCTTTCAGTCTGAAATCAGAACTCACAAAAACAAGATCTTTTCCCAACTTTATTTAGACGTTTTGCCTCACAACATTCAAGTAATGGGAAATAAGGAGACAGTTCTACAGGCCTCTCTCCTGTTGGCTAATGTTTTTGTTCTTAACTGGTTTGAGCCCCACCTCTGGTGAAGAAAGGTTTGATGATTATGGAGCTGTGTTATGAGTTACCGGCGCCCAAAAGTCCAGAAGGGGTTTCCTGGCACTCAAAGTCCAAATTGGGTCAATCTCTAAAGAGTCTGGACTCCACTAATCACTACTCCACTAGTTTCAACATCTGGAGCCTCCCCAAGAGTGGTTGACCAACAAAGATACAAGGCATCTTGTAGTCTGTGAGGTCACAACGGAGCCCAGGGTAACTTTTAAGCAACTAAAGGTCTCTCTCATATGGGCTAATATTAATTTTCGTAACCGCTTCGAGCCCCACCTCTGGTGAAGAGAGGTTTGATGGCTACGGAGTTGTGTTATGGGTTACCAGCACTCAAAATCCAGAAGGGGTTTCTTGGCCCTCAGAGTCTGAAGTGGGTCCATCTCTAAATAGTTTGTACTCCACCAATCCACAGTTTCAAGGTCAGAACCGTCCTCAGGGGAGGCCAACCAACAAAGATGCACCAAGAGTAAGGCATCTACAGAGTTGCAGTATGGGTTAGCGGCACTCAAAAGTCCAGAAGGGGTTTCCTAGCACTCAAATTCTGAAGTGCTTCCAGAAACCCAAAGTCCAAAGTGGGTTGATCTCTAAAGAGTTTGGACTCCACCAATCCACTGTTTCAAGATCAGGACCCTCACCAGGAGAGTCCAACCAACAAAGACGCATCAAGAACAAGGCATCTTGTAGTCTGTGAGGACACAAAGAAGCCCAGGGTAACTTCTAAGCAACTAAAGGTCTCTTTCATGTTGGCTAATGTTAATGTTCTTAACCGGTTCGAGCCCCACCTCTGATGAAGAGAGGTTTGATGGTCACAGAGCTGCGTTACAGATTACTGGCACCCAAATGTCCAGAAACTGATTAGTGGTATGCAAAGTCTGAAGTGGGTTGATCTCTAAAGAGTTTGGACTCCACTAATCAACAGTTTCAAGTTCAGGATCCTCCTAGGGGTGGTCGAGGAACAAAGGTGCACCAAGAGCAAGGCGTCTTATAGTCTGTGAGGTCACAAAGGAGCCCAGGGTAACTTCTAAGCAACGGTCTCTAAAGGACTCTCTCAGGTTGGCTAACGTTAAGTTTCTTAACTCAGCGTCTTGAAGTGGGTCGTGGAGGTTCCCAGTTGGTCCAGTTCATCATTCGGGGCCTGAAAGGAGTCACTGTTGCAGCACAGAGGGACGCCTCCTCTCCCTCAGACTTGGGCAGTTATGTGTCTGTGTGATGCCTGACCGTGCAGCATGCATCACCGGGACTCGAACCCAGGTGTTGGGCTCGTGAATTGCCACTGCAGCGTCTGGGCTCTGTGGTGGCGAACCAATTAGAAAGCCAGTTGTTTTTCAGCCAAAATTCTGTGTTTATGAGACTTGTTGGTGTGTTAAAACTTTATATAACAGCTCGTGGTCATAATGAAGCCAAACTGTTTGGTAGTTGGATGCAGTTTCTTTTCAGGCTGTCCAAAAGATAAACACAACACATCCTGTCTTTCACGGAGTAGTTTTAACTTGCAATCCAAATCCTGAACCTTAAAATCTGCCGAGCTTTTCAGAGAACCTGGAAGAATTTTGTCATCGTGTAGCTCTTATACCCTTGTGGAAAGTTAAGTTGAGATCATTCCCTTCTGGTGTTCGGTGTTTTCGTTGGGCTGTGTGTGAGGCTCCAGCTGTAAATCGTCAAGCTCCATCCAAAGCAAACACTCTTCTTAATCGACACTGACGATCTTGTCACATTTTCCTTAACAAACTGCTATAAGTGTTGAAGGCCGTGCTCCGTTCTCTGGAGCATCTAACGCATTGTGTTTTTTGGCACAGGTTCGTCTGAACCACCCGCTGCAAACCCCCCGACGATGAAGCTCATTTTCCTGCTGGTTTGTCTGCTGGCCGGATGCGCCCAGGCGTCCCGTTTCGGACGCGACTCATCCCGTATCGCCCTGGGCCGCGTGAACGTCGAGAACGTGGCGTGGAACGAATCAGGCGACACCCAGGCCGGGTCGGGGTCCAGGAACTTCCAGCGCATGCCGGCTCCGCCCATGTGCACCAAACCCAGTGAGATCAAGCACACCTTTAAGTACATCAACACCATCATATCCTGCTTGATTTTCGTGGTGGGGATCATCGGAAACTCAACCCTGCTGCGCATCATCTACAAGAACAAGTGCATGAGGAACGGGCCCAACGTCCTCATCGGCAGCTTGGCTTTAGGAGACCTTCTGTACATCCTAATCGCCATTCCCATCAACGTGTTTAAGGTAAATGGCCCACAAATTGAAAGCAGCGATTCACCCCAAACTAATTTTTCATATTATATCAAGAATTTGTTGAAAGGCTATCACCCTCTGCAGGGGACAAAGTTTAAAAATGTATTTGTGTGGTGCAGCGTGCTAATAAGTTAGCCTGAGTTTGAGACAACTGGCTGTGTCTAGGCAGTTCTAGGCAGGTGCGCCCCTAGGGGTGGTGTGGAGCTATTACGGGGGGAACAGCAAGGCAAATAAATGAGACGCGTGTGTTGCCCTGGGGTGGACCCGAAAATATTCTTATCTACAAAAGGGGGCGCTGCAGAAAAAGTTTGGGAACCAAAAGAATTCAGGTATACAACGGCGCCTCCCATCTACCAATGGAGGAACCAGCAAAGAGAAGACTGCTACAAGGAGCGTTTATTTTATTTATCATATCTTTATCTATGTTCTGTCTTTTAATATCTGTATTTAGCTTCAGTTTATTTATTAGGTAACTTAATTTAACTGATACCTATAACTACACATATCTTGGTTGCCAAGGCAGGTCTTGGTTCTCCCAAGGTTTCTTCCTTATAACATTTAGGGAGTTTTTCCTTTCCACTGTCACCCTAGGCTTGCTCCATTAGAACTGTGCGCCGAGTAAAGACTGAGTTAAATTCCTCCCTTCTTGTTTGTTTCAATGCCATGCCTAATTGTGGTAGCCTACATCATCTAAAGTTTCAAAACAACATTTGCGAAACGTTTGGATGGAAACCCGACTAATGACTGTTTAACCACAGACAGAAGGTTACAACGAAATTAGTCGTACATACATACCCAGATCTCGCCAGTTTAGCGTAGTGAATGTCTTTGCGCTGTGGGAAGAAACCCACATGGACACAAGGAGAACATACAAACTCCACACAGGCAGAGTCCGAGGTCGGGCAGTGGTTCAACAGAAATTAATTTGACCCTGAAGTTTATTAGACTCCCTTGTCCAGAGTGACTTACTGAGTGGTTTACTGTGCAGTCAAAGACTAAGGATCCAGCAGTGCCAGCTTGGCACTGCCTTCTGATTAGTAGTCCAGAACGTCAACCACTTCACCAGCATAGAAGTCCGATGCCTGTGGGTGAAGAGGGTGAAACGGTCGGTGGAGGTCCAATGCATGTGGTGGAAATGCGGAGAGATGAAGGAATTTGGCAGAGAAAATTTGAAGAAAAAGTAGGGAGAACAATTTTTACAATACAGGCACCGGCAAAGAAGGAACCACTCAAGATCAAAGGAAGACAGCTGGCACACAAACTGGCGCACAGGTCTTGCAATGAACCCCTTTTATTGTTGTTCTCCATTATTACCATGATTGCACCAACTCCTAACAGGTTTTATTTGGACAGTGCTCTTTAGCAGCATGATTTAATGACTCCTAAGTAGAATCCAAAACACTAAGTTTAGTGTCTGCTAAATGCCATAAAGTTTGCTCGATGGAGAGCTGGTGGTGGCACCTGAAATATAGCCTTTGCCTGTTCTAGTTCCGATCCCAAAGAGTCGAGTACTGACCTAAGAAGCCCTCAAGGTGCCACTACAGGATTAGAGCTAATCAAACATTCTGCCGTTGATCTTCTTGTGTTTTCTTTCCAGCTGCTGGCTGAAGACTGGCCATTCGGACTCTACCTCTGCAAGCTCATGCCGTTCATCCAGAAGGCCTCGGTGGGCATCACGGTCCTCAGCTTGTGCGCTCTCAGTATCGACAGGTTAGACATCGATGTTTTAATAATTAATCAAAACATCAAGGCACCACTAGTCAAATATCTGTTGAACGCACAAACTGTAATATATTTCTATATACATTATATAGACAAATGTTTGTGGACCCCCAAACATTTACATCCAAAATATGGGTATTAGTAAGAAGTATGGAGTTTGCACCCCCACCTTGGCTGCTACAACAGCCTTTGTTCTTCGGAAAGGGCTTTCCACTAGATGTAATGTGACTGTGGGGTCAGGTTGTGATGTTAGACAATAAGCCCTGGCTCACAATTGTCCCAATACTTTTGGCCACATGTACAGTTGTGTCCTAATATGTGTCCCAATACTTTTGGTCACGTGGGGTTGTGTCCTAATATGTGTCCCAATACTTTTGGCCACATGTGGGTTTGTCTCTCAGTACTTTTGGCCACATGTACAGTTGTATCATTATGTGGCCCGATACCTTTGGCCAAATGTAGGGTTGTGTCTTAGTATTGGCCACATGTGGGTTTGTGTCCCAATACTTTTGGCCACATGTACAGTTGTGTCCTTATATGTGTCCCAGTACTTTTGGCCTCATATGGGGTTATGTCCCAATACTTTTGGCCACATGTGTGGCTGTGTCCTAATATGTGTCCCAATACTTTTGGTCACGTGGGGTTGTGTCCTAATATGTGTCCCAATACTTTTGGCCACATGTGGGTTTGTGTCTCAGTACTTTTGGCCACATGTACAGCTGTATCATTATGTGGCCCGATACCTTTGGCCAAATGTAGGGTTGTGTCTTAGTATTGGCCACATGTGGGTTTGTGTCCCAATACTTTTGGCCACATGTACAGTTGTGTCCTTATATGTGTCCCAGTACTTTTGGCCTCATATGGGGTTGTGTCCCAATACTTTTGGCCACATGTGGGGATGGGTCCTAATATGTGTCCCAATACATTTGGTCACATGTGAGGTTCTGTCCCAATACTTTTGGCCACATGTGGGGTTGTGTCTCAATATGTGTCCGAATACTTTTGGCCTCATGTGGGGTTGTGACCTAATATGTGTCCCAATACTTTTGGCCACATGTGGGTTTGTGTCTCAGTACTTTTGACCACATGTACAGTTGTGTCATTATGTGGCCCGATACCTTTGGCCACATGTGGGGTTATGTCTTAATATGTGTCTTAGTATTGGCCACATGTGGGTTTGTGTCCCAATACTTTTGGCCACATGTACAGTTGTGTCCTTATATGTGTCGCAGTACTTTTGGCCACGTGCAGGTTTGTGTCCCGGTATTTTAGCCCTCATGTTGGTTTTTGTCCAAAACCTTTGGCTACATGCGGGATTGATAGAGTCTGTCCCTAGTACTTTGTAAAGTTTTCAAGTCCTGTATAATAATTAGCAGGGGTGTCCACAAACTTTTGTATATATAGTGTATGGTTATGAGCAGACTGAATCTGTACTCTCTGATCAGATACCACGCTGTGACCTCCTGGAGCCGGGTGAAGGGGATGGGGATCCCCTTATGGAAGGCGGTGGAGGTGACGCTCATCTGGATGGTGTCGGTGGTGCTGGCCGTACCCGAGGCTCTTGCTTTCGACATGATGGAGGTGAACTACAGGGGCCAAAAGCTGCGGGTGTGTCTGCTTCACCCTCAGCAGAACGCACCTTTCCTGAAGGTACGCCCAAGTTATTCCTCCATGCAGGAGAGGTTATAAACAGATATGGAAGATCTGGAAGTCTGGGCCCATATTTACAAAGATCTTAAGGCTCCTACTGAGTGATTTCGAACAAAGGCTGATTTAATTCCGCGTTTTTAATTTAGGGAAATTCACAATCATTTAGAAAATACAGTGTGTAGGTCAAAGCTTTATGATAAAATACAAAGCATGAGATTGCAGTGTCTCATCACTTTTTGATCCCAAAGTTTTATCAGGACATCAAGGACTGGTGGCTGTTTGGATTCTACTTCTGCCTCCCCCTGGCCTGCACCGGCGTCTTCTACACCCTCATGTCCTGTGAGATGCTGAAGAGGAAGAAGGGAATGCGCATCGCCCTCAACGATCACATGAAGCAGGTACTGATCCTTTCTGGATATTACAGGTTTACGCAGACATTAAGGTAAAGGAGCTCCAAATGACACAGCCTCTGCAGGGAACAAACTTAAATATGGGTATACAGATGAGAAGCTTTCTAGAACGTTCTGTGGTCTAAGACGAAACTTTTGGTTAAGCTTTATTCTTGCCATTTAAACCTATTATCATGGCTTATGATCAGTGGTAACTGAGAGAAGTTTGGTTTTCCTAGGTCATTGTTTTAATACATTAAACCAAAGCTTGGCACATTTCTTCACTATTTCACCCAGCCACTGAGCTTTATTACTAAAGTACACTTGGAGAAACATTTCAGGAAGTTGACACCCTGCCAGGGAATCAGGTGGCACAGATGCCAACCCATCCTAGGTACTAAAGTCCAACAAATGCTGGAAGTCATCAACAAAATATTTCTGACCTAACCACTATTAAAATAGCAAATAGCGAAACAAAAAGCAAAGCATCCTGTCTGTCTTATCCGGGTCAGGGTCGGGGGGAGCGCCTGGAGCCTGACCCGGAATTCAGCGGGCATAGGCAAAGGTAAATCCGGGAGATACAGCCAACGGTCATGATGCCAACCCCAGCCCTGCAGGAACTGCTGTGTTCAGCTGCTCAAATTTAATTTGTCCCGGAACAGTTTGAGTCAACTGGCTTTCATTTCGAAAATCAACAACAGCCATAAGAATTGGTGAAGGAGCACGCAGACTTCTGCAGACTGTACATTTCTAGCAGAACACCATTTGGGATTGGGCTGCAGAATGAGACCAGAGTAAATCTGTGTATTGTTTCCATGCAGAGACGGGAAGTGGCCAAAACCGTGTTCTGTCTGGTGGTGGTCTTTGCTCTGTGCTGGCTCCCGCTGCACCTCAGCCGAATTTTGAAGAAGACCATCTACGACATTCACGACCCCAACCGCTGCGAGCTCCTCAGGTAGGTACCTTCTCCACGTCTCGATCTTCTTCCTGAAAGAACGCTGCTGCTGTTGCTGCAGATTTGTACGGAGTGATGAGTTTAGATAAACTGTCTGCTGTCAGCACGTCTTCCCGCTTCGGAAGCGCAGTTCAGGGAAGGTTAGCGCACTCCCACAGCTCCTTTTCCTGTTTAAATCTCGCTCACCTTTCCCCTTTTCACCCCTTTCTTCTAGCTTCCTTCTGGTGATGGATTACATCGGCATCAACATGGCCTCGCTCAACTCCTGCATCAACCCTGTGGCGCTCTACTTCGTCAGTCAGAAGTTCAAGAATTGTTTCAAGGTAACACGAATCGTTTAACCGATTAAAGGTCCCAGTTTTGCCGGTCTTTGGATCTTTGTTTATACAGATACACGCCATTTAAGGTCTGCGTTACGTTCTGTGAAACAGACTTGGAGGATAAAATAAACAACAACAAAAACACTTCTATACTCAAACAGGATGGTTTAGATCCAGAGAGGGCCCAAAACAGGTAACAATTAATCCCAACACTTTTGCTACAAAGACGTTTAGTGTTTATTGTTCTCAGCACAGCCTCACCAGTGTAGGCACATGATATCAGCACAAGATATCACATCGTGAAGCCTTTTGATGACTGCTCCTGAGAATATAATGCAGCAATTGTCCTGTGCCAGTTTGAGAACAATTAAATAAATCATTTTTATATCTTATATCACCAGTCAGAACTTCAGGGCATGACTTTTGGTCATATCTCTCAGGACGACGTCATTTCTACAGCATTTGCATGATCGTTGATGTCTAACAGCATCATAGATGTTCACCACAGGGGTTTTTGGGTTGTACCCTTCAAACACCTCATCTAAGGCTCGAAATCACATGTTTGACCGGCTCTTGCTCCTCTGTTTTTCAGTCATGCCTGTGTTGCTGGTGCCAGAGGAGCCATCCGGTCGACGAGCTTGGTTCAGGAGTGCGCTGGAAAGGCCCGTGTCACGTCAACAGCTTGGATCGGTCCAGTTCTCGGTCCAGTCAGAAGTACAGCTCGTCTTAATAACCCTGGAAGCCAGAGGGTTCTGGGGCCGACCTCATAGCAGAAGCAGGAAGGCTGACATCAGAACCCCTGCCTATAGAACAGCATTGACTCTCCTTACGATTCTCCTCAGTCCTGCAAATGGTAGCGTGGACGTTAGGACTGAGGAGCCTCACCAGGTCAATACGAGTCTGTAAGGAGTTTTCCAGATCCAAAACGTCATTCCCAGATGAAGCCAGAGAACCGGGCTGAGCTTCAGAGTTCCTCCTGGATCCTCGCGGTCTAAACCGAACCAGCAGTCTGAGACTGCCGAGCGTAGCTGCTTTCAAAAATATTTACCAAACCACGGACTGAAAGTGAAATTAACATGTTCTCAAGGAAGCAACAAGTACAGCGATGTCTGTAGGCGCTTTGAGGCACTGAAATGCGGCGAATCGAGCCGTTTTGAGCCTCGTGAGGACAGAAGAAAAGCATTCTCAACACATTTCATCACATTCCTGTTCATCACATTTTGTTCGTGAGCCTAAGCTTCTTTTGTGTCTGGAAGGCCATTGTGGTCATCGACCATCATGTACTCTCAAGCGTTACCCTTACCTTTGCACGTCAAAAAGCTTCCATATTGCATCATATCAGCTGTGCCAAGTCTCACACTGAATACAGTCAGATCCGGGTGTACTGGGTAAAACAGAAGTCAAAGTTACTTCCTGCTAAGAAAATACCTTTTCAAAATGATTGGCACAGCTGGAATTGAACGCAATGGAACCGAAGCACGTTCCCATTTATACTTCACGTATTTAAGCCGATCTGAGCCTTCATGCAGAGGTACACCTCGGACAGGGTGCCAATCCATCACAGGATTCCCTAAAGGCACCGCCTAATCAAGCCATAGCTTTAATTCAAATCCAGTCCCCCAGGCAGTGCTGCGTCCCGCGTTTGGCTCGTACCATCGAGTCACCGGAGCAGCCGGTCACATATGGCAGAGTTTATATAAACAAGCTCTTGTGCAAACTCTGGGAAAAGCTGATCAGCCCTAATCATACTCTATCGGCACGTACCAAAACGATCACATCGTCTTATTCTGCGCATGTCATTAAACTTTTGTATAACTTCATTTATGTGAATATCCATCTATCCATGACCTCCATCTGTGTTGGTGTACTAATGCACAGCGCTCAGACCTGGATGAAGATGCACTGTTGTTACCTTTAAGGGGAACGATTTGATTTCACACCAGAAATGTTTCATACTTGGCTTTTTGTTACTGAAACCCTTAAAATGTCTAAAAGAGAGGAGCCTCATTTCCTCCAGTTCATAGGCTGTATGACATATCAAATATAGATTTAGATAGAATGATGCAGAGTTTATGGTGAAAGATCTAGGGTTGAAGTCCCAGCATTGATCAGCTGCCGCTGTTGGACCCTCGAGCAAGGTGCTTAACCCACAGCTGCATGGACTGTACGTTGTAAGACTGAAATGCAAATATGATCACTGGGTTCAGACATTCAGGTCGTTCCAAAGGGTTCACAATTTCTTTCCTCACCTGTACGTAACAAAACAGTGGTTCCTAAAAACAAGTTTGGTGAATTTGATATTTCCAGTGAACATCCCTGCAATACTGGATTTTTGAATTATTCCTATATCCGTCTTTGTACTGCACTATTATTGTTATTATTATTCTGAATTAACTTTATATTCGCGACTTAAATATTTAACACTAAATTGCTTCATTTCTATAATGTAAATATGATTCCTTTTCACTATTAACAATGCTTTTGTTGGTATATTTGACTGCCTGATGGTTACATGAGCAACATTAAATGCTATTTTATCACACTGAGGTTGTTTCCATGCTTTTTGTTCGTTTTGGACTTCTGGCACGAATCGGATGAAGAAAAAAAATATCTGAGAGCAATAACAAAATGGTTTAGCTTTTGCATTTGCCTTAAGTTTAATACAATGCTTTTCATTTAAAAATCTTATAACCAGCAAACAATTTGAGGGAAAGTCAGTATTTAGTATTTGGCAAAATCTGATGATCCGTGTAATCCAGCCTTTATCCAACAACATTCCAAACTTCCAGACCTTCAAGTGCTCCCATAAATGCTTGATAAGGTTCAAGTCTGGTGACAGTGGAGGAAATTCCATCACAGTAAGCCCTCCTTGATCTTCTTTGTTCTTCAAGTGTTTGTTTGAGTTCTGGATCACTGCTGCTTAGCTCTTGGCAAAAATTCCTGCCTTGTTTCCGCATTTTAACACTAAAACGTCCAGCTGTTCAATTTAACGACTTGAGATCTTAACAATAATAATAAATACTAATAGGAAATAAAAATCTCTCTCCAACTCTGGATGTTGCTGCTGTAAACAGCTAATCAACGCTGCTGATCCACGAGCAGAGGCGGGAGTCCATCATTTTAACATTTGTGCTAGATCCTGCTCTGACTCGCTTGATGTGTTCCTAATACTGTCTATCGATGTGTTTTTGGCTTAAACAAGAGTATCAAGTCCATCAGAACATCCTCAACTGTTACGGCTTTAGCCCAATATCAAACAGGCTCCAGTTAAGATTAAGAAAAGACTCTGTACCACACTATCCTTTGGAGAAAAAAACTATTTATATTGAAACAGAATCACACACAAAATATTAACAATAAAAAACACTGTACAAAATCCTTGGTTTAAACAGGAACAAAGTCCAACATCGGCTGTAGCTTGATGATCCGATCCCTCCATCCACGTCTGATTTACTCCATGGGCTCCGCCTGGTTCTCTTTAAACTCCGCTACCCGCGCCTGCCAAACCAAATCATCATTAATGCACTGTTCATCTTCTTTAACGTTCCAAGAGGAGATATTGAGGGTGTTTACATGCACTTAATAATCCTATCAGTCAGATTTCTGCAGTTATCTCTTATTTAAGTGGACATATAAACAGATTAAGAAATCCCATAAAGAGAGCTGGTGTGCTCGGCGTGGATACCAGGCTACATAAGGGCTACCTGACCAAGAAAGAGGGTGATGGAGTGTTCAGATGACCTGGCCTCCACAATCACCTGATCTAAACCCAACTGAGGTGGCTTGGCATCGCAGAGTGAAGGCAAAGCAGCCAACAAGTGCTCAGCACCTCTGGGAACTCCTTCAAGACTGTTGGAAAACCATTTTAGGAGATTTCCTCATTGAAGCTGACTGAGAGAATGCCAAGAATGTGCAAAGCTGTCATCAAAGCAGAAGGTAGCGACTTTGAAGAATCTAAAATCTAAAACACATTTTGGTTCGTTTAACACTTAAGTTCACTACATGATTCCTGATGTGTTCCCCCATAGTCTGGATGGCTTCAAAAAATAAATAAAAACACTGAATGAGAAGATCTGTCCAAACTTTTGACTGGTACTGCATTTCTGTGAGACAATTGGCTGGTTGCAAAATAGAAATCCGATTATTACCCGAGTCGTATAAACCCTGAGGTTCATTATTATCTGTGCATGTATACTCATTGATCGGATTACTGACACCATCTCATTTTCTGCAATTATCGGATCATAAAGTGCAGGTTTTCAGTATCGACAATTAGACAAGATTTTTATCAATGTATTTTATCTTGGATCTAAAAAGCATTCATCTCTCTCAAACACCTGAACTGGCCATCTGGTGCTTTTCTTGTCCGAAGCTACTTTTTTTGCAGAATGATTCCACCAAGGCTTTCTGAGTGTGTTTTTTTCTGGTATCTTGGCTGGTTTAAGTCTGTCGTGGACATCTGACTCCTGAAGTTTATCTTCATATACTGCCTGACAGCTCGCTTGCAGATATTGAAATAAGTTCGTTTGTTGAGCTGTCTTTAAAGACAACCAATTTCTGACAGTCTGCACATGACCTTCTTTTGAGTAACATCCATCTTTTAAAAGCCAAACCACCTCCACACGAGGGAGGACACACCAATTAAATCCAACAATGTAGACCAGCCTTGGTGGTGACTTCAGTCATACTTTCACATCATTAAACAACCCAAGTTATCGTAGACAATACATATGGCACCGCCCCACCTAAGAGCAAAACATTATGACCATTTGAGGTCTAATGACAAGTAAAATTGGTTACAACTGCGCATGTCGAGACCAGAGATACGTTAGATGGTAAGAAAACATTCAGATGTGAGGAAAATGTTCTTCAGTTCTTCATGGTCAGACACCTGAGTCAGAGTTTCTCCAAAACAGCGAGGTTTGTGGGTGGGAAGTACATCGTGTCATTTGAAAGGCCAAACTTTTTGCACAAGACTACACGTCAATTCTCTTAACCAAACAGCTAGACCAAATTTTACACAACATCCTATTAAACACATTTGCCCATTTCTGGTTTAATTATCCACAACATAAATGTTTCTGCATTGCAGACCCATAAAACCTGGACTGATCTTCATCCAGGTCATAACAACAGACAAAAAAAACATCCTGTTTTTGCTCCACGTGTTAATGAATTGTTCACAGTCCAGACTGAAAACGCATGTGACTTCTGGCTAACAGCTTCCCCAGACGTCAGATTTTCAAAACAATAAACATGCTCAAGTCGGTTGTAGATGCAGGTGCTCTATAAAAAGGCTCGCAACAACTGAGCGTGTGCCTCAGAGGAGATCTGTTCGTGTGAATCTGGTCTTAAACGAAACACATTGAACAGGAATTTACAAGAAGGACTTTAAATGGTGCGTGAAGATGGAAAAGGAACAGAAAGCGCCTCGGAAGGACACTCGGATCTGATGCTGTGCTCATTAGGAGTGGCGTCCTGCCATGAGGAATTTCTTTTTTTTTTAATGTAATTAAAAAAAGTATGAATGAACAGTGTTCAGTGTTTACAGCTCTTGTCTGGTGCAAAACAATTCCACATGGCAACACAGGTCAGGCAAGGTAACAAAGTCTGCGTTTGTAGCACAAATCGGCCACTGATGTCCTCCAGTCTTTGAGTCCCCCGGTCATCAGGTCCCATTGATGTTCGAGTCCTACATTCTTTGAGTTCCCCTAGTCTTTGGTCTTCCAGTCCCACCGGTCAGTAAGTCCCGTCAGTCTTCAGTCTCCAAGTTCCGATCTTTGAGTCCAGCAGGTCTTCAGTCTCCATGTCCCTTCAGTCGCTGAGTCCAGCCAGTCTTCTTCTTCAAGTCCAACCAGATTTCAATCCCCCCCACCCCAAAGTTCATGCCCTAATTCCTTGAGCTCTGCTTGTTTGCCATCTGTTGGTCTCCATCTTCTGGCCTAATCGCACCAACCTGTTTTTAGTCAAAAATGTCTATTTTTCAGTGCGAGTGCATCTCTATCTAGAACTTAATGGTATTCATGCATGGCAGATCATACCAGTGCTCTCCAAAAAACAAGCATTAAAGTGCTAGAGGAGCATCATGGTTTGAGGTCGCCTTCAGGTGACGGAGCAATAAATGTATAATTAATCAAGAACTTTTACAGGGACCTGAAGCTGAGAAAGTCGTTATGTACCTGTGTTATGGACCTGAAGGCCCAGCGCTGCCATGCTGCCACGGTCATGCCCTTGAGCGAGGTCCTTAACCTTCAATTACTTGTCTATTCTGCACCTGTCATACTTATCATTGGCAGCTTGGTGTTTGTGGAACTTCAAACCTCAACCTTCTGGCTCCTTAACCACAAAACCAATGCTGTTTACACACATGTGCAAATGATGACTCGGATGAAGGACAGGCCACATTCTATGGGTAAGAATCCAACTGGATTTGATTATATAATGCTTCAATCTTAACCTTTCTTCAGGTAGATGCACTCTTTCCTCAGACGTGTCAATCCATCATGCACACGACTACTCTCTGATGCCCAAAAGTTACGCAACCCAATGGAGCAATCGAAAATCTCTCACCCTGTAGCAACTCATTTAGCATTTTTCTTCTGCAGGAGAGACAGACACGATTCCACAGAGAGACCAATCCAACACGTCCAAACCTAAAATACGTGCAATCCGTCTTTGGAATGTGCGATTTTTACACGAAGCGGCCAAAATCAGCTCGTTTCGAGTCTGAAAGTCCAACCGAAACATGAGATGCCGCGCTGATGGATGTTTTCAGAACTCACACGGCTCTAATTAATCAGGGAGCAGGTAACAAAAACAGAGGCTAAGGAGTGTCTGTATGCACCGCTCGCTAATACTAACAGGAAATCCAGGAAGAGCAGGGCGAGAGGAGACGAGCGTGAGCGCTTAGGAGTTTATCTGCTCGTTAGCAGGTGGTCCGTTCAGAGGAAGGGGTGCGCCAGATGACCCGTGTTGAGATAAGGAGTCATTTTGTAACACGTTTTCAGCAACACCATCGTCATACTGGGTGTGATCCGTGTCACGCTCATCCTGAATTCGCTCACCTCGAACACTTGCAGGACGTGTTTACAGACGTCCGTCAGGTCGGTCAAGCCCTTGCGCAGAGGTTCTGTCGCTGGAAGTTCTCCTAGAGAGGCGTGAGAGGAACAGATGGAGATTTAAGAAAGACTAAACAAACGGAACACTCGGAAGAAACCACTGCATAATCAATCGTGAAATGTCTGAAAAGTCCCACACTGTATTAAACACATTTGTGAACGCAAAGGCATTTAGGGGGTGAGAAAAATGCAGTAAAAGGATTTTAGAATGCAGTGAATACAGGGTCACTGACCCCACCAGAAATCCTCTATGGAAGTGGCTCGAAAAAATACCTGTGGCCCTATGGTAGCATGCCGGAAAAAACATCCGTACCCCATGGAAGCAGCCTGAAAACCACCTGTGTCCGCGAGGCCTGAAAAAGCGTCCATGATGTGACTCAGCCAAAAAACAAACAAACAAAAAAAAAAACCAACACCCAATACTGAATCGAAGCGCCCTGAAAAACCATCAGCGACTGAGTGGAAGTGGCTTCAAAAACCACCCATGAACAAATGGAAGCAGCCAAAAAAAAATTCCTGTGAACAAATGGAAGTGGCTTCAAAAACCATCCATTACTGAGTGGAAGCAGCCTGAAAAGGCACTCGTGACCAAATGGAAGCGGCTTCAAAAGCCAGCTCTGAACAAATGGAAGCGGTCTGAAAAAGTGTGTGAGAATGAATGGAAGTGGCTTCAAAAAACACCCATTACTGAGTGGAAGCGACCTGAAATAAAGCGCCCGTGAGTGTGTGGAAGCGGCCTGAAAAGGTACCTGTGACCGAATGGAAGAGGCTTGGAAAAAACATCCATGACTGCGTGGATGCGGTTTCAAAAACAACCCATGAATAAACTGAAGCGGCCTGAAGTGGCGCCTGAACAAAAAACACCTGCAAACAAATGGAAGCTGCTTCAAAAACCACCTGTGACCAAGTGTAAGCGCTCTGGAAGAAAAAACTTCCGTGTGGAAGCGGCCGAAAAAAGGCATAGTTGACAGAGTTGCTCTAGGCCAAAAAGCAGGTGACAAGGAGTGAGAGAAAAAAACCCAAAACAACCAAACAAACATGTAGAAAACCACCTGAAACCATGTAGAAGCAGACAAAAAAATGTGTCTATGAATGTGTGGAAGTGGCACGGGAAAAAACCAAACGTGCCTGCATGGAAGCTGCCCATAAATCTGAACAGTACTGGTCAAGAGGCCCACAAACCACCTGTTACTCCATGAAAAAGGCCTGAAATGCCATCCAAGACTATGTGAAGATGGCCTAAAAAACAGAACAAAGTGTTCCAACTCAAATCCAGCAGCAACGCAGACTGGACCAGACCCTGAGCTACCTCAGGCCACCAGCTACCGTCTGAAATCACCCTGAGGACTTCATAAGAACCAACAGACTCCACTCAGTTAAAAACACACCGATTTGATCAGAAACACACCGACTTCATTAGCAGCACACAGTCCACCAGAAACGCCGAGTCTGCCAGATTCTATGAAGCTGCTCCAGCCATGCCCATTGAAGCCCCAGCCTGGCATTCGAAGGCTCTTAACACGGGCTTTACACAGCAGTTATGATCAGTAAAGCCTTACTGTTTATTGAACACTAAACCACATTAAAACCGTCAAAGTCAGATTTGTTTCTAATATCTAAGCCCGCTCGTCCTCCTGTTCTGATCAACCTCGTATGCTCTGGGATCTTAAGAGGTTTAGGTCGCACGTGCACCACACCCCCTGCCCCGGGCGCTCTCTGCCCGCTAACCGACCGCTGCAGTTGTAGAGACGTCCTTGTTTCGGAATCCGTTCTCTTTGCAAGGCTAATGCGATTAGACGTCCTGAGCTCATCACATGCCAAGAAATTTTAGATAAAGAAAAAAAAAAAAGGTCCTGAAGAGTTCAGAGAAACGTCTCGGCTCACTCTCATCCCATTTTTAAAGTTCTTCTACATAATGCGATGGGCTGCTCGGGTAACCGCACACAGATCGAAAACCATAACGATGAAAGTCTCTTCACAACAAGATGATAAGATCTGGGATATGGTCTGTTCTCGTAGTGGAGAAATGTTCAGGTGGTTAGAGGCAGCCTGTTCGTCCTATAAGCTCTGTGAGCTGTTCTGCCTGACGACTGAGCTCTGATTGGTCAGCCTGATTTTAAGGCAGAAATTAGAACAGGTTTGAGCAGCGTCTCTCACACACACACACACACACACGCAGTGTGCAGGTCGTTTTGGAACGGTTATGGGACCCATATTCAGGAAAGGTTCACACCCACGCTGTGTTCTACAGGACAGGAACCAAGAACGGGACAAGTGAGGAAAAATACTATTCTGAGAAAGTTTTGGGAGGTTCGGAGCTCACCCCGTGTCTGGATTCGGAAGTTGATCTTGCTCTCCGAAGGGTGTGTGATGCTGTAACCACAAAACTCCACATCGGGACTGTGGAGACAAAACAACACATATAATATGTAGGGTGTAACCGATCATTCCGTTCACTGTTGTTTAGGGTTTTAAAGTTTATAAAGGATAAAGACGGCAATTATGGCATTGTGCTAAATGATTTCGTACTGTGTATTAATTAATATTATCGTTTAAGACACATGGTAACATGACTCCTCATTTAGGGGGCCTATGGGGGAGCAAGCAAACTGCCACAGGCCTCCCTGATCAAATGAGAGAGTTTCAACACATGATCATAATGAGGCAATTAAACAACATTCAAGCTTTAAAGACGTTAATGGCTGTTTTTGTAAGGTCTCAGAACATCACCGAATCACTTTCCCACGTTCTCATGGGGTTCGTACCGGAGCCCTGACCGAGATGTGGAAAAATATCTGTAAGGGTTTAAAATGGTTCCTTAATTCATCTCATGCTCACTCATCAGGATTTTGTGTAATAGAGGAACGTGGAGGAATGTGGATTGTTGACCAGAAGTTTGAAGCCTCTGCCAAAAAAAAGAAGCTGCCACTTTTAGGACTAAGATAGTCCCTCTGGCTGAGCGCGACTGCTAAATTCTGCAATCATACTCATAACCCATCACAGCGTTCTTCACTCATTACCCAATAAAGAATGTTGTCAGAATGACAGCGTAGTAAGCTTGATCATAAAACTTGCACCACTTTAACAACCTGGATTCGCTTCCGCCAGCGGCACCACGCTGCTTTCCATTCCGTACCCCGACACCAGATCTGAGCGCTGGTACCACGCTGCTCCGAGACGACCGGAACCATAGACACGGCCTCTGCTAACAATTACAGAAGCGCCACATTCGGAGGATGTTCCTCCAGCTTTGCAGCAAATAAACTGATCACAGATAAGACAGGGGGCGCTGTTTAAGGGGAACGTCTGTAAAACTCACTTTTAATAGTATTATTAACACAGTATTAAACAAGGGGTTCGTTTCATACGTCATAAACTGGCTCATTAGATTCAAATCAAGCTCAATGTATTTACTTATATGGCGCTTCTGATAAAGGAGCATTCTCTCAGAGCAGCTTTGCAAAAATCTCAGCCCACAATCCTAACCGAGCCTAGGGCGACAGTGGCAAGGAAAAGCTCCCTACATGTTATAAGGAAGAAACCATGGCTCAAAAACAGACCAAACCTCCTCGGGCAGCCTAGGTGTTATATGCCAGAATCAAACCAAGTTACCTAATGAATAAGCTTACAGGACAGGAGCTCCCCGCCTCACGATGGTCTGACTTACGATATTTCGACTGGGAGCAACCGACATCTTTTGCCCCGCTGTGTTGGATTTCCTTCTTGAAGGAGGTTTAGAACCCTTTAAATTTTTGTTGGGCCATGCTTTCTATCAATTAGACAAGTCCAAGAGCTTGTTAAAGTCTGTAAGCATTCCATCTAGCTGCAGACTAATCAGCTTTATTACAGGGTGATTTATACATCTATCAACAGAAGAGGGTGCCAATACTTTTTCATGATCATGTATCTGAGCGAGTTCCCCAGCGTGTGATCCTCCTCATGCAGGACGAACGTCACACAGCCGTCATCAGCGCCGTCCGCTTGGACCTGAGGAAAATCCGTATGAGTCATACCTCAGCACTCACTTCAACATCTGAATTCGGTTCTCTATGGATTTCCACTAAAACATGGCTCTCACTCAGTGCAGAGCTCTGCTAAAAAAACCAAGTGTTTTATTTTTATTTTTCCTAAGAAGGTTCGAGACACGAGTGAGTATCGGCATTATTTCCTCCAGTAAAGAGTCAGTCTAAGTTCTACCTCTTATAACCTCGCACCAAATTTCAGACACAGCCGACTGGGAGCAACCGACATCTTTTGCCACGCTGTGTTGGATTTCCTTCTTTAAGGAGGTTTATGATCCTTTAAATGTTTGTCGGGGCCGTGCTTTCTTTCAACTAGACAAGTCCAAGAGCTCGTTAAGGTCTGTAAGCCCGACACTTAACTGCAGACTAACATCTCCAGCACTCAACCACTGCAAAGCGCGAATTCGGTCCTCTATGGATTTTGACGAGGAAAACATCTCACACTCAGTGGAGGTCGCCGATGAAATACGTAATGTTTATTTTCTTATTCTGACATATTCTTAGTGCAAATAAGTCACCAGGGGTAATAAGGAGGTCAGCGATAACAGCCAACAGAACAGGATTGGTTGTGTGCATACAAGTGTTAAACACAATACAACTTCATTAAAGCATTTGATACCGAATGTAATGTGGATTTTCTGGGAACAGAGCAATTTAATTTACATTATTCCTTATTGAGCCACTCTCGTGACTCCAGCTTGTCTCTTCCTAGACCTCACCTCCGGGTATCAGCCAATACCGAGTACCGATCCAAAATCAGTGCTTTTTAAAGAGCCTATTTAAATAATCTACAGCATGATGACGTTGTAGAGAGCAAAGGTCCTGCACGGGGCTTTAATTCTGCTAGATGAGCTTTAATTCATAGATGGGCTTCCTGTTCTGTATATTAAAAAAGGATTTGAGCTTCACCTTGTTGAAGAATATCTTATCAGACATCTGTCTCATGCTGAATCTGTTTAATAAGGTCAGTATCAGTGCCGAATCCACAGTATCGAATCACCCTCTACCCAAAACTGTAGGTGAGGACAAGAATGGAGAGCCATAAACAGAGAGCTTTCTTTTTTAAAGACGAAATAACTCCCCAGTGACATTGAACAGTACCAGGGTTCCAGCGAAGCCCTGATTCACTAATCCGCTTCAGCTGCTCACCGAAGGCAGGAAAAGGTGAAGAATCGAAGGCGTTCACTCCCTCCATTCATCATGATAAGGGGGCTTTTAGTTTTTGGGCAAGTAAAGCCGTGCAGATAAACGAGGTGAACAAAGGCCCGAGTTACAACAGATCTTTGATAATCAGATCAAACCTCAGATCAAAGAGAGGAAAAATCAGCTGACTCAGACTGAAAAAATATCTCAGTATTAAGTTTCTGCAGAACTCTCAGCGAAGAAGTTTGTGCACGCTTGGGACCGACCTGAAATCGTTCATTATATAATATGGCCTGATATGTATCCGTATCATTATAATAAGCACATGTTGTACAAATCTGTCTGTCCTTACATGCACAATAAACCTGAACAAGTATGTGAACCTCTGTAACTTCTCCAAAGCTCAGACGATGCAGTTAATGCGCCTGGAAAGTTAATATTCTGGCCTGTATGAAGATCAGACTCACTTAAAGAAAAAATCGTGGAACTAGATCGTTCTTAATTTCCTGTACCCCTTACCTCACACTCACACATCTCCCTCTAGAGGAACGACTGTGGTATCACAGGTTGTTGAACTTTAATGTAACTTCAATTTCTAAGTTGGCATGTTCTCCATAACCTGGGCATATCTCCTCAGCGTACTCTGGCTACATCTCACGTGGCAAAGATACGCATTAGGTCAACTGCCGTCTCTAAAGTGTCCCAGTGTGAGCTTTAACCAATGTATAAACTCCTAACTTCATATCAAATCCTCGGCAGCTTGATCAAATTTAAATTAAAAGGACCAACTGCGCTTCCTGGCACGGAGTGTAATGTCAGCGCAATGTAAAAACCCGTACAAAGCCATCACAGTAATCCAGGCGCCACTACAGCGACGTGAAAACGCGTGTTAACGGTTCTCCGTACACACCGTTAGAGCTAGGAACGTCGTCCGGATTACTGTGACTGGCTGCTCACAGACGCGCCTTCACTTCTTGCTCAGAGTACACACAGAACAAGGACGAAAGTTTCAGTTTGTCTGGTCGAACACAAAGACGAGACATTAGAGCTTACAGACATGGTTGGCTGTTTTGCTTAACACGACCCAATAGATACAGGCTTAAGCAGTAAGGTCGCTGTATGGAACACCGTGACTTGAGTGAGTCTACATTAGTAGGTCGAAGCACGAGCACAAAACGATTCGTTCCTCACTGTGGATTCTACTAACCGTCCATTAAAATGCTGTTTTAGGACAAAGGATATCGTTTCCTTCGTTTATAAACCCTAACTATAGTCAGCACGGTAACTACTTATAGTATTCAGCGAGGTATTGAATCAGTCACGTGACCTGCGTACTGCAGAACCTCACAAAGAGCTTTTAAATAAACAGAAGCAAAGAACCAAAGCAGAACCTCATTCACACTCACCATCTCCAGCACCGGCTTCTTCTCTGTATCGCCACCAGCCATGCTTGCACTACAACACGCAGCCCTGTCGCAGACTTATGATGTCACAATCCTTGCATCTTCATCCAAATGTAAACATTTAGCGTGTTTAAGCTCTTTGAGAGGTTCTGTAACATCTTTGCTTTTAGAAAAGTGACAACATATGCGAGGAGTGCAAGAATCTTAATTGTTAATCCTAACCGGCAGCACAGAGTACAAGGTGGGAACCAACTCTAGCCTAGACAGGGCACCAGTCCATCTCAGGGAACACACACACACACACAGTGATGCTTTTAGAGACCCCTAACGCATGTCTTTGGACTGGGATGAAACCAGAGTACCCGGAGGAAACCCATGCAGCACGGATTCAGGGTTGGGACTCGAACCAGGGATCTCTGGAGCTGTGAGGTGACAGCGCTGAGCACAGCACCAGCATGCCACCCCAAAATTTGTATAAGGTTCTCATTGTAGTAAGACGTGTAACAGGACCTTTCTTAATTTTCAAATTCACAATTCTGGGGATGCAAGAATAACATGTAAAATGTTTGTTTTATATTTATTGTTTTAAGTGCTTTGTATTCTCTGTAAAACAACAACAACAATTAAACAAACAAACAAAAAAAATAATAATAATTGCATTTCCTGATAAAATCGTAGAATGGTTGTGGACCGGTCTAAAGCACTTGCCCACCAAGGTTTGGTGGAAATCACATGGCAGACACGATTGGCTGTGCCTGAGTGGGGAATGTGGGGTGTTTTGGGGGAATCACTACATTTCCCGGGATGCAGTAGGGCGGAGAGTTCGTGAAGCCGGAAGTTATGGAGAGAAACTGAAAGCTTTGAAGCCTTTTGATGTTTCCAGATCAGAGTCGGGATTAAGAGAGTGTCAGGTAAATCATTTCATCCTGCATTAATCCTTTTCTGTTTATATACTCGACATGTAGGAGTAAGTTGTGCTGGTGAGCTTGAATGCGCGTGTTACAATGTTTATGTTGTTGCTTGTAAGGTTTGCTAACGTCAGAGAGCTAGCGTTGCTTCCAGAATCGTTTTTTCCCCAGCCCTATTCCGACGCACCCGCCTTCTGTGTTTTGATTGGCTAAGAGATTTTAGGCTGCAAGAGATTGGCGGACGTTTAGGTGTTTTAGCCAATCGACGCTTAGGAAGCGGGGTTATGTCGGAGTACGGGTGGGAGAAAAATAATGCACCTGACCAGTCATGTGTTTCAGTCCGTAAATACGGTCAGATTTGTAAAGTTATAGAAAGTTGAATTTGTCAGAAGGGATGTTTTTAATAACCTGAATGTGTGATTTTAAGGATTTAACCAAAGCTGCGTGGATAAAGACAAGTTTCTGGAGCTAAGTGTTCATTTTCATTAGCCATCCCTAAGTGAGTCGTCACATTTTGCCATTTCTGTTATGAATAGTTTTTTATTTATTATGAAAAATATTTTCCAATTGAAAGATTAAAGCAGTTCAGTGCAGAGCCAACGAGAAATATGTGAGCAGGCTTAATTTAATGAACTAGGTCTGTATTAATAGCCAACATAACATTATAGTTCATCTTTTTTATATACAGAGAACTGTAATCGTTAATTAATGGTCACTAAGCTCGTTATACTGATCTGGAGCCTGTTCTGAAAAACCCGGGTGCAGGACAAGAACCGATCAAGCACCAGTCCCTCGTTCACTCTTGTAGCTTGTAGTGTAAGATAACGAGGTTAATGTGTGTCTCTGTGTCTGTCCTGTGTTCTTTATCAGTGCTCTGTGTGTGTGTGTGTGTGTGTGTGTGTGTGTGTGTGTGTGTGTGTGTGTGTGAGAAGTTTTCTCAGCTCATCGCTGTGCCACGTCGCGGCTCTTTGCGATGGCGATCCTCTTCGCTGTGGTAGCTCGCGGAACCACCATACTTGCAAAACACGCCTGGTGTGGCGGCAACTTTCTGGAGGTGACGGAGCAGATTTTGGGCAAGATCCCCTCTGAGAACAACAAGCTCACGTACTCTCACGGCAGGTAGGACGGCGTGACGTCCGTGGCGCTTTGTGCTGAGTGTGATCTGTTCTAAATCTCACCTTGAAGTGTCTGTTTTTCAGTTATCTCTTTCACTACATCTGCCATGAGCGGATTATCTACCTGTGTATCACGGATGACGTGAGTGTGAGACCTTTCTGTTTCCCTGAGTGACTTGTGTTGTATCTCTCCGTCTACTGTGATAGTTTAGGACTTATATTCAACGTTTTGTGTTGCGTAATCCAATTCTTGAGTTGAGTTATGACTAAAGAGCCAGAAGTTGCGCAGAGAGCAGTGTCTGTGAGTGAAGGCCAGCGAGATAAGACCTGCAGGACTCAGCACCAAGCTCACACGGAACGGGAACAGATTTTTTTCCCCAGACACTCTTTTGGCATGGAGGTTTGATTTTACATTTGTTAAGACTTACAACTGATACAGCGTTTAGAATCCTAACATTTGTGGTGACTGTGGAGGCTGTTCTCTGCAAACCCTAGAGATGGCGCTGTGTTTGAAAATCCCAGGTTCTGAAATACCCCTGAACGACCATGCCATGTTCAAAGTCACTTAAATCACCTTTCTTCCCCATTCTGTTCTACATACCTAAATGCATTGAGTTGCTGCAGCGCGATTGGCTGATTGGATATTTGCGTTAACGAGCAGTTGATCAGGTGTACCTAATAAAGTGGCCGGCGAACATTTGGCTCTTGTAGTTGGCGTGCTGGATGTTTTATCTGTTCATCTTTCTGCCCGCCGCCTATCTGTCTGACTGTAGGGTAAAATATTTAAAATATTTGAACTAAGTTTGAGCCCAGTTGACCGGCGAGGTCTGTTTGTCTTCTTTATGTCCGTCTGTCTGTCCATCTGTCTTTTTGTCTGACTTAAATTGCTTGTGAGTCAATATATTGCATATATATGTTCCGCTTTTCATCTCACTGTGTGTGTGTGTGTGTGTGTGTGTGTGTGTGTGTGTGTGTGTGTGTGTGTGTGTGTGTGTGTAGGACTTTGAGAGGTCACGTGCATTCGGCTTTCTTAACGAGGTGAAGAAACGCTTCCAGACCACCTATGGCTCGCGGGCGCAGACGGCTTTACCCTATGCCATGAACAGCGAGTTTTCCAGCACTCTGGCTGCACAGATGGTGAGTCGAACCATAAGAGGCTTTGTCCTGAGAAGTCTACAGAACATGGATTCCAGGGTCCGCAGGGCGCCAGTGTTCAGAGACGTAATTTATGTTCAAATACTCGGGAAATAAATTTGAAACTGACTGTTCGATGTCCGAATTTTGCCGTTCGCATCTCTCTTTATGATGCATTTCTGATTCTGTGGTCTTTTAGTTTTGTAGTTTCTTGTGCTTTTTTAAGTTCGGCTAATGCCAGAAGTTCCCCAGAATTCCCAGAGATTTTCCTTTAGACCGCTGTGCCATCCAAGTGTCCCTGTTCCATAATGAAATGCTTTGATTCTCCTGTGTCGTCACAGAAACATCACTCGGACCCCAGAGGATCGGATCGGCTGACGGAGACGCAGATGCAAGTGGACGACCTGAAAGGCATCATGGTCCGGAACATCGGTGAGAGGACGTATTCCATCCCAAACCTTTTCCTGAATATTAGGGGTTAAAAAAAGAAATTGATTCTTGGATGCATCGGACAATTCCGAATCGATTTTTAAATGTCAGAAATGGATTTCTAAACGTTAACTGAGACTCAGCAGAGAAGGCAAAGCTTCCGTCCAACTCGGAAAGAGCGAAACCCTATTTGAGTCCACATTCAGTCGTTAAGAACCAGGGCTTTGGAGCCGAGATGCAGCATTTCATAGGCAAAAGACTGACATCGTCCCACAGTTAAAGCCAAGTCAGAGTTTTTAGTCACAGACTCTGATTTGAAAGGCTGGAGGTCTTACATGGCCACTGTTTCCAAGACTAGATTCCTTTGAGATGATTTTAAATAGTTGAAGACGTACCTAAAAATAATCCGTAAATAAAAAAGAGAATAGTCTGTAAAATGCACACAGGCTCTAAAGTAAAAGTGGCTTCTTAAGTAATGTAAAGGAGTCTTAAGGTCTTATGTAAGCACAGTGTTTTAGTCTTTCACTTTATGTACATTACTATACGTATGTTATCCCAGTGCTTGAGTTTTAGATATTTTTATCATTGCTCTTATGCTTAGGAGCACAGAAACCTGCATAGAACCCTGATAAATATGCAAAACAGCAAATAGAAACAGTAAGTCTATAAGACGTAAATGTAAGAGACCAAAACCCAAGTCAAGTGTCTTCTGGTGGGTCAGGAGCCAGATCCAGGCACGGTTGGCTGTGTCTGAGGAGGCATGTTGCCACTTGTTAAACAGTTTTACTTGCGGTTTGAAGTACAGCTTAAGAGCTAGGCTTGTTTTTGCAGATCTGGTGGCACAGAGAGGCGAGAAGCTGGAACTTCTCATCGACAAGACGGAGAACCTGGTGGACTCGGTGAGTCTCTGCAGGAACGTGGGTGTTTTGTAACTCGCTGTTTCTTTATGGAGTTCCTTTTTTTTTTTTTTTTTCTTACAAAAAACAGTCTGTCACCTTCAAGACGACGAGCCGCAACCTAGCTCGTGCCATGTGTATGAAGAACCTGAAGCTGACCATCATCGTGGCTGTGGTCTCACTCGTGAGCTTTCTGCTTTTCTGCTGTACAGCGCTGCAAAAGTCTTAGGTCACCGTTCAGTTTGTTGTTTTGGCGATGATACGAACAGAAAATATGTAGACAAAGTAAAAAAAGCAAAGGCAAAAATCAGTATTTACTTTGACTTTCCAGAGAGAAAGTGGTTTCTTCCCTGCTACCCTTCCAAAAAGACCAAAAAGCTCCTTCGGATGGTAGAGGTATAGCCGATAGAAGGGAATTTCTGATTTTATCTTCAGCTTTTTAGTACTGCATTATATCATACTTGTATTACCGCTAAAATTGAAGGGTGGCCTAAGATTTTTGCACACTACTGTGTATATATAAGTGCCGTTTTGTTAGTTGATAGCTCTCAGATATCGGATTTAAACCTGCGGATGTTTTTTTCTTTTTCAGGTTATCCTGTTCATCATCGTGACGGCTGCGTGCGGAGGTCTGACTTACCCCAACTGCAGGAAGCAATAAAACAAAATAACAGCTTCTGGATCTGTGCTGTCCGGCTCGGGGCGGAACCGAACCACCAGAACTCATCTGCTCCTCCGTCAGGTGTTAATGATCCGTCTTCTGTCCCTCTGTCCCTCTTACCGTCCTTTACCCCCGATCGCACACAGGACTCAGGAGAACCCGGAAACCGAGCCTGATCTGTAAAACCCTCCTTCCCGACCCGATCCCCGGTAGCCCCGAGCCTGATTCTGATTTGCTCATGAAGTTATGTTTGGATGTGAAAATACTCACTCTGTGAAGATAAGAGCTCTAACATGAGAAGGTGTACATAGAAACTATTCCGTATAGACTTTTATTGTCTATAGTGATTGTAGCTTGAAATATTGACCTTCGTAGCTGGTCTGAGCCGATTCGAAAAGAGCTTTGGCTGTAACGTGGGCGTACGATGCTTCACAGGGGCGGTATTATAGAAAACCGGGTCTGTTATGGTCTGGAAAAGGGTGTTGTTACAGAAAAAGGAACACGTTCAGGCCTATAGGTCCAGGAAATGCCATGATAAAAAACCCCGCCTATTGTTAAGTGGTGCTTGGGACTCCCCGATTGGCCCCCAATAGGATGAGTAACTATTGCAGAGGGTAGCATGAACATCTGTTTCAAAGCCACTAATGACGTCCATTAAAAAAGAATTGGAGAGAGTTTAACTGTAAGGTAGATGGTCTGGATGTTTTAGTAACCTCTGTTTTTATATTAATAATTAGATAATATATAGTAAGCTATCTGTTCAATCTCAGACCCCAAATTAGTAACGCTTTTCCGCAGAGAGCTTTATTCTGCAGCAGTGGCTAGTTTGTGTTCAGACGTGTTTCCTAACGAAATAATCACTCATTAGTGGCTGTATTTAAATCCCGGGGGCGCTTGAGCGGACCAGCAGTCAAACACACACGGCCGTCACGCTACTAGTCCTGTGATGGTCTGGCGTCCTGTCCAGGCCACGTTTATATACAGTGCTGTGCAAAAGTCTTAGGCCACCATTTGTTGTTTTAGCAATGGTATAATGACTCTATTTAGCCCAAATATTTCCAACATAGATTCGTCACTCCATAATCCTCTTTGTGAGCTTTAGCATATCTTATCTTTTTCACCCTGTTCCCCTTCCAGAAAGTCGATTATTGAGCAAGCTTCTTCAGATTATAGAAGGGTCAACTTGGCATCCCGATGAAGCTCCCAGATGCTGCTTTTAAGGGGAGTGTAAGGGGAGCTCACACTAAATACTTACCACGGTAGCCTGTAGAAGCTGTTTTTTTGGATTGTTTTAATGCTGCATTCAAACGTCCTGTATTTTCTGGTTGCATTTCAATAAAGAGACTGAGCAATAATTATATATGGTCACTAAAACATTACTAAAACAGTGGTACATCTAATGTAATGATGGCCTAAGACTTTTGCACCGTATTATCATATATATATATAGTGTGAAACCTCGTGTGTGTGTTTTATTGATTTTTCAAATAAATACAGACCCGAGATCTTAAGAATTAGAATAGGAAATAAACATTACAAACATCTAATGATGTCTGAATGACAGAAAACTAGTGCTGAATTTGTGCTGAATCGCTTTAGGAAGGCATTTAAAACCTTATGGGGAATAAAAATCTCTGAAACGTACATTATGGCACGTACACTATGTATCTAAAAGAACAGGTTTTGCATTTTCTCAAAAGACTTAACATCAGGCTTAGGTAAACGTAGCTTATTCAGTCCTGTTTTCCTATCTGAAGTTAGGACGTGTCGTTCCGGGCCCCGACCTGAACTCCTCACGGTTATGAAGGTGGTTGGATTTCTCTGTACTGCTGCCCCTGGAAGCTCAGAGCTTACAGACTGATTAGAAGCCTGCTTTACTGCTCTTACTAATAGCTGTATTGTACGTTATAACCCATTAATCACAGCCAGCGCAGCGTCTGGTTTGCTTTCCGTTGTGTTTCGGGTGTGTACAGGACTCATATTGAGCTCATGCACAGGTACAGTACGGACACACTTAGGCTCTGATCTTCTGCTCTGCACTGCTGAGATTTTTAACGTGTTATTTTTCAAATGGTGCACTTTTACTTATTTACTTTGCTTCCCTGCTGTCATTTTGCCAAAAAAATAACATTAACTATTTAATTATCGTCCAGATTTTAGAAAATAAAGTCATATCCAAAATGTTTGTATTGTAATCAGGTTTACCATGTGAGTAAAATGTAAAGGATATAAAGTGTAAAAACTATAAAAAATTCCAGATTCTCTTTCTTTTAAATGATATACAGTTAAGTGCCATTTAAAGTCCATCCCATTAATGTCTAAAGATCGGTCTTAGATATATCTAATTCAGGCCTGAATGACAGAGAACTGGTACAAAGGAACCCTTGCGACACCTGCTGACAGAAAAAAAATTGCAGTCTGGATGGCAGAAGACTTGTTTTTGTTTTCACTAAGTGTTTCGAGTTTTATAAAAGATACACATATTGACAAAGAGTTACTGTATTGTACAGTACAGTACTGCATAGGTGTGTCCAGGCCATTTTTAAGGGTGCTCAATGACACCCCATATGTATGTTTTGCTATGTTTTTATACGGAAGTTTATCTCTGATCATCAGAAAATTAAAAAAAGTCAGGAAAAGTCAGTATTTACTTTGACCTTCCAGAGAAAAACTGGTTTCTTGGCTGCTACCCTTCCAAAAAGACCAAAAAGCTTCTTCGGACTGTAGAAGTATAGCCTATAGAAGCAAATTTCTGATTTTATCTTCAGCTTTTTAATACTGCATTATATCATACTCGTATATATTGACAAATTAACTGAAAAATCTTAAAACTATAGAAAATGTATGGTTTAAACATAATATTTTAAAAACACAATATAATACAAAATGGCCCTTACCTCTGAAGTCGTATGATCCACTTTTAAATGTTCAGGCTTTTTTGTGTTTAAAAAAAGGAGTAGTCTGGGTCCCTTTGGGTGCTCAGCACCCCTAGAGCTCTGATCATGGAATCACCCCTGCAGTACTGTACCAGATGTTTTCATATTGTGTTTTAATTCCAATCAGCCAGCAGAAACAAAGCTCTGTTTTAGCACCCGAATAAATAAATAAATAACCAAATAGAAAATAAGGTAATGAATGAAAAAAAGGGAATGAAGAAGAAAAAACACACAAAAACAAATTGCTTCTGGACAGAAAATTCCATAGCAGAAACAAAGTCTTGTCCCTCCCTGACCACCTCGCCTCGCCTTCCCCAGGCTCTCAGCCGGCCCCTGGACCTTTATCATGTTGTCTGTTTTTTCTCAGAAGCGAAGAGTTGCATTAGTAGCCGTACCCTAATAAACCCAACAGTACAAAAACGTAATCTTCAAGCAAAACTTTCTAATGCATAAAGGAATTCCTTAAAGGGAATCTTAATTACTAAAAGGCTAATGGTCCGCATCACATGATCCGACTCAAAGGGGAGCACCGAGACAAGGGTCCTGCTGCAAAGGTGGAACATCAGACATCCATCGGCGAACGCGTACAGAAAGCACTAACCGACCTGGTATTGTAATTAGCCGATGCCATTGCACCATGAGAGCTGGACTTAGCAATGCATAAGTGTAAAACCACAACAATTTATTATTTATTGTGATATTTTCCATAAATACACATTAAACATTTTTTTGTTCTAGGGATAAAACATCTGCTCCACAATTTACACAAAGTTAGGTAATTTGCAGCGTGCTGATGTGTTTTTCTCTAAAGATGACAAACTCAGAAGTACTGAAAGGGCGTAACCTAAAATAAGGCAGATTCAAAAATGTAAGTAAAGTAATATTCAAACTTAAAACTAGTTGAACGAAAGTCCATATCGAATGGAAACTGAAATTAAGAATAAAATAAAGGACAAGTTCTAAACTAAAATGACACTGGTAAAACGTATGGATTATAATATTTAAAATAACCTTTAGTAGATTTTAAGAGCTCCATTGCATTAAGACACGATTCAGGTCACGTGACCAACATATACAAAGCAGCGCCATTTACAGTATCTGAAGAATGACTTAGATTTCGCTTCTCAGCCATAACATTAAAACCACCGGCCTAATATTGTGTAGATCCGCCTCGTGACGCCAAGTTTCTGTCTCTGAAGGTGTCCTGTGGGATCTGGGACCAAGCCGTCAGCAGTAGATCCTTTAAGTCCTGAAAGTTGCGAGGTTGTGAGGGCATCCCACAGACTGAAATCTGGAGAATTTGGAGGCCAGGGCAAACTATTCAAGAACAATTTTTGCAGTGTGGCTGGGGGTGTATTATCCTGCTGAAAGAGGGCAAATCCAATAGGGAACACTGCTGCCATGAAGGGGTGCACTGGGTCTGCAACAATGCTTATGCAGTTGGTACATATCCAAGTAACATCCACATGAAAGCCAGGACCTGAGGATCCACTGTCAGTGCTTTGAATGTTATACTTGATCAATGTACATTTTTATGTAAAGATTATCAGATGTAAAAAAAAAAAAAAAGATATTTTGGAATTTGGGGCGTCATGGTTCACAGCTACGATTCACCAGGAGCTTCACATGTATAGCTCGCATCAGTCAGAGACCTGCAGAATAAAAAAAAAGTCTCATGAGGCATGTTTTATCGTGATCTCACCCAGCTTTTCCTGGTCAGGGTCGTGGGGTTCTACGCTGGAGCACACAGGGTACATGATGGGACATTAGTCCATCACAGGGCCCAGGCACAGGCACAGGAGGATGATCTTCTGCCTGGCCTCTCTTCCATTAGACAGCCAATCATGGCTGGAAGTCACCATTGGGTCTCAAACCTGGTCACTGTGGTCGTGGAATCTGCTGCAATCTGCTAGTCCACTACCGCAGTGATCCTGGTTTGAGCCCCAGCCGTGCCTTACAGACATATAATTGGTCAGAGAAGCTGGATGGGAAACGCCCCTGGTGCTACAACAGCGACCTCTTCTGAGCACTGAGTGATGGACTGATGCCCGGGACAGGATCTGGACCACCCTCAGGACCCAACCAGGATAAAGTGGGGGTCAAACAAGAACTTAAATAAATGAAATATTTGAAAGTTTGCAAATAAATCACACATGAAATGACCAAAAGTAATCGGACACTCTGCCTAAGTCCATTGCAGACAGGTGGATAAAACATTACAGCAATTTCTATAGACGAACGCTGATAGAAGATGCCACTTTCCTGCCCTGCCTTAACTGCCCTGGTCAAGTGTAAGTGCTCTAATGTGACTGCAATGTCCAGCTCAGCCAGGATCCACACAAGCTCAGAAAAGCTTCCTCAGAAACCAACAACACTTCAATATATGTTTAATGGATTGGCTATCAAAGGCTGAGTAGCTGCACCAAAGCTTAAGCATTGGCTGGAGTGATGTAAAGCACCAATATTGGACTCTAGAACAGTGGGTGCACTCTCTAGAGAGATGACTCTAGGTTTGGTGGGTGCTGGGAGAATGAACTGCTTCAATTCCTAAGTGTGTTGGAAGAATTAGTAATGCAGTTCTGGGGACATTGTGGTAATAGTATGATAAAGAACTCACACCAGTCTCCACAAACAGTGGTTTGAGTTTGGGTTAGAACATCCTGGCCTACATTTGAACCCTAATGGACAGATTTGGGTCCACCATCCCTGTAGTGCTGTGATTAAATTTAGTAGAAAGCACTCCAAAGACTGGAACAATGCCGCAGTTTTGAATGAGATGCTCAGATGTCCAACCACTTTTGGCCATGTAGCGTTATTACCATAAACTCCAAGTCTGACTTCTTCTGAGCACTGCTGACGTCCCGTTTCCTGGGACCCGTTCCGGCTTCGCTTCCTGGAACAATACAGCACAGTACAGTCTTATGCAAAAGTCTGTAAGGTCAAATTACTTGTTTTTCTAAATAAAAAAGTCAGCCATCCATATCCGTGGGGGATCGGTTCTAGGATTCCACATGGACAACAAAGTCCATGGATGCTCAATTCACATAAAATGGGGTCCAGGTATGACCTTAAAATCCATATTAATGCAGACAAAATATGTTCTACAAACCCAAACTCTCACTGCAACAAGTGCGATGCTGTGGATCCTGATCCTGCGCATCGTCTGGCTGAGGCTCGTCTGATTTTTTGTAATAATAATCTTGATCCACAGGGCCGAATCGCTGAGACACACAGAGATACACAAAGTCACTTTCGTCGAACCAAAGCGTGACGGGTGTATAGTTCTAATCTACAAGTTACAGGTTCTACCTTATCAGGCCACATGAAGCTGACAAAGAGAATGATGGGAAGCCCCACGGTGAAGACGTAGACGCCCCAGAGCCAGGGACGCTTTGTTGTGGCGATCAGTAATCGCTCCACCACTCCAGGCTGGAAGATGCACAAAGATCAGTCAGAACGGCATTATGGGTAACACATGGAGGTAACCAGGATTATCTTTCTCTGTAATAGATAACCGTCTGTCTCCGTCCCCACGTCTCGTCCATCCAGCGTCTGGCCACCTCGGGGTCGTCACACAGCAGGATGTTATCGAACATCACGTCCCCGGTCAGAGACCACAGCTCGAACCCGACTGCAGCCACAGGAGACATTC
This sequence comes from Ancistrus triradiatus, assembly GCA_025084515.1. Classification (NCBI taxonomy): domain Eukaryota; kingdom Metazoa; phylum Chordata; class Actinopteri; order Siluriformes; family Loricariidae; genus Ancistrus; species Ancistrus triradiatus. Next base: position 391,196 of record JAJAGP010000045.1, on the reverse strand, counting down.
TGAAAGGCTGAGAGTCTTCAAAGTAGCCCGGGTTTAAGATCATCCTCGGCTTCCACTCCCCCTAAAACACCAGATCGGGTTCGAGAGGGAAAGGTCAATTCAGCATCAAGTCTATGAGTGTATGGGGCGATTCTTCAATTGAGGAAGCTTTTCCCATTTTAAGCTGTGAAAAATAAAGATATGAACACAAGTGTTATATTCGGTGTCTTTTTAAGTTATTATAAAAACGTGTGATTTTTTTATGAATTCCTCACTTTTTATTATTTTATTGGACCAGAGAAGTTTTAAAGTCTGGGTTGAGGACAAGGCCAAAGTACTAAAGTGTTAATGTTTAAAACATTTAAATATGGGAAGTCAAAGACTTTGGCGCATACATTTTTTTGTAAATGTAAAAACAATATATTTTACTACTACTATTTATGTTGTAATAAAGTATTTCAAACATGATGTTATGACCCAGGGACATAAAAGTTTACAGTCTAATTCAGTTTACAGCAAGTGTTTGAGATTTTCTGTGAATGCTGGTGGCTTAGCTGCTGGAAACAGCCGTTCTTGGGGGCCTGGGTTCGAATCTTGGGTCAGGCTTGCAATGTGGGGGCGTGAATGGACTGGCATTTTGTCCAGGATGTACCTCTGGATGCACCCAGTAAATCAGGCTCCAGATATTTCCGCTTCATAATAATAAAGCAACAAAACATCATACAAGAATTTTTCTTAAGGTTTCAGACTTGGACTATGTCATCACCCTAAATCTCATTAGCAGAAACACTTGCACTGCGGGTCAACCTGATAATTTGGGTTGTCAATCAAGGGCGCTTTCCATTTCCCCTTGTACTCTGGGTTCGGCACCATGGGGGGTTTCCAGGGTCCACACCCTGCAGCCTGGGAGCACTTTGGGTTTGCAATGAGAGGAGGCTCCCATTCGCCATCCATCTCCAGTGACCTGTTTAAACATGAGCAGGATTAGAAATCATACATTATATAGAGTTGAAAGTGTTCCCTTCAGTGTCCTGTTTACTATCCAAAAATCCATGAGACATGTTTGACTATGACTTCAACTTAATTAGGTACACCCTAACACCCTTTTCTCACATCTATGTTTGCTGAGCTAGTGACCAAACAGAGGACGAGTGTGAGATGTGACTCAAACACACCAGTCATATGGAACCTGAGCCTCAGGGTCGGGGATAAATGGCTCTTCCTCTTCTAACCAGCCCTCAGGTCTCAGTGCTGTGGGATCCGAAATGAGCCGAGGGGCATCATCGTCCCTAAAACACACAACATATGGCTAAAGCCCTCATTCTGTGTGAATCACTGTCTAAATGTGCTGATTGGATCTCAGGCTCACAAATCAGTATCATACTGCTGTTTCTGAAACATGCTCTTTAATAAACTGTCCCAACATTTTCTTATTTGGGGTTGAATTTAATACCAATGTAATGTATCTAATGAAACAGGGGTGAACAGTGACCCGTTGTTAAACAACGTACCAGTCGTAGGGTTTTGTAGCTGTGGGATCTGGTATGTGAAGTCTGTCGTCCCAGTCGGTGGGTTTGGTATCTTTTGGGTCTTCGATCTCATGAGGAGGAACCACCGGGGGGTCCATGTCCTCTAACAGGCTGCCCTTACTGACCAGCGATTGGTCGATCAGGATTTCAAACGTGTTATCAGGATACAGCTCTGAAAGCCAGACAGTTTTGAATTGTGCATTATGTTTGTACATTCATTCATTCATAAACGTAGAACACTTTATAGACCCCAATTGACCTGATGCATGACTTTGGAATTTGGAAGGAAACCGCAGCTCTGATCAGAGTAAATCTGGCCCTGTTTCACTAGTTGTTAGATACTCACTGAGGGTGTAGAGATGAGGCGTCCGGTCGCTGAAATAGTCGCTCAGGTCAGCGTCGGGCTGCCGGGCGTGTTTCTCCTCGTACGCCCCCGTCAGAGGGTTCCGGTGGCGAAAGATGAAGTGCACTTTGTTCGTGGTGCCGCATTTGTCTGGGCCGAACATGATGGTGTACGGCGTGGCATCGCTGAACTGGCTCTAGCGCACAAATCCAGAATGATTTGATGCAGTCGATGCAGTGTGCAGGCAAAACTTTGTGGACACCCCCAAATTATTACTGAAAACATGGTTATTATTTTGCAAGTTTGATTCCTTTGCTGCTACAACAGCATTCTGGAACATGACTGTAAAGTCGGGCACCGGCGGTGGACGATAATCCCTGGCTCACAGGGGGCATTTAAGCTACTTATTACTTGTAATTCTTACAAATTACAAATTCTTCTTGAAAAAGTAATCCATTAGAAATAACGAAATTGCTTCTTTTTAAATTACATTACTTATTATTTCCTGGAAAAAATAATGAATTACTAATTAATAATGAGTTCTTTCTTTAATTACTTATTTAATTACTTATTACTTATTGTTTTTACTTTAATACTTGTTGTAATAATTACTTGTTTTTATTTACTTTATTCATTGCTTTCTGGAAAATGTAATTATTACAAATGACTGCTCGCTTATTTTTAATTACTTTCCCATTACTTCCTTGACAACATAATCAATTACAAATTACTAATTACTTTTTAAAAATGATGTTACTCATTACTTCCTGGAAAAGTAATTCTTACAAATTACTATTTTTTTTTATTACTTTGCTTATTACTTCCTTGAAAAAGTAATCCATTACAAATTACTAATTACTTACTTTCAATTTCTGTACTCATTACTTCCTGTAAGAAAGTAATCCATTAGATATGACTAATTACTTTTATTATTTTACTTATTTTCCCATCAGTTGGTGGAAGTAGAGGCGGTTTGTTGGAAGCGCTTTTGGAATAATTTATCTTCCGCTCAGAAACATAAATAACACAAACTGTAATGCATTACTTTGTACCACGTTACCCGCATCATCACTAACCAGAAGGATGTCTGCATACTTTTGGCCATACAGTGTATGGATAATGATGTAATAATGGAACCAGGATTGTGTTTTATTTAGCGATGATCTCACCAGACGCAGGTCATCCGTATGAGACAGCAGCTTTATGTAGCCTCCACCACAGTCCATCCGGTTCTGGAAGAAAACTTCATACCTGTGGAGAATTTTTTTGCTCATTACTCAGTCTTGCATTTGAGAGATGTCATTATCCAGAGCGTCTTACAGCTGGTCCAATCCAAACAGTGGCCTTATTTTCTAGTTTTATCCCTGCTGGCCCTGGTTGGGATTATCCTATGGGACACACAGGACACCCGTCCATCACTGGAAGGCCGGGCCGGGAAGGGTCGCTGCTGTCCCCTAACTCTCCCACAGACACCCGGGACTCACACCGGGTCAGCATGTTGGAACTGTGCCACCCAAACTACAAAATCAACAAAGTCATTTCTGCACATTATAATAAACTGTGTGATTGCTTTTTACTAAATTACGTATTACTTGTTGGAAAAAGTAATCTATTACAAATTACTAGATACTTATTTTTAATTACTTATTACTTTGTGGAAAAACATAACCCATTATAAATGACTAATTACTTCTTTTATAATTACTTATTACTTCCTGGAAAATGTTATCCATTACAAATTACTAATTGCTTATTTCTTAGATAACTTATTACTTGTTGGAAAAAGTAATGTATTACAAATTACTAATAACTGATTTTTAGATAACATTACTTGTTGGAAAAATTACTTCTTTTTTAATGACTTATTAATTCCTGGAAAAAATATTCCATTACAAATTACTACTTGCTTCTTTTTAATTACTGTACTCATTACTTCCTGGGAAAAGTAATCCATTACAAATTACTAATTACATATTTTATAATTAGTCATTACTCTCTATAAAAAGTAATCCATTACAAATTACTAATTACTTATTTTATAATGACTTATTACTTCCTGGAAAACATTATTCATTACAAATGCCTAATTACGTATTTTATAATTACTTATTACTTCTTGGGAAATGTTATCCATTAAGTCAAGTCAAGTCAAGTCAGATTTATTTATATAGCGCTTTTTACAATGGAGCATTGTCTCAAAGCAACTTTACAGGTTTAGATTATCTCCTAATAACTACGTCCAATCTCAAATTGAGCAAGCCTAGGGCGACAGTTGGCAAAGGAAAAACTCCCTAGTTCTAGGAAGAAACCTTGGGAGGACCAAGACTCAAAAAGGGACCCAACCTCCTTGGGCGGCGTAGATGATAAATCTAAGAGCGAACTAAAGTCATGGAGTCAAAGTTTTGAATAGAAATGTGAAGTATGCACATCGACATTAAGTGGCCGGTGGGGGGGTGGGTATGATGATAAAATCTAAGAAGCGAAACTAAAGTCATGGAGTCATGGTCGAATAAAATGTGAATTATGCACAGTGGAGCTCCATCAGATGTAACATCATGTGTAGGGCCGGAACTGCCGGAACACATCTTCGGAAGAAAACAGAAAAATGTAATTATGTTATGATTAAGAGCACAGTGTCTATTAACAATCACTGATGCCATGTCAATCACTGATGCCAAGTGTAGCATGAGACCCCGGCAGCATTAGCTATAGCAGCATAGCTAGAAGCTAGAAGAGGAGAACTGGTAGGAAACACAGCCAAGAGGGATCAACATGAGACATTGGCAACCCCACGAGCGGCAGAAGACAGCAACCCAACGTCTCTGATCACCATAAGACTCTTTGACTATGAACCCCCAGCTCTGCCCTTATTTCTAAGGCAAGGATGCATGAGTCAAGATCACGAGGACCGAAGCCTAGTTCAGCCAGACCGCCCACCCGACACTCCCGGCTAGCGGACAAGGCAGGCAGGCCAGACATGACTCCAGACATCCGGCCCCAGCAACCCAAACCATGCAACCTGGGTCTAAATCTAGTCAAAAGCCTGCGTAAAATAAGTAGCAGGTTTTTTTTTTGTCTTTGCCTAGACTTAAAACTTTGGAGGGTGTCTGAATTTCGAACGATAGTGGGAAGTTTATTTCCATAGTTGGTTTGGGGGGCCATGTATGAGAAGCCTTTTCCCCCCTGCTGTGACTTTTTTAATTCTAGGAACTAAAAGAAGTCCTGCCACCCTGTGAACTAAGTAGACGAGTTGGATTGTAAAACTCCTAAGAGGTCACTCAGATAATTGTGGGGCCAGCCATGTAGAGCTTTATAAGTTATAAGAAGTATTTTGTAATCAACTGCGGAATTTGACTGGTAACCAGTGCAGTGATGATAGAACAGGAGTGGATATGATCAAATTTTCTAGTTCGAGTTAGCACTCGGTGCAGCTTGTCATTCTGAAACTAAACTGAAGTTTATTTATAGATTTACTAGAGCATCCAGTAAGTAAGGCGTTACAGGTAATCCAACCTTGAGGTTATAACGCATGAACAAGTTTTTCTGCATCATTAAAAGAGAGAGATATTTCTAAGTTTAGCGATATTACGTAATTGAAAGAAAGCAATTCGAGTGATGCTGCTAATGTGCGCATCAAAGGAGAGATCTGAGTCAAGTGTGACCACCTAAGTTTTTTACAGACGGACTGGGCAATACTGGACAGCCATCTATATTTAGGATAGATGTAGCTAACCTGTCTCTCACAGCCTTGGGTCCCACTAATAGCACCTCAGGGTTTTATCTGAGTTAAGTAGGAGAAAATTAATAACATCCAATCTTTATTTCCTTTACACAGTCCTCGATTTTGTTGATTGTAAGGCTGTCATAGTTAGTTTTGCTGATATGTACAGCTGTGTATCATCTTGCATAGCAGTGGAATTAATGCCATGGTTTACGAATAACTTAGCCTAGTGGCCAGCATGTAACAGAGAGAATAAAAGCGGGCCAAGCACTGACCCCCTGAGGCACGCCATACTACTCTTCACTTTTGAGAGCTTAGATCTTAGATTATTTATATGAACAAACTGGTACCGGTCAGTTAAGTAGGATTTTAAACCAAGAAAGTGCTGATCCCTTAATACCTACAGTATGTTTCTAGTCTGTTTTTAGTAAAACATCATGATCTATATTGTCAAATGCTGCACTTAAATCTAACAGAACAAGAAAAGAAACAACACATCCCTTATCTGAGGACATTAACAAGTCATTTAGTACCCTAAGTAATTGCTGTTTCAGTACTATGAATGGGGGGGGGGGGGGGGGGGGGGGGGGGGGGGGGGGGGGGGAGGGCCTGAAGCCAGACTGAAATGTTTCATAAATTTTCATTCCTTTGGAGGTGACTACAGAGCTGGGCTGATAGACGGCTTTTTTCTAAGATTTTTTGGAAAGAAAACGGTAGATTTGAAATTTGGTCTATAATTAGATATCACACAAGGGTCAAGATTGGGCTTTTTTTTTAATCAGTGGTTGATAACGGCACAGACTTAAAGGATTCGGGCACATAACCTAAGGTAAGGATGAATTTAAAATAACTAACACTGGCTCTATAACACTAGGTAATACTTGTTTGAGTAGACGTGTAGGAATTGGATCTAACAAACATGTTGATGACTTAGACGAGCTGATCAGTGGCGGATAGTTCAGTATTAGTAATTGGGGTAAAAGATTCTAATCTTGATTTACGGCTAATTGAACAGATGTCTTCACTAGTGCTGCATCTGGAAGGTTGCTGAACAGTTTGGTGATGTGATGAGCACTGAGGTTTTTATGCCTAATGTTTTTCTCTATCTTATCAGTAAAGAAAGTCATGAAATCATTACTGTTAAAATTACACATAATGGGAGAGTCACTTTCTGTGGGGTTTTTTGTTAATTTGGAGACTGTATTTAAAGAGAAATCTTGGATTATTCTTATTTTTCTCTATGATTGAAGAGAAGTATGCAAGCTTTAGCTTTAGTGAGGGCATGCTTGTACTCTGCCATGCTGTCCCTCCAAGCAATCTTAAACACCTTCCATTTACTATGTCTCCACTTGCGCTCTAAAATGCCGTGTTCTTTGCTTTAAGGTACGGGTGTGGTCATTATACCATGGTGCTAGCCTTAGCCTTTTTTCCCTAATACGTTTGACCCTAGCAGGGGCAGTCGTGTCCAGGGTTGAGGAGCGAAGCAACACATTCTAATTGCTCATTTACACACTCAAGATGATTTATCTCCGTAGGTGTATTAAATTTAAAGCCTGGTAGGTTTTTAATAAACGCAGCTGGAGTAGCAGATGTGATAGTGCGCTGGTGTGATAACGAGGCAGAAGGATTTTATTTATTAGAGATAGCTCAAATACTAAAAGATAGTGATCTGAAATCGAATCACTTTGCGGGAAAACATCAAAGTTTTTATCTATATTGATACCAAATTGTTAATATTAGATCTAAAGTTGTATGATTACAGCGGTGGGTTTGGTCCCATCACATTCTGAGTGATTACCCATGGATTCTAAGATGGACTCGAAAGCAATTTTAAGTGGATCCTGCTCATTGTCAAAAGTGAATATTGGAAATCACCTTCAATTAAAGCCTTATCTGTTGACAGTAGTAAGCAGGAAAGAAAGTAGCAAATTCCTGAAGGAAATTCTGAATAGGGACCAGGCGGGCGGTAGTGGTAAATAGTGATAAGCTGAAAAGAGTGTGGTTTTGACTTCCATAACGATGGATCAGTCACATTAAGAATCAGTATTTCAAAGAATTAGCCTGTAATGGGATTTAGCTGTAACCACCTAACTCTTTGTCAAAAATTGTGGCTATGCCTCCCCCCCGACCATTAGGACGAGGGCGACTAGCATGACTGTATCCAGGAGGTGAGGCTTCATTTAAGGCTAAATATTCATCAGGTCTAATCCAAGTCTCAGTGAGACACAGAGCGTGTAAGCGTTTATCAGTGATCATTTCATTTACAATCACTGCTTTGTTTGTAAGTGATCTAATGTTAAGTAGTCCTAGCTTTAGTCTAATGTTGTTATTTCTTTTGCAGCTATCTGTGTTTATTCTAATGAGGTTATTAAAACAGACTTTTTGAGAGCGTTTACGTTTAGCGCAGATGCGGGTAACAGACACAGTTTCAATAATGTGGGTTCTGTTACAAATTACTAACTGCTTATTTCTGAGATAACTTATTACTTGTTGGAAAAAGTAACCTATTACAAATTACTACTTGCTTCTTTTTAATTACTGTACTCATTACTTCCTGGGAAAAGTAATCCATCACAAATTACTAATTACATCTTTTGTCATTAGTCATTACTCCCTGTAAAAAGTAATTCATTACAAATGACTAATTACTTATTTTATAATTACTTATTACTTCCTGGAAAACATAATAAATTACAAATTACTAATTGCTTATTTCTTAGATAATTTATTACTTGTTGGAAAAAGTAGCCTATTACAAATGACTAATAACTTATTTTTAGATAACATTACTTGTTGGAAAAATTACTTCTTTTTTAATTCCTGCAAAAAATATTCCATTACAAATTGCTACTTGCTTCTTTTTAATTACTGTACTCATTACTTCCTGGGAAAAGTAATCCATTACAAATTACTAATTACATCTTTTTTAATTAGTCATTATTCCCTGTAAAAAGTAACTCATTACAAATTACTTATTTTATAATTACTCATTACGTCTTGGAAAATGTAATCCATTACAAATTACTAAATGGTTATTTTATAGGTAACTTATTACTTGTTGGAAAAAATAATCCATTACAAATTACTAATTACTTATTTTTTGGAAAATGTATCACTTATTGGAAAAAAATAATCTATTACACATTACTAATAGTTTTTTTAATTACTTATTACTTTCTGGAAAAAAATAACCCATTGCAAATTACTAATTACTTATTTTATAATTACTTATTACTTCCTGGAAAACATTATTCATTACAAATTACTAATTGCTTATTTCTGAGATAACTTATTACTTGTTGGAAAAAGTAACCTATTACAAATTACTAATTGCTTATTTTTTAGATAAATTATTACTTCCTAGAAAAAGTAATCCATTATAAACGACTAATTACTTCTTCTTTAATTGTTTATTACTGATATACATTAGTCTTAATGAACTGCACACATACTGCACAGTTGTCCTGATTCCTGTCGGGATGGATGAAGCAAAGCTTACTGGAGGATGAGAGGTTTGTCTCTGAAGTGATAGGCTGTGCTCAGGTACGCAGCGATGGCATGATGGCGACCTGGAGACTTCAGGACCAGGCCCTTATTCCCAGATAACATCGGATCTTCAGGTTCCTCGATCCTCCACTGTCCTAAGTAAAACACAAAGGAGCAACAGCCTTCACTTTATGCAGACGGACACACAAAGATCAAACCCAAAATCAAATGAAAGGCACTAGACAAGTTAATAACCTGTACGCATTTTCTGTAAATACTTATTATTTCATTCACCTGCGGTTACTGCACTGCTTAATCTAATTCAGGTTTATCAAAAATCTTTTGCACGTCAGATTTTTTGTTTACCTTTTTGATATGTGTTCAAATATACACTACTGTGCAAAAGTCTTAAGCCACCAGTAAGTTAGATATACTGTTGTTTTAGCAGCGTTATTATGACCATATTTCATTATTTCTCAGTCTCTTTATTGTAATACAACCAGTAAATACAGGACATTTGTACGCAGTATTAAAAACTGAAACAAATCAGATAAAACAGCTTTTAGAGGCTAAGTATTTAGTGTCACCTCCCCTTATACTTGAGCGATAGCAGCATCCGGGAGCTTCATCAGGATGCCAAGTTGAAGCTTGATCAGAAATGGTCTTTTTGGAAGGGCAGCAGCCAAGAAGCCACTTTTTTAGAAGGAACAGATAGCTCACAAACACTGGAGTGAAGATCAATGATCAATGAAGCTCACCGTCATATTTATGAACGTCCACATCGCCTTCTTTTACTGATTTGGACAGGACCCATTTCCTTCAGCATGAATCCAGAGGTGAGAGGAAAGATGTAAACATGAATCAGTTAAATATGACTCAAAAACATAGAGTGCTGACACAGAGCTTTAAACACGATTTAATACAAGACAACCTGAGTAAACACAAAATACAGTTTTTTATAACACAAAGGCAAAAAAAATCACAAAATATCAGTAACAAGAAAAAAGTGGTACCTGTCCAAAGGGTCTGCGTCAAATGTTTCTGCAAAGTAGGCCTGGTCTGAAGCGGTGGCCGCTCTGGAAATGTCCTAACAGGTAAAAGAAGGTAAGAGGAGTAAATTAGACTTAAGATCTGAGTAACTAGGGCTATAATAAAGACTAATTACAGATCTAAAGCCTCTGATACTGAACTACTAATCAGAAGGTTATATCAGAAGCGATTGGGTGGCTCGGCAGAAAATCACCAGCTCAATGGCAAAGCTCTGGAAAAGATCATCTGCTGACTAAATGTACATGTTTAACACATAGAAAATAATAATAATAATAATAATAATAATAATAATAATTATTATTATTATTATTATTATTATTATTATTATTAATCTGCAGCACTGACCTGATCCTCTCTGGTTGAAACGAAGGTCAGATAGAAGCAGAGAGCACCGAGCGCCCCCTGTCGGATCAACATTGTACTGTTTGATAAACGAAGGCTGTGGTTCCACTCGGTGGTTCTGCTCTAATTAAATGTAGTGATTGAGGAATCTCTTATTTCTTGGTCTCTATTTGTTTATAACATCAGCACTGCAGCTAAACGCGAAGTCAATCCAAACCACAGAGTCGGTTCTGTTTGGTCATGTCGCCCTGGAGCAGCAGAAGCTTCCTGAATCCTGCAGGTTGTTAATATTGGTGGACTTTGATCAGTAACACATTTACAGAAATAAAGCTTGATTGGTGTTAACCAGCAGGCCTTTCGCTAATGTACGGGACTTTTAAAAAGGGGGAAAACAGGTCCATTGAATGAAACATAACATTTCCACATCTCCACAATCTCAGAAACTGATACCAAATGCAACGTTGCGGAAATATGTCACATTTTAAGTTTAAGTTTCTTTCCTGCAGGTAACCCAGCTTTAAAAACAGCAAAGATCAGCATATGTTGTGTTTTTGTTATGGTGGTAAACCATAACCAGCAAGACTATTCAAGTTCACCAGTTAAACCTTCACCAAACTAGCTTAAATCATCTTGGACTTACAGTATACGGAACATGGAACTCGTTTGGTCTTGCAAACTGAATATATGCTTCTTTTTTAAGCAGGGAAGTTCGTATCCAGTGCTTCGAATGGGAGAATCGACTCTTTTCTGAATCGACACTCAATTCCCTGTGGCCGGAAAAGTGAATCGACTCTATTGTTATTAGAGTTGATTTCGGTTCTGTCTTATGTTTTTTCCTGTATATTTGATGATATTGTAACTATGACCGAGGTCAATCTCAACTTACTGTTACCTAAATTATTTCAGATGTTAATTGTTAGTGAAAATTGGTATTTTTTTGGCAATTCATTAGAATGTGAATTAAGTTTCATTAGAATGTAAGTTTAATTAAGAATTAACAACAAGCAAATTGCACCCGTTTAGCGGAACAATTAAGAATCGACCCTTTTCAGACTCGACTCTATTTTTCATGTTTTGCACATAGAGAATCGACTCTTGTAGATTCGACTCTTTGAGCTGAATCAATTTTCCCAGCGCTTTGGTGTCGACTCTTTCTCCCCCTATGTTTAAAACGAGAATTGACTCCTTTCTTAGAGTCGACTCTTGGCACTAGTTCTAGTCTACGCGTTGGACTTGTATTATGAAGGCGCGGTTAGCATCGCTGGCTGTGCTAACTGAGTTGTATCGGTGTAGCGGCACTAAACAGAGGCGGGAGGATCTGTGTGTGTGAGGCGGTGAGATTTTTTTTTCAGTCACATCTTTAATAGTGAATTTAATCGGTGTGAGGGTTGTGGTTGTTCAGACTGGCGTAAAGTGAATCAAAACAACGGAAAACTTTTTCACGGATTTAGCTAAGGAGCTAATTGCTCGGCGCTTGGGAGAACAAATCTGGGTGTTTAGCTTAGGTGGCTAAAGCTAACTTAGCTTAAGAGTTTATGGTGCGGTTTGGAGAATTAAGTCCGCGTTATATTTCGAAATACACTTCCAGTAAATGTAACGTTAAGCATTTAACAGTATTTGGTGGCCTAAGCAAATGTTTAAAATTGAGAATATGGAATAGGTCCGTAGCTAATGGCTGTAAGCGCGCTAATGTTCGTGAAACTCCGTCCAGTTTCGTCTCGCAAGTCAGATTTTGGACTAAAACTCCCAGGTATTAAGAGTTAAGTCGGATTTTACATAACTGTATTATAGTTTTTGGGCGAAACAGCCTTAAAACGTTATGTTTCTGTTATCCTTCCTGTACTGACATTTCCTTCCGCCGATGACAATGAAAACAATCACGGTGCATTGTTTAAAATCCGGTAGATGTATGTGCTAAATTAGTTTCTCCTTCACTAAACTTTCCAGTTGATCATTAACTATATTGCTATTTAATGTTATTAGTAATCAATGTACCTGTATTCGTACTTTACATGAGAAGCCTGGCAGTAATTACAAAGGTCCGAAGGTCATGAAAACTCCAGTATTATAGTCAAAAACTGAACTGTTTTTGCAGTTTGAACTTTAAATGAAATAATAATAATACAGTAATAATTAAATGCAATGAGGCCACAGTCAGTCCTTAAATATTTAGGAAATTAGTCAAGAATCTGTACTCCTGTGAGGGTGCAGTAGATGAGGTGCAGGAAAAGAAGATCCAAGTCCTGGCACTGCCAAGTTGCCACAGTTGGGACTTTGAGCAAGACACTTAACCATCAGGTGTTTGGGGTGTAACCTGGAAAACTGTATGAGGTGTAAGTCGCTTTGGAGAAGAGCATATACTCCCGGGCAAAAAATGGGGCAAACCCAAAATGGCAAAATCAGTGCTGTTCCATTTCCCAATTAGTTTGGATTTAGTGTGAGGCCACTTGTTCTCTCCAGGGTCCAAATCTGGACTTGGACTAGAAGTTCAGGATCTAAAAGCCTCTGAAATAATTCAGTAAGCAAACAAACACTTCCAGATATTAGTCAACCGATATTTAGAGTGCAGGGTGTGCGATGTCTGATATATAATGCTGATGTGCTGAATTTATGAATGTACTGTCTCTGTTTGCACTCTGTCTTTTTATAAAGAGAATGTTTTATCGCACTTTACAAAGCATTTATTACCAGATAACCACCACATATTGTTTCTGGGAATAAAAAAGAAAATGTGTAAATATTTGCAAAACATAAACAGTTAGAGTAGCAGCATCTTTTTAGTTATAATCCCAGTCCCAGTTAAGAGAAGCAGGTTTTAATGCTGGAAGCAAAGTTTTTATCTTTTCATAAACGGCCCCGCCCTCACTGAATGTTCTCTCAGCATCTCTTTGTTTTCAGTCGCTCAGTAGTTCCAGTTTCTGACTTGTAATGCAGGAAAACAACATTTCTCGGCATTTTCCCCACTATTTTTGAATATCAGCCTCGTGAGTGCCGATGTCAGCCGGTGGCGGTTATCTCCAAATGGCATTAATTGGCCGGCCGATTAATCGGTCTATCACAAGTTTAGCTGTAATGTTCAGTCTTATTTGGAAATTAAAATAAACTCGGCTCTAACTGGTAATCTGAAGTAAAAAGATTAGAGAAATAAAGATCAAGTACAGTTCTAACAAAAATTCCACTATGCTTTCCACACCTTGTTCTCAAGGTTCGATTCTGAGCTGTGCTTACGAGCCTTTTAACCCATAGTTTTCTTCTTGGCACTCAGCTTCCATAGTCGACCTGAATTTTGCACTGTCCAAATGGTTATTGTTTAAATTCAATTTTTGCGCCAATCTTTCAGCCCCAGGAAGACAAAAAATGAAATTTTAGACTGGAAAAAGGCCAGCTGGGTTCAAATCTAGCAAACAGTGAACAAACGGAAGCTTAGCGAGCCAAGGTTTGAACATAAACAAACTGAAAGCGTCTGGTTGGACGGATTAAGACGAGGGTTTTAAATAGCAGATAATGAGATTAAGGAAATGTGGAACAGCAGCGAGGAATTGGGATGGAATGTGGAAATGGAGGCAGCATTTGATTCACGATGCCGAGTTCGTGATTCGATTTTCTCATGATTATCTATTTTACATTCAGTAAAAGATTCCTTTTTTATTTCCGAGTAAACAATGCAAAACAAGGCACAATTTCTTAAGTTTTTAAGTCTTCTGCAATTAAAAGAAATGACAAGAGATTTGAAATTGTAAACAAAATGTTCTATTGTAGCTTCACCGTATCTTAAATAACTGGGTCAAAACAAAATAACAATTCAAAATAATGTATTTCTCTTGTGTAAACATTTAATCCCTTGCATTTAAAAGAATTGCAAGGACATTTAAAAACTGCTGCTGGAACAAAATGTACTATGGTACCGGTTCCACCAAACTTCTAACGAAGTGCAGCCTTAAATTGGAACTTAAAGCAAACAATAGGGATGCACCGGTGCCACTTTTTTCCTTCCGATACCTGATGTTCAAGTATCTGCTGATACCGAGTACCGATACCAGCTCTACCTAAACAAACTCCTCGATCATTGTAAATCCTGATATTTATAGCGTTCCACTTTTTATAGATCGGTGTGCCTTTTATTTTGGTAAAAACAAATAAGATATAATAAGCTTGAGGTAATAATATTTACTGGTTTGAAAAGTTTTAGAGCCATGAAAAATACTTGGGTTAACCTTCATCTAGTGGCAGGCGGGTGCGTTAGGAAATCTCCATGGGGTCGTCTCTAGAGACGTTAAAACATGAGATCGGTATCAGCAGTAATCATAGCAATAGTTAAAGGAATGCTTTCATTTTTGCTTCCAGTTTTCAGTTCAGTGTGTCATATTTCGGTTTCAGCCAAAAGCTTTCCTTTTTTTTCCCACCTAAATATGCGTGCTGTGCCCGGTACTTAGTTGTCGTGTCCTGCAGGTGTCCCTGCCTGTGAGGCCTAAAGAAGGATGCAGACGATAAAGTGCGTCGTGGTCGGGGACGGGGCGGTGGGGAAAACGTGCCTCCTGATCTCCTACACCACCAACGCCTTCCCCGAGGAGTACATCCCCACCGTGTTCGACAACTACAGCGCCCAGATGAGCGTGGACGGGCGCACGGTGAGCCTGAACCTGTGGGACACGGCGGGCCAGGAGGAGTACGACCGGCTGCGCACGCTGTCCTACCCGCAGACCAACGTCTTCATCATCTGCTTCTCCATCGGCAGCCCGTCGTCCTACGCCAACGTGCGGCACAAGTGGCACCCCGAGGTGTCGCACCACTGCCCCAGCGTGCCCGTGCTGCTGGTGGGAACCAAGCGCGACCTGCGCAACGACGGCGAGACGGTCAAGAAGCTGAAGGAGCAGAGCCTGGCGCCCACCACCCAGCAGCAGGGCAACGCGCTGGCCAAGCAGATCAACGCCGTCAAGTACCTGGAATGCTCCGCCCTGCTCCAGCAGGGCGTCCGGGAAGTGTTTGCCGAGGCCGTGCGCGCCGTCCTCTACCCCGTCGCCAAAAAGAATTCCAAAAAGTGCGTCCTCTTGTAGGCCGGAGACTCGGAAGGAGACTGACTCGTAGCGCTCCGCGGACAGCCGGACGATCCTGGTGTTAATAGCCATCTTCTTCTGTTTTTAACCACTCTGGGTGTTTTTGGCTCCCTGATTTTTTTCCTGCAAGCACCAAAGTTAGAACTGAATTGATTTTAAAACCACTCTCCATTGAACGCCAAGACTCGCACTTACCTCCCTCACGGCCACGCAAGACGGAAATACTCCAGCGAGGAGATCGGGATCTGCGCTCGAGGACGGTGCCGATGTTTACTCAAGCAGCCTCCTGTGGCCAAAAATATGTAACCTCATTTCCACAGTGCCTGAAAGTTGAGCTCAGTCTCTCCTAATACCAGGGGATTAGCCTTAGCTTTGCCTCGTACGTTCCAAGAGCTGCTTTTATACCTTCCCGCTAGAGAATGAGAACTTTTCCTGACGCCGCCTTGTTTTCATATGAATTGTATTTTACTATTACAGGTCCTTATTACCGCGGTTGTATTTCGCGTTTTGTAAAATGGACAGGTTCCCAACCGGCAGGTACCTCGCGAGTTCCGAAAACGCCCCTACAGGTAGTCCCCAATTTAGGATCGGTATACGTTGCGGCAAAGTTGTGTTTGTCATAAATATGTAGTGCAGCCTGTATGTCAGTGTGGGGTGGGTGTTGGAAAGGACTTCACGATACGATTATGTCATGATACATTGCGATATTGCACGTTATTCACTAAGAATATGAAAACCGCCGAAATGCAAGTTACAATGTACGATTCTTAATAATTCAGCGAGAATAATCTAGGGGAGCGGAGATTAAAAACTTCTTTCTTAATTCAAAAAATCGATATTTTGATCTGAAAATAAATATTGTAATATTGCTGTATCGATTTTTCAGGACAGCCCTATATCATAGTGTCCTGCTTAAAACCCTAACGTTAATCTGCAGCTTATTTAGTAATAAAGCATTGTGTCCCTGATCTGTTGAATAATGTGAAGGCGAGAGTGGCGAGCATATCGCTTAAAATCCAGAGCACTGGTTCTGCGCAGAGCGTCTCTGCGTGTATTATCAGGCTCCTATCCGAAAGTCAAAACGTAAACGGGGGCTACCTGTATCAGATCTTCTTAGAAAGTGTTCTAAAATAAACCAAACAGTAACTGACATTCCAGCTTTTAATAGTGATCGCTGTAAGGAAAAGGAAAGTTAAGGTCGGCTTCGTAGTATTGAATTTCAACCAGCATTGTTCCAGTTGGTACCGATCTAACAAGGAGCAGCGACTGAGAGGCTTCAGTTCGCTGTGCTTACAAAAAAACCCAAACATGCGCTCATGCAAGTCTTACACGTTAAATGAGGACCAAAGATTTTCAATATTGCAACCTTCAACAGGATGCTTAAAATCTGTTCAAGCCTTGGAAACCTCGACCTAAATGGACTTAGATTGGGGTTTTCCCAGACGTGGGGTCCTGGTTTTGTCCAGACGGGGCTTCACAGCTTTCTCAAGCCCTCTGATAGTGGCTGCATAAAATCTGAAGGTTAATCTAAAGGAACTCCGGGCTGAGATTTGGCAGGTTTAATCAGATGTATAACTTTAGGAGTTAAAACAGTTTGGGTAGGTCGAGGTGAACGGACGCGTGTTATGTTGAGAAGAAAAGAAGGAGCGCTGATATTTTTCGTCATTTTCCCTGTTCCCTCACTTTTGCGTGAGTCCGCTCGAAAGAGGTGCCTTTCGGACGATGCCGGGTACGCCACAGGTATACTCTGTACATAAATAAACCCGTGCCTTGAACGTTAAAACTGGTTTCAGAGGTTGGGAACCTCTGCCAGGCTGTGACGTCCTCCATCAGCTGCGTGACCGGACCTGCCCCGCCCTGCCAGAGACAGTCCAGAGTCCAAGGTCCCTCATTCCCGCCTACCGGTTAGATTTAAGCCCGGTAACTGACACCTATACGCCCGGTCTTGTCTCGCCATGTTCATTAAGTGCCTGACTCATCAGATTCGCCCAAAGCCTTAATAGTAAACTGCCTCCTGACACGGCTACGAGCCGGCGCGCACAGGCCAGAGTT
The DNA here is from genome assembly GCA_025084515.1 of Ancistrus triradiatus. Taxonomy (NCBI): domain Eukaryota; kingdom Metazoa; phylum Chordata; class Actinopteri; order Siluriformes; family Loricariidae; genus Ancistrus; species Ancistrus triradiatus. The sequence continues at coordinate 373,640 of JAJAGP010000045.1, read as the reverse complement.
AAGCCGTGACGGTGAACGAAGCGTTTGTCCGACGTGCTCGAGCGCAGGCATGTGTGTGTTTGCGTTCGTGTGCGTCCGCCTCACTCCGGCCCCGTGTGATTCACTCTGAATGGCTGTTTCACAGCGCAGCTCTGACTCAGCACCAGGCGTCCGTTCCGTACGGCGAAATCCGGCGCTCAAGTCCTTAAAACAGCCGACTCCAAATATTGTGTTCGCACGCACTGATGAGGCGTTCTCACATTCCCAGGTTTCAGCGCCGATCTGCTTATGTAAACAGCATGAGTAATGGCTAAAATTAACGCTTCTTGGTGATTCATCACCGCATGTAAGCTGTTTGCTAAATGTCTGAAAAGCAGCTAAAAAACCTTGCGATGGAGCGGGCGTGGCTGTGATGGGAATAATCGCGTAAATTATCAAATTGTTTCCGGTTCCAAAGTCAAAGCTTTTATGGAGGCCTCGCTCTCACAGAAAGATGTAAGATTCTAAACGTGGACATCACACTTTACTATTAAGTAGTAAATTCTTCAATTCCTCGAGTATATATGCCGTTTAAGAACGTGTTTGATAGCCCTTCATTCCGGGGTTGCCAGATCCAACGAGGACAAAAACAAGCCATTTGTTTAGAATATGCCTACCTGGCAACCGTGCGCAGACTGAAAACCGGTAACTGGTTTCAATCAGTTTTATCAGTCTGATTTCTAAATCAATTATGCTGTTTACGTGACAGGTTGAAGAGTCACATAACTGCAGAGATTCGTTTGTAATCAGATGAAGGGCATGTGAGCGCACTCATGGTTAGATGGTTTATTTTGGGTATTGTAGAAATCACGAAATGCTTGTAATAGGTAAGCTAAAGTAAGTGCATCCTCCGTTTGGCCATCTTGGCCACTCAGCCACTTTTCTCCACGAATCCTCCGACCCTGACGCCCTTTACGACCTTCCTGTTGACTTTCTAGTGAAACCAGTTCTTTCTTGTTAGGGAGCGTGAGTCATTTCAAAGGAACTGGCACCAAAAACTGACATGATCTAATGAAAATACACTCAACCTGCGTTCTGTCGTGTTTGGGCGGAGCACTAAAGGAGCTGCGAACGCCCACTCCTGCTTTAGAGCGACGCTTCTGTGATCATCATGATTCAGATTTGTGCTCTTCTGCCCTGCAAAAAACACACACACACACACACATGTATATACAGGACAGGAAATAAAAACACAGCAGCGGAAAAAACTGACAACAAATATGTATGCTTTGTGTGAACTCGGGTGTAAAAAGAATTGAGAACTGTTGAAGTGTCACGTTTGCTTTTGGGAAGACGACCAATCGGACGTTTAAAGGAGGCAGGGTCTCTGCGTGTAGTCGATGCTGTAATATGTGGTTCATGATTCCAAGACGCATGCAAATTAAAGTTTTAAAGTGAGGAAACGAGCAATAATTGTTGAGACAGTCTGGTGTCTGGTTTGACCCGTGGCGTTTGTTAAAGTCGTCTTCCAGAAGAAGAAGCGTTTTATCGTGACTTTCTGTGACCTGAATAGAACGTTAATTGGTAATTAATGTAATTAGGGCTGTATTTATGCAGTCCTGGGATGATTGCAGCGTCACAAACATCGTGGATCTGTTTAAGCACAGGTTAAGGTCTGAATGCAAGCGATTGAACCTCACAGAAATCCTCTGGGCTTCCAAAAGACCGCTTTAAAGTAAGAGAAAGCGGCATTGAACACGCCCGTGCACAACTCGCTGCATCTTAGCAGGAGCTTTCAAACGCCTTGTGGTTAGGATGTTTGCTGTCGCTTTTCACCTCTAATCAGTTGCAAAACAGCTGCACTTTTGCGAGATCTCACCTTGCGCCAGATGCAAAAACTGCAAAGCTTTAAAGCATCGTAACGAATGCGGTGGCTTCACCAGGTCTAAAAGTGCTCAGAGCTTTTTTTTTTTTTGTTTATATTCGTTTTTTTTCTTCTGCAAAATCTTACCAAAGAGTGCCTTTGGATGCAAAACTGAGAAAGAGAACCTGATTTAATAGGCTATGATTTATTTTTAAGAGTAATAACCGTACATTTCTCGTTTTATGCTTTATCGCTCGTCTGTATCGGAACGAATCCTTACCAGTCGTGACTCAAAGCTTCGCTCGTTCGGTTTTAATTAGTAAGATCGCGTATGCGAAGGGGAAAAGCCCCGAAAAAGCTACGTCGAGCGTCTCTAATTACTCCGAACGAACGCGAGGGCGAACGTTTCTCATAATTTCTTTTTTCGCGCCTTTCTCTGCGCAGACGGGGCCCCACGCCGCCTCCTGTCTGCCTGCTTTGGTGTATGGTACTACATTTATACACTGGGAACTTGATTTTTTGTTTTGTTTTTTTTTGTTTTTCAAAATTCATTTTATAACAAAAACATTTGTATAAATGAACTAACAGTGTAATGATTTTAAATTATGCTAAATAAAACCATAAATGACACGCCTGTGAGCGGAGCCTTCACTCTGATGTTTCTGGAGAAGTAACAGAAAGCACAGCTGCCGCTCTGGCGCGCCAAATGAAGTGATTTTCTGATGAAGTAGCGAGAGGAAACGATTCAGAGATTGGCAGCTTGGCAGGCAGTGGTTGTCGGGACGTGTGTGTGTGTGTGTGTGTGTGAGAGAGAGAAAGCACGAGATTGTGGTGTTATTTAAGCAGGTTTCCGTTGCACTGGTGCAAAAAGCCACAGCAAAGGCGCAGATGCGCGTCAGAGCGGCAGAACACGCCCAGCACTTGGGTGCAGAGGTTTGACTTTCGAATAGGACTCGAACCGAAGTAGGCCTTTCAGAATAAGGTTTGGAAAATGAATGGTCTGAATCTGAGGCGAGTGCTGAAGCTTTGTTGCTGTGCCTCTAGTATGACGGTGGTAAAAAGTCAATTTCATCCTGGATTTGTTACAGGCACTACATTTCCCATAATGCCCCAGCATCGATTGATCTGCTGACGCTTTCGTTTTATGTGGAGTAATGAGCATCTGCAAATATCTATTTAGTGTTTAACAGGCTTAGTCTGATCCTCCGTTATGCACTGTATAAATGGAGGTGGGTATCGGAAAGGACGTCACGATAAGATCATATCACGATACATTGCGATATTTCACATAGTTTACTGAAAATATAAAAAGGAACCTGGGGATAAGTGACTCAAAGAATTGCTCAAAAAGTCTTGAGTAGAATGTGTGTAGTGAACGTGGCATGTTCTCTTAGTACAGCTCTAGACTCGGAAAGCTCTAGACTCATTCCATCACTCAGATCTAGAGCAGTCCGTTCAGGTTTAGTTTCAGTAAAAGCAGCCTGATACCATCTGGTAGGTGGTTCGAGGAAATCTAGTTGTGTGTCACAGTGCAGCAGCAGTGATAAGACAAGCCGTATGACCTCATGGCTGAACCCTGTGTTTGTGTTCAGATGGAACAGAACCGGACCGAGTGCGGAGCCCTGGGGAGCTCCTTTTGTACCGTGTTGAAATGGACCCTCTCCAGGCCCTGTTAGTAGGATATATGTTGTAGATAGGAAGGAACTTGAGGTCAGGACAGAAGAGAATCAGCCAGCCAGGACATAAGGAGATAAGGATCTGGTGATTGATAGTATCTGAGTCAGCAGACAGGTTCTTCACACAGCAGGAGGAATGTGTTAAGGTGAGTCGTTCATTCCGTGCTTACTGAACTAAGCGTTCCCGAGGCCATCGATAAGCAGGGTTGCAAAATCAGTCATCATTAAAAAAAAAAAACGTTTTCTCCCTGGTCAGGGTTTGCGATTCTCTGCGTTTTTGTCTCATTCGAACCAGTGCTGTTGCATTTCTAAACAAACTTAACAGCCTCTGCAGGGAGCAAACTAAATACGACACTTTAATAAACCACTAACGCCGTGGAAAGCTTTGTTTAAAAGCCTTTTCACACAAAAACGCACGTATATTAACGCCGTCCTAATTTCTGCATTGTTAAAATCAGGCTGACCAATCAGAGCTCGGTTACGGGGCAGAACAGCTCATAGAGCTTATAGGACGAGCCACAGGCTGCCTCTAAACACATGGATATTAAAAGATCTGGTGGAATAGAACTGAAAAGTTGGAGAATGATGGTGAAGTAGCAAAAGTATTTAAATAAAACCATCCTCCGGCAAGAAGCTACGACGGTTCTGTGGTGGGTTCTTCCAGCAGGATTCACACAAATTAGATCAATAAGCACCGATCTAATCTGACATGGCCGTTTATCCCCTGGTCGAACCCTCATTGAGAAGCTGAAGGAAGAGCCCAGGACTGCGGAGCATCTGGAGAGATTCTGAATTTCCACTAGATGGCAATAAAGCGTTAGTATGCAACGGTCAACTTCTTTTCATTTGTTAATCGACATCCATTCTTGCATTTCAGGCAACACGTTCTAAAAAGGGTGGGACGGGACAATTCAGTAATGAGGTAAAAAAACTAAATAGTGATGAGATTTCAAACAGGTGATTATAATCATGATTTGGTACAATGGTATTCGTGAAATGGTGAGTCTGTGAGGAGCAAAGATGGGCAGAGGATCTCCAGTTCATCATCGAATGTGTGGGAAAATTATTAAAATCTTTAAAAACAATGTTCGTGAAAGAAAGACTGGAAGGGATTTCCATATCTCTCCTCTACAGTGCGTAATGTCATTAAATGATTCAGAATCTGGATTAAGTTCAGTGTAAAGGGTAAGTGCACAAGCCTAAACCAGAGAGGGGTGATCTCCGCTCCCTCAGGCGGCACTGCATCAAGAACCGTCATTCATCAATAGCTGGTAGAACCACATGGACAAGGGATTCCTTTATCAAGCTCTACAATACAGAGTTACATTCACAAATACCACTTAAAACGTTACTGTGCTAAAAAGAAGCCTTATGTTATAACCATGTCCAGAAGGGGCGTTGGCTTCTCTGGGCTCGGACGCAGAAGTGGAAATGGATCAACACAGCCCCGTAGCACCAGGGATTAAACAAATGTAGATGCAGCGTTTCCTTCCTGCTGCATCGACTACACTATCGGTGCAGGTGATGTTCTGTTTATCATTAATCACTCTCAGAATCATCGCTCTAAATAAACGGATGAACTTTAAGCCTTGCGTGTAACACACACTCGAGTTGTTTATCTCTCGAGGATTATTGGTGCCAAAGAGTGCAATTACTTCAAGTGCGTCGTCCTGATGAAACTGGAGAAATCTGAGTGGGAGGAAACAGTGCTCCTTCTATCTCGGTTCTGACTGAGGCCAGGTGCATATTGATGGGTCTGTTATGAATCCAGACGCAGTGATTAGCTTCATCTAACCATAAGAGAAGATCATGTTCAGGGTGATGCAAATGAATCTCATTAACGTAGAGTAGCAGTAGGTGTAGGAGTAAGCGCTTGTGTAACCGCTCATACAGCATGGTAGATATCAGTTTACTTTCTTCAGCCTGGACCATCAGGGATTAATCTAATCTTAAATTAGGCATATCGGCATTATTTCGTTCATCAGTTTAGGATCTTGAGTCCTTGGCGGGAAGTTGAATGATGGACCTGATGCTTTTGTTTGACAGAAGCCAAAAATGCATTAATTAGGCCATAATAATGAAACAGTTAATACGAGTGGTATTATTTATTTCATCCCTTGCAAGAACAGTGTACAGTATTGTGCAAAAGTCTTAGGCCACCATTAGATTTGCTGTTTCAGCAATACAATAATGACCCTATCTAACACACTTTTGCCGATTTAGCCTTTTTACCCCGTTCCCCTTCCGAAAAAGTGGTTTCGTGGCTGCTACCCTTCCAGAAAGATTCCTGATCAAGCTTCTTCAGACTGTAGGAGGAACGACTTGGCATGAAGATGAAGCTCCCAGATGCAGCATTGCTCAAAAGGGATTACTCACCACTGTAGCCTATAGAAGCTGGTTTTTTCTGATTGTTTTCACGTTTTCATACTGAATACAGAAACAATCCTGTATTTAAAGAGATAATAAAATGACTAATATGTGGTCGTTATATCGTTGCTAAAACAATGATGTATCTAATCTAATGGTGACCTAAGACTTTTGCACAGTACATTTACAGCATTTAGCAGACGCCCTTATCCAGACCGACTCACAATTGGTACAGTCTTACAATCCAAGCAATTGCGGATTAAGGGTCTTGCTCAAGGGCCCAACAGTGGCAGCTTGGCAGAGGTGGGATTTGAACCTAGGACCTTTTGGTCCATAGTCCAGTAGCTTAACTGCTAGGCTACCACAGTCCAGCAAAGCCCACATTTGCAGAAACCCGGGAAACAGTACTATATTACCACAGCTAGAACACAGTCCACTTTAGTCACTTATGGGCCAGTTATGGCAATGCCAAGTGCATTGTGGGCCCATTTGTCCCAACTGTTGCGAGCCATCATTGGCGACATTTGGGCAGCATTTGGATTTTGGGCCCAGTGTGGCCCAGATTCAGTTGAAGCCACTGTTATTGCAGTGGTAACAGCCAGAACTGGTCCAGAACTCATTTGCATCAGGGTCCTTCCAGAAAATGAATCCAGTTTGTTTGCTTCATTAAACCTGTGCCTGGTTTCCTCTCATGCGGTTTCCTTGCGAACGTTTCGTGGCAGACGCTGGAACAGCATACGGTTCCTCGGTGCCGTAGTATCTCAGAAGCTTGAGTAATCAAATCAGAGGCGATCGAGTGCACAGATGCTAACGAATCTCCTCTGAGAAAGCCACCGCCGACGGACTTATGGAATCAGAGCGGCCGCCGTGTTTATTCCTGTTCCTCTGTACGGCGCACGCCCACGCCATTTATAGTCTCATTAGTTTTATGTTCACATTTCAATCAGCGACAAGAGCACAGAGAACCAGCTGTGGCCTCCCGGGACCTTCTGCATAGCGTGGAGGCGGAGATCTGGAGCCTGTTGAATTACAGTCACTCAGCTGTTAATTGAGTCGGCGGCAAAAACAAGGGTCGCCTATCAATTTGACTTCAGATAGTAAGTGTGTGGAAGTTACATGTAGCAGGAGCTGGTCTGTTCTTTAGCATTTCAGCGTCAGTTCTGGGTCATCCTAACGTTCAATATAAAACGAACTTTAGTGTCTGGTCCACTACTGCCCCTATAATAGGCTATTCAGGCCTGGTTTTAATACCACTTGCAAATCTCCTCTGTTTTCTATGAGAGAGACGGAGAAATAATGATATATGGACATTATACCATTGCTAAAACAACAAATCTAATGGTGGCCTAAGACTTTGCACGTATTTTATGTATTAAAGGACCAGTTCTAGTCACCGACCCCCCCTGCTCCCCCTCAGCTCACCCAGCATACACACAGACCAAAAGAATAAAAGGATTCACTGCAAATCTTTATTGGCAAAGATTAACATAAATTTTAGCTTTTTCATTTTCTCTTGGGTTCATTGGGTTTTGACCCTTTTTTCATTTTTCTCTTGTCAAGACAGCTAAACCTTTAGCTTAAATGAAACATAAGCTCATTAAATATCTTTTTAAGTAATTTTATGTACATATTTTGCTATTATTATTTTATTTAAGATGTGAAATTGTAGTTTTACAGGCTCTCAGAGCAGACAAAGCCTCAGCTGTGATGTTTGGTGAACCATGGCCTTAAATCATCATTTATATCAGTTACATGTTTATGGATTTTAAGATGGTAAGACCATAATCTAAATACAGCGCAAAATCTTTTCTTTAATAAGTGAAAGTTTATAACCGTATTGGCAGATAATTGCTTGATTTGTGTATCTTTTTTCTTGATTCAGTTTTATTTCTCTTCTTTTTTGACACAGAATTTGTTGTAAAGGCTTTCTTGTAATTAGTATCTGACAGGAAGTGGATATTGTTAAAGGAAACGTCTTCCTGTGTGTGGTTGGGCTCACGTCCAAGCTGATTTCAGGCCTGCCGCTCGGTGTAAAATAAAGCCTTGTCACAACACGTCCGTTCAGCTTTCTTCCTCCTCGCCGTCTCAACCCAATTAGCAACTCCTGTCATGTTGTGATGTTCCCCGATCTGATCTGTCAGAGCCGTGATGAAGGTCCGCTGAAAGCCAGACCACCAGCGAGCCGGACCCAGTTCATCCCCGCGTTCCTCCGTTGCCTCGCGTCAGACCACGATTTGTGCTCGCTGCTAAACGAAGCGCCTTCTGAAAGCTGACAGCTCTCGCGCCGAGGAAAAGGTTATGATGCAATTTAGCATGACTGGTAACCGCCTGTTCCTGGAACCCGACACGGAGACGTCCTGGTGATGGAGAAGGCTGAAGATTGATGTTAGTGGTTAAGCTGAAAAAATACACAGGAAGATTTACAGGTCTATGAAAGAGCACTCGGGGTTTGGTGTAGGGATTTATTTGTCTGTTCTCTCGGTAATCTGTCTGAGGCTGCGGCTTTAAGGCTTCAAAAACTGGGATGGCTTTTTCTTAAAAAAATTATAAAATCAAATAAAACAAGGTGTAAAATCAGTATTGATCGACAGCCAAGCAAATAGCTTTACCCTCGTCTATCCTGACAGGTGGGAGGTCCATTTCCGGTACCATAAACACCCGTTTTAGTACCGAAGGTTTTATTTCCAGCTATACCACGGTTAGTTCCGACCTCGCAATCTGAGAGACGTGCTAGGAGTGCCAATGTTACACAGTAATGCCAGGCATAACAAAGCAGCAACGATATAATTATACAAGTAAAAGACTGCCGAGTTCAGAAAATCTACTGGCTTTGAAAACATTTGTTTGGACTTAAATTTGTTCGATGGAGCCGAGGTTCATCACCCTTACAAACAAGGATTTGGATTTAAGCTGGAAAGGCCAAGAAATGAAAAAAAAAAGTCAGTAGAGTAAATCAGGTTTCCCTTAATGGATTCCCAGCTCAACTGAAGAGCAACGAGACTGAAGATCAGTTTGAGCCCCATTAACAAAAACAAAAATGATGAATCAGCTTCTACCTGGTTTTGGTTTGATGGATCAGTCAGAAATGTTACGGGAGAGTTATACAGCATCAGCAGCTCCGTTGGTTCCATCAGCTCTGATCTTTCTGATTTCCTTCACGTCGTTTGCTGGTGTTAAACTCGGCCGCTTTCATTAAACACCCTCCATGGCTAATCGGAGCTTCATTCATGGATCTGTTAAGTCCAGCTCAGATTAACCCGACCAGAATTATTAAATTTTAATAATTTAACAACATTCTTTTCATCGTCTTCTCACATTTGCTGCTTCACAACACTTCCCTGTGACATCATTCAGAACCCAAACACAAAAAACACCATAGAGTACCACAACAGTACTTTCATAATGCGAAGGATTTCATGACGCTGTTTTATTTGAAACAGGATGAAGAAGCGGTTATCTCATGTACCGAGCGTGTTGTTGTGTGCAGTGACCTTTAGCGTGTTTATGCGATCAAGCCGTATAAGGGAGTGTTTACTTGTGATGAGGACTTGACAGGTTACAGCTTTATGCCATCCTGAGGATGTAACGCAATAAAATTGTTATTCTTTTCTCATGGTAGCTTGAGGAGCCTGGTCCTAACGTCAGGGAGATAATCCGATTTTAAGGTTACCATGGTGTTTCTGTTCCTGTTTGTACATTACGACAAGTCCTGAACCCTGATCGGCCCCACACGCTCCGGAGTCCTGCGGACGTCATCGAGGCTCCGCGCTTTGTTTTTATTGGCTTCATATCAGCAGCCTCTCTGTTGTGAAGAGCAGTTCAGCGACAAAAGCAGGCTGATTTTGAGATCTGCGCCGTCTCATGGAAATTTGATTAATTTCCATCCGTTTGAACAGCAGGACAAAAGCCGAGCTAAGAACCGCTCGCGTGAGAGTGGAACTCAAGTGCCGAGGGCGAGCCAGGCGGAGCCATGAGGAGAGAATGTCCTCGTGGACATCATGTAGAAATAAATCTGATCAGAGGGTAGATCAGTGTGGGCAGATGAGGCCAAAGAGAAAACAAAAGACACTGCGCTTCAGGATCAGGACCTTTTCCCAACTGTGAAGCACGGTGGAGGAGCTGCTTTGTTGAAACAGCAAGTTATTCAAGTTTAAATTATAAATATGTCAACAAAACATGAAAGTATTGCATAAATAACTTATTATAATTTGTCCTAATTGTTAAGACCTCAGTCGTTAAAGCAAACAGACGTTGACCGGACGCTTACCTGTATAAAACAGCCTTAGTCTTTCGTTCTATCTTTAATACAAGCATATTTGCTCCATAGACCTTCAGAGAAGCACAGGCTTCAGTGAGAGTCTGGGGTTTTCAAAGCCGATACTGATTTTGATAATATGAGTTACTAAAATATTGAATTCCAGTAAGAAATTAACAGTACAGACACTTCAGTAAGCATTTTGGAAATGAAAGTCAGATTTATTTCTATAGAGCTTTTTACAATGGACTGTCTCAAAGCAGCCTTACAATTTTAGATGATCTGATATCTATGGCCAATCCCTAAGTGAGCAAGCCCATATGATAATTGTTAGAATGAAACTAATTTGTCTAATCAAATAAGTCTTATAGTAATAGTTCAAATAAAATAACATAAAACGTACGTTCCATGCAAATGGAAGGGCAGCGTGATCTTAAAGCGTTCACCTGCTAGTTCCGATTCTCCAAATAAGATCTTTGGTGGATGATAACGTGGTATAAACAGTTCAGCCCGAGTTGGGCCGCGGTGATTCTCCAGCCTCGTCTTTCTGTCGCACAGAGACAGCAGCTGTTCTATATTACGCTGATAAGCTGTTTTACCACCAGCTGAGCTCAGTGGGAGCGTCGATGGGGGCAATTAGGCCGAGCCTCACCGGTTCTTGGTCCCCTGTGTGTAGATAGCTCAAGACCGCGATGTAATGTTCTCCACGGGCAATTAGCAACCAGCAATAGCAGCAGGACTGCAGAAACAAAAACAATCCACAGTTCATATTCCCTCCCTCGTGTTGGGTTTATCGTTGTACACAGACGATCTGTTTTATCGGTTTTATAGCCGAGTGACACAGTAACGAGATTCCTAATACGTAAAGTGCTCAGAGATCTGCCAGCATTTAAGAGAAGGCGAGAGTGATAACACAAGTGCTGCAGAAACGTCTAGGCTACAGTCGCTAATATCAGATTTATCATTCTGCTGTTTGGACCATGACCATCTGATAAACAATGAGGTTTTAACAATTATAAAAATTGTAACTGGATATAAAAATCTGCCAGAAGCAACTCCAGAAGCAAACAACCGGTCAAATTAAAAAGGTTTAGCATGTGTATTTTACTTCCATAAATATTATTCTTGTCATGCTTAGATGTTTTGTTTACTTACTTATTTATTTTTATTTTCATGAATATTGATGTACTTTGCAATAACTGCTGGCATAAGTAGGAACTACATTATGTTATGGTCCGTGTTTTGCAAGGACACTTTTACTCTACTTAAAGGTTAAAAGGTGATACAAGTCTGCTCTTTGGCGATGTCAACAAAAGACCTACAGGGGGCGCATTATAGCCTGTTCTCGTTAGCTTACGTGCTGTACGTTTGGTACTGCTATTCTAAATGTTAGTGAATCATTTATCTGCCTTAACTTCGTTTTTAAAGAAGAAGATTTATGAGGGACAGTTTAAATCACAGAAGCCGTACTGCATGTACTGTACACACTGAACTCTTTAATTAGATAAGCTGTCATCTCAGTAAAACTGTCAGCATGTTCATACTAAATAAATGCGAAAATGTATTTGAAGAAAAAGTGGCCCTATCGGTTGCATAATTCTGGATGTTAACGCTATTAAGTGTAACAAAGCTATTGTATAATACCGCTAACATAGTAAAATCTTTAAAAATGCATGACTGAAATTAGGCTAAATATTTTTTAAATTGAATTGACTAATACCAGACACAAGTGTTTAGTTTTTGGTGTGTAAAACTAAACTAAAACTAACAATTAAATAACTAAAATGTCACTAAAATGCATATAGGTTTTACTCAAATGCTGCCAAATGTAATAGGACAGTGATAGCCTATGGTAGTAGTTATGGTACTGGACTATGACCCAGAAAATCCAGGGTTCAAATCCCACCTCTGCCAAGATGCCACTGTTTGGTCCTTGAGCGAGACCCTTAACCCACAATTGCTTGGATTTTATCAGTTGTAAGTCGCTCTGTATGTGGTAAATGCCTAGATTTAGTGTGTAGGTGTGTGTGCTATCATTGTGAGGACCAACCAAAACAAACCTGGTTAAGGTGGAAGCCGGAATCCATGTGGGACAGGCATGCATGTGCCCTGGAAGTGACGCCAACATGTGCCATTAACACAGGGCCAGATGGTGACCCCTCCATTCACTCCCATGGTGCACAAACCTGGGTCTCTGTGCCAATGGGCTAGGGAATTGCTGCAGTGCCATGGTCAGAGGAAGGTCCTGATAAATATATTTCTAAAAACAAGTGTGTGTGTTTGACCACGGCTGACCACTTTCTTGCTGTGGCCATGGAAACAGTGCTGAAAGGATAGTAAAAAGCACAGATCTCCCTCTCTCTCTTATATACAAACACACAAACACACAACAACCATCATGCATGTGAGCACACACACCAGTCAGCTAGATAAGTGTTAGTATTTATTGAGTCCTCGTCGCCATGCGCTCGGATGAAACGCCGTGTGCATACACACACCATCATTATACCGTCCTGCATCTGCCTCTTATTGACTCGCTGCTCGTTATGGCCCTCGCTTATCTCCCCTCCGTCCCTCGACTGCCTCATCTTTCTGCCCTTAACGGCCACTAATACACCCGCCCGAGGCCAAAATGTAAACATCACACAGTTTGTTTCAAATCGACCCCTGATTCCTGGCTGGCTTCCTCTGAGACCGAGTGCTGAACGCTAATAAAGTGGACAAGCGCTGCGGCGTTGGGAGGGAAGAACAGATCGAATAACCCGAACCTGACCCCTGTGTGTGTGTGTGTGTGTGTGTGTGTGTGTGTGTGTGTGTGTGTGTGTGTGTGTGCGAAGAGTAATTTGTGGTTTGACGAAGGAACAAACCTATGGGGATTCAGAACGATGCTCAGTCAGCTGTAGCGTGTTTCTGTGACACAACCTGAGAACTACAAAGTCCGGCTTTAATCAGCCAATCAGAGTCTCGATTTCTGGGGTCAGAATTTGGCGTAAACAAAAAAAGCATGAAAACACGGATCCATCCTGCCTTGTATCAACGGTTCAGGCTGCAGGTGGTGTGATGGTGTAGGGGATTTTCTTGTCAAACTTTGGTCCCTTAATACCAACTAAGCATCCTTTAAACTCCACAGCCTACCTGAGTATTGTTGCTGACCCTGTACACCCCTTTATGGGCACAGTGTACCATCTTCTGATGGTTACCTCCAGCAGGTTAACGCTCCATGTCCCAAAATCCTCTCAAACTGGTTTATGAACATGATGGTGAGCTCACTGTACTCAAACGAATCCACAGTCACCAAATCTATTAGAGAAAACACCTTTGGGACGTGGTGGAACACATCACGGATGGATATGGACCCAAATCTTGAAGAATCTCTTCCACATCTGCAGTACCGGCGTCTCGCGCCCCTTTGTCTCTCGGCAGGAGTCCCTGTCATCACCAGGCTTTGCTTTCATTCTCCAACACCAGAATAGCTTCTGTAATTTGTCAGCCCACGCCGTCGGCGTAATGGAGGCCTCCGAACAAATGCAGCCTCGCCGCAGCAATTAACATCAAACGCGTGCTGGATCACGTGACCCCTGGATGGGATCTAACAGGTTTCTGATTTTGTTTCTCTTAACGCTGACGTAGATAACGACACAAATGAATGACTCTGCAGTTGGAGGTTTTTTTTAAATGGGCCCGGTTTGGCTCGCAGCTGTCGTGCAAACTGCAGTCTGTACGTTGAGATTAATTCGGGTGGATCTCATGGTTTAGACACCTCTGGTCAAGTCACAGCTTATTCTCAAGCTCAGCAAAGCAAAGCAGGAGCCATTGGAGACTCAGGAGACTCTGACAAGCTGAAACTCAGAACACGACCCAAACTTCAGGTGTTGGAGAACCTTATGTCCTGGACTTATTGCAGTAAGCAGTGGTGGGTGAAGTACACAAACCATGTACTAGAGTTAAAGTAGAGATAAGGTAAAATATTACTCCAGTAAAAGCAGAGGTCCTCCCTTTAGACCTAACCTTGGGTAAAAGTACAAAAGTATTTGTACATTTGCCTTCAAATTTGCTTAAGTATTGAAATTAAAAGTACCATGATTTTTTTTCTCTAACGTCCTGAGCAAATGAAACACAAAAAACATCCTGTTAAAACTTTAAACTCTTTTGCTGATGGGACATTTTGTGATAAAGGATTTTTTTTCTTCCACCACCATCTCTATTTCTTGTTTGCCAAAATAATATAATATTTTTAATAATAAGATAATATTTCAAGAACTGCATTTAAGTACATTGTTATGAACTTCTTAGTGTTTGTTTTAACATTCGCAATTTTTGTAAATGCCACCTCAGCTCTCTTTGGCTCTAATATCCTATTATTTTTTATAACAGGACTTTTGCTTGATCAACTAATTTTAGGTAGGAAGACTCTAGTGTGACTCTTGGTACACCAGTCTTTTAACAGAACATCATTAATTAGTCCAAAGTGCATGCGCAGTAGAGTAAAAAGTAAGATATTTGACTTTAAAATGTAGTGGAGTTAAAGTAAACAATTCACCCAAAATGGAAATACTCCAGTATTAAAACTACTTATAAAACCAGCACAAAAACCAGCTGAGCCACTCTGCTTCGTATCCCGCCTCTGGTGAGGTGAGCACTAACTGTCGTTCACATTTTCCATAATAAACAAAGCAAACAACACTTGTAAGTTTGCTAATTTGAGCAAATGCAGCAACCCTATGGAGAGCTGTTAGTGCATGATCTTGGCTGATTTTGTTTTTATACACACAGCTCTTTAGTTAATCACGTAATCCGTGTGGACTGCTCTGAATCCGGCGCTTCTGCTTTGCATCCGGAATGAGGAGTTAGGAGACGCTCACCGGCTCTGCATTAATCACGAGCGGGAGATGGGAGAGGATCTTCTGAGCTTATGAGCTGGAGCTGTGGGTCCATCTGTCTGCGCCGTGCAGCGTTTATGAGCCGAGATGACGAGAACGAAAACACGACTCCTCGCTTTGCCAGATCAGATCCCAGACGAAGTGGAACGGAGCGAAGACGGAATCTGGCGACTCGATGAGCGCAGGCGGGACTCGAGAACGCTTCGGGTTTCTCAAAGGTTGTTTGATGAGTGGTTTAGCAGCGATGCTTAATTGGCGGGGTGCTGAAGGGCACACGCCGCTGGGCACCGAGGGATAATGAA
Source organism: Ancistrus triradiatus (assembly GCA_025084515.1). Lineage (NCBI taxonomy): Eukaryota > Metazoa > Chordata > Actinopteri > Siluriformes > Loricariidae > Ancistrus > Ancistrus triradiatus. The sequence goes on along the minus strand of JAJAGP010000045.1, from coordinate 358,338 downwards.
TGTCGTAGCGGCGGGAGGGAAGCCCTCTTCGAGGGGGGCAGACGGAAGGATTTAATTAACGCCGGCTGAGCGCGGCCTGCCCTTCTGTTCAAAGCCCCGGGGTGAACGGTGCGCTGCCCTTCCTAAGCACTGGGCTAAATTATTAATAAGAGCCAAGGTGAGACTCCAGGTGAGGTTGGCCTTCTGGAGAGCAATGTTTGATTAGGAGTCTGCAGGCGATAAACAACACCCTTATGCGACACCTCGCCGTCTGAGAGCCTGCTAAACCTGCGACTCGAACCCGAGCAACTGAAATACAATAAAACGTCCTGTACTCTAGCACCGATGTCCGAGGAAAATACAGGGGCTGGATTCAAAATGCCTTGAGGAAGAAAATCTTCTTAAATTTGTCCTTCAAATAACTTCTTAAGAATGATCGTTTTTTGCGTTTTTCACAAGCGGCATTCTTGAAAACCTCACGATGACCTCCCACTCGTCTTAGGCTGTAAGAGTTGATGAGGTAGGCTTCTAAATTTAAAACAGTCAATGGGACGTTTTCCAATAAAGCATTTTTTCCCCTTGGCAGTTTCCCCCATCACCTCTATTTCTTGTTTGCTAAAATAGTTTGAACGCTTGGTTTGATGTTTTTCCTCTGAGTGGATTAAACTAGATAAAGGAAATAATGCTAAATACAAATTCAAAATGTATCTCACGGTGTATATAAACCAACAAATGTAATGGTGGCCTAAGACTTTTGCACAGTACTGTAGCTGGAACCACAATAATAATTCACCATGATCCAAAACTACTCCTAATACATTATATCATAATCAGAACCCCGGGGTTATTTAATCGCTTAATCGTACATTAGGCAGCAATGTCTGAGAAGAACAAATCACAGTCTTCACTCTGTGTGTGTGTGTGTGTGTGTGTTTGTGTGTGTGGGTGTGTGTGTGTGTGTTTGAGTGGACAGAAATCCAGCCTCTCCAGCAGATTGCAGAGATAATCTACATATCTGATGGGTTACTCATTCACTCCGTCATGGTCTTCCGGGAAGCCTGTGTGTGATCATTGTGTTTGGACCAACCAAATCAGACTAAACAGACAGAGTTTGCAAATGTGCTGGCTCTCTCAGAAGTAAATGTTGGGATCTGAGCTGAGTTTGGGTAAGGGTGAGTAAGGGTACACAAAACAGGGAGGGGTGAATACGGACAGATTCATGTCATGTGAACTGTTATTTATCAAGACTGAAGTCCTTTTGCGATGATGCATTGTTTCTGATTTAGGGTTGTACCATTACCGCAAGCGCTTAAATAAAAGCTTGGTTTACTTGCTCGGCTTTGCATCTATAAAAGCCACTCAGCTCTCGCCGAATGCAGTGCTAATCCCCGGCTGGATCAGAGCTTTCAGACGGGCAGCCGTATCACCAAAGTGCCATCTCAATCACGTTTATGTGTTCTTTTTAAGCTCAAGAGGGCTTGACCCTGATGTGACTAAATCGCAGCTGCACAATTAACAGCGTGCATCGGCTACAGAAGAGCGCCGTCTGTGTGATATGTGAGGTTTTAAAGAGCCGGAATAATGGGTGTATCTTGAACTGCAGGTCCTTTAGTGGCAATAGCTGGATCGTGAGGGAACAGCCTCAAAATGGGAGCTCGCATTTAACGTGGACATTAATGAAGCTAATCAAATGTTTGACCTTTCTTTCCTCCGAAATTGGATCAGCCGATGACAAAATGGGATACAGACTTCAAATTACTGATGTAATCCCGCTTCTTAACGAGGCCTTAATGACAGAACACACAGAGATGAACGGAATCTGCTCACAGAACAAAGTTAATCTCCTAACATCATTAGGCACACAGTGAAAGGAATGTGTAACTGAAGCACGTCGGACTGAAGAAGAAAGACTGATCTCCTTAATCCTGAAGCTTCAACCTCTTCTCCAGCACCAATCCAGCTTCTGTTCAACAGCTAGAATTCAGCTCAGTTCAGTAGGGCTGCGATTCCAAACAGATACCGGATAAGATAAGCCAGTCAATACATGCGTAAGGATGAATTCATAAGCCAAACCACAGCGCGACTGGAGGATTCATGGTGTTCCTAGCATGTTGAGGAAAAAGAGCTAAATATGCTGTCATTCAAACAAATCCAGGATATCAGATTCGTAACAATATATATGACACCCGAGCGTTCATCGAAAAGCAAAGAGAAATCGAGTAGACATGGAATATCGATGTGACCTTCTAGTTGACTTTACAATGCAGCACCCCTGCCGAAATGATATATTTTATTCATTTCCTCCACAAAAGGAACTGAACACAAACCTCTGCAAGAAAAAGCAAAGCAAGTAACATCACAGCTGTTTGGTCGCAGACTTGAGCTGAAGGCTAGTGCCATAGATCATCACAGCCATAACAAATGACCTAAAGTGTTCCATTGTGTTATACAACAAAATAAAGAAACAAAATACAGTGGTACCTCGGCGCTCTACCACTTTCCATTCTGGAAAGCTGAGCACTGAAGTAATGTAAATGTATTTAATTGGTTCCAGCATCCACCAGTAGCAAAGTACCTCCTATTATTTATAGTATTTTATAGTAAATAATATGTAAAAATAGGGGAATACAATGTCATCATTTATAGGTTTATGAATTCAAAACAAAATCACCGTACCTTTTTAAGTGAGAGGAGGAGATTATTGTTTACAAGTCCCTTCCAGCACCGGAACAGGGCTTTACCACTAAGGACATGCAAAGTGACGCTTTGACTTTCGTTTCACCCGGAAGTGTCACGGGTAAGCGTAGTGTTTCATACAGGTTGTTATGTTTATGGTTTCAGCACGATGGTTATTGCTCATTGTTGATCCGGTAACAGTTCCCTACTCTGCTCTGAACATCACATGGTTTATATAAAACTACGAGTACGATAGTTAGAAATACAATGTGCAAATAAGTGAAGCTGAAAGGAAAAAGGCCTGAAGAATAAAATTTGTTATGAATTAAACAATGAAATGTAGTTATATGTAGTTATATGTTTGTGTGCAGTCTTGGAGGCAGAAAACAACACGGTAACTCTTCCTTTCATTTTCCTTTTAGAATGACTGTTTTGTACAGTACCAAATGTTTTCTTTAATGTAAAACACCGTGTCCAAAGTATCTAGACTACTATGGTAATGTCCAGTTCAATGTTCTGCCAATGTCCATGTTTCACAGGATGATTACAAACATCTTTGCATATGAAGGGTCTACTAGTGGTATTGGAGCTCAACAGACTTGTTAGTGATGCATTATAATATTTTATGTAACAGTACTTTTACTGCTCCGCTCATCTCTGCCGAAGGACGAAATGAATATAGTGTCATTTTATTCCCGTCCGGCTCTTCTCTTAATATTCGGTGGCGCTTAGGTCACACAGATTCACTGGAATGGAAAGATGTGCAGAAGTGCAGTTCTGTGGCCCTTCTTTCCAAACTCATCTATCTCTCCTCCTTCCATTCCTTCCCCCCGGGAAACTTACTTTGCTTCATTGTTTGGCAGAATGAGGTAGAGCGATAAGGCACTTACTAAATTGAGGCTTCGCCTGACTCTATTCAGCTCACACTGATTGCATTCAATCACATTTCGGTGACAGGCATCTCTGTATGGGCATGACAGTCAAATCCCTGACTAAATCCTCTGCAGGAACAATGAGCTAGATTTGCACTCTTGCATCATCAACACACGACTAGCACGGGAACAGGAATGGGGTCTGAATTTCCACGCTGTGAATCTGGAATGTAATAAGTGGGTATCTGAAATTAGTTTTTTAGTGTGAACACATTAATGGCATGGTAAACAGGTTCTCAGATCTAACAGAGGCTGGACAAGGAGCTAACAACAAGCTCAAACGCTAAGCTAGACACAGAAGTAAACATTTAGAATAAACACAGGCAGGGTTAAACCAAAGAAAATACCTAGAGCGACTGAATCATTTCCCAGCTTAACACATCTTAAAGCAAGTGTTGTGCGGGATTAATCCAGCATATTTTGACAGCCACATGTTTCAGGGTTGTGATGTATTGGGGAACGTTAGGGCTTTGACGTGCCTCACAGCTCTATTTGGGAATCAATTTCCTCTGGGGCGTTAGGCGAGCTATTTAACAATTAGCGCTGAGGCAGCGCCTGCGATCCTCGGCGGGGTGATGGAGTGGCGGCTCGCAGGGTGTTGATTGATTCTGCTGAGGTCTGAATGTTTCTGTTTACTTTCCGATCACAGGCTCGGCGGTTATAAATCATTCTGGTTCGCACCTCGCAGTCATGGTCCGAGCACAGCCCACACTCGCTCTGTCGCTGCCTGCCGGTTACTAATGAGGTCTCACAACGCTAAATCTCTGCATAGGTCTCGGAGCGGGCAGAATTATTATTATTATTATGATTATTTATGCTACCTCTGTACTGAAAGCCTGACGCATTACTTCAGGGTCGTGTGGACGCTTTAACCGCAGCGAAAGGTCAAACTCCTAGATCTTCTGCTAAACACAAACGCCGGTCATTAATCTACAATAAATTATCTGCAGACCGAGCGGCTGAAAAGGGCAACGCGTAACCAGGTTTGTCACTCATTAGACGTTAAGCAATCCTGTTTCCAGGCTTGGCTCATTAGTGTATGCCGTCTAAGGCAAATTACATCAATTATCTAAATAAAAAGAAGTTACTCTTGCTCTACAGGGGACACGACATATTTCTGCTCATTTTAATGAAGCGTTAAGTCAGTTATGTTCCGAGAGCCTTCTGGATCATTTTGGAAAGATGCCCACATTGTAACACACTAATAACTGTCTTTGAATTTCTCCAATATGTCTTAGAAAAACGCTATAGAAATAAATCTGACTGTGTTTTAAAATGTACTGTATGCGGTGTTTAGGTTTGCTGGAGCTGTCTTTGATTGGACACCCAGCACAACACAGCCAACGTCAGACATACAGTACTGTGCTAAAGTCTTAGGCCATCGCTAGATTCAGTTATCCTCTTTCCCACTGATCTTCATTCTAGTCTTTGTGAGCTTTAGCAAATCTTGAGCTCTTCACCCTGTTCCCTTTCTAAAAAAAGCGATTTCTTGGCTGCTACCCTTCAAAAAGCATTCCTGAGCGACCTTCTTCAAACTGTAGAAGGGCCAACTTGGTTTCTTTTTTCATTCTTTTCTGATTGTTTTAATAAAGAGACTGGACATTTATGTTATAGGGTCATTACACCATCGCTAAAACAATGGGTTTTCCAATCTAATGGCGGCCTAAGACTTTTGCACAGTACTGTACGTCGTTAATGCTCTCGTTGTAAACTGGAAACAAAATATTGTGGAATCTAGTGCCGCTTTAGATTTAGAGGTCTAGATAAACCTAGGTATTCATCTCTACAAGACTTCTAACATGCTCCAGTGATTACTAAGCAATCCTGGAACGGACTGGCATCACATTCAGGGCACGCTTGCACATGCGTTCTCACAATGTTCTCTGTGGATCGGCACTGAAGCCGCAAAGATGCTGACCAAATAAATAAATAAGTAAATAAGCACAGGGGTCCACTATGTTTACACAAGACCTGATAGGGATACTGATACGTCCTTTTAATCTGTGTCGTGTTTATTGTTTGCTAACCTTGGCCCTGTTGCTCAGCTCCTCTTTTGGTATGACCCTGTGGGTTCTTCTGGTCCTCAGACTTGAACGAGCCTCCAGAATTCCAGAGCAGCTTGCTTGTTTCAGTGGCGGATGAGAAACCCTTGCTGCAGTGCAAATCTGTTATTCAGGAGAGTCCCCGAAGGCGCGTGGGGGGCTGGCGAGGTGCCGTCGAGAAGTGAATTATGATGTATGAGCCAACCACCTTCCCGATGCCCCCGTCAGCAGAGCGCGGAGCCAAAGCTTCATCATGACTCAGCCTGACACTGCAGGAGCAGCATCTATTCACAATCTGCCTACGGCTGCTATATCCAAGCAGATAACAGCAGGACCTCAAAGCACCACTGACAGCACGGCTCAGGAGCAACCAGATAGCTGGGCTCCTGATAGTCTCATAGATAGGTTCAGGGACTCTGGTGAGACGCTGAAAAAACCTTAACCTCTGCAGGGAACAAAGGTAAATAGGATGCATTTCTGCAAATTTGAAAGAGAACTCACAATAAATCTAGAGTGGATCATCTGAAAAGGGACTCAAGCTTGATATAATGACAAGTATTATACAGCCTTGTCTCGGTTCTCGTCCTTAATCCGTTCCAGAAGGCTCGTCAAGAACCGAAAATGACGAGTACCGAGCAAATGTTTCCCATAAGGAATAATGGAAATTGAATGAATGGGTTCCAGACCCCAGAAAATCCCCCCTGTATGAGACATTACATGCATTAATGGAGCTGTACTATACAGGAGCTCCTGATTTATGATGGGGATATGTTCAACAAATCCATCATAAGATAAATATATCATGAATTAATGAGTTTAATATAGTCTGTACTGTATCATAGCGGAGCTTTTTGTTGAAAAACCTTATACCTTAAGTTACAATTGGCCAAAATCATTAACACAAAGCTGATTTTATAATAAAGTGTTGAAAATCTCATGTCATTTAGCAAGTCATGGATTGAAAGTGTAAAGTAAAAGTAAAACACTTACTACTGGTGAACTAACTGCAGCCTGTGTTCTGGAGGATTCAATTCCTGTTTTACTTTCGGTTGGCTCTTATAAACTAACCTTTTTAGGACCCATGGAGATATATTTGCACTAAGAATACAGTACTGTAGATGTAATAATAAAGAAAAACACAATTAACACAGCGCACTGAGAATAATGCGAGACTGAATCACTGTGTACTGAATCATGAATTGTGAATCATGAGCTCGACTCATACAAGTTTAAGCAAGTGCGCCGAGTACCCAGTTCAGAGGGGGTCGAGAACCAAAGGATCACTGTAATCCAGTTGCAAAACCAAAATAACCAACCAGTTTTCCATTCAGTAAACCAGTTTTGCAACTGGATTACAGTAGTACCTGTGTTTCTGTATCAGGACCAAAAGATCCAGTTTCAGTCCCAATGATTAATTTTCTTGAAGCACACGTTCCAGTTTGAGTCCTAAATATGGCAAAATGCTCAATCCCACTAGTAAAGGGTCTAGTTTCTGAGCATTTTAGTAGTAATAATATAAATAGCATTAAAGATAAATGTTCTAGTTTCCGAACCAAAGGTTTTAGTTTCAGACCTAACAGTTCCTGTTTCAGTACCAAAAAGTCCATCAAGGATTCCTCTTTTACTATGAACTTTTCCAGTTCCTGTACCAAACAGTGGTCGCAGGACCAATGCACTTGTTGCGGATGAAGTTAAATATAAGATGAAATAAAGACGTAAAAGCACACAAAAAAATTATTACTCTACTTTCTAAGGGATATTAATACAATACTTTTATAAATATGGCTCCTTTGAGGGATGGAGAAATGTTTGTGCTCTGTGACTAAGCGCGGTCGGTCGATGCCCCGGATTAAAGAATGACCAGCGTTTGAGGTCCTTTGATGGCCCTTTCTTTGTCTTTTGATGCTCTGCTTACCAACAGGAGATTCATCGATCATCTAAGTGTGATGTTTTTTGAAAGCCTGTGTGATGTCAATGCTTATATGATGGTATATGATATGGGTCTGCATCGTGCAGTGAATGTTGTAAATGATCCTATATTTTTTTAATTAGGTGCCTCTGTTCAAATGCTCGTTAACAAAGATATCTAATCATCCAATCACACGGCAGCAACTCAGTGCACTTAGGTATGTAGATGCAATCAAGATGAGCTGCTGAATCAAACTGAGCATCAGAAAATGGGAAGAAAGGTGATTTTAGAAACTGCTGATCTACTGGGATTTTCACACACAGCGCCATCTCTAGGTTTTACAGAGAATGGTCAGAAAAAGAGAGAATATCCAGTGAGGGCAGTTCTCTGGGTGAAAATGCCACATTGATGCCCAGACTGGTTTGAGCTGATAGAGAGGTCACAGTAAGTCAAATAACCACTCGTTACAACCTTGGTATGAACAAACAACATGTCCAACCTTGAAGCAGATGGGCTACAACAGCGGAACACCACACCGGTTGCCCCTCCTGTCAGCAAATGAGGCTACATTTCACACAGGCTCACCAAAACTGGACAATAGAAGATAGAAGAAAAAACATCTCCTGGTCTCGATTTCTGTATCACAAACTGAGGATCCAAGGTGTACCTAATAAAGTGTATAAGTATTGAGACAGCCCCTATGTGTTATATTTGTGCCTGATCGTCCACAAGTGGGAAATTAATGAACCGGTGCAAGAAGAGGGTAAGGGCTGGGTCACGAGTGGGCAGCAGTTCTTTGTTGTATTATTGATGGAGGCAGCATTTAGCTGAGGGACCGAGGACGAGGTTTGGCTCGGTTAAAACGCTCATGTACCTCTGGAACCCGGCGACAGTAAGATGAAGGGCTGCTTCCTGTCTCAAAGCTTTCTGGAGGTCGTTCAGGACGACGTTTCACCCTGCGAGAAACGTTTTTGCCAAATTGATTACGATTATTAGGGTTTTTCTGGTAATATAATTTGTCACTAGGAGAAAATCCAGTGCAGGGTTTCATTTGAGTTAAAAAACTAAAATAAACTTCAGAGCCCCCCCCCCCCCCATCCTCAGACTGCCTGAATGTGGGGTCCAACCTTTCTGGAAGACATGAACATCACAAAGGAGAGACACTCTAGGAGAGCCAGTATTGTACGATAATGCCACTCTGACTGAAACTTTTCAAGTATTACTCCGACACATATACACGTAACCATAGCAACGACGCCGGCCATAACAAAGGTTGTAATTATACACGTAAAAGACTGAAATGAATTATAACAAGTTTATGAAATCTATCAGCTTTGAAAACATTTGTTTGGATTATAGTGATGAAGCTCTTAATGAGCAGCCTGATCATTCCAATGAGCCGAGGTTCATCAGCCTTAATTACAAACCGGGATTTAGATTTAAGCTGGAAAGGCAGAGAACTGAATGTCAGAACTTTAAATCAAAGGTCCTGGACTCTTAATGGATTCACAGCTGGACTGAAGAGCAACGAGACTGAAGATCAGTTTGAGTCCCATCAGCAGAAATGCTGGTTCAGCTTCTAGCTGGGTTTGGTTTGATGGATCAGTCAGAAATGTTACGGGAGAGTTATACAGCATCAGCAGCTCCGCCGGTTCCAGCAGCTCCTTCTTTCTGATTTCCTTCACGGCGTTTGCTGGTGTTAAAGTTTCTTTCTTTCTTTCTTACTTTCTCAGGATTCTCTTTAGCCTTTGTTTGTTTGTTCGTTTGTTTGGTTCTTTCTTTCTGTAGCTACATATAACACATTTAGGATTGAGTATTTGGGAAATTCTGTTCCTCTGTTAGGACTGAAGCCTGTAGTCTGATGCTGATGTTTTAGCCGCGGGGGAACGACAGAATGGAACGATTTTACCTTGTTGATTAACATATTGTTTACCTTAAGATCTAACGATACAGGCGATAAGGAACTGTGTCTAATCGCAGTGATACCTCGAGGTCTGTGCCGATATCACGCGTTATAGTGTATTATTGCTTGTTAATCCAGGATAACTGATTAGTGATGAGTGAAGGTGCAAAATGGAGTGATTTGAAACAGCCACATTGATCTTCAGCTCTTACTGCTGTTTCCGGACCGGCGCTGGGTGTGAAATCAGACGGCATGTTGGTGTTTCTCTGAGCTCTCTCTCTGTTAGCTTTGTGAAGCCTCACTGATCACAGAGAGCCTCCATTAGAGCTGCTAGTGGCTGAGCTGAAGTCGTTCAGCGGCGCTGCTGTTGTGAAGATTAAAGTCCATTATTGTCGTGCTGTACGAGGCGAGCGTCGGCGCTCGGAGCAGATGGCTTTGCTTATTGAACTCCACAAGTCGGGAGGCGACTCGACGCTTTTTGTGAAGCAAAACAAAGAAAATACATCACCGAGTGAAACCCGACAGCATTAGCGCTCAGCGAGAGTTATTTCTAGTACTTTTAAGCAAATGTTTATTTGGCCGGGATGCAAAATGCAGCTATAAAGGCAGCACAGCAGTGGCAAATACATTACAAACCCACCAGATTTATCGTGGCTGCTGCAAAACTCCGTGCTGCTTTAGCTTTGCCTCCCAGCGTTATTTTGTTGCGAGCGGGAATTAGGAGATTAAAGTAGCAGCGCAGGATTAGGACGCAGGATTTAATGATGCAAATGGAACGGGTAAAGCCGCAAAAAAAGACGTGGAGCAGCTTCTTTATTTAATTCGCAGCCTTTCATGTCATTCTGCGCACCGGCTGCACGTTCAGCAACATCTTTCATTTTCATCCAGCTCCTTTCTGACTTCTCTGGTGATTCTTCTGGACCCTCTGCATTTTCAGGATTAATATTCCAGAGGGTCAAAAATTAGAGTTAAAAATAGAGAGTTTATTTGTGCAACTCCAGTGGCTCGGTGGTAAGAGACGGCTGCTGGAAACCACTGCAGTTCATAAAGGTCTGGCTGGAGTTTGCAACTGGAAGGTCAGGTGGTACTGGAACTACGCCCCGTCCAGGTGTACCTCAGAGGCTCCAGACCCTTAGCTGTGATAAACAGGGGTGGAACCGAGTGCTTTGCTTTGTTTTGTTGTATTTACCCTTCATTAGCACTAATTTGTTGCAATGTCAAATCTTTCTCCACCAATCTCTTTCTGAAACTTCTTTCTTTCTGTCTCTCTTTCTTTCTTTATGTTGGTTGGTGTCTAGCACCTTGTGCTGTCAGGGGACTTTCAGCCCGGTCCTCACGACCCTGGATGGGATTAAGCAGATATTAAATTATTTGAGGGCTTCACAAATGTTTCTACATAAAAGTGTAGCATAGTTCCAGAGGTTCATCCATCATCTCATTTGTTATCAAAGAGAAAAATAAGACAAAATTAAATATGTTTTGTTTTTACACTGAAAATAATAAGAACTCATTCATATTTTAATTTTGACTCTTTATTTTCATGTACAGAGCCCAGGCTGTCATGATTTCTAAAATTGTAGCTACTGATTAGGACGAGATTAAAGTTCATTGTGTCCTTCAGAGAAATCTAATCTAAAATGCTCAAAAGCATCTCCAGATCCAGATTTATCCCTACAGACAGGGTCAGGATGATCAAACAAGGCAGAACCACAAGGGTTCCCATTAAAAACCCGATGACAGAGAATATGCTAGTACCTTTACTGGCGTTCTGAACTTCTGAAGTACAAATCAGTTCCACTTTGTAAGATCTGTGACAAACCAAAAGATCTGACATTAGAGCTGCACGACTGAACACGACAGGCTATTAAAACATTCATTTGTTCACTTAGTCATTCATCCTCAGTTAGCGCTTCATGCTGCTGAGGGTCAGGAGTGTAAGGAGGGTAAGGAGGGTAACACCTCTGCAATCCCACAGTGAGACTGGTTAAGGAAATAAATACTGTTCTTCATGTTAAATGTCATTTCTGTAATTTGTAGCCATACCTGATTGATCATATAGATGAAACAAAAAGTACCGCAACTAAACCCTAAGTGTGGGTTCAACACAAATATGAACCGCTAACTTCTGCCTGGTGGAAATCCTTCATGCCCACCATGCAACACGACCTTCAGACAAGCCTGACCTTCCAGATCAGAATCTGCACTCAGAATAATAATAATAATAATAATAATAATTATTATTATTACTATAAATATATATACTTATTTAAAATATCATTTAATAATAAATTATACAGTTAGTTTAATATTTCATATTTTTATATTAAATATTTACAAAAAAATTTATTATTATTTTAATAAATATATATTTCTTTAAAATACAAATTTATCATAAATTATACAGTAGTTTAAAATTTAATATTATATATTTAATAATATTCTTAAATATTTATTGAGATTTCATAAATATTTAATCATATTCATTATTATTATTATTATTATTATTATTATTATTATTATTATTATTAATATATGTATTTAAAATATAATTTGAGAACAAATTAAACAGTTAGTTTAATATCTAATATTGTTATATTAAATATTTAAAAATATTTAGTAAAAATGTAAGATTTATTAAATATTTATTATTATTATTATTATTATTATTATTACTGAGATATATATATATATATATATATATTTTTTTTTTTTTTTTTTATATATATTTAAAACATTTAAACTAACATCTATTTAAACATAATTTAATAATAGAATATACAGATAGTTTACTTTGGGGTTAGTCTTATTTATTTATTTATGAACAAATTTCTGTGGAGATACTCCATTTAATTTATATATGAATTATTCAGTCTTATTGGCTCTTCTATTATTTATGGTAATTGCTCTGTTTCATTCTTAATTTTTTTCCTTTCCTAAAGATGCTCTTTACAGTCGTATGAAAAAGTTTGGGCACCCCTGATAATTTTCATGATTTTTCTTTATAAATCATTGGTTGTCCAGCTCAGCAATTTCAGGTAAATATATCATATAGCAGATGAACACCGTTGTGACACCCTTGTCATTTGAATACCTTTAGCACTAATTATTGGAACACAAAATTTGTTTTGTAAGCTCACTGACCCTTGATCTACATACACAAGTGAATCCAACTATGAGAAAGGGTTAAGGTGGCCAATTGGAAGTTTTTCTCCTCTTTGCATCTTCTCTGAAGAGTGGCAACATGGGAGCCTCAAAACAACTCTCAAATGGCCTGAAAAACAAAGGTTGTTCAACATCATGGTTCAGGGAAAGGGAAAAGCTCTTCTCAGAGATTTCAGCTGTCAGTTTCCACTGTGAGGAACATAGTGAGGCAATGGAAGACCACAGCACAGTTCTAGTTAAGGAACTCCCGAAGTGGCAGACCAAGAAAAATCTCAGATAGGGCGAGGCGAAGGATGGTGAGAACAGTCATAGTCAAGCCACAGACCACCTCCCAAGACCTACAACCTCACTCTTTCTGCAGATGGGGTCACTGTTCATCGTTCAACTATACAGCGCACTTTGCACAAGGAGAGGCTGTATGGGAGAGAAGAAGCCCTTTTCTTTCTGCAGACACGCCACAAACAGAGCCACTTGAGGTGTGCTAACAGCACATTTGGACAATCCAGCTTCATTTTGGAATAAAGTGCTGTGTGTACTGATGAAACTAAAATTGAGTTATTTGGACATAACAAGGAGCGGAAAAGGAACACAGCATCCCAAGACAAACACTTGCTACCCACAGTAAAATTTGGTGGCGGTTCCATAATGCCCGCGGGACTGTGTGGCCAGTGCAGGTACTAGGAATCTTGTTAAAATTGAGGGTCGCATGGATTCCAGTTAATATCTCCAGATTCTTAAGAACAATGTTCAAGAATCAGTGACAAAGTTGCACCGAGGCCAACGACCCCAAACCCTGCTCATAATCTACTAAGGCATTCATGCAGAGGAACCAGTACAACGTTCTGGAATGGCCATCTCAGTCCCCAGACATGAATATTACTGAAAATGTGGGCTGTCCATGCTTGGAAACCATCAAAGATGACTGAACTGGAGATGTTTCTAAAGAAGAATGGTCCAAAGCACCTTCAACCAGAATCCAGACTGGAAGCTGTAGGAAGCGTTTAGCGGCTGTTATTTCTACAAAATGAGGATCTACTAAATATTGATGTAATTTTTCTGCTGGGGTGCCCAAATTTATGCACCTGCCTAATTTTGTTTGAATAATTACTGCACACTTTCTGTAAATCCATAAACTTCATTTCACTTCTCAAATATCACTGTGTTCATCTGCTATATGATATATTTAACTCAAGTTGCTGATCTGAACAACCAATGATTTATAAACTAAAATCATGAAAATTATCAGGGGTGCCCAAACTTTTTCATACGACTGTAATATTTGACATAGGGATTAGATATTCTCACTGGATTCACTTTATTTCAGGGAAATTTTAATGTACAAGATTTTAAATATTATTGTAGAATTTTTTATAGATTTTAAAGTGTTATGTTAGTTATGTTAATTATTATTATTATTATTATTATTATTATTATTATTCATTAATTGGATTGGATTAAGCAGGTATAAAAAATGAATAAATGAATGTTTGATAACCAGTTAATCCTTAAACCATTAAGTAGATTCTATAAAGTCGTATTTAAGTTAAAATGTGTGCTGAGAGCTTCCTGCGTGTTGAGCTTTTGTTCGTGTTTTTGTTTGTGAGTACGCCATGCAGCACATAGCAACATTATGCAGAGCGTCTCGTTGCATTATTGATTACGCGAGTGTGAAAATCACTCTCGCTCTCTGCCGCAGCGTCTTGATTTATATTAGTTCTTCTAATGACCCGGCTTTGCGGTGGGACTCCAGCCAGCACTCTGACACAAACCTGAGCAAACGAGCTGATGAGGCAATAGCTACTGATGAGCTGCGGTATTGAACCACAACACTGGATCCCCAGGCAGCTTGACGGAGAGCCTTCTGAGGCTTATAGAAGTGAATAAAAAATAACCTCTCCGGGAGATTCAGGCAGAGGCCAGACGGAAAAGCTGTTTTTCAGGACGCGTGCCTGTGACTCATGACCTCGAGTTCACTGCTTGTGCAGATCTAATAATATGGTTTTGTCACACATGCTGTCTTCAGGACTTCACTTCCCCAAGAAAAAGGGTAAATTCATATCATTTGGCATGGCTGTGGCATTTGCTTGGGAGTTTGGGCATGAGGGGGTTTAGAAATTGAACGGCATATGGAGCTTTCATAATTAAAATGGAAAGAGGCTGCAGGGGCAGGCAGAGTTTTGGCATGTTCATGAAAACAATCAAGCTGAATGTAATAACTGCTTTCCACCAGGCAGTGCATTTCAGCTTTGTGCTGGTCATTATTTCAATTGCCAAGTGACCCGTTCCTTACTAAGTACCCTCTCGGTCATGTCTCGGTCCAGGGGAAATTGTTATCGAGTCCAGCCGAGTCCAAAGTCTGTCTGAGGGAACGTTAATTATAAACTAAACTTTGTTTCTATGCCTCAATAAAACCTGCACTCAAGATTCAAAGATCAAACCCTTAAGATCAAGGGTTCCAGTGCATGCCATTAGAGAGATAACCTGTGCTGTCTTTCTGTATTCCGTTCTATGTTCGGAATGACTGTAGAACAAATCTCTGTTTTCCCACTCATGTCTTTTAGGCATTATATTTTTTCAGTAAGTCCTTCTGCCAGTGCCTCTTTCGGTCCGGGAACAGCTTGGGGATACGGATCTTGCCAAAATCCTCGATGCACTTCTTCAGCTCCTCCTCCATGATCTTTCTCTCTTTATTCTCTCTTTCTTGGACCAGGGGTCCGCCATTCTCCTTGATGCCAGCGCTACGCGGCATCGTCTTCAGAGCCGGAGTGGTGGGCAGCGCTGGGCTGGTGACAGGAAGTGGAGGTGGGCTGGGAGAGGGGGATGGATTGGCCGGAGATGTGGAAGGGTCTGACAGAAAATGTGGAGGTGGAGGAAGAGGAAAGTCGAGGCCGTCCTTGGATTCCAATGGAGAAACAGGTTCTGGAGGGGGAACATCCTGCAGGTCTGGATCTGTGTTGTTACTCCAAACGCTCTCAGCTGGTTGCTGCTCTGGTCGTTCTACAAATCCTGGGTCACATGGTGGGAACGATGCCTGGTGACCTGTTAACAGACACAAAGCATGTGTTTAAAGTTGAGATAATTAAAGTGAAAAGGTTTGGGCACCACTGGTCATAGGAGATTGATTGATTTTGGAACTGAATGAAAGTCTGTAAGGAACAACTGAATTTTGTTTCTGGACAAAAATAAAGTAAAAAATGCAGGAATGTGTTGGATTTAATATTGTTTTATGCAGAGAACGTCATCACTCTCAACCTGTGATGGCAGGAAGGATTTCCTTCTATGCACTTTACCTTGAAAAGCCGTCACCAAGCTTAAAATGTGACAAATGTCCTGCCGGTAATGAAATTCTACCCCCACTAAGCCGCTATGTTTCAGACCGTCAGTAGGTGGCGCTTTAACCCTACTTTAAACTTGACGTTCAGCCCCTATCTGCTATCAGAGACTTTATATAAGGAGACTGGTCACTGGTTGAAATATGAATGGGTCTGTAGTACAGAAGCCCCGTCCCATCATTAAAAAGAACCAATCGGCATTTTAGTAAATGTGTCGGAGAGGAGGGGTGGCAAGTCTCGGCCCCTTTGTAGTGGCGGGACGCGCATGCGTAGTATTTTCTGTGCTAGAATCTGCATTTTAAATGTTAATTTCTCTTTCAGTTTCAGATTTGTAGGTCGCTCCAAACTCAAAGAGACAGGAGTCTGGTTTTGTATGGCTGGAAATAACTGTCCTGAGTTACCGAGATGACGTACTGTAACTTATAATGAATTTGCTGTTATTCGTGGCAGACTTCACATCACAGAAATTTTGAGAATAAATAAAGCCTTCTCTGATTTGATGTGTCTGTTTTTTTATTCTATCGTGGTAGACATCAAATCACAGAGTGAGAGACATAACACAAAGGCAGCCAGCATGCTTCAGGTGTTCTGGTGATTTATCCAAGGTTTCTAGCTGATCAGGGAGGCTTCACACAGAATATCAGATCATGGCCACACACACATGTTTTTTTTTTTTTTTTGCTTTTGGTTCATTGGAGGTACAGATCTGAGGTTGGGTTTGCAGGAGAACTCCAGAGGAAGGGAGTGGATGAAGATATGCAGGGATCTAAAGTAGTTTTTTGGTTAGAGGGTTTGAGGAGAACAGTGTGGAAGACTGACAGTTAAATGCTCTACGGGTGTTTGTTTGAGCTTTGCCAAATGATTTAGTGGTGGCCCGAGCCTTCATCTACTGAAGAACGTGGCCTCTGGGCTTAAGGAAGCACTTATTTCTAGTCAGGGACATCCTTTTATCTGGTTCCACAATAAAATCTCACACACACAATCAAATGCTGTGCAGGAAAAAACAGGAGACTGCAGCCTTGAGATGAATAGAATGTTCAATAGTCTTTACTCCACCATTAGAATATATATATCAATGCTTTAGCAATGGTATAATGACCATATATAAATATTTCTTGGTGTCTTTATTAGAATACAACCAGAAAATACAGAAAATGTGTATGAAGAATTCAAAAAAACACTTTTTTAGAAGGGGAACAGGGTGAAAACCTAAGATATGCTAAAGCTCACAAAGATCAGGATGAAGATCAGTGGAAAAGAGGATTATGGAGCACAAAGCTAATTGTGGCCTAAGACTTTTGCACATTACTGTAGAGCCTGTATTAAGAATGGATTCTGGGTTCGTTAAGGAAAGCAGTCATCGTTACATCATCATAACTTGGGTTCACTTAACACGCTGTTAGACTAAAGGCCGTACACACTGTACGATTATTTCTTGCGATTTATTCGGACGACACTAAGTTCATTCGAGTTCACGTATAATGACCGTACCTCCCACACCAAGCGCGATTTTTCAGACGCCGATTTTTCATGCAACGTTATTTTATTCACTCTCTGTTCTTTCCCTCGATCAGCTTCACTTCTAGGCCTCAGGAAGCAGCTCCTGTATTTTCAGTCCGCCTCTTTATTTCGTTTTTCACGAGTTTTATTTCGTCTTCACGTTCCTTTGCCCTCTGCTGTTCCCTCTCCTCCTCAGAACCACAGAGCTGTTTTGCTGTTTTAAAAGGTTCAGAGGTTTGTCAGTAATCCGATCAATGAGTTTTCATGCACTTGGGTAATCAGATAATGGAAAACCAAGTCATGCAAACAACCAGCCAATAATCCCAAAAAAATATGTGACAAAAACTCCAAACTTTAATATTAAATCATAAAAAAATGTTCTCGAGTATATACTGCATTTCCATACTGAGTCTAAAAAAAGTGTTTGATAGCCACTTTGCTGACTTTAATTCCATGGCATGTTTATTTACAGGGTTGCCAGATTTTGAGAGTAATAACTCCACAGTCATGGAAAAGAGCCCAAATAAAGCCAAGTTCTGAGCAAGACCTGGCAACCTTGCTTAGGCTTCAGCGCATGTGCAGGCTGAGAAAACAGTAACCAGGTATCCGGTGTTCCCCTGGTCAAAAGGCATGGAGCAAGTAGAGATTAGGCTTTGACTAAGGTTTACTGAATCCACAGACCAGTCCTGCGGTGATTCCTGGCTGGACGAGGCCTCCATGCATCATGCAGATGGACCGCAGTCAGAAAAAGTACGCCTGTACTGTAAGAGTAACAAATAAAGATTTAAGGCCTGATTGAGGTTTATTCTCTAGAAGCTTTTATGGGAGACAGATTGTCGGCGGCAGTAAGCTGCATTCACGGCTTATTCGGAACGGTCTGAGCAGCGTTATAAATATAGACCAGAGGCATTTACTGAATGTCAGGGTGAATCCTTATACGCTTATTTTCTCTGAACCTTATAATGGCTGCGTGTGGGTTTTACAGGATGTACTCGTGGGCGTGTGTAGGGGGGTTCGAGAGTCAGTAGGATGATCTAGTGTAAGAGCGAGATGTGTTGCTTTACACATCAAGGCTTATAGAGTAAAGAGGAAAACACTCTTCCATTTCCCTGTCATTCTAGTAAAATATGAAAGCACTCTCTTGCATCTCTCTTTTTTTCCTCTCTCTCTCTTTCTGCAGCCCATCTGTTATCGGCGGCACTTTTTTTCGAACGCGCCAACATTGCTGCTGTTAGTAACGTGATAACCAGTTCCAGCCTCTCGTTAACAAGAGCGTGTGCCAGTGCCTCGCATTTGTCTCCAACTGTAGAGCGCAGACTAGAGTTTGAGTAGAGGATTTAATTCTAAAGGTTTCTGTCTTGTGTAAAGGCAGGGGGCTAAAGATTATTTTGTTTACATTTTTATACAAGAAAAGTACACATTGTTTTGAATTGTTACTTTTCATACAATAGAGCATTTTGTTTACAATTGTAATCCTCTGTTTCTAGTCATTTCTTTTAATTGCAGAGGCCTAACGTTGTTTTGTCTACTAAAAACTTACACAATAAAATGTGCACACTTCAGAAATAAAAAGGAGCAGCTTTTATCAAATGCAGTTGATAATTGTGAGAAAATCGAACCGTGAGCTCAGTATCGTGAATCGAATCAAATCAAGAGCAGAGTGCATCGTTACACCCCTATTTGTTACCATCCCCAACTGACAAACAGACTCCTGTAGCTTGTGGGAAATGGTTGATGTAGGGTGAGATTTGGGCACGTTTTGACTTTGCTAATGAAAACAGAACAAACACATCCTGTTCTAAAATTTGGTGGTGGCACAAACCGTGACCTAAGATATCCTACAACAGCAATAATAGTAACTAGATTGAGCAGCAGTGCTTGGAATGTGGCATGCTGAAATCATGTGGGTTTGTGTCCTAATACTTTTGGCCACATGAAATTTGGTTGAAATTTGAATCTGAATATTCTGCCAATGCATTCCTATGGGTGAGTTTTAAAACTTTAAATTTGAATCTATTGAAAATGATAAATCGGATCGACTCCAACAATACACAGCACATTAAGTACATTAAGCGTTTCGGCCTGGATTCATCGCAGAAATGTGATGAAGAATAAGAAAAGGGAGACCGATATACAGAGCTTTTCAAGGCTACACCTGGCTGGATATTTTCTCTTATACCTTACACCATTGGTGATCTGATAAACCCGGGGCTATAGGGATAAAAACTGAAGCACACTGCATTCTATCGACTAAACAATTCAGAGCCGTTTCTCTCGGGCCCTGCTTTTAAAAACAATGCCAGTTTCTTAGTCAGATCACCCTCTGCAAGGCCGCACGGCAAAAGCGGACCTGGCTTACGTGCTCACTTGCGTAAGTGAATGCCTGGAGAGGGAAGTGAGAAGATCTACAGTGTCGATCTCACCCGCTAAGAGCCTCGTAAGATACCCCTGAGTGGGATGTGGGAGGATTTTCAAAGTAAAAAAGATGCCCATTGTCTCTATGGTTACGTTTCGCCAATGGCATGACAGATAGAGCAACGATTTATCCTAGAAGTCTTTCCCAACGTCTCTGAGAAAAGGTTAGTACGCGTCATTAGTTATAGTTTATTATATAATATACAGGTACGCGCTGTTTAATGTCCGTCCGATCAACGTCCGTTTGCTTTAAGTCAAGTTTTGAAAAGGAACTCATGTATATTAACGCCGTCCTTCACACCGAGTCATAAACTGACGGACCGGGAATGCGTTGTTTGGATGAGTTACAATCAGGCTGACCAATCAGGGCTCGGTCGCCGGGCAGAACAGCTCATCATGAGCTTAAAGGACGAGCAACAAAAACATGGATATTAAAGAAAAGATCTGGTGGAATAGAACTCAAAGGCTGGAGAATGATAAAGCTCACAGGGACTGGATCACAAAAACACAAACTAGAGCTTCCTGCACTCATCTTCGCTTGTGGTTTTGTGTTTTTTTAAGTTGATGTGACAAACACAGAGGAATCTCCAACACATTAAGAGAAGGGAAATTAAAGAAAGCAAAAGCAGGGAGTTTTCAGTGTTTAGACAAAAAACCGAGTGCACTTCGTATGAAGGTAACTCTACGTTTTTTTCATGCGAAAATTTCAGTGAAAAGGTGTTTAGACTTATGAGTACATAATACGCCACCTTACTCCACCTCTTAGATGTTTGATTTTTTGGTTTTCTTTTCAGTGTATTTCTCATTCTCATTAATGAGGCAGCTACACGTTCTTCAGAACTAAAAACGTTAAGTTCTCTTTCCACAAGGGGAAAGAAAAGCAGTATTTTTCAAATCTGAAGCAAGAGTCCACAGTTTTTTTGTCCTATACTCTCCAAGGTGAAAGTATGAAGTATCAGGTCTCGTGTGGCTGTTGCCTTCCTTTATTCACTTCTTTCATTTTTAAAACCCATGTTTCTTCATTCAGTTTAATTCTTGGAATCTCTGTCCGTGTAGCTTTGTTCTCCTCTGTACGTGCCAACAATAATTAGACCTGGTCTCACATTTGTCACTTAGATTTGCCTTCCCTTCTTCATGCCACTGCGTGGCTGCAGCTGCCCGTATCTTGACGTTCTGCGTCCAAGCAATTACACCTACGCCGATCTTCATCTGCAGTCCGGTCAGGAGCTGTAACAGACCTCATGAATAACTGCATGCATCCCGGGGATGTGCATGTTATACTTTATGACACTGTGCTGTGGAGCGCTAGACCTTTCGGCAAAGCCGGCCAATATGCATCTGCTTAGACTTGCAAATCTTCTCCGGTCGAGGCACTGCGGAACAGAGAAGTCCACAGCTTATCGATCGTTAGAGTGAAGATTATACCCCAGAGTTGCCAGATGGTGGAAGGTGACTCCCAGCTCTGCCCTTTTCGCTGCTCTGACGTTCTGTTAAATTGTGTTACGCCGGGGTTTGCTGGCATGCTGCCATACTGTGCAGCTTCTTCAGGGAATGGCAAGTGGGAGACCAAGATCTGTGTGATGCCCGCTTAAGTAGGATTGTTATTGGAAAATCTGCCGCAGTGCTTAATAAGGATTTGGGGGTAATATAAAATGCACGCAAAATGATTTGCTGCAGTTTGAAGGCGGGATGCTAAGTAGATAAAGGATTACTTCCAAAATGCAACATCATTTCGGTGAAAGTATTCATACAGGACTGTGCAAAAGTCTTAGGCCACCATTGGATTAGATATACCATTGTTTTAGTAATAGTATGATAACCATATCTACAATAATTATTTCTCAGTCTCTTTATTAGAATACAACGAGAAATATAAGACATTTGTATGCAAACTGCAAAGAAAATCCAGAAAAACAGCTTCTATCAGCTTCTACAGTGGAAAATATTTAGAGCAGCATAAATTGTTCATTCTACAGTCCGAAGAAACTTGATCGGGAATGCTTTTTGCAAGGGTAGCAGCCAAGAAACCACTTTTTCAGAAATGGAACAGGGTGAAAAGACTCAGATGTGTTAAAGCTCACAAAGACTGGAATGAAGGTCAGTGGAAAAGAGGATTATTTTTTGGGGTCCAATCATCGACAATATGTTATATATGGTCATAATACCAATCTAATGGTGGTCTAAGACTTTTGCACAGTACTGTGAATGATAAGAATATCAGAAATCGTTCAAACCTTTAGTGTTTCAGTTTTTGCCTTTCCTTCGATGTTTAAACCTGCTTTCAAAATGTTTTAAAATCACGTTTACTCTGTGAACGCTTTAAAGGTTTGAACAGAACCCTGGTGTGAAGAACAGCTGAATAACTGTATGGGGCTTTAATTCTGCATGGAGGTGTACCTAATAAAGTGATTAGGTGTTGTACATTAGGTGCATCCAGAGTCGCCACTGCTGGCACTTTGTTACGTTTTGGGTTACTGTTGATACAGGATGTTCCAGTTGTTTGTTTACTTCTTAGGGGGTACACTGGGTGGCTCAGTGTCAGTTTAAGAGCATGACCTTTTCAGCCGTTTAAACTGCAGTATGAATGCAGCCTAATTCACAAGGATATTCGGACCTTGAGAAATGCATAAGGTTAAAAATATTGTTTAATACCCCAAATGAAAGGGCATAAACATGACACAAAGGAACAGCAATTCCAGTTCCAATTTCTTTCTGATGAATTTCACAGAGGTCCCTCGCTGCTTCCTGTCTTTGCCCTTTCAAAAAAAAAAAAAAAGAAGCAATTTCCAAGAAAAAGAAGGTCTGGTACGGAAAATTAATCAGTTGCTTCCACTTTAGCTCTTCAGTCGAACCCAGGAATCGATGAGTTCGTGAGAAACGTAGAGCAGCTCAGTGTTTGTTCTCATAATGGAAACTGAAAATGTAATGGAATAATTTAGACCTTCTGAGCCTAGGGGTTTCATGTTTGCACTGTTCTACGTTCTAAGGGACGATTCTTATTTGTTAATATCATGCTATGAATATATATGTTCTTTTATGTGAGTGATCTTTCTGTCTGCGTCTTGGGAGCAATCCAATCAGCCGAGACCCCCAGACGTGATGCACTGAATATGTGTGCAGATTAACAGGCACTGGAAAAAGCCGTACTGTGCAGCTTCTTCAGAGAATGGCAAGTGGGAGACATCTGTGTGGTGCTCGCTTAAGTAGGTTTGTTATTGGAAAATTTGCCGCAGTGCTTAAGAAGGATTGGGTGTAATATGAAATGTACGCAAATTTGCAGTCGGTATGTTATTATAATTTCAGTAATAAATACAGCACTCTGCAAAAGTCTTAGGCCACCATTTAATTACAAATATCACTTTTTTAGCAATAGTATCATGACCATATACTATATCATTCTTTCTCAGTCTCTTAATTACAATACAGAGAAGGAAATACTGGAAAAATGAAACAAATCAGAGAAAACAGCGTCTATAGGTTACAGTGGTAAGTATTTAGCTACACTTGAGCAAAAGCAGCATCTGGCCTTCTACAGTCTGAAGAAGCTCGATCAGGAAGGGTCTCAAGCAGGAAAAGTGAACAGGGTGAAAAGGCTACGATATGCTGAAGCTCACAATGACTGGAATGAAGATCCGTGGAAAAGAGGATTATCTAGTTTTAGAATGCATACAAGTTTTAGACTTTTGGGTCCTGTCGCCGACAGTATATCGTCAACAAATCTAATGGTGGCCTAAGACTTTTGCCAAATACTGTATGTCATGACAATATTAGAAATCATTTAAACCCCTGACTGGATTGATCCTTTGATGTTTAAAGCCGCTTTGAAAGCGTATTAAAAGTCAGATCAGAAGCACTGCAGAACCATATGGCACATGGACTGTGTTCACAGAATCATTCGAATAGAAAGTAATGGACAAAATATACATGTGCTTTCTGCATCAATCATGGCTTTACCTTCTTGTCAACGTCTGAATCCACCAAGGGCACCGCTGTAACTGCAGCTGATTTGATTAATGGCTTTAATTACATCAGAGTCAGTGTGAAACGCTGCTGGTTATGGAAAGCTCGGAGGAAAAACGCAATCAAATTATGCGTCGGAAAAATACTAATTAGGTTGATATTTGGTATCAAAAAAGCACAGATTTTAGCAGCCCGTGTTTGAGCGGATTATTCTGCTCTCTTATCTAATTAATTCAGCACTGGGAGCCGGTGCTCTACCTAATGAGTCTGTTTGGTTAGTGTTACATGTTGTTAAATCCAGGTGGTTGCTCTCTGGAAGGTCTATGGGATGTGTGTTTCCTTGTGTGTTCCACCTCGCCAGGAGCTTGGGGTTGGAGTTGTTGTTGGCCAAATTAAAAAAGGTTTGACGTGTTTTACCACCATAAGTGTTATTTATGTCATACTTTGTCGTTTTGTTTACAGTTTTTTAAACTTAATTAATTTTCATGAACATTGGTTTACTTTGCATTAACTACGTACAGAAGCAGGACCTACGTTACAGTCTGTGTTGCTCACGGACACTTTTAGAGAGGTGAAATGAAACCTTTGCACTCTGCTTAACGCTACAAGCTCCGTTCGTCTTCACCTACATAAACCTAGAAGCGCTGAGCGCCGGTCATTTGGCCGCTGTGGCTTCCTACTAGTAGCCCTGTGCTGGATTGACCTACATAAAGATTTAAAGTGTTTAAAAATTTATACTGCATTGCCTGTTCTGGAAATGAGTGTTTCTTCAAGTAGACTCATTCCGTTAGTTGTGTGCAGCCAGCGAGGTATGGTTATTTATGTTTAGATTCCATTGTGCACGTTTACATTTTGGTTAATGTGTGCTTGTAACTAAAGGTGTGTATTTCCTGACAGGAGTGACGCGTAGAGCAGTTTAGGTTTTGGATGATGTGTAGATGGTAGAGTTATACTCGTGGTTTCAGTGTATCTGTGATGCATTTATTCTGAAAATACCCTTTATATTTACCTTACAGTAGCATAAAAGGGCTGTGTGACTATGGTGATGTCAATGTCCATTTCGATCAACTACCTGTTCCACAGTTTTTAGGGAGGAGTACATGGATTATTTGCACTTAAATATTTGGACACTTTGCTGCTCTGTTACTTCTTCTGTGAATGAAGCTTCACAAACTGTACAGTCAACTACAGATCTTGGCTGAAATTAAATGCAAAAGCATGACGCTCTTAAACTCGCTTTACCTCCATGAAATCTTCCTCCTCCCCCTGGCCTGCACCCATTAGGCAAAGATCAACAAACGGAAGCCTTTAAATATTACACACATCTGCTGAGTCTCCCACCGAGCCACCTGAGAGTCTAATCTGAAGGTTAATTACGCAGATTAGTCACAGCGTTAGCAGCGCTGCTTAATCTGCTCTGAGTCTGCCCTCGTTTCTATTCTGGCTTTTTCTTTCGTCGCGGCTCTGAAGCCGACCAGAAATAAATGACGAGCCCGAGAAAGAGTGAGAGAGATGGAGTGTAACGCTGGGAAACGTGTTCAGGAGAGATGAGAACGATAATCTGGTTATATTTATCTATCAGTCACAAGTACAGCCGTACAACTATCAGGCAACGTTATGTTAATCCCCCACGAGCCATGTTCCAGCACAAAAGAAATCTGTTATTCTGTGACTGAGAACAAACGGGGGTGGGCCTTGATTGTTTTGAATTCCTTTCATTCCACAGTACATCTCAGAGGTCAGATATTAAGTAAAGCCAGACTTGTATGAGAGGTTTGCCGTCTTTTTCCAAGAGCTAAACATTCTGGTACTTTTGATATTGCAGCAATGAAAACAAACATCATTAGATTAAAAAATAAAGCTGTAACCTCAAACTCAGAAATTATAAAGCGAAACATAAAACTTGAAACTCTGGAAGTGCCCGAACCAAAGCGCCGACCTCGTGTGTGGGTATGAGAAGCTGAATTCCAAAAGCAGAATGGAAGCCTGGCCAAAATCCATACTGAATAACTGATTAATGTTTCTACAATCCTTCCTTTTCTTTCAGCTGCTCCCCATGGGGGTCGCCACAACGGATCATCCAAACAAGTCGATTATAGGACTCCAGCTCTTTCCAATCAGTATTCGTTTGTGTTACCTTAGGGTATTAACTATTTTGTTACACATCATTCGTTCCCAGAGATCGGATTTCTGACACAATAAAATCACATACACAGAGTGTGTTTGATGTTTATTTGTGTAAATGGAAGTAGAACCAACAAAATATGTCGTTTGGAAAAGTAGAGGACTCCTACGCCCATCAGGTTCATAGCACTCTGGCTCAACAGAAAAGCTTTCGCCCTGATATCGGAATATTTGATCCCAGAGGATGCGAGAGCTTCCAGCTCCAGGAGTCTAAGAGAGCAAAAATGCGTTCCAGGCCCCATATTGATCCAAGAAACACAAGACAGTCCTGAAAAGTCGTTTCAGGACTGCTCAACAGCCAGTGTTTGATCGGGCAGCAAAAAATCCCATCGATCTCGTAAAGAATAACTATCAAATCCTGGATAACTGCTAATGGAAAATGCTCATAAATACAAAAACAACTAAGTAAATCAAGCATCTGAACATCTGTTGAAGAAATAAAATCCTTACCGATGAACACGTGTGCAGTGGAATTCAATTAAAACAATAAATCACAACTGAAAATGAAATCAAGAGCGGAATTAAGACACTTGTTAATATTCCTCTTAGGGTCAGCAACTAGACGTTCTTTCCAGATACAACAAGATACAAATTCCAAGAAAAAAAAGGTACACGATTAGCATATTTAATATATCCTGTCCCTATCGATGCATCTCATCAAGCTTCACTTCAGGCGACGACTTAATCCTTCAGATGTTGTGCTGGTTCCAGTTCAGCCCTTTGCTAGCGGATGTGCTTTGGCAAAATTCTCATTTAACACAATGGGGCTACATAACAGCCACATAAACGCTTTCTGATGACTGACACGAATCTCTTAAAACCGTCTGTGTGAAGATTAACCTACAGAATGACTTAATTATGATCCTGTAATGACAGATTTATGGGTATTTTTCTCTGGCTCTTAATTAAAGTCACCACAATGTCATCACGTAGGTCTGCAGATTTTCTATGTTGGTTAAAGTAGGAGCTTCACACTGCTTATAAGAGTTTTGTGAATACTTAATAAAGAGCAGTGATAAAATCTCACATCTCATACAGTACTGTGCAAAAGTCTTAGGCCACCATTAGATTAGATACCATTGTTTTAGCAAGGGTATAATGGCCAGAAAACACAGAGGAAAAAAATGAAACAAAAAAATATATAGGCTACAGTGGTAAGTATTTATAGCAGCATATGGCAGCTTCATCAGGAATGGTCTTTTTGGAAGGGTAGCAGCCAATAAACCACTTTTTCGGAATGTGAACAGGGTGACACGGCTCAGACATGCTAAAGCTCACAAAGATTGGAATGAAGATCAGTGGAAAAGAGGAGATATATATGTCCTTAAGTAAGTCTGGTTCACAAACTATGTAGACAAAAAGTTTGCAGACACCCCTTCTAAGTATTGAGCTCTGTTATTTCATTAACACATTTATAATATAAAGCGTACATTTCTGGATTCTCCAGAGACAAACGGTGGCAGTAGAAGGGGTTGTACTGATACCCCAGTGACTCTCAATAGGACACATTATATAAGTCAGGTCATCAACTCTCTGCCTTTAGGGATTTGGTTTTCCAACTCTGACCGAGAACCTCAACTCCATCAGACACATTGAAAAAGCACTGGAATGCCAAAAGTGAGCCAGGGCTTATTGTCTAACATCAGAACATGACCCCGCAGTCATGTTCCAAAATCTAGTGGAAAGCCCTTACAAGAACAAAGGCTGTTGTAGCAGCAAAGATGGGGAGGGAAACTCCATACTAATACCAGTGTTTTAGATGTCATTTTCTTGGGTGTCCACAAACTTTTGTCTATATAGTGTATTTCTGTTTATTATGGAGACGATCCTTTGACACTGTAACGACAGATCACTGCAGCCTGCATTAGATGGGGTTCGGTTTTGAGATCGACACGACACTTCAAGACGTGATATGAATGTATAAAAGCAGTCTTACGCAGGAGTGTGAGCAAGGATTCATGTCAGTTATTGGAAAGAAATTCCTGCGGCCCTGTGAAGACCACACTCACGGACTTTGGGCGCCCATGAAAATCTTAAAGAGACACGCTGTGTTAAATCTTTATCTGTGTGTAGAATATTAAAACGACCTCCATTACTTGTTTCTGAGTTAGTAGCTTGTGCAGACTAATTGTTATCTCACATGATCTTCTAGCATTATAACAATGTGCTTATTTACAGGAGTAGGTCTGTCGGCTGGCTTCCTAATCTCTAGGTCCTGAAACATTTCGCATAGCGTTAGAACGACTAACAGCCTGAAAGGACGTCCGTGTGATCAGTGATGGACCAGATACAAAGAAGAGTACTGGTTACAGAACGGCTCCTCCCGTCTTCGTTGGCAACTTGCACAATAAACACAACAAAAACAACACAACAGCCCAGAAATGATGGCACACAAACCGGGAAGAGTCTGTCGTTGACGGGAGAGGGGAAATGCTCGACCACGTGGGTGCTGAGGGTAAAAAGTCTAAGGTCTGGATGTTTGAGATCTAGAAGCTTCTACATACACGGAGGATCAGGAGGCTTGGGAAGAGGCGAGGGCACACGGGGACATGGTTTCACTCACGGTAGAACACGTATTCTGTGTAGCTGGTCCAGATCTTGTCTTCGGTCTGGTCGTGAGTGAAGGCGCAAGTCCCCGTCGAGTTACAGGCCACCATGTGAAAGCCGGCGTCTGCTAGCTTGTCGAAGGCCTGCTCGAGAAAGGTGAACTTCAGGTAGTAGCGGGAGGTGTAGCGCTCCGGCGGCCGGTCAGGGTCGCGACTCTCATTCAGGGTCTCGCCAAAAACCTCTTTCGCCAACGACGTCTTGCCGCACACCATGATCCGGGCGACTCTTCTGAACTTGGCGTCTGTTTGGCTATCACGACCCAGCGTGTACGATCCCCTGTAGCCGATCGTGATGAATCCCGATCGCTTGCCGTCTCCCATCACAGTCGACAGGTTGCTGCAGGTCGCCGCGCCGAGAGACGAGAGGTTCCGTCCGGCCTCTGTGCTCGGCGAAGATTCCTCCGGGTCGCTGGGGCACCCGTCGTCACCCAGAGAGTTCTGCTTGCTGATTTTCGGCGCCAGGAGCTTGACCAGCTCTGGGAGGTTGAAGAACTCGGCCTCGCGCTGCAGGCGGCCTCGCTCTGGGAAATGTTCCGGCAGGACAAGTTGCTGATCTCGCATATAGTCCAGGATGTATCTGAAGAGGAAGCCATCGCGGTCGACAAAAAAGCGGCCCTTGGTGTCACGAGCCAAGCTCTTTGCACTTTTCTGGCTGAACATCTCCCACAAGAGCGAATCGGGCACGCTGGTCAGGGTTGAGTAGCGAGTTATGTAGACCTGGCCACCTACGTTGAGTTCGATAATCTCTGGAAAATCCTCTGGAACGGAGCTGGAATTGTCAGGCAAGGCCATGATCGGACCGAGAGCCGCCGCAAACAAAAAGTACGAAAGCCAAACCTCGGGTGACAGAGCGCCTCGGAATTTCACACCGAGCCGAGAAATGTGCTAACACTTTCCACAGGAGTTCTGTTCCACGCTCACACAGGGAGTAATGCAAGAAAAAAACACACTAAGAACGAAATATCAGATGTCTGTTCTCCGTCCTCTTATCATGCGGTGAAACGTTTGAAAGAAAAGCTCTGCATTCTGCTAGAAGTGCCTCTGAAGTCCTCGCTCTGATCTAAGCCTCCTCCATCGCAGCCTTGTCCAAACATCAGTCCATTTCTACCGCCCGAGCCTCACTTGTAGATTTGTGCAGAGGACATGAATCATGCAGGCTGCTGCGAGAACATCGGCACCGACAGCGCGAAGGAAGCGAATGTACGCACGAGATGAGATCCTTCCATAACTGAGGGATCTGCGACTGAGCCTCTCTCTCTCTCGCGCGCTCTCTTTCTCTGCTACAATAATCCCTCTCTTAGCTCCGCCCCCTCAAACACACACATGGACACAGTGTTCTTCCCTTGCTTAATTACACCAGATATGAAACTGTGTTGAATTATTTTGGGATCAGTATTTTTTTGTGCATAAATCTATGAAGATACAAGCCAGCAGCTTCAAGTAACATTTACATCATCCATCGGATTGGATGAAAAATGTGTAAATCTCAGTGATAACTGCTGAGATAGGGTTTACTCAGAATGGTGCAATAAAGAAAAACATCCAGTGAGCATCAGTTCTGTAAACACCTGGTACGAGCTGACAGAAAGGCTACGTTAACTCAGATAACCCCTCTGTACAATTTTAGTGAGCAGCAAAGCATCTCAAAATGTTCAAGCGGTCTAACCTTGAGGTGGATGGGCTACAAGAGATCAGGTAGCGTTTTTAAACAACTCCGTTTCACTGCTAGGCTGAAAATAGTTCACCTGCCAGAAAATGTCCAGCCTTTACATCTATAAGTTGGAGCAATATGGTAGATGTGTCTAACAGCACAGTGTTTAAACACTCCAGCAGCACTGCTATGTCTGATCCACTCGCACCGCCAAAATTGTCAGTGTCACTGCAGTGCTGAGAATGATCCAGCACCCAAATAGGACCTGATATGTTGGGGTCCTGTGGGGGTCCTGACCATCAGAAAACAGAGAAACAGATGGACTACAGACTGTAACTGTAGAACTGCAAAGTGCTTCTGATAAAAGGGACAATACGTGTAGAAACACTATGTGTAAGTTTCTACATACTTAAACTGAATTAAAAACAATATCGTTTATACTTTGTTTACTGTTTTATTTCATTTCAATGAACTCAGTATCTTAACCATAGAAAACCACACATCTAACAAAAAAATCTTAGTAATGAGCAACAGTGACATCTAGTGGCCCAAAGAAGTGTTGAGTCGCCTCTTTTTAAAAGCTGGAATTCGCTGCAGTTGTGGACAATGGCCTCACTTTGAATCAAGTCAAAGTCACGTACGTGTCGCTTAATATAAGAATTAATATAAGACTCAAATTAAATAAATAAAAAAGCCGTTAAAAATCACAAACAGAAAAATAACCGTCGTAGTGAAAGCAGCTCTTGACGTCATCACGCAGGACGAGCGTGTGCTTTCTCGCGCCATCAGACTCGTTAGATCCACTATGGCGGAGAGGTAGGAGAGAGGTTCGCCTCACACCGGGGAATTTAGTAGCACTACGCTCCGCTTTTTCAGCGACCCTTCGCGCTCCGCCTGTAGAGCAGACCCCGAGGAACCCCCGCCGTACCGGTTCGTGCTCTGTGGAAGCGCCCAAGGATGCCGAACATCAAGATTTTCAGCGGCAGCTCTCATCAGGATCTCTCTCAGAGGATCGCTGACCGGCTCGGGCTCGAGCTTGGCAAAGTGGTGACCAAAAAGTTCAGCAACCAGGAGACGTGGTGAGTGAAACGGCGTCGAGTTTCTAGAAATATCGCCTGTTACTTTACCGTCTCCGAGGGGGCTCGTCCTCAGGTCATCCTGGAGCTTGTAGTTCGTGCCGTGCAGCCGGTCGGCACACGTGGAGCTGAAAACACTACAACTTCCAGAATGCTTTGCGCGACGGAACGCAGGACGCCTAGAGTCGGGTTCTGATCACGTTCGTTATTGCGGAGTTTTGTTTAAAAACGGCGAGTCAGAATGTATTTTTGGTCATATTAGCTTTATAAATGTACTTCGTGTTTTCCTTGTGAAGTATTGAATCGGATTTCTGAATCCTCCACCTGCCTCAGCCCGAAACTACAATGATTATAATCACAGGTAACGGGTGACTAGATTTAACGGAACGACCTTACCACAGGGTGCTCAGGTTTGGTCTCCACTGCAGGGGCACGGGTCCGAGTCCTGGGCTGCATGCAGACATGATTATCCGTATCTGAGGGAGAAGAGGCAGATCGGATTCATATTATGTGTTAGCTCATTGGGATACATAAATTATGTAGCTCACTTATAGGACCGGCCACTTTATTAGGTACACCTGCTCAAGTGCTCATTAACACGTGCATCAGAATGGGGAAGAAAGGTGATTTAATTGGCTTTGAACGTGGCATAGTTGTCGGTCTGGGTATCTACTGGGATTTCCACACACAGCGCCATCTCTAGGTTTTACAGAGAATGGTCCGAAAAAGAGAAAATCCAGTGAGGGCAGTTCTCTGGGTGAAAATGCCACGTTGATGCCCAGACTGGTTCGAGCTGATACCAGCACGGTGTACCTATACAGATGCATTTTTGCTGATTTGCTCCGGGAGGGATTCGTCTCCTTGATCTCTTGTTCAGGATGAAGTTAACCAGAATCTACAAAGCATGTAGGGACTGGGTTGGAGTCGGGACAGGTGCAGTCAGAGGTGTGTTTAGATTTAATTTGCATCTCTCCCTTGTTCTCAGGTTACAGTGATTTGTACTTCAGGATCAGGTGTTCAGGCTGGGAGTTTAGCGAGATGCTTTCAAGTCTTTATTAGCGCCCCCTAGCTTTCCTCTAGGCATAAAGCTTAAAAGCACCACTTGTGTTGTACAGTACAGTGGTAGTTCGATTCTCGTCATTAATTCGTTTCAGACGGCTTGTCGAGAACTGAAAAGGACGTACCAAGCAAATTTGTTCCCATAAGGAATAATGTAAATTCCTTGAATCCATTCCAGATCCCCAGAAAATCCCCCTGTATAAGGCATTATGAGCATTAATGGAGTTTGTACTGGAGCTTCCTGATTTATGGCGGGGATATGTTCAACTAATCCATCATAAGATAATATATCATGAACTGATGAGTTTATAGTCTGTACTGTACCATTAACCTACAGTTACCCAAAATCAGTAACACAAAGCTTATTTATACTAGTACTGAAAAATCTCATCATTTAGTGAGTCGGCAAAATACTTTGTCTGTGTTCTGGAGGCTTCAGTTCCTCTTGCTTTTGGTTGGCTCTTATAAATAACCTTTTTAGGATCCGTGGCGACTTATTTGCACTAAAAATGCAGTACTGTAGGTGTGAAAATAAAGAAAAACACAGTGCTGGTCTGCACTGAGCGAGAGCTATTGTGAATTTGAATCACTGTGTACTGAATCGTGAATCGAGCCCGCCTGAAAAGAGTCGCTCGACTCGTACACATTTGAGCAGTGATTTTTCTAGTCAGAATGAATCGAGGACCGAATTGGTCGAGTTCTGCACCACTGTCAGTTTGTAAACCTCCAGCCATGGCTGATTGCCGCGACCCGTGACGCCTGTCTGTTCATGGCGCAGTGTGGAGATCGGAGAGAGCGTCCGCGGCGAGGACGTCTACATCGTGCAGAGCGGCTGTGGCGAGATCAACGACAACCTGATGGAGCTGCTGATTATGATCAACGCCTGCAAGATCGCGTCGGCCTCCCGTGTCACCGCCGTCATCCCCTGCTTCCCCTACGCCCGCCAGGACAAAAAGGACAAGGTGAGGCCACGGGTCGGTTTGTATTTCTGTACCTCGGTTGTATCGAGTGTTGAGTGTCTGTTACTTTTCCATCAGCTCGAGGGTGTCTGTTCTTTTCTGGACCTTTCTCTGTAAATCCTAGAGATGGTGCCGTGTGAAAATCGGTCGATCTGTTACCTATATTCTTTTGTTTTTTGTTTTTTTAGAGCCGAGCGCCCATATCTGCCAAGCTGGTGGCCAACATGCTGTCAGTGGCAGGAGCAGACCATATCATAACCATGGATCTTCACGCCTCTCAGATACAGGTGAGCTCAAACTTTTGGGAGCTTTAGTTTTTGCACGAGTCCTCCACAAACGTTGCATGTTGTTTTTCTTTTATAATAAAGGGGTTCTTTGACATTCCGGTGGACAACCTGTACGCCGAGCCGGCGGTGCTGAAGTGGATTAAGGAGAACATCCCGGAATGGAAGAGCTGCACCATCGTCTCACCGGATGCTGGAGGAGCCAAAAGGTCTGCTCCGTGTCTGACTATAACGTGGGGTTAATAGGGTTTCCGATCATCGGATTTCTCACAGGAGGACGTGACGTAAACTATGTTTTATCAGAGAGCTTCTTAAAAATGTCTGCTTCGATGTTTTCGACCATCTAGAAGATGGATGAAAACGATCCTTTGTTTCTTCTAGCATATACTGCAGTGCTGCTTTTCGTTCCTGGGTTGCCAGATCCTCTTAGCGAGCTCAGTCAAAAATCAATGGATAAAGAGGCGAAATAAAGCCAAGTCTTTAGAATAAGCGGATCTGGCAACCGTGTCGGGTTAGGCTGTCGGGTAACTGGTGTGCACGCTATGAGTAATCTGATTACTGGAGTAAAATCCAGCTCTCGTTACTGGATTTCTAAATCTGGTTTCTAGATCGGAAGTTTGCTGTGAACATGAACAGTAACTGCAGAAATCAGACCATGACTGGAGTATGAGGTTCATGGTGATGTTTTTTCGGCCTGCTGGGAGGTCGGTGTGCTCGCTCGGAGGTAACGCCTAAAGTGTTTTTCCACCGGCAGGGTGACGTCCATCGCCGACCGGCTGAATGTTGACTTTGCCCTCATTCACAAAGAGAGGAAGAAAGCTAATGAGGTGGATCGCATGGTGCTGGTGGGGGACGTCAAAGACCGCGTGGCCATCCTGGTCGACGACATGGCTGACACGTGCGGTACCATCTGCCACGCCGTCGATAAGTAACTCGCTCACGTTACTCTTTCTTTAGTGTTGTGCAGTAAATATAATGCTGCCTCAGTTCCAGTACCATACCTTAAAGTTAATAAAATATATTCAACATGTATGGAAATGTTAAATGTTTAGAGTGTACAGTGCTGCTGGAAAGTTTGTGAACCCTTTAGAATTTTCTATATTTCTTCATAAATATGACCTAAAACATCATCAGATTTTCACACTAAAAGTAGATAAAGAGAACCCAGTTACACAAATGAGACACAAATATTATACTTGGTCATTTATTGATTGGAGGAAGAAAAAAAATGATCCGATATTAGTGGAGTGGCACCAAAAGTATGGACCCTCTAGGATTATTAGCAGTTCATTTGAAGTTTGAAATTTGAAATTAGGGTTTTGAATTGGGAAATTTTAGAGGCCAGGATGTGTTTGAATCAATGAAGATGCCAATTTTTCAGGGGTAGTGAAGTTGGGGGGCAACCCTGTTTTATTTTAAAGAAAAGGGATCTATCAAAGTCTGCGCGTCATAACACATGTTTGTGGATCCAGTGTGTCATGGGCAGGGGAACAAGGAGATTTCTGCGGAGTTGTTTGAGTTTTGCTCATCAGGCTGGGAAAAAAGGGGTTACAAAAACCATCTCTAAAAAGAGTTTGGGGGACTCCACCAATCAACAGTTCAGACCAGATTGTGTACAAAATGAGGAAAAATCAGGAACATTGTACCCCTCCCCAGGAGGTGGTTTTTTTTTTTTTCGACCCCAACAAAAGATTCACTCCAAAAGAGCAAGGCGTTTGGTAATAGGTTGGGTGAGGTCACATAAAGGACCCCCAGAGTAACTCCTAAGCAACTGGGAATGCGCCTCTCTCAACATTGGGCTAAATGTTAATGTTCATGAGTCCACCATTCAGAGAACACTGACACAACAATGTGTCCATGGGCAGGGTTGCAAGGAGGAGAAAGCCACTGCTCTCCAAAAAGAACATTGCTGCTGGTCTGCAGTTTGCTAAAGATCACGTGGACGAGCCAGAAGGCCACTGGAAGAATGTTTTGTGGATGGATGAGACCAAAATAGAACTTTTTGGTTTAAAAGGAAAGAGAAAGGAAAACACTGCATTCCAGGATAAGAGCCTTATCTCGTCTGTGGAACATGGCGGTGGTAGGATCTGTTTTGCTGCATCACTGATGGAACAATGAATTCTGAATGATATCAGAGAATTCTAAAATGTTTTTCTTATCGTATCGAGGATGTGCCCCACCAGAGGGCAGTAACTCTCTCGCGACGGAAAAACGCGACGGAAAAGCTTTTTTCGAATAAACAGTGGCAGATCAAGTCCCTGAACACAGCTGTGAGAGGATTGTAAATGTCTGTAAAGGTTATTCGCTAAAATCCCAAGCTAAAGTCACCATTCTTGTTTGGTTCGGTGCCACCCTTAGTCGTGGTAGTAGTGGAAACAACTTAATTTGCATTTTTTCTACAACGTTTGCGAAAGGGTTGGGTGGAAACCCGGCTCGACTCTCTCTCACCGCCTCTGTGTTTCTGTAGGCTGATGTCAGCCGGTGCCACGAAGGTGTACGCCATCCTGACCCATGGCATCTTCTCCGGTCCCGCCATATCGCGCATCAACAACGCCAACTTCGAGGCTGTAGTTGTGACCAACACCATTCCACAGGAGGAAAAGATGAAGCACTGTCCCAAAATCCAGGTGGGGTGACTGCTTCCTTAGCGAAACCTGAAGGGTTTCATGATTTTAATCGTAGCCCGAAGCCGCCGATGGTTCTTAATACTCAGGAAACAGATCCGTTAATGACTTGCTTACTAATAAACGTTCCCGTTCCAGGTCATCGACATTTCCATGATCCTCGCCGAGGCGATCCGCCGGACCCACAATGGCGAGTCGGTGTCGTATCTCTTCAGCCACGTCCCCTTGTAACCGTCATCGGCGCTCGTCCTGGACCGCAAATCCATATTGAGCCATATCTGACTGACCCGCTCGTGCCCCCGTGCGAGTGGGATTTAACCCCCTGCAGAGCGTGGGCAGCCCGTGGGAGTCGTACCTTTGTAGTTCAGGATCTCAAAAAAACAGACTGTTTGCCTTGAAGCTGGAACTGGACGTTTAGCTCTTGCGGTCCTTTTCATTCCCACGCGCCCGCTGCGCCTAGACGACTAGATGCTTGGCCTTTCAGTGGTGACCTGTTACAGTTTAATTTATTTAGGCTTTGTCTGTACGAGCGATGGAAGCGAGGTGGATGTGGGGGTGGAATCGGCAGTTCGAACCTTGCGTGCGTCTCTGGCTTTCTCTTTTACTAGATGCTGCTTTGGAACGGGAACTCGGGGTCTCTGCACTCTGGAGCTTCCTTGACCTAAAGTGCTGTTTTCATTGCTGAATTTTTCTTTTATTCCTTTTTTTCCAAAAGAAGTTTGTATATTTTCTGAAATGATCTAGTCACTCTTTAGTAGGCTCCATCATGATGGTTCATCGTTTATCTTTTATACGTTTTCCTTCTGTTTCCATTTCAAATGGCTGAATGTGTTCTTATTAAAGAGCTGTCACAAAAAGCAACGGGTTTGACTCGGCTTCTTCTTCTCTGCTTTTTCTTTTCAGCTTTTCAGCAGGTGTCTGGACTACTAACCACTAGGGGGTGTGGGGAAAAATCGATTCTTATGTGGATGATTCTGAATCGAATCACAAATCTCAAAAGGATTTTTTACATAAGAGGCAAATAAACAATGTCAGAAAGAGCAAAGGGAATGACAAACTCTCACCCGGTTCGTCGGTGAGACCCAGGGCTTTGGAGCCGAAATGCAAAGATATTTCAGGCTAACCATACATTAGAAGCTCTGGAAAGACTTTTAATAGACTGAAGTCTGACATCCTCTCACATCTAAAGAGTTTGTAGTCACAGACTTTCACAAGGCTGGAGAACTTGCATGGTCACTATTTACAAGACTGAAACCCGACTCCTTCAGAGATTATTATTATAAAATCTTTATAAAACACAGCTAAACATAGTAAATAAAAACAGCAGTCTGGGCCACATCAAAGTGGCTTCTTAAGTACTGTAATGGTATTTTAATGGTAAAACTAGGGATGCACCGATCTGATTTTAGGATCAGATATCAGTCCCAATATTAACAAACTTTGCCAGACGTGGTGTCAGAAAATTAAGCCACCAACACGTTCAAAAAAATGTGAGGTGTGGTGGTAGCGCTGCAAAATACAACGTATAATATCACAGATTAATAATATATTAATAGTCGTAATATATAAATATAGTTTAAGATGTTTGACTCGTTTTTTCATTTTGAATTTGTATGCTGTGCCAAGGTGCTGCACAATTTTTATATTTTAGTGATTTAATAAATAGCAAATCAGTACATTTCTGTGTTCATTTGCTATATTTTGTTTTACAAAGTTGTTAAAGTAATGTTCAAGTCGATCCTGATGCTTTAAGTCCCTCCCACATGATGAAGTATAAGCTTTATTAATTCGACAATGAAATCGGAATGGTATGCGAAGTTCATGTATCGTATCGGAACTGAAAAAGTCGGTGCATCCCTAATTAAAACTCCACATTTCATTATTTTATGTACATTATTACATTTCATGATTGAGTTGTATATTTTTTATTCATTTCCCTTACGCGTTAGTGTGCAGAAATTTATATAGGACTCTGACAAATATAGAAACAGTAAATGTATTCAGAGATAAATGTTAAACAGTAAAATGAAGTCTTTAGGTCTACACCTACTGAACTGTTAAAATCACCTTTACCTGTACAGTCCACATACACTTAGAATTTAACGTTTGGTGCTGGGGAGAGAGAGAGAGCTGACCCTATTGGTTATCCACGATGTTCACATCACTGTTTGCATAAGCTAAGACTTATGAGGATCATATCAAACACGGTTGATTTTATCGGAAGTCAAACACTTATTTAAGGCCACGATCTTGACCATTACACCAAACGATCGAGATGACACGAGCACTACACAACTCCAGCAAGTCTCCCATGATTTAATTCCCACATTGGAAATTTATCTGAGACAGCGAAATCATTTAGTCATTTGGTGTAAGGCATTACTGGCACCGTGATCTCCACAATCTTCACCGAGACCAAAAA
Source organism: Ancistrus triradiatus (assembly GCA_025084515.1). Lineage (NCBI taxonomy): Eukaryota > Metazoa > Chordata > Actinopteri > Siluriformes > Loricariidae > Ancistrus > Ancistrus triradiatus. Next base: position 319,663 of record JAJAGP010000045.1, on the reverse strand, counting down.
GTCATGGAATCACTGTGAGAAAAAAGAAATCCTGTACAGAAAAAGATGCACTGATAATCAATTAACAATCTCATCACTGCCCTCTGAATTGTAATTGAATGGAAGCGTGAGGTGCCTCTCGATTCCCACCCTAGTAATCACAATGGTTGTGAGTTCAAATCACTGAGCCCTTGGACAAGACCCTTATGTTCTTTAGCTTCTCAACTTCGCCGCCGGTTGCTCTGGATAAGAGTCTCCAGAATGCTCCAAATTGTCAATAATGATTGATAAGATCAATATAAAGACACTAAAACTCACTCCATGGCATGGAGCATCAATATAAACCCTCTTAGCTGCTATATCAGCCTCTCAAGCATTGAGTGATAAGACCTGGATTCGTTCCTGTATACAAAAATATTGTACACCTACAATGCATTCTGTTTTGGAGGGTAAAAGAGATTAAGTGGATAAGACCATGAATTAATGATTTAAAAATGACTTGATTTGAAAAAAACTTGATGGTTAAGTTGGCATGTCAGCATAGGTTTGTGGGTAAGCTCGTATGCCTGCGTTAGCTTGCGACATGTTCTTGCGGTCTGTCAGAATAAAGCCTGTGAATCTGATTTCCCACCATTAGCATCCCATACCCGTGGCCATTGTACCCGTTATACCCCATATATGCTGCTTTCTGCTGTTTAAGTGGGGGAATAAACAAAATACAAACTACCAGGAAGAAAAGACATTGTATAAGACGTGTGTGTTCAGCTTTCTATAGCTTTGTCCTGGGTTTCACTTTCACACACACACACACACTCACACAAACACTCATTAGCTGCACTCCCGTTATTTTATACACGGCTGCCATTGGTTGTGCACTGTTTGGGAGGTGGTGTGAGCAGCCTGGGGATCTGCATCCACCCTCCGCATCCCCACACCGGTTTTTCTTCCTCAAAACCAATCGAGAAAACACAGAAACAACCGACAAAAGCCGAGGGTGAACAGACCGGAGCTTAGCATACATGGTATAGATTAAACTGCACCGGAAGACGACGATAAGAAAGAGTGAAACGACCGCTGGAGTAAAGACGAGAGAAAAGGTACAAGCTTAAAATTCTTCTATCTAGACATCCATCTATTAATAAATCTGTCTATTTATAAATAAATCTATCTATCTACCTGTCTATCTATCCATCCATCCATCCATCCATCTATCTGCCTTGCTGTCTGCTTTTATCCTCACGGCTCTTTATTTTCGTAGAATAAATGTAATTCAATTAAAATGTACTTTCAGTGTAAGACTAAGCTTTGACTAGCCACAATGATGTTTTCCCACCCATCCTTAGAACTGACCTTATTTATATGTACACTATATTACTATATTCAGTTGTGTCTCACTATCTGAACATGCCTCGTTCCAAACAAAAAGGGAATTTCCGGATAGCTGAAATCCAATCTCATTCTTGCTTATGGGAAATTCCTGGGTCATTCCGTCATCTTCCAATCACCCTCCTGAATCCACTGACCTCAGTGTAAGATAGGGCAGACTCAGGTTGAAGATGTACTGAATGGGTCTCCCCAGCTCGGTGGCACAGGACTTCAGCGGAATGGGACACACTCTGTCTGGTCCAGCTGCCTTCCTAGTGTGGAGTGTGGATGGTGTGTAGGGGGGTAGAGGTGGTGGGTTCAGTGGTGCTGCAAGTCAAGTCTGGTGAGATGAGTGTGGAGTAGGTATCCGCTGGAGCTGCAAAGACTTGAAAAGGCAGTCAAACCGGTTGCAGAAGGTGTAGATGTCAGTGGTGATTCGCAGACTAATGTGCAAACATTTAGGAGGCACGTTTTTGGTCTCAGAAAGAGAACATGACCAGGAAAAGCAGGAGTCGTGGTAACATTAATTAATAGCCATGATTTTTCTTTACGTACCCCTGTGTAGAACCGTACGTGGTAAGAAAAACGCTCTAGGTGCGGATCCTATTGATATTGAGTAATGAGGTGCTGCTGATGGTGTGATAGTTTGTGAAGTTCACATACAGTAGGGTAAAAAAGTATTTTGTCAGCCCCTGATTGTGTAAGTTCTCCGACTTAGAAAGATGAGAGAGGTCTGTAATTTTCATCATAGCTACACTTCAGCTGTGAGAGACAAAATGAGAAAAAAAATCCAGGAAATCACTTTGTAGGATTTATAAATAATTTAATTGTAAATTATGGTGGAAAATAAGTATTTGGTCAATAACAAAAGTTCAAGTCAATAATTTGAATGGGCCAAAATACCAGCTACAGTGTGTGCCAACCTGGTGAAGACTTACAGGAAACCTTTGACCACTGTCATTGCCAACAAAGGTTATGTTACAAATTATTGAGTTGAACTTTTGTTATTGACCAAATACTTATTTTCCACCATAATTTACAATTAAATTATTTATAAATCCTACAATGTGATTTCCAGGATTTTTTTTCTCATTTTGTCTCTCATAGTTGAAGTGTAGCTATGATGAAAATTACAGACCTCTCTCATCTTTCTAAGTAGGAGAACTTGCACAATCAGTGGCTGACTAAATACTTTTTTGCCCCACTGTATAGAGTAGCCTCCCATATGTGCAGATCCAGTTCAGAAATATTGAATGGAAAACATTACGCATTGTACTGATGTACTGATTCATTATTGTTTTTGTTTTCTCTTGTGCTCCAGCGCATTTTTACTGTTCAGAAGAGAAAGAAATGCAGCACGACCTTTCAGAGGACGATGGAAAGCATCAGGAGCCTCCACAGCCTGCTTTCTATCATAGTTACCTTCATGGAGGAGTCTCCAGCCTGATCTGCACCGTTGTCACCTTTCCTGTCTATAAAACGGTCTTCCGTCAGCAGCTGCACAGCTTGTTGATCCGCCAGGCGGTGGCACAGCTCTACGATGAAGGTTTTCTGAAGCTGTACCGTGGCGTTGTGCCACCCTTGCTGATGAAGACTGTACAGGGAACCATCCTGTTCGGGCTCCAGCGCACCCTCCTTGAGCAGCTCTCACCTTGGACTGAATCAATTGTCCCGAGGCCCATGCTCCCTGCCCTGGCTGGACTCGGGACGGGTGTGGTCGAGGCCCTGGTTTTTACCCCGTTCGAGCGCGTGCAGTGCATCCTCCAAAACAGAGGCAACGACCGTAGCCTTCCCACAATCAGCACCATTGTTGGACGCTTGAGATCGGAACCATTAGCGCACGGGTGGTACCGAGGCTTTCTGCCCGTGCTGGCACGCAACACCTTAGGCAGCAGCCTTTACTTCGGCCTAAAGGATCCACTGGTGAACGGGTTAAGCGAGCAACATTTCCCCCCGATGGCCTCCTCGTTTATCTCGGGTATGGTCAGCTCCATAGTGATCAGCCTCCCGTTATACCCACTGTCAGTCCTGGTGGCAAACATGCAAGCCAAGGTTGGAGGAGACAACCTGGGGCCGAGGGCCAGCTGGCACAAGCTGTGGCAGAAACGCCAGCGAAGCCTAGCCCTGCTGTACCACGGAGGAACTCTGGTCATCCTGCGCTCGTGCATCTCATGGGGCATTACCACTGCCATGTATGATCAGCTGATGAGACGCAGAGCCTGATGTCCACCATCAGCACCACTCAGGGATCGAGCAGTATTTACACGTGTGTTATATTTAAAGAAAGTTTTAGCTGCTGTGTTGTCTATTCTCTGAGTTACGTTACTGATACTGAGCTGGAGTAATACTGTGAGCAAAATGGTGCTGTTATGCTTGATGCCGACGCCTTGATGCCGACTGGTTTTGCAGCCCTCGAGACCCTGACCAGGAAAACTCAGGGTAAAATGCTAAACAAAACGAAAACATTGAAGGCCTTTTAAATATTAAACGTAAGAGTATTTCCGCAACTTGAAGACCCCTAAGACTCAGCAGGAAGGGAACACGTTTTAATTGTGCTCATACCTCAAAACTGTTTTATTCTGTTTAGTATTTTTTTTACTTCTACAAAATGCTTGTAATAAAGCTTTACTGCTGATTCTGCTGCCAAAGACAGATTATAGATGAAAACGAAGTGGTTTTCACTCGTTTGTTTGAAGAAAGATTAAACTTTCTGATTGTATCTTCTGCAATACAATCTCTCGCCACAAGATCGCTCTGTTGCTACAGTTTATTTAACATAACGCACATACAAGATCCCGAATCAATACTACTAATACTTTTAATACTAAAACTATTGTATTAGTACTGAATACTTATTAATACTTATTAGTACTGAATTAATAATGAAGCTGGATGTCGTGGTGGCCGTGACCCTAATTTTTGATTCTTAGACTTTTGCGTATGGCTGATCTCTTTTTTACTTGGATCTAAAGATGATTGATTAATTGAAACACTTGATATTCAGTTGATTGTACATTTCATATTCAACAATAACATATAACAAAAGTAAATGTAGCTAAAATAAATAATGTAATTCAGTACTGAGCAAAATTTTCAACTGATATGTGCTCTAATTATTTGGTTTTGTACTTGGATTGGAATACGAGTGTTTAAATCCTTAGTGTATCTTCTGCAATTCCAACTCTTTGCCACAAGGTTGTGCTGTTGCTCCGTGTGTAATTACTGTACCGCTTACGATGCGTAATGTTTCTCGGTGAAAATACGATCTGCACTGCATCCGCATTGCACTTAGATCAATCTTTTTAACAATTGGCAGTACCAATTTTATTTCTGGTGTATGCTTGACTCTCAAACGGCTCTTTATTCGACACAGATGTGCAGTAAAGAAGGAAAATCCATGAGTTCCACACAAGAGCGACGGCTGTAGATCTGTTTGATTTCTTTATGATACCTCATTTCTAACGCAGGCACCCTGCAATAAACGGTGTGCAAATAAGCTACTGGATTTAAAAGCTACGCTTCCAGTACCTCATTTAGCAAACTGTTATTTACTTAGTGCACTATACTGGATGTCATTACTTGCTCCTAAATTTAAGTGGGAACGCCCTTAGTGGAGTAGAAGTCGATCTTAGATTCAGCAGTAAACTCAGTTTGAGAAATATCGCAAATCCATTTCTTCTCCCTGTATAGGGGCCCTACACCAGTCACACATCACACTAAATTTAAGTGGGAACTTGTGAGAGTTTTTGTTGAACTTGGGCATTTAGGACGCCTCCTAACAAATAACAAAACGGGGTTGTGTGTGGACCAATCCGTGAGAGGTTTGGACCAGAGGGGGGCGTTGTTTCGTACTTAAACCTCGGATTACACACTCACACACGCATCTCTCAACACACTGCTCTGCCTGAGACAGGGATTTTGTGCAGGACTCAGCGCGTATCAGGTAAGACGGGTGTATTTTATTCTGCAGCCTAAATTAAAGGTGTATTAAAAGTGCATTAAAAGTGCATCCATGTATGAAAAAACCACAGACAGAAAGACAGAGAGAGATACGATTACGGTAAGGTTTATAGAGAAGGTTCTGAGCTTATTGCCAAAAGTGGTTCCACGGAAACTTGTGGTTCCCCAAAAGAGACAAACTGAGTATTCGTTAAGATCCTGTTTTTTATTTCGGTTTTTGTAGAGGCACCACTTTTGGAAACAAACACTTTCGGGGCAAACTTGGAAACTGATCATGTCCAGTCAGACCCTTGTGACATTCTGAAATGTGATTAATATGAACCACATTTGGAGACGAACGTTAAACCTCAGCTGCTTCAGTAGATGGAAATCGAAAACCAAAATCAATACATCCTGTTTTACTTTACTCAAAACTAAGCTTTTCCTTTAGCCTAACCCAGAATTCGCTGGGTGCAGGTGGCGGTACATCCTGGACGGTGTCCCAGTTCTTGGAAGGGTTCAAGCTACAAGGAAACTGCTCTCAAGAACTGCTATTTTCATCAGCTGCATGAGCCACACGAGCTGCTTAAATGGAAATTAGCAATGAGTTTTTAACAGATTGAGAAATGCATTATAAAATGGAAATGCATTATAAAATGGATTGGTTGTAGTAAAACAAATTTGTCCTTACACTTAATTTGGACAGAGTGCAGAAATCTGAAGTCTTGGTCTGGCATTACTGCAAATGCAAACGTCTTTAAAACTTCAAACTGTTGTAAAAGCTTCTAGATGATCCACTAGTGTTTCCGCAAGGTGTCAGAACTCGTTCCACTTGATAACGGTGCTTTACCATGTGTTTTGTTCCCTGCAGAGGTTGTGTAACATTTAGCAAATCAAAAGAACAAGGTCAGGCGTGTACAAGGCTGTTGAGGCATGACGACATTGGAAGTAACGACACTTAATGCTCTGTAGGCACATATTTAAAGAAGCTGCAGCAAAGGACGCTTTAAAAAGGAAATAATCTATGAAATCTGTCCAAGAACTGAGAGCAATAGTCAGTTTCCCTATAAATGACTTAATATGTTAATGACTTAAAATGTTAGAGCACAAGTGAAAGGAAAGGTGCGTAATACCTGAGGAATGCATTTTGGGGTGGGGTGAGTCCAGCTTTTCAGTACGGATCACCACCCTATAGATTCATACCCATTGCATTCATGGAGCAAACATGCCCCGCTTAATTACAGCGGACGTTGACAAGCGCATTGCGGAGCTTAGTTTGGTCCCTTCATGACTGAAATGCACACTCGAACCATTGTGAGTTTCTCCACACCCTCCTGCCGTGCAAAGGCACCTGCTGATAAGGAAGCCCGTCGGTAAACATTGCGTACTTTTCCTAATGAACACATCTCGATGGAATGGATTTGCATCGAGCTAAAACATTGGCGGTTTTGTCCCCGCTGATGCCCGTGGGTTGCGTCGTCACATGAGATGATGGGACGAGGCAGCGTGGGCACAGTTACGCGGAAAAAATTCAAAAAGGTCGAGTTGTGTTGCCCTAAGGCGCCAGCTCTTAAATATGACACTCACTTAATCAAATTCAGGGCTGCAACAGGGGGGCGGCCTGAGGCAGGAACCAACTGTGGACGGGATTCCAGACTACTGTGGGACACACTCATACCGACTCACTCATTAACAAACAATGGGGCACTTTAGAAACACTAGCTGACCAAATTAATGCAAACCACAGATGGGGACTCAAACCTGGGTCTCTATAAATGCACTTACATTTAGGAATTTAGAGCGACTTACAACCAACATAACTGCACAATACAAGCAATTGTGGGCCTTGCTCAGGGACAACTGTAGCAGGTGGGATTTGAACCCTGGATCTTCTGGTCCATAGTCCAGTATCTTAACCGCTAGACCACGTGTAAGGCGACTCATTTCCGCAACTTGTAATATTGTAATGAAAACTCAGAGGCCGTTTGTCATGTTGAATTTTCGCCAAATATTGTCTTTTGAGGCGCATACAAAGGCGCTCAGCGGTCCAATTCGCCTTCCCACCAGTACAGGGACCCGGGTTTCAGTCTGCCCCGGTCTGATGGAGGATTGGCTGGTTGGTAAGCGCTCTAGACACTGCAACAACGACCCCTACCAGTGTGAATGAGACGTGACAAAAAGATGTGCGCATTAAAATGTGGAGCTTGTTTATGTTCTTATTTTAAACTTTAAAAAATGACCCCATCCTTTGCAGTTTATGTTGAGTTTTCATTTTTTGTTCGACGTGCACTGATTACTCTCAACTATTTGCTAAAGCTGATAGCACCAGGTAACAGTTTATGCATTTATGTATTTAATGCCACCCATAATATCCAAACAGTCAGAGTGTTTTTTTTTTATTCTGTCTTTCTTTTCTTTTAATATTAACTGGCTGATACGAGGATGTTACGCAAGTGTTAATTTCATGGGTGGGTCGAGTCGACGTGTCCAGACAGTCACCGGTATAGAGGGATTTGTTAAGGGTGTGTAGTAACAAGCAGTAAAAATGTCAGAGCCTGTACTTAACAACCAGTTGAACTCGCTCGGTTTAACCAGATTTACCACTGGCTTGTTATTCAAAATGTGTGTAAATGCATCTGCAGTTTAATTAAACATTTTATTTAAATTAGTTTTAAGAGTGCCCTGGATGGAACACAGGCAGTCTCTTACTATGGTGGTGTATTAGACCCATGGTTCCCAACCTGGTGAGAGCGGCAAACATCACAGGGGGTGCACGAGACTTTGTCTGCTTTGAGGTGCTCTGAGTTTGTCAAAATACAATTTGCAGATGTTAAATAAAATTAAAATAACACTCAGTGGAAAAAACAATCTGTATAGAAAATAACTTAAAAATATATTTGTTAAGCTTTTGTTTGATTTTTAGCTAAACATTTAGCTGTCTTGTAAAGAGAAAAGAAGCCAAAATGGGGGGAAAAATATAAAAAACTATAAATGAAACCCAAGAGAAAAAGAAAATAAATTTTCCACTTTATGTAAGGTCTCACGTTTGTTAGATTTGCCATCATCTATCCCTGCAGAGGTTCCTCAGGGATGCTTTTGACTTTTGTATTAAAGAGGTTTTCTCGATTTCTTATGGTCCTTTGCCTTTTTTCACATTAGAGTTTGTAGTTTCCAGTATTTAGTCAAAAGTTGTATGGTAGAGCCATAAAAACCTCCCTAAAATCCACAGCTAAATGTGGCTTAATGATTTTCAATTTTTAAGGTGAGGAAGATCTAATTTAATGTACCCACAATGCTATGGAGCCGCAAAAGATTTGCTCATTGTCTGACATAGTTTAGCTCTAAGTAAGTTATTTTGCATCCTCAGAGCAGCCTTGCCTTTACTCAAGTCATAAATTCATTTATGTAATCATAGCCTTGGCTTCGGATGCCAGTCACACCCACTAATGCCCTGGTATAGCAGCGGTACATACTGGGACTTATAGCGTAGAGTTTTTTTTCTCTCTCCTTCTTTGGATTTTCATTTATTTAATGTTACAAATGGAGACAAACGAGCTTTGCCCTTATTTTCGAGGACATTTTGTTTCAATTAATTAAAAATGTTCTCCTGCTCATCATGTTCCAGAAACATCCCTGTGTGTACTGGTGCTAATAGGAAATTAATGAAGAAAAATGTAAAAATGTTCTCAAACCAAGCAGGAAAGTGTCTGACTAATCATTTTGAGATTGCATGATCAGAATGCCTCGAGCGTGTTATCTCATTTGTATGCAAGGGACTCCTCCATAGATGATGCATGAGCTAGAGTTTAAAAAGCATATCTCAAATGTTTTAGGACATCCCAGCTTGGTAGCACTTGTGGCTACATATTTGCTTCTAGTAGTTGTTTTAACCACGAACCATTCTTCCGTTGCAGATCATCCAAAATGAGCGACAACCCAGTCAAACAGGAGGTGCAGAACTTCGACAAGAGGTGTCTAAAAAAGACCAACACCGCAGAGAAGAACACCCTTCCGACGAAGGAGGGTAAGCCGCATGGGAACTGGGTTTATTTCTGATAAGCACACTTCGTGGCCATGTACCCCTTTGTCTTAAAATGGCAGAGGAACGCCAGTAGCAAACTGAAAGAGTAGATTACTTGGCGCACTGGCGCGAGGAGGGGAAATGGTGGAAATGGCTGTTTGTCCTCGATCCACCTGTACTGCCAAGTGAAGTAGCCAAAATGTGGAAAGGCACGTCCTTTAATTGTGTCACGGAACATCCTTTTCTTACAGCTGCGAGTAATTTCAACCAGCTCTTTGTACACTTTACTGCATAAGGTTATTCCTCTTCAATGAACATACTTGATCAGTAACTGTTAGTTACAGAGTAACTTATTACTATACAGTGTTACTTATTAATGCCGACATACTATTCAGTCAGAACGGTACATCACGTATAAAGATAACAAAGATAGCAGATCTAAATGTAAACTATCTAGCCCAGTACTGCTTGAACCCTCTGTATATATAAAGAACTGAGACTGTAACTGAATTTGATCTATCCTAAACACTGTGGAATCTTTTGTACTCTATATGAAGCCATCTGAGTGCTTTCCTATAAATAAACCTGCAGCTGGCATAGAATATGTTGAATCTGTTTAGTAATTCAGTAATTTGCTGATTATTTTGGGAGATTTTATTAGATTAAGGATCCAACACGGTCCAACCGGTTAAAGCGGCAATATAGAACCTTGAGATTTGGCGGCCTCTATGGTTGAAATGCGTTACTGCAAGCACCTTGTGAGAAGATCCGTAATGCATATTAGGCTGCACTGTAATGTGGCGTCATGCATGCAAATACCACATTCAGGTAGTATTGAGGGTAGAAAAATACATAAAGAGTACTTAAAATTCTTAGATAAATCAAGTAACATAAAAAATCGAAAATAAATGGAGTGCTGTAACACAAAACTGTGGATGATTTTTTCTCCACCCTGGTCCAGGCACCAGTACATCACTGGGTAGGGGTCATTGTGGCAGCGCCAGGGAATGGTTCCACCTCTGGCCTCCCCTCCCTCAGCCAGTCGTGTCTACATGTGGCTGTCCAAAATAGAGAAATTTTTGCACTGAGAAATACATTTGCATTTACAACAGTTAACAACAGTCCTCTGAACTGAGAAGTTGAACATTAAGGGCTATTACAACACACTTCTATACTAAATTATGTAGCATTAATAATTAGTACGCTACATAAGCTGTTATTCGTATCATAAACACTGTGAAGTGCGTAGTGCCGTTTGAGTAGGGTTTCCAGATTTCACCTGTCATGCACTGAGAATCCCTGGATGCTTTATTTACATTTTACTGAATTTTGTTACCTAATATGGCCTGACTTAAGTAACCAAACATCTGACGACCCTTGGTTTGATCGTTTGGGATTACCAAAGTCCATACAAGTCCTACATTTTCTGGTGGAAGCCAAGAATTCTTGTGAACACAGACTTATAGATAATAATAATCATGCATTTATAGAGATAAGCTGTGTGTGACTGTGAAAAACATGACGTAATTACAATAACAGGTAGTTGCAGTCATATCTGGAGTTGCATGCAGATGTTAAACTGATAACAGGAACAAGCAACGCCAGTTTGAGCGTTCTTACACTATTTTAGGATAACGCACTGTAGCCCGTTGCTGCTGGAGCTCTGGGGAAGACATGTCCCCTAACCTGTCTACCCTCTATCAGGGAATGCCAGCACTCGATGCGTGATTATTAAATAATGCAGAGTTTATTGTCAAATAAAAACTGGATACTTAGAAGTACTAAATGTATTAAGTATATTCTTAAGTTTTATCTGGTGCGTCTTTTGTCTCACCACTCTCTTATTTCTGTTGTTGCATCACTCTCGTTCTCACACACTTCCCTTTTTCTTTAACAGACATCGAGGCGGAGAAGAAAGCCGGCGAAGGTGCGAAATGAAACCGTCGGGGCTTCCCATGGCTCTTCTAGTCACCCCACCTTAATCCACAGCCATATTTTAAAAGATTGTACTCGCTTTACTTTCTGCTCTTTAATCCCTTGTTTAAATCACATGTCACTCTGTGGGCATGATGCCCCCCGGGGGCAGGAAAGGCATGCGGCTGAAAGGCAGACGAGGGCAGACGTAAATCCATGTGTGATTCCAGCTGTGCTAGCAGTGTGTTTTTAATCTCTAATCACAAATCAATAACCTGTGCCTCCCCATGTCTCTGTATCCTGTACCATTATGGACAGCTTATTCAGTAAATGACATGTAAAGTGATATTTTTGTTTACAAAAAAATAAAATATGTTTGAAAAGAGTTTTGCCTCCTCATTTTGCAGCAATGAGCATTGGAATATATAATTTGGTTATGTCCATAAATATACAGTGGTAAGACAAAACAGTATTTACCGATATATCCCAGGGCTTGACGTTCAGGCGCACTGAAAGGTTTTGGATCTTTGCTGTATGTAATTGTGCTAAAAACAAGCCACTTTATTAGGCACACCTGTTCAACTGCTCGTTAATGCAAATGTCTAATCAGCCAATCACATGGCAATAGCTGGATGCATTTATTAAGATCAAGACGAACTGCTGAATCAAGCTGAGCATCAGAACGAGGAAGAAAGGTGATTTAAGTGACTTTGAACGTGGCATAGTTGTTCAGAGTATTTCAGAAACTTCTGGGATTTTCACTAGGGTTTACAAAAGAAACATCCAGACTGGTAACTCCAATAACCGAGGTTATGCACAGCACATTGGACCTTGAAGCAGATGGGCCTCTGCTAATGTCAGCTAAGAACTGGCAACCGCGGCTACAATACACACAGGCTCACCAAAACTGGACGATAGAAGATTGGAGACACGTCGCCTGGTCTGATGAGTCTTGATTTCTGCTGCACCATTAGGATGGTCGGGTCAGAATTTGGCGTAAACAACAAAACATGAAAGCATGGATCCATCCTGCCTTGTATCAATGGTTCAGGCTGCCAGTGGTGTAATGGTGTGGGGGGTATTTTCTTGGCACACATTGGACCCCTTAATACCAACTGAGCATCGTTTAAACCCCACAGCCTACCTGAGTATTGTTGCTGTGCATTTGCACCCCTTTGTGAGCACAGTGTCCTATCTTCTGACTTCTACTTCCAGCAGGAAAGTACATGAGGCATCACTGCCAAAATAAACTACGTGTCCGGATGTTTCAGAACGCTACTGAACATTTATCAGATAGCAGATAATAGAAAGTGTACGTGATCCTTCGTGTTTAGTAACTGGTTGAACCTGCTTTAGTAGTAATAACTTTTCCTGGAGGTGTGAATCAGCTTTGCACAATGATGAGAAGGAATTTTCGAATCTGTATACAGCCTATGAAACACATTTCGACGATTTTCATGCCCTCCAACCAAAGTGACAAAACAGTGTGAAGTGATATTTTATTTTTAGAGCTTTAATACCATATTTCAGGTCTTACAAGGGAAGTTAAAGTGTTAGAAATAGTGCTTACTTCAGTAAATAAAGAGGGAAATCTGGTGTTAAGAGCTGCTGCTTGTAGAATAATCTGGTAACGCGTTAAAAATAAAGTGTAACTTTATTAATTAAGCCTTCACATTTCTAAATATCTGTTCACCTTCAATATGACTTCATATCACAGCGCCCACTTCTTTTTAGACTTAATGAACGCTTTCGCATTAGTAACCCGATAAGACTGCGCACTTTTCCCCTACTTGTTATCAATGGAGCTTTATCCAAAAGGTGTGGTTACAGTAAGCTTGCGCAATCGGGCCACGACGTTTCCCAGCTTACATGAAGATCCAGTATTTATCCAGTGTTTAAGATTAAAAACAAGTACTGAACTAAAACTGCTTTTTGTGTTTACAAAAATGTCAAAAATGAGTGAACTGGATTTCTGTAGGCTACTGTATGTAAGATCAAGTCTTCATCCAAGTCATGCTAACATTCTGCCTAAACAAGTTAGAAACTAGTTATTGCACAGAATGAGTAATAATTCAGGCTGTAAAAGCTCGTAAGAAGACGCCCTCCCCTATTAAACAACATGCCAAGTCTGGATTTGCTCTTCTCGTGTCAGACACGCCCTGATCAAAACACACTTCAGGGGAGATTAGGTGGAAAAATCGTAGACATGCATGAAGCTGTAAAGGCAGCAAAGATCTACAGCTCCAAATCAGAAAGATTTGGGACGGTATGGAAAATGAAATAACAAAAAAATAAAGGCAGTGTTTCTTATATTTGCAGATAGTATGAACCCAAGATATTTAATCTTTTTCTTTGCATTTAAGGCCTGCAACTTATTCCAAAAAAAGACAGGACGGTAAAGCATTTACCACTTTGCAATGTTGCCATCTCTTCTCACAACATTTTTTAACACCTGTGCTATTTTGTCCTATTATTCCTGCAAATGCACCCTAAGGTGTGTAACAGTACGGGGTCCTCCAATACCCGTACCCTCTTCTTCCACAGCTGTACTTATGTAATGTGTCCAGCATGTGGATTTGTTTTGTCATTTGTCTTGTTGATATGGACGTCCCTGGAAAAGATGTCATCCTGAAGGCAGCTCATGTCGCTCGAAAATCTCAGTGTACTTTTCTGCATTAATGCTGCATCACAGAAGTGTCAATGAGCTTTACCAAGTCAAGTCAAGTCAAGTCAGATTTATTTATATAGCGCTTTTTACAATGGAGCATTGTCTCAAAGCAACTTTACAAGTTTAGATTATCTCCTAATAACTACGTCCAATCCCAAATTGAGCAAGCCTAGGGCGACAGTGGCAAGGAAAAACTCCCCTGAGGTTTCTAGAAGAAAACCTTGGGAGGACCAAGAATCAAAAAGGGAACCCAACCTCCTTGGCGGCGTAGATTATAAATCTAAAAGTTGAAACTAAAGTCATGGAAAGTCGAAGTTCGAATAAATGTGAAGTATGCACATCGACATTAGTGGCCCGGGTAATGAATGGGGCTGAAGCTGATGACGGAAATCCACTTGGGTGGACACAGGGGGATGAAATCTGGTGTGGGGCTGGAACTTGCCGGAACACAGCCGGAGAGAAAAAACAGAAATGTATTAGTTTTTTTATTTGAATTAAGAGCACAGTTGTCTATTAAACAATCACTGATGCCCATTTGGTAGCATGAGACCCCCGGCAGCATGAAGCTATATCAGCATACTAGAAGAGTAGAACTGGTTAGCAAAACACAGCCACGAGGATCACATGAGACATTGGCCAACCACACTGGAGGCAGAAGACGCAGCCCCAACGTCCCTCCTGTCACCATAATCTCTTTGAACTATGCAACCCCCCAGCTCCTGCCCTATCTAAGGCAAAGGAATTCATTGGATTCAAGACAAGATCACGAGGACCGAAGCCCAGTTCAGCCAGACCGCCCACTCGACACTCCTGGCAACGGACAAGGCAGGCAGGCCAGACATGACTCCAGACTCCGGCCCCAGTGACCCAAGCCATGCATCCTGGTCTAAATCTAGTCAAAAGCCTGCGTAAATCCAAGGGCTCCACTGAGGGACATAGACAGCATAACTCAATGGATGGCCCTAGTTTAAAAACCAGTAGATGTTTTTTTTATGTGTGCTTTTCTGGCGCATAAACAGAATCGAGTCTCAACAAGAACAAGTCCCTATTTAATCAGGATTCTTATATCCATGTTTTGGAGCTCTAAATTAAATTCAATATGTCAGTGCTCATCAGCGTTTGGCCAGGCCTTAAGCGATTTCCATCTGCGCTCAGACGTGACGGAAAAGTCTTGCAGCACTCGACGTGCAGACTTGCTGGAGCACGACTGTGGCAGAGCGAGTTTTTGCACGCAGACTGCCGCAGATAAATCTTAGGAATGTTTGAAGAGTGTAGGTAAAAATAAGGGAAGGTTATATATCTAACGTGTGGTGAACCGGCGCGGTGCGGAGCGGCATTAATGCGGACGCAAAGCTTCTGGGTTTCGGCGCTTTTATTGCACAACATTTAAAAAGCCCCTGCACAGAGCAGGAGCAGGTTTGCTTCACATATTCATGTCATGATGCCATGATCCGACTGGTAGCGTTGTGCAACCGACGTTCTTTGGCTTCGAGTCGACTGAGTTTGTTGATGTTGTAAAGCACTTCTCCTTTCCCGTACCGTTGTTACTTTGGCACTTTCCCCCCCATATTTCTACTTCGTTTAAGTTATTTATATACAACCACAAATCAGAAAGACTTGGGACAGCATGGACAATGCTAACAAAATATTCATTTCATTTGTTAATGAACATCTTTTTCTGCATTTCAGACCTGTAAAATATTCCAAAAAAGTTGGGACGGTAAAGCATTTACCACTTTGTGACGTTCTCATTCCTTCTCTCCACTTGGCTTACCAAGTGATTTAGTGTTTCAGGTGTTGTTTTTGTTCCGTTCTTCCTGCAAACACATCTTAAGTGTGTAACAGAACAGGGTTGTTGAAAAATGCACGGACAACCCTGGAAAAGATCTCGTCTTGAAGGCAGTTTATGTTGCTCGAAAATCTCAGTGTACTTTTCTGCATTAATGCTGCATCACAGAAGTGGAAATGACCTTTAGTCCTGGACCTAAGGACCAACAGTCTGGATGATCCTTTTATAGCAAATGTAAAGTTTCTTTCGAATGCATAATGCTGCTGTGTATTTGATTCTAATTACTCTGGTGCGTCTGAGCTCCTGTGCAACAAATGGAAGTTTCTTCTTTAGGCTTTTTGAGTTTTAATAGTCAGTAAAACTTGTTACTTGCTCAGAAAACACCTAAAAGAGGCTCCAGCTCCGTAGCGGCCACTCTTAACCCTCAACTATTCAGCTGTCACTCTGCATAGGGGCGTGTGTTTCACAACTTTAGGCAGAAGCTCTGGCGTAACTTGAGTGTAACCGCTGTGTATTTCTGACATTTTGTGCTCCGCAAAGTCTTGCCCTCAAACCCATTCAATACCTACAGACATGGATCCTGGATCAGGCCTTATCAGTGCTCGCCATCAGTAATCCCAGAAGTCATGTTCCCAGGTGACTTATAAGCGTGTTGTAACATAAGCATCCGTATTCTTAACGAGGTTAATCCGTTATATTGAAAAATAAATTAACCAGTATTGACACAGCATTAAAATCATGCACAGTGCAGGATGGGGCATGATGAATAGTCACTCCATTATACAGAGACGTGTTTATGACTTTATTTAAACCACATTACTTTGAACATTTGCATTTGATTCCTATAAACAAAGTCATAAAACTTTATGAATGCAGGACTCAGGCAGGGCTAACTGCTCGCTTGAGATTTTCTAAATAACAACGTGTAAGAACCTTTTCAGTTTTCGGTAATCCACTCAGGCTTAGACAGTTCTGCAGTTTTTAATCAGTTCTGCAAACCTTCAAGCCTCTCGAGTTGTTGTTCTTACACGGAGCAGCCCCGATCTCCTCTAAGCAGCTGAACATAATGATAATTGACCCTCTCCAAACATGAGAGGCTATAAAAAGAAATCCTAACATTTCCTGTTTACACTCTCCACTGAACGAAATGGCGTTTAGAAATGCAAGTTAAGGGAGGCTGTTCAAGTCGGGGCAAGAATCTGGAAGCTCTTGCAAAACTCATCACGTCGCTGCCAAGGAGCTGCAGGAAAGTTTTGCGTGATCTGCATGCAAGATTCGCCAGAAGGAAACCTCACCCGATCTTATTGCAAAAGTCAAGTAATCAAGTTGAGCAATTTTTTACCGCCATTCCAAACATATACACATGGCCTTATGCAGAGCGACTCTTATAACGGGACCTCTCTTAAAATAAGGGGTCGATTGAGGGCCCAATAGTGGTGCTAGGACTTGTTGACTGTACACTAGGGCTGTGAGAAATGTATCATCTACGATCATATCATCATTGTTGTTTTAACCATGTGAAAGCTGACATTATCGAGTTTGTCACTCACTTAGCAAAAAAACCAGTCAAAAATGCACCTTATTGAACAGAATTTCGATTCCACTTAACCTTTTCTACTAACACATTTTATGCTTCGAATACACGGCCTCAATTACTGCAAAAACCTGTCCGTATTA
The DNA here is from genome assembly GCA_025084515.1 of Ancistrus triradiatus. Classification (NCBI taxonomy): domain Eukaryota; kingdom Metazoa; phylum Chordata; class Actinopteri; order Siluriformes; family Loricariidae; genus Ancistrus; species Ancistrus triradiatus. The sequence continues at coordinate 302,311 of JAJAGP010000045.1, read as the reverse complement.
AGGACGCACCTACCTTCCTGGACTGGTGTGTCATGTAATCATTTTTTATACCCTCCGCTAGAGCATTAGTGGAAGATGGACTTGAAGTTGATCTGTTCTAAAGGAGGTTAAACCACCAACCTGGCAAAACATCCAAGGTAAAAGCAGTGTCCCGGGTTCGACCAACTATGCTCTTCTAGCCCAAATGCTGCATTAAAAATACAAAAAAGGCTCAAGTTCATAAATCTCAAGTTCATAAATCTCCATTTTGTAATCGATAAGAACCAGAATCAGTAAAACACAAACCATACCCAACCCTAACAGAATATCAAGATCATGACTTCGGGACTTCGGGAGTCAGCTGTCCACCAATTCAAACCAGCCAAGGTACCAACACAAAAACACACTCGACAAACCTTAGGGGAATCGTTCTGCAAAAAAAAAGGGCCTTACGATAAGAAAAGCAACAGATGGCAAGACATAACAAACGCTGTCACCAATTACTTTGCAAAAGACAATTCAAACAACTATTAAATGCTTTAGATGTAGATCCCAGAAAATATCAAGCCCTCAAAGACTGTTACTGCTGCATGAAATGCTGAGAGACTGTGATTAACATCTTGTCATTTGGATGACAAACAAAACAAGTAATTAGAGCAGAAACCTTTGCATGAGACTATACAGGACCTTTATTGTTTAAACATACAGTAAGCAGCGTGATAAAAATGACCCGTCACACTGGTTGTGCAGGAAATCTGCATTTTCCTGCATTAAAATTGTTTTCACCTGCATGGTGAGCTGCGTTCAAATTTTCTGGTTTAAATTCGCTGGGAAAGGCCCAGTTGCTGCCACTGCGTGCTCACACTCGCCCGTGACCATGGTTATTTAACCGATTGGGCAATCCCTGGAATAGTTCAATTTAGGCGTTCTCAAACGTTTCGGATCAGGAGAGTCTCTGACAGGCTCATAAGCCAGTAACTTTCCACTCTCGCAGCTCCCGCTCTGGCAGACATGAATCAGACCTTATCAGGACGCGGCATGGGCAAACGTACAAAACACAACACAATCTGTTTATTGTCTACATAGAAGCCGAGTTGTTTTCTCATGGGGCGTGAGCTGAATGGCCTTTTGACCTTGCTTAGCTGCACAGCAACATTAGGAGTCGATGCCTGGCCGAGAGAGGCATTCATAAGAGCTTCATGATGCCTGTAGTGTCATTAAGCTGGTTTAGTATAAGTCAAGTGAGATCTAAGATTACGGTTTAAGGCAATGATAATACGAACACAGTTAGAATATAACACAACATAGCGTGGAACAAACTTTATGAAACATGTCTGGCAATTGTAATTGTGTACTGAATAAAAATTAGTGTTTAGCTGCTTTTCCAGACGATCCACTTTATTTTTTGTGGAGCTCAAAAGCAGTGTTGTGGACGTTATGCAGAAGTTATTAATACGTACCAACTAAAAAGTACAACAAATTGTCCTGTAAATGCTTTATTGAAGAAAAAAACATGTTGAAAATCAAATTACTTGTTTTTCTGAGGCAGTTGCACCAATCTGACCAGCAGATGTCACTAAGGGGCACAATTTTTATTTTACTCATCACTTGGTGGGAGGAGCTATTTAATGGTATGTGATTCGAGTTGTGCCCATGTGACGCATGACCCTGCTGAAAGGAACTGCCAGGACATGATCTTGGGTTGTTAGAGTTTGTGAGTGATAGTGGAAGCGAACATATCTGTTTAGAGGCTGGAAACTCAACACTGGCTCATAAAACGCACACGGGACACACTTATTTACTCAATAAGAGAGGAAGGACAGGGAGAGAAATAACCCAGACAGAGGAAGTGGCAGCCAGGTGACGGACTACAGGCAAGGCAGCCAGGTTCGATGCAGGTCTCCAAGCCAGTAGTCGCCCGTATGGGAAACTGGCCACAGGTCCAGATCAGAGCCAGTCGACGAACAGTCTAGGCTTCGGGTCAGGTCGGTGACGAGACCTGGAAAGCTATTCCAAGAACAAAGAAGTTCTTAGACACACCTAAAGTGCTGAGGAGACGAATGAACAAACAAAAGCTCAAAGCAGCACACAAGTTTACTGTCAACAAACTAAGGCTGATAATCCCGTGCCAACTGCAAATCACTGCAACCCTAAATAGCACGACTCATCAGAGACAAACTCGTTGCAGGTGCATGCAAACAAGAGGAAGCTGGCACAGGATAGGTGCAGAAAGGGAAACTTAACCTCAGAAATGAAGGAAAGGAATAGAAAGAAAGAAAGAAGTAAGCAAGCTCAGAACATTTGACACCCTAGATCCTCCCCTTTGATTACTGTCCGTGTGGAGTTTGGCATGTTTTCCTCATGTCCACATGGGCTTCCTGCAGGTGCCCTGGTTTACTGCCAAAATCAAAACACACAGCAACTGAAAGACAGAGCTGGACAGGACTTCAGTCCTTCACAGGTCATCATCTACACAATCGTTCACACTCATTCAGGGATTATGAGAACAATCAGTGCACCAACTGGTATTTTCTTGGGAGGTCGATGAATCTGGGTGTGGCGCACATGCCAAACTCCACACAGAGACACCAAAGTTGAGGATCGACTCTTCCTTATGCCTGATAGAATGTGCATCTGTAAGCGTAGATTAAAAAACATGTTCCTCATGTATCAGAAAGCTGTCAAAACCAACTTGTAGTTCTGCTTTGCCTTACAGAACTGCACTTGCGCTTGCTTATCTGCAAACCCTGGTGAAACGTTGCACAAGTCTAACCTCATCTCCAGCCTGTTCAGCTTCTTCAAAACAAAAAAGTAAAGACCTAAACTGATTGCTATGAAGACCAAAGGTGAAGCACAAGCAACACAAAGAAGTGAGTGAATCTGGGTGTGTAGTTTTCTGTCAAAGACGTATAGGAACTGGAACGAAGGGTGAAAAGACTTTTATCAACGCATAGGCTGTCGTTCAGGAGAACCTGTCAAGGTTTCTGGAACATGGTGCAGGCGCTGACATGCACAGACACGAACAGGCCGACCTCGTGCTCGTGTACATTCCAAGGCCCTAACCTCATCTGTCATTACTGAGCTTGTGTTCAGGTGTGGAACATACTAAGCATGTGCATTTTACTTATTATAAGGTGCATTGCAGGACTTTGTTACAATTTCTATTCCAGTCCTTTACATTTGGTCCACTGCCACTAAAGTCACTGCAGAGTGATTACGCCTTTCCAAAACAAACATCACGCCCAGGCTGAAATGTTTGTCAGACATTTTTTGAGATTGCGCTGCTATCGTCTTGGAAGGATTTACTGCCATCTGCTGTAGCCACCAGATTTCTGCAACTTTACTAGACATTTATCCAGTCATTCACCGGAAAACTATTTAGAGACTCCAGGTGAAGACTATAGTTGACTGCAATTGACTCCAGTCATTAGCAAGACTTAACAAGTGATGAAGACTCTTGCTGTTTTGCTTTTCGTGTTTCAGCATTGTGTGAGTTTATGTGCATCAGTGATGTGCAAACGTTTCAAATGGGTTTAACAGTTCTGAAATGGTTATTTAAAAACAGTCAATTAGACACGGTGTGCATTTTTGTCTCTGCTATCATCTCTTAAATATATTTTCTAGACAAGTCCCCGAATTGTATATTATATTTAAGAATATTGTTTATGTCTCGAGGTGTCTTTATGACACGTATATTAAAGAGGTTTCTGGTTTATAGTTTAATATATGCATTCGGGCACAAAACATATAATTGTCCCATGTATTCCTAGATGTTAAATCATTTAAATAAGTAGTAAAGATACACAAAAACAGTATAGATAGAAAAAGGTTCTCTTTTTTACTACTTAAGCCGTTAGCTAGTTATACGCACTCTGATTGGATACCCTTAGCGTAGTAACGCTGATTTGGAACTAACAGCCAATCATAATAAAGGACGCGGGAATGTTAGAAAACGGGTGGGATTCGTTTCTAAAAACACTGCGGTTGGCGAGACTGATATCTGATTGGTTCCAGACAAGAAAGGCGGGAATTTGATCTGATTGGCTCAAACAGCTGGTCGATTTCAGAAACAGAGTCGATTCCGATTCTGATTTCGGATTTTTGTACAAAAAAGTAAACCACAGGAGAAAAATAGAGCTTGTCACAAAACGTACCACATCTTTTACATAAAAATGAGCATATATGATGTACATGAAAGCAGAAATCCTCATACGTTTACGGTTACGAAATGCATTCATTCATTTACATGGGGAGCCGAGGCTTAACCATGGAACAGGGTGCAAGGCGGGAACAAACCCTATATAACTGAGAGCCCACACATACACTGGAACAGTTTAGAGACCAGTGGACCTAACACAATGTTTTGAATTGTGAGACGAGTTGGGTGTCATACACAGGCCCAATTGTTTATATTATTATTATTATTATTATTATTATTATTATTATTATTATTATTATTATTATGTTTTAGAGCAGGATGGCAGTTCATTGCATCACAATAATAATAATAATAATAATAATAATAATATAAACAACAATTTTGTGATTATTATTATTATTATTATTATTATTATTATTATTATTATGTTTTAGAGCAGGATGGCAGTTCATTGCATCACAATAATAATAATAATAATAATAATAATAATAATAATAGTAACAATAATATAAACAACAATTTTGTGATTATTATTATTATTATTATTTTATTATTATTATTATTATTATTATTATTATTATTATTATTATTATTATTATTATTATTAATTTATTTATTTTTATTTTGAGATTATAAAGTTTACCTGACAATAACTGACAGTATATTTACTAGTCAGAACACTTTAATTTGAAAATTAAAAAAGCTTTAATTTACGAAACTTTAAATAAAACAAGATTTTGAATGATTATTTATTTATGTTTTTATTTGTTTCCTTTCTATTTTAATATCTCTACAGTTATCAATCTCAACATCTGTTATTTGTTTCAGATTCCACATTTAAAATATATCATATAATATTTTTCTTTTGAGCGATTTATTATGTGATTAAATATTATTATTACTTTATGTTTTCTGTGCTCATAATCGAACGGGATCAAATGGTTGGAGTCGACTCTAAATCTTTGGAATCGCCTCCTCGTTTACAATGCATGGAATTGGAGAGTCGATTCTTTGGGATCGACTCCCAGCGGCACTGATAACAAACCGTCTGGTAGGAGAACCAGCTAAGCTGCAGCGGCTCGCTCAGGTTATAAGAGAGCTGCAAATCAACAGTAGGTTTTAAATGTTGGACTTGGACAGTGGGCGGTGAAGGAACTGGAAGCGTTTGGTGAGGTGAGCTGATAAATGTGCCCTTTTATTTGCCATTATTTACCAGGGAACGTTGCTAACCGGCTAATGGTGATTGCGTTAGCTGCTTCTGTGTAGCTAGGTTGCAGCGTCCAGTCGTTTCCAGTTAGAAATATTGATATAATAACCTGAAATGTTAGGGTTTTCTTTGTCAGATGCTTCACCAATCACTAGAGGATAAAGTTGAACCAGGTTTGTCTGTCTTAGAGTGTTACATTAACGTTTTATTCGCGTTTGCTTCATCTCATTCTGTAGGTATACGTTTTAAATAAATAAGTTCCAGATCTTCAGTGAAAGTAGGACAGTTTTGAATATGCAGGAACGCGGTAGGAATTTTCCCATAGGAAATAATGGAGGTGGGCTCCCCCTGTTTGAACATTCACTAACCGAACCATTTTCAGGACTGTTCACTCACAGAATAGGATTTAAATGTACGCTGAGTGGCCACTTTATTAGAGACACCTACCTCTTCCCGATTGCTTCCCTGTATGGAAATCAGACACCTGTCTCTAGATGAAAGAAAAGGGCATCAGGAGTCCAGTTACCGTGTCTAGACATACAACTCGTCCTTCCTGGGCACAGGTGGGCTGTAACAGCAGATGCTCTGAAAACTGTGTTTAAATCCTGCAGCGTGGGATGATGGTGGTTCCAGACAGCGAAAGCGTGGCCCAGCAGCCAGACGGAAACCTCATGGCCAGCACGGGTCAGGGCGGGGAGGAGCTGGAAGAGGTGCGCAAGCTGCGCGATCTGGTCCGGCGTCTCGAAGTGCAGAACGAGAGCCTGCGGAGCCGCGGCGCCAAGCTTAACGCTAACGACAGAACTCTGTGCGAGGCGCGTTTGGAGGACGCCGACCCTAACGCGAGCCGAGACTTTGAGACGCTGTCCCCTCCTGCTCAGGACGGTTCCATTAGTGAGGACATGTGTCCTGTACCTGAGGCCACAAGGCTGGGGGATGAAGGAGAGCCGATGCAGCATGGACCATTTCCAAATCTCCCGTATGACACATCGGCAGGGCAGACGCAGACGCTCACTCCTGATGGGTGCGAGTCGGAGACGGTCGAATGCCTAGGCGTGGACCGGTCGGCTCTGGACGAGGTGGACGTGCTGGACCTGGACGACTGCGCTGATATTGAGGACGAAGACAGTTGGTATGTTCTTGATTATGCTGCAGGGCTTTATATTAGATCGTTAGAACGGCTCTTAGTCTGTTACAGCTGGGAAATATTTCACAGTTTGCTGAGCAGCAGAAAACTTCAGAGCGTTCTTCGTGGAATTGAGAATGGGATCGTAACTTGTAAGTAATGAAACGAATAAAAACAGACTTCAGATGTTCTTTTAGCATCGGGGCTTACAAGCCTGAGTGCACGTACATCACTGCGTGTTTGAGTAAATACTGGTGATGTGACGCATCAGTACTGACTTTTGTTAATGAGGTTTTATTCAAATAATACAAACAAAACAAGCCAACCTTTCACGTTTTGTCAAATTTTGCTTTTCGGTTAAATCTCTCCACACTTTGAGCAGAACTGCCTGAATTTCCTTGCGTACACCCTCTTCGGGTTGTTTAAGCTGCTTGTGAAATTGCCTCGGGTGGCTTTAAGTTGCATGTGATGCTGCGGTAAGGGGGGATCAGCAGTTGGCTTTGCGGCTGGTGCTGAAAGCATGGCTGTGATGAAGCTGGTATGACTGTAATGTGTTTGTTATTGCTGTTATTTGTACGTAAGCAGCTTCTCTGAGTCTGTTGTGGAACCTCGGTGGCTCTAACAGCCAGCTGCTGGAAACGGCGTTCCCCGGGGGCCCGGGTTTGAATCCCGGGTGAGGTCTGCAGCGTAAAGACTGGGTCATGTGATTAGGCCCTCTTGGTTCACTTCATGAATCCTGATTAAAGGCTAACAGAAAAGGCGCATCGCCACAGCTGACTGACTTCTGGAGCCAGATCTGTGAGCGTATCACGGTTCCCACCGGGGGTCCGGAGCTTTTGTGTGTCTCCAGTAGGAGGCCGAGTTAAATCAGAGCAGCTGATTGTGCAGTGACACGCAGCATTCACCCGCTCGCAGCGTAGTAAGCTTTTTATTAAGCTCAGTCTGTGAGTTTTGAGTGACGATCGTGATGCAAAGTGATTGAAAAACTGGGCTGTTCTAGTAACTGAAGTGTGCTGGCGCTTTTATGGCCCTCTGATATTTGTCCTCGATTTTTGCAATGCAATTGCAAGTGTTTGTCCTCCAGAAGTGAATAAAAAAGGGCAATTCCAAGGTTTCTGTCACTTGAGTGTGACGTTTGATTTCTTATTGACTTTAAGAACCCAATCCAGTTTCCGAAGGTGGTAAATGATGAAATATTGCCTCCAAAATTAGTGTGCCTTATGTTTTCACTCCCTGACCGATTAGTTATTGCGTACGCACCTATGGGCTGTTGTCAATTGCTGCTGTGTTTTTTGTTTGTTTGTTTTTGGAACGTGAGGCCTTGGCAGCTGTCAGAGACAGCGAGTACTACCTACCTAAATATTGTTGCAGACCAATTACACCCCTATGTGGTGACAGTATTCCCTGATGGATAATGCATATAAGAAAATGGAGAATATAAAGCTTCCACCACAGGACCCCTTCAGAGGTGGGTAAGAGGGGGATCTACACAATGTTATTATTATTATTAAACTCTAGTGATATTGTTAGTCTGTTATTGTTAAGGGACATACAACTCTACCTTTCCCCTGCAACTGATCCTGCCATTAATGTGGCCTACTGGCAGTCCTGGCATTGACTGGTGAGTTAATGATCACATGGCCTGTGGGACTGGTTCTGATATGTGAGAGGACAGAGGCCACAGGTTAACTACAGATCTGGATCATTTTGGCACGTTTTATAAGCAGGCCTAATGGTCTTGGGGAAAATACAAGAGGTTCCAAGAAATTAAGGTGTTGGGAGCTTAACTGAAGGCAGATGCAGGTGGCTCAAACGAAGCAAAGGAATACAAGGGTGTGCTAAATGGTAAACAAGCAAAAACCACCGGAACGTCTTACCACCTACTGGCACTAAGCAGCGAAACGTATAAACTTAGTCCTGTCTGGTATCCTCAGAGGAGGGTTAGGTTAGTAAATTAAACTGGTGGTTGATCAGCTCTGATTGGTGGCTAATATTCAAAGCTCCTAAATTGGGACCTGACTAATAATGAAAAGGCGTGCCCACTTTCCATTGTGAGGATGATATTTTTACAGCAATAATCGTCACCGTGTGAAAGCTGTATGTTTTATAGTCGTCATTGTTTGGAAACTGGGCCAGGCCGGCCACAGATTGCTGAGTTACTGGTTTTACTGCTCATCACCTGATTCCTCGTTACCTGCTGCTAAGCACAAGCGAAGGCACACACTGTTCTGCCTGTAGGAAAATTAAGGTGTGGCCCTTCATGCCCTCCTCTCACCCAATGAAGTGTGCCAGTCTTTTTTTTTTTTTTATAACCTGCGCAGGCTTGTGTAATCTCAATAAACAGCAATAAGAATTGGAACAAATTAGGGTACGAATTGGTTTTCTCTAAGGCCGTCACGATTAAAAACACAGGATTTCACAATATTTCTTTGTATTCAAGCTAAAGAAATAGTTTTTCAAAACTTCATTGCATTTCATAGTGACTTCTCTGATGGAGGGCTGCCGATGCGTCACGTGCACGGCACCACATAAAGCACACGGATTAGAGAATGATACCTTTTTCAATTTGAGGAACACCGTGTGCTGCTGTTAGCACGGAATCTACTGTCCAAATTTGTTCTAAAAGGCTAACAGAGCCTAATAAATCAATTCAATAAAGAATATAGTAAAATAAAATGTAAATATAATAGAATAAGTAGAGAATGTAATTAATAAAATACAGAACATAATGAATGGTGTAGCATAAAATAAACAATATAAGACTATAAATAAGAGAGAATGTAATCAAATAAAAAATCAAATGGAAGATTTAATAAAAAAGACAAAACTAATGAATAGATAAAATAAGGAATATAATTAATACAGTAGAGAATGTAATAAAAACAATAATAATAAAATGGTAAATATTATCTATAAATACAGAATATAATAAAATATCATTAAAAAAATAGAAAATATAATAAAACTGACATTATAATAGTACATCTGCTAAATCAATAAATTTGAGTATAATAAAATATTAAATAATAGGCAGTATAATAAAGCAGGCTATAATTAATAAAATAAAATAGAAAATATAATATAATATCATAGAGAATGTACTAAATAAAACTGAGAATATAAACAATAGAGGTACCAGATACCTCGGGACCCTTTCAGAGGTCTTCTGGAGTCCAGGCCTCGATGCAGCAGAGGGAGAAGGATAACAGTGCTCTATATGGTGGGTGGAATGTCGTAAGTAGGTCACCATTTCCGATACAGCCCATAACTACGGGCCTTCACAGGGTCAAGCAGGAAATGTGTCAAAAATGATGATGGTGTTAACATTTTGACAGCCCTAGTTCACTCGAGTCTCTCTTCCTTCCCACAGGCTGTACGTCTCTCCTAAGAAGCAGGTACATGCCGAGCAGGGCCCCGAGTCGCCTCTGAAATGGTGCAGGAAGGTGCTCGATCACCCGAGCCCTGAAACCGAGGTGGCCTGCAGGACGCTCATGAGCCGCCTGGATCAAAGTAAGCATGTAGTGACAGAGCAGAAAGGTTTGGCGGGCCAGTTCTGTGTCATGAAGTAATAAGATTTATAACTAGATCTGCATTTTCTGAAGGAACTACAACAGTGCTTGGAATGTGGCAGTGTGGGTTTGTGTCTCAATACTTTTGACCACATGTGGGTTTGTGTCGCAATACTTTTGACCACATGTGGGTTTGTGTCGCAATACTTTTGTCCCAGTACTTTTGGCCACGTGTGGGTGTGTGTCCCAGTACTTTTGGCCACATGTGGGTGTGGGGGTGTCCCAGTTACTTTTTGGCCACGTGTGGGTGTGTGGTCCCCCAGTTAACTTTTGGCCACGTGTGGGTGTGGGTGTCCCCAGTACTTTTTTTTGGCCACGTGGGGTGTGTGCCCAGAGTTACTTTTGGCCCACGTGTGGTGGGTGTGTGTCCCCAGTACTTTTGGCCACGTTGTGGGTGTGTGTCCCAGTAACTTTTTGGCCCACGTTGGTGGGTGTGTGTCCCAGTACTTTTGGCCACGTTGTGGGTGTGTGTGTTCCCAGTACAATGTTTTTTGGCCCACGTGGGGGTGGGTGTGTGTCCCAGATAACTTTTTTTGGCCGTGCAGTTGTGGGTGTGTGTTGTCCCAGTACTTTTGGGCCACGTGTGGGTGTGTGTGTCCCAGTACTTTTTTGGCCACGTGGGGGTTGTGGTGTCCCCAGTACTTTTTGGCCACGTTGGGGGTGTGTGTATGCCCCAGTACTTTTGGGCCACGTGGGGGGGTGTGTCCCAGTTACTTTGGGCCACGTGGGGGGGTGTGTGTCCCAGTACTTTTGGGGGGGCCACGTGGGGGGGGTGTGTCCCAGTTAGACTTTGGGCCACGTGGGGGGGGTGTGTCCCAGTACTTGGGGGGTGTGTGTCCAGGTACTTTGGGGCCACGTGGGGGGGGTGTGTTGTCCCAGTAATATTGGGCCACGTTGGGGGGGGTGTGTCCCCCCAGTAACTTTTTGGGGCCACGTTGTGGGGGGGGTGTTGTTCCCCAGTACTTTGGGGCCACGTGGGGGGGGTGTGTCCCAGTACTTTGGGCCACCGTGGGGGGGGGTGTGTTCCCAGTACTTTGGGCCACGTGGGGGGGGGGTGTGTCCCAGTACTACTTTGTTTGGGCCACGTGGGGGGGGTGTGTCCCAGTACTTTTGGGGCACACGTGGGGGGGGTGTGTCCCAGTACTTTTGGGCCACGTGGGGGGGTGTGTCCCAGTACTTTGGGCCCACGTGGGGGGGTGTGTGGTCCCAGTACTTTTGGGCCCACGTGGGGGGGTGTGTCCCAGTACTTTGGGCCATCTCCGTGGGGGGGTGTGTCCCAGTACTTTGGGCCACGTGGGGGGGGTGGGTGGTTTCCTAGTACTTTTGTCCCCCAAGTTACTTTGGGCCACGTGGGGGGGTGGGTCCCCCAGTACTTTGGGCCACGTGGGGGGGTGTGTCCCAGTATTTTACTTTGGGCCCACGTGGGGGGGTGGTGTCCCTGTACTTGGTTGGCCACGTGGGGGGGTGTGTCCCAGTACTTTTGGCCACGTGGGGGTGTGTCTCTTAATACTTTTGACCATGTGAGTTTGTGTCCCAACACTTTTGGCTTTTCAGACCGTGGTGAATGCATCTTCTCTCCCATTCTCTGCCTCAGGTTCGAGGTGGAGGAACATGTACTGCAGCCCGACTCAGACGTCTGCAGGCTGCTCAGCCGAGGCCGGCCCCTCGCTCTCTCCTGGGTACCACAAATCAACTAACAAAACCCTACTAACCTGTGGCAGCTCAGGTACGGCATGACTTTAACCCAGAGCTGCACCCGCTCCTCACACCTCAGTGGACACTGTCCCTTACCAAACTTAATGGCACCCCTGTTAGGAGTTAAAACCGTTATAAGAAACACACCTTTTGCTGAATTAGCTTGATATGACACTAAAATAATGCAACCTTTCATTGAAATAAGTTCAGTCTGAGGAAACAATATCTCTGAGAAATGTATATTATTTTATTATTATCTTTAATAAAACTGGAAAGAAAGTGTAACCAAAGCATTTTTCCATTTATATTTTACTGAAGTTGATCAGAGTGCTCAGACAATAATCCATGGCTTCCTGTTTCTTCCAAAAAAAAGAATGTTTTTCTTGGTGTAACCTCTTTGGACTTGCCTGCAGAGTTTAGACTGGCTTGCCCATGTCATTTATTGAACCTTTGACATGTTTGTAGGAATATCCCTATTTGAAATCCACCGTGCAGTAATAACAGGTGGGTTCCTTGCTCCTGCCCCTCAGTGCTGGTGTTGCTTGGCTTTAGCCGGAACATGATTTTATCTGGTTAACTGAACATGTAATTACATCGCACTCTAATTTTTGCTCTTGGTTATTGATTAACGTGCTGTGTGACGAGTCTGATGCTGTCCCTTTGCTCAGCGTTCTGTCTGTAGAGTCACTGTGCAGCCCCGCTGTCGTGTGTTTTGTGGCTGTAGGTTATATGAACAGGCCCTCGGCCCTCAGCTCCCAGTCCTCCATCGACAGCGAGCTGAGCACGTCGGACGACTCCATCTCGATGGGCTACAAACTACAGGACCTGACAGACGTACAGATCATGGCTCGGCTGCAAGAAGAGAGTGAGTGCGGCTTCCGTTCCTCAGTTTGATCTGGGTAACGAGCGTGTGACGGATGATGCTGAAGGTCTTGTTTATAAAATGTATATATAATTCCTTTAATAACTGCAGGATCAGAGCAACTACTCAAAACTGAGTTATGATAACATGCATTGATGCATTCAATATTACTTACATTTTTCATTATTCAGGTTTGGGTTGAGGGTCTTAGTCCAGGACCCGACGGTGAAAGATTGGGTCCTGAGAGGTGGGATTTGAACCCTGAACCTTCAGGTCCACATTACTATTAGTAGAACTTTAAACGTTGCAAATAAGGCCGACATACTGTCAGTAAAAATGTTTAAAAGCTTTTTGAGCGAAGGTCACCCTTAAAATACAAAAGATGTCTGTCCTGATGATGCTTCAATGTCTGTCCTCCATTAAGCATAAGAAAACAAAGATAATATTTTTTGAGAAATGCGTTGAAGGACATTTTTATGAAGAACGTTTAAGTTTTCTCTTAAGAAAGCTGCTGATAATCTGTCCCTGATTTCTTCGCTACTTTGCAGAATGAATTCGAAATGCTTACACGTGTGTTTATGGAGGATTCCAGTCTAGGTGTATGTGCTGTCTTGTTTTCTTTCAAAGCAAGCCTCCTAGCAGTGTTTAAATGACATGCTTATGTGTAGTTTGGGGAGAAAATGATTTCACAAGCAAATTGTTGTCGGCAGGTACAGACAGGATTAGTAGCTGCTGGGCCAGGTGTTTTGTTTCGACTGAAATTACAGCGTAGGAAGATGGAAGCAAATGATAGATAACACAGATAATGCAGTGGGGAATACCCCAACGCTCTCACTGTACAGCCCTGCTATTGTATTTGTGTGCGTTTCCGTTGCGATCAGGCCTATGATTGTTGTGAAAACATTCTCTTAGATAGAAACCTTAGTTTTTATGTCCATAATTCTGCACAAAGACGTGATGTTAAGGGGGAATGGTATTTATGCGATGATATAAAGGATAGCTGTGTTCCTGTAAGATGTAACGGAGGCGCCCGGTGCACGTCCCCGGCGGTGTTTGCAGGTCTGCGTCAGGACTACGCTTCCAGCTCGGCGTCGGCGTCGCGCCGGAGCTCGGCGGCGTCCCTTCACTCCCTGAGGCGAGGGACCTACAGCGACCAGGAGCTGGACTCCTACAGCCTGGAGGATGAAGAGACCGAGAGCTTCCCCCTCTCACACATCTACCGCCGCCACTCGCCCTCTCCCGGAACCTCCCCCCGATGCCTGTCGCCTAGCGGGCATGCAGGAGCGGCTGGCTCGCGCATGCCCAGGCGCTCCCTGCAGGGGGCGGGGCCGGAGCTCCTCAAACTGGCCAGGAGTGAAGGTAAGAGGCATCGCTGGTTGAGAGCTGGGCAGTCCCGGGTCTGTTTAACCTGCTTAATCGTTCCAGGATTAAAGGACAACCAATCGCATTGCAGCTCTGCACTGTTATGATTACGCATGCTCCTTTTAAACCAAGTGTGTGTGCGTGTGTGTGTGTGTGTGTACGCGCGTGCGTGTGTGTGTATTTCAGAGGAGTTAAGACACAGCATGCCTAACCTGGCCCCGCGCACCAGCCTGCGCTCGCTGGAGGCAATAAGAAACAGCCGCAGCATGGAGGCTAATCTGCACAGTTCAGGCAGCCGCATGTCCCGCTTACCCCAATCCCCGACAGGTCGGTACCCCTCCACCCCGCTACCCACCTCATGCCGCGCACCCCTCACCCATAATCCCTCAGGAAAGGTCCAAAACTGTTCCGTCCATCTAACACTGAGGCATGGCGCCCTCACGCTTAATTCTAGTTTTGCTGTGTTCGCTTTTGCATCTTAACATCTCCGTCTCTGTGGGGATCTTGCGTCCTTGCTCAGTTTTTCGAGAAGCAGGCCTTCGGAGCCGAGATGTGGCGTCCCGTCTCCTAACCATACGCTAGGAGGCTTCGAAAAGACTTTTAATTAAGACTTCGAAAGACAAGCCGCAGAGTTTTCAGTCACAGACTATGAAAGGCTGGGGATCTTACATATATATATATACAAAAAACCCGCCGCAGAGTAGTTTTCAGGTAACAAAGGGACTACTCTCCGCCCCAACAGGGCCTGGGATCTTTACTATACCTATAACCTATTAACACGACCTCATTATATAATATATATATATACCACTATATATCTATATATTATATATATATATGAAAAAAAAAAAAAGATATTATATAGAGACCACTATAATATATATACATATTTGAATTGCATATACATTTTGAATTGCAGTAATTTTCATAGAACACCAAAGAGCGATCGAGAAAGGGAGAACATGCCAAACCACAGACACAACTATAAAAACGTTTATTCATTATTCTAATTATACACTATCATATATACATTACATATATGATGATGATTGTGTAAATAAAATTCACTTTTCTAATAATACTATAATTATCATATATACTTATTGCATTGTTCTAATCATTTTTATAGAATTACAATATTAACCCTTTATCTTCTTGTTCATTTCTTCTTGTTTTATGTTCTAAAGATGTTCTTTATTGTTCTGTGTTGTAAGGCTGATGATCACAGCTTCCAAAGCAGCTTTGAGTCTGAATGTGACAGAGACAGAGAGTGAGGGAGGTCACCCGTAGGGATGCACCGAATATTTGACAACTGCGATTATAATAAGCAAAAAGACAGAATAATGAGGTTTTGATGACGCGATCAAACGTACCCAGTGTGGAGCGAGGCGGTCTTTGTAAGCAGCAACATTTGCATTTGCTCCTTATTTTTAAAGAAAGGTGACTGGGATATTTACTTAGGAGCACTTAAAGAAACGAGATCTTGACCCGAGTGTTCATCGGCTCTGTCTCATTACCTACCGAGTGCCCTCGCTGCCTACTTCCTCTGTGGGGCGCTGTCTTTATAAAGCTTCCTAACTGACAGTGGAACCCTAAGACTGACAGACAGAATACTGAGTTACTTTACCGTTGAGTTCAGTTTGAATCTTTCCTCGAGGCGTCTTTTTGGAGCACAAGCGCAACACATGAGGAACGGATCAGATGTAGACCGAAGCTAACGTGAGGACTGGCATGAGGGAAATGTGAGAAGTTCCGTATGTGCGGTTTAACAGATTTAGCTATGAGTCTTCATTGTCCCGCAGTTCCATTTTATTTATATTTGTACCTTTGTTATATATAGGTACAAAATTTTTTTACAATGTATGAACAGTGGTTGCTTTATCTATTTCAGTAGGGAAATAATTGTGTGAAAAGCAATGGTCATTCGGCCAAATGTTCCATTTCTTTCAGTTTCGGCCACAACTTTTTATTTCGGTGCATCCGTAGTTAGTATAAAGGGAACAATGCCGAGTGAAATTTGGGGTGTTGGATCCTTCTCAGCACTATCTACAATCATTTCTGTTTTATTATTTAATATCCTTAATAAACCTAATAAATAAAACCACCTATATAGATGAAACCTGATTAGGAACCTAAAACTGTGGCGCCTGCTCGATCCTGTAGGCGTTTCCTCTACCAGACTGAGAAGCAGCGGGCAGTCCCCGCTGTCCCTCAGGGCCCCTGTGAAAGCTCTCAACCCTGTGGGCGGCATGGCTGGGGCGCGTCAGACTGCGAGAGCGCCCTCCGGAGCTCAGGGAGGGCACGGAACGGGGGCACGCAGGGTGCAGTCTCCAGGACCGGGCAACGGCGCGACGTACAAGACTACTGGGTCAAAACAAGCAGCGGGTAGAACCATGGCACCTACCGCCGGACGAGGGAGGCTCTCGCAGAGCCCCAGGAGGTAACCGATCGGGAACAGAGGATTTTATTCTTTTGATAAAGCGTGTAATTATTCTTGTTTAAATGGACGCAGTGCAGCACATTCGGAATAAAAGTTACTGTAAGTGCTGTGATCTAATTTGTACCATATCGCCCATCTTGTTGGGAATTGATCAAAGAATTTAGCTGTCCGGTTTGTTTGTGGTCTCCTGTAACATGAAGCTTTTGAGTGGACAGAATTAAGATTTTAGTTTATTATAGATGCCTATTTTCTTTACTTGAAATACAGTTGTATATCGTTCTATAGAATTTCTGTCGTGTATAACTTCAGACAGAAAGATGAACCTCATCTTCACATCTCATTCAGGAGGAAAGAGGAGCCTCTAAGCCTGTCAGAAACAGTGGTTTGATGTATATCGTTAGCGACTGATACGGAAAAAAATATCGTGCTAAGATTTTTTCCATGATGCCCAGCCCTCATTTATACCTACATTCATACAAACTTGGATTCGATAAGCAGAATCAATAAAAAAACTATCACCCACTGTGATGAACTGGCGTCCCATCCAGGGCACGTGTAGCCTACATTATGATTAGAATCACATGATGACCGAGCCGCTCAGGTGGCACGGCCAGTGAATGAACCAGCCCATAATGTGTGATTTAAAATCGGCAGGTCTCTGGGAATGACCAAACCGGTGACGGACGATTCTTGGAAGGACGGCTGCTACTGAGACTGCTGCTATTCTCCACGAAAACACACGGCGGCGACGCCGAGCACAACGGCCGTCACATGAACCCCAGCATGAACCCTCTCGCCCTTACTGCCACGCCCGCCAGAGGAAAAGCTGTGAGATTTGCCCGAGAGCGTTCGGCGTCGGGGTTTTGGTTTTAGGTTTTAAAATGCCAGTCTGTTTATTTTTATGACGTTGGTGTATAAAGTACGTGGAGCGTGTGTATATGTCGTTTTCAGTGCCGAGTCTGGAGTTTTTTGTTTTTTTTTATTCGTAATAACTTTGTTCTTCCAGAGATGAAGGAAAAGGTCAAAGCTTCCATATGTAAAGCTTTCTCTTTCAAAGGAGGTTTTTGTAAGTACTCTGGAGAGTGAAACGCTCTTTTAGTGAAGGATACACACCATGCAGGCACAATACCGGATCTATGCAGTTTATCCTCTATCCTCTCACATGAGAGTAAAGCTACAATAAAACCGATGCCTCGTGTGCCAAGCTGCTGCTTCAGTGTTGTTTCTTACCTCATAATACTGTGAGATATTTCTGATACTTTTCACCGATATTTGATGCACAACATGTCAAACCTTGAAGCTGATGGGCTACAGCTGCAGAAGACCACACCGGGTGCTCCTCCTGACAGTTAAGGACAGGTAAATGAGGCTATAATTCACATGGGCTCCCCAAATTTGGACAAAAGATTCGAAAAATGTTGCCTAGTCTGATAAGTCTTGATTTCTGCTGGGCCATCCATGGTCGGGTCAGAATTTGACGTAAGCAAACGTGTTAATTTTTTTAGCTTGCGTTTACTTAGACTATTACTACAAACCTATTCATTATGTCGCTTAGTTTAAATCTTACCTATAATATCTAGACTAATGAGGTTAGTTCTCTTTTTCAGTCTTGGTCCTCTTGAGGTTTCTTCCTTATAGCGTTAGGGAGTTTTTCCTTTCCACTGTCACCCTTGTATACGTTTTGTTTTAAATGTAAAGATGTTGTTTGGAAATGTTCGTAACTTCAAAACTGACACACAACAACTCGGGGACAGACCCAGAAGCAGACACACAGGCAGGAGATTTAAAATACACACGCCATTTATTGATTTGAATCCATTCTGACTTGAATTTCAGCCGAAACAAACAGCTACTGGCACATATCGCCTGAGGTACGCAGTTGGCGCATGCGCGGTTTGACACGTGCAAACTTTTGACAGCGTCGACTTTTCTCGCTACACTAGGCTTGGCGGTGAGTGAGGCCTTGCGCATTGTCTGCACCCCCCCTCCCGCCCCTGTTGGCCGCGCGCAGCCTCTGATTGGCCCGAAAGCCTGCTCGAGGATTCCTAATGTACAGGCCGCAGTGCGCGAGCGTCTGAAAATAAATAAAAGCCGAGTGAGGAGGGCGTGTACGGCGAGAGGAGCGCGCAGTGAGGGGCAGAGGGGGAACCGCGGAGCAGGTAAACCCGAAACTACTCACACCGGGGGGATTAAACCTGAACCGCGGCCTGTTCGGGCCTTAACGCGGCGCATAACAAACCACCGCCCGCGGAGGGGCCTCGCTTAGCCGCCTAGCTAACTAGCCAAGCCTGCTAACTGGTCGGTGGTTCGAATTGTGCCACAGATTCTCCTCGCGCACGATAACCGCTATCAAACTGGACCCTGAAACTGTTAACGGCTGCTCGCGAGACACTCCCGAGTCCCATAAATTTTCTGTCGTGGATGTACAGGGCTGTCACTGCCCGCCCTGCTGGCTAATGCTAACTAGCCTGTACTAATATGGCAGATACAAGATGGCGGACTCGCTTGCGGCTGATTGCGCTCCTTCATCAACAGCAGCAACGGCTCGGTGTAACGAAAATATTTGACGCCGCTTAAAGCTGGCGCCTTCACCCCAAACGCGCATGCGCTGGACTCTATGCTTGCGCAGTGTAAATATGACACTATCTTGCAGGAGAAAGTTTGTGAACCCCTTTTTAATTTCGGCGGATTTTTTTGACCTGATAATAAACAAAATCTCTTATACTTATCACACACAGTCCAGACTGGGAATAAGTATGTGAACCCCTGTCCTCCAAAACACAAGCCTCTCAGCTGTGATGAGGGATGTGGTGCGGGTTGTAGAGGGGCCGCATCATATTAAAAGGCACTGGCTCACACTAGAGAGCGACTCTCAGGGTCTCTAAAGTCACTCAAGATCTGGTGGTGGGACTGAACTGATTCAGCCTCTCACACACACACACACACACACACACACAAACCCTTATATATAATGAGAAACTGTCTTATGTGACAGTGCAACTTGTACCCTATTGTATTTACAATGCGAGTAGGTCTGTCAGAAGAGAGCAGGGAACTGAGGAGTGTGCATGAGGCTGTGCATTTAACTAAAAATGTGTAAGGTTAATCGGTCCTTCTAAATTGGCCCAGTATGAATGTGACTAGTATCGGTGTAACCTTGCTCCTGTCGTGAATAACCATTAATGCTGGTGTAACGCTAAATAAATAAATGAATAAGTAAATAAGAAGTATGTTTGAGTTAACGAGTGAGACAGCGAGCACGTAAATACTTTTTATAATAGTTTTGGGAATCCCTCGATAACGAATTATCTTAAGGTGGAGTTTACGATGTTCTTAGTGATGACTAGGCTTTTGGGAAATCCGCTGTAATAGTAATTAAAAGAATAGTAATTTTTTTTAATAGTTAATAATGAACTTGAGTAAAACCTTAAACTTGATGTGTAATCATGGTGTCACGCTGAAAACTTTGGCCCTTTCTTTTTTACAAAATTGCTGTGGTCGTTTGCGTTTTTCTGTGATGTCTTCATGACTTTCTTTCGTCTTGTTTATTTTTCGCTGCAAAAAAATGAATCAGGGTGAGAAAATAATAATAAAGAAAATATCTAAGTTCAGTGTGTATAGTTTTGAGATGCGTTTTCGCCTCTCTTTTTCGCATCGGGTGTGTATCGGCCTTTAGCGGTGTGCACAGGGGGCGAGCCGAGTCGTGTGCCCCATGGAGTAAATCAGTCCTGTGTGATGAGACGTGAAGGGTAAGAGAGAAGCTGTACTCTCAGTGCAGTCAGGGAACGGTCCGGCCCTTTGATATTTTGCTCTGTTAAATGATCTCTTCTTTTTTGTCAGGTGTTTTGATGGCAGATGACACAGAGAGTCGGTTAATATTCCACACTGACACACTAAAGGCATTAAGCAGACAGCATTCAAATGTGAAGGTACGTCCGTGAGCTCGTTTCTCCTCCTTGTACCAAAAGGTAGTGATGCACCGAATTAAAAGCCAACAGGCCGACACCGGGGGTGTTTGCGTTTATGATTGACACATCGTAACAACTGGGGGGTCACAGATTTTTTATCTAACACCTCTACAGGTGCTGAAATGATTCCACACGGAAAACATCTTCATGCTGCTCAAACCCAACAGGGGGTTTAATGGCGGCCTAATTCTTAGGAACAAGAATTATACACAAGACACACGTACACACACGGCGCATACACAAAATACACGTAACACAACACACATACAACAAACACATGACATATGCGACACACATACAAAACACGCATATTACTTGCACAAAATACTCACAACACACACTCTACATAGACGCCACACGATACACACACACACAAAACACACGTACACAAAGCACACAACACACACAGGATACACAAAACTTACACAAGACACATGACACACACATACAAAATACATAACACATACACACAACACATACATAAAATGCATGACACAACATGTACAGAAAACATACACTCCACACACACACACACACACTTTACACATCGTCCTAAGACCTACAGTGGTTCCCAGTTCCTGCAGTGTGAACCCTTGAGAAGGGAAGCACAGTTCTGAGAACTACTGAAACGTTCCCCTTTTATTATAACCTTCCTCCTGGTGTAGAGGCGACGTTATGAACACATACACTCCCCTCTCTGTCGGTGCATCGCTAACAGAATGTCCTGTCTGAGCTCCATGTTTTAGGAAGTGTCACACATCTCAGTGCTCTTGTTTCCCTCTCTTGTGATACAGCGTCCTAAATAAACGAAGGACAATGGATCAAGGTGGAGGGGTGTTGGAGCTCCACTCCCAGGATCTGAAAATGCCCCACACGATGATCATGCAGGACTTTGGTAAGGACGCCTTACATGACTGACATGGACCGGGTCTTATGTGCTGTGCTCTGCAGCGCCTCTAGTGGCTTATTACAGTGGTGCAAAAAAGTATTGAGTCAGCCACTGATTGTGCAAGTTCTCCGACTTAGAAAGATGATAGAGGTCTGTAATTTTCATCATAGCTACACTTCAACTATGAGAGACAAAATGAGAAAAAAAAATCCAGGAAATCACATTGTAGGATTTTTAAAGAATTTAATTGTAAATTATTGTGGAAAATAAGTATTTGGTCAATAACAAAAGTTCAACTCAATACTTTGTAACATAACCTTTGTTTGGCAATGACAGAGGTGAAACTTTTCTGTAAGTCTTCACCAGGCACACACTGTAGCTGGTATTTTGGCCCATTCCTCCATGCAGATCCTCCTCTAGAGCAGTGATGTTTTGGGGCAACACGGACTTTCAACTCCCTCCACAAATGTTCTATGGGGCTGAGGTCTGGAGACTGGCTAGGCCACTCCAGGACCTTGAAATGCTTTTTACGGAGCCACTCCTTCGTTGCCCGAGCGGTGTGTTTGGGGATCATTGTCATGCTGGAAGACCCAGCCATGTTCCATCTTCAATGCTCTCACTGATGGAAGTCCCCGTTCATTCTTCCCTTAACACGGATCAGTCGTCCTGTCCCCTCTGCAGAAAAAACAGCCCCAAAGCATGATGGTTCCACCCCCATGCTTCACAGTAGGTATGGTGTTCTTGGGATACAGCTCAGCATTCTTCTTCCTCCAAACACGGCGAGTTGAGTTGATTTTTACCAAAACGTTCTATTTCAGTTTCATCTGACCACATGATATTCTCCCAATCCTCTTCTGGATCATCCATATGCTCTCTGGCAAACTTCAGACGGGCCTGGGCATGTACTGGCTTAAGCAGGGGGGCACGCCTGGCACTGCAGGATCTGAATCCCCCGGCGTAGTGTGTTACTGATGGTAGCCTTTGTTACTTTGGTCCCAGCTCTCTGCAGGTCATTCATCAGGTCCCTCTGGGTAGTTCTGGGATTTTTGCTCACCGTTCTCATGATCAATTTGACCCCACAGGATGAGATCTTGCATGGAGCCCCAGATCGAGGGAGATTATCAATGGTCTTGTATGGCTTCCATTTTCTTACAATTGCTCCCACAGCTGATTTATTCACACCAACCTGCTTGCCTATTGTAGATTCACTCTTCCCAGCCTGGTGCAGGTCTACAATTTTCTTCCTGGTGTCCTTCGACAGCTCTTTGGTCTTGGCCAAGGTTGAGTTTGGAGTCTGACTGTTTGAGGCTGTGGACAGGTGTCTTTTATACAGGTAACGAGGTCAAACAGGTGCCATTAATACAGGTAACGAGTGGAGGACAGAAGAGCTTCTTAAAGAAGAAGTTACAGGTCTGTGAGAGCCAGAAATCTTGCTTGTTTGTGGGTGACCAAATAGTTATTTTCCACCATAACAATGAAATTCTTTAAAAATCCTACAATGTGATTTTCTGTATTTTTTTTCTCATTGTGTCTCTCATAGTTGAAGTGTAGCTATGATGAAAATTACAGACCTCTCTCATCTTTCTAAGTAGGAGAACTTGCACAATCAGTGGCTGACTAAATGCTTTTTTGCCCGACTGTATATAAAAGTCTCAGACGTCAGAAGCGCTTAGGGTTATAAAATGAAGGCGTTTCTGTTGAGCCTGTGTTTGGGGTGTAAGCATCACTGTGTTGGCACTCTTATATATAAGGTGTGTTACAGCCTGCATTAAGGCAGTCTGTCCTTGTGCCCGGATTCCGTTCACACCTTTCACTCCTGTGTTAAAAACACACAACACGAGCAAAAAAAAGTCCCAAAACAAATCCATCCGAAAGCACCAATGCTGGCCTTCTTTTGCTTATACAGGGATGGGGGGCATGACCCACATAGACGGCGAGCACATCGTGGTATCGGTGCCCGAGGCGGTACTGATATCCGACGTGGCGTCCGACGAGGGCATCCTGCTTGAGCACGGCCTGGAGGCAGAGGTGGTGGGAGGCTCCGGCATGGGGCACGAAGACGTCATCATGTCCGAGTCCATCCTGGGGGCGGAAGTGGCCATTGAGGAGGCTCTGGCCGCCGAACTGATCGAGGAGACGGTGCCCGAACAGGTCTTTGTGACCGACCTGATGTCCGGCCCCGAGGACGGCCCGCTGGACCCCGAGCTGGTGTCCGAGGAGGTCGTCGAGGCACGCGAGACCCCGCCTCCCAGCCTCAAGACCCATGACGACGAGGACGGCAAGAGCGGCACGGAAGACTACCTCATGATCTCACGTTAGTGATGTCGGCTTAGCTTCGCGGTTCAGGCCGTTACAAACCGAACGCGATTCTTTCGTACGACGTATTCGGACGGAGGTGAATTAATATTAGTATTAGTAAATTTAAGATCTCATTTTAAACATCAGTACAGCCTTTACCTGTGATACGCTGCGTGTATGTATTAGAATTGTGGAGAGGATCCACTAGAGGGCGCTGTTAGCTGTGCAGTGGAATGACCTGAGGTAGGTTCTTCAGAAAGAACAGATAAACAGAAAGAACTTGCTTTGGATATTTGACGTTTGACTGAAATTTTTCTGGAGGAGACGACTGCGTGCTGAACTGTTGTCTTTGCTTAAAAAAGCATTTTATTGCAAACAAACTTGTTAATCAGATGGATATCGGCTCGGCTCGGCACATAAATTATAGCATAAAGTAAGATAGCACAGTCTGTAGTAAAATGTAAGATGTCCTTCTTACTACAGACTGTCAATTTTGAGGCGGAGAGATCGCATCGGAATGGTTTCCGCGTCGTGTTAAATCAGTACGCCCGGTTCGGAACTGATCGTGTAGTGGAAGCACTGGAGTCACAGCTTCTGCGGCCCGAGTGATATCACAGATGCGTTTGTTTATGCAGAGTATAGATGAGCTGTTCCAGGTCTGCGCGTAATTATGCGCGTTCTCTGACCCGTTCACGCAGTGGACGACGTGGGGGAGAAGCTCGACATCGGCGACGCCTCGTTGAAGATCACTACGGAAATAGACCAGGACGACGAGGAACCTAAAGAGGACGAGTTCGGCTCCGAGGTCATCAAGGTGTACATCTTCAAGGCCGAAGGGGACGAAGACGTGGAAATAGGTACGTGCTCTGGAAGGTAAAACCTCGAGGCGGTTTGTGGACCTGCTGGCGTTGGCGCGCTTTTTAATATCACGATTGATGTCACTAATGTAATGAGAAACCCTTCCGTTTCTGTCCTGATTCTGGGCTTTAGGTGAAACCGAGGTGGTCTCCGAGGCCGATTTCCCTAACGGCCATGCCGTGCTGGAGCCGGCGAACGCAGGCCGGCTGCCACGAGAGAAGTTGGTCTACATGGCAGTGAAGGACGCCAGCGAAGGAGACGAGGACATGAGTGAGTCCACTCTGTTTTGCATTGTTTACATTTCAGAAATAAAAAAATGAATGCCTTTTATGGAATGTAAAATAAGTAACTTTATTTATAAATTATAATTGTAAACCCAGTATTGTGAGTTGGATTGAATCGTTGCAGTGTATCGTTATACCCCTAATGTTAGTAAAATATTTTACAAAAATCTGTAGACACACAGAGACGAAGCTAAAAGTGCAGAATCAAAGTTAATTTGAGCTTCCAGAGTTTCAGAATGCAGTGAAAGTGCGGTATGTTTTTAACTTGGGGTACAAGTACACTTAGAGTTAAAAAGCTTGTTTGGGTTTACTAGTCATAAATGTTTCTCACTGTGGCGTTTAGAAATGATTAATTAAAACTAAACGCACAGCACAACGGCCAGCTCTGCGTTTTACCTGGAGTGCTTTCACTGATATCCTCTAGACCAGAGAGGCCTTACTGTAATATAAAGCTTCCTAAAGTACCTTCTGGACATGGTATTACCCAAGATTTGGAAATAGTCCATGCTTCTACATACGGAGTTAATTTACCCAGGCGGCCTTGTGTTACTCTAACAGATTGCATCTCCCTGAAAATATGAGGCCCAGAGCCTGATGATGTCGTTCTGGTTTTTTTCGGTCAGCCTCTCAGGTTTGCGCCTCTAACTCGCCTACCCTTTTCTGTGAGTAGATGTTTCCGAGATGACCGACCAGGTGTACATGGAGGTGATCGTCGGCGAGGACGAGGCTCCCGTCGTCCAGGAGGCGCAGCTGGAGGACTCGCCGTCCAGTAAGACCTTCGCTCCGGTCGCCTGGGCGGCCGCTTATGGTTGGTCCTTTTGTGTTTTTATTGCAAGTGTGTTAAAGCCTGTGATTTATTTTGTGTTTTTAATATTCTGCCGAAAGTACGAGACGTCTTAACCCGTCGTCCTTACAATCCAGACCTGTAATCACTATAATCCTTATAATAAACTTATTTATTCTTTTTAAGGTCTATTTCAGATGGATAAATGTAGAGCTTTTCCTACCCTTCTCTCTCTCTCTCTAACATACCCGATTATGAAGCGAGAAACTCTTTTATGCCAGAAAGGCCTATTCACACGAGCAAAGATGCACTGTATTTTGGTTGTGTTCCAATAAAGAGACGGAGAAATAGTTTTAGATGGTCACAAGACCGTTGCTAAAACAATGGTATATTGAATTTAAAGGTGGCCTAAGACTTCTGCACAGTCCTGTATATCAGCCAAAACATACAGAGTAATGATTACAAGTAGCGTGCATTGTCTGGCTATAACAGCACACGTTGAGATCTATATTAGACCGAAAAAGGAACAAATCTGCATGTTAGAGAGAGAGAAAGCAATCACTATTCTTAAGGCATGCCGGTGGTTGCTTAGGTATCCAGGACCGGGTTCCGGTTGCATTTGTGCTATTGCTCTGCTGCAGATATAAAAAGCTGTCATCGCTCGTCCTCTGAGTATCTGTTTGATGTCCTTACCCCGGCTCTGAATGTGCTGCTGCTGGTTATTAACCTTTCACTTTGACCATTAATCATTTCTCTTGGTGCTACTATGGGGCGTGAGCTGGAGTTAATTGGGTACACATGCTGCCCATCCATCACGGCACAGAGACGCTCCCTAATCTCTGCCTGTCTGTTAAATTCCCATTGATATCATTATGGGGCGCCAAGTATTTCCAGGACCTCACTCCCTAATGGGTACCTCACGATTCGCTTGCGATTATCGATTTTCTCACAGCGATCCCAGTTATTTTGCTTTCTGTAATTTTTTCTCTTAATGTGTCGGAGATTGTGCCGTGTCTGTTTCACATCGCCGACTTATAAAACACAAAGGCACGACCGGAGATCAGTGCAGGAAGCCCTAGTTTGTTTTTTGTGAGCATGAACAGATTAGAATGCACTTTGATTCCATATAGTCACTGGGAGGTTCAGCGTCATTCTCCACATTCCATATCTGTAAGCTCTTATGAGCTGTTCTGCCCGACGACCGAGCTCTGATTGGTCGGCCTGGTTTATGGCAGAATTTAGCCATTTTGCGCAGCCTTAATATGGGTCCTTTTTAACGTCCGGTGCGACTCCTGTGGTTTCGCCGTAGGTAACAATCTGGAGTCTCGGTTAGAGAGCGAGCAGGGCACGACCACTCCGTACCTGCAAATCAGCGACGCGGCCGGCCCCGGGCGCGCCCTCAAGCAGAAGATCAAGAGGAGGAAGAAGGGCGAGGCGCGGCAGTGCCAGACCGGTACGACAGTGTGAGTGAACGCGGTGTAAGGTGCGCGTAAGGCGGGTCCTGAGTAAACGCTCCTCTCTGTTGCAGCTGTCATAATCGGGCCCGACGGCCTGCCGCTGACGGTCTACCCGTGCCACGTGTGCGGCAAAAAGTTCAAGTCGCGAGGCTTCCTCAGGCGGCACGTGAAGAACCACCCGGACCACGTGTTCAAGAAGAAGTACCAGTGCACGGACTGCGACTTCACCACCAACAAGAAGCTCAGCTTCCACAACCACCTGGAGAGCCACAAGCTCATCGTCAAGAGCGACAAGGCGCCCGAGTACACCGAGTACACGCGGCACTACCGGGAGGCCAGTCCCCTCAGCCCCAACAAGCTCATCCTGCGCGACAAGGAGCCCCGGCCGCACAAGTGCAAGTACTGCGAGTACGAGACGGCCGAGCAGGGCCTGCTGAACCGGCACCTGCTGGCGGTGCACAGCAAGACCTTCGCCCACGTCTGCCCGGAGTGCGCCAAGGGCTTCCGGCACCCGTCGGAGCTCAGGAAGCACATGCGGACGCACACGGGCGAGAAGCCGTACGCCTGCCGGCTGTGCGACTTCCACTGCGCCGACCCGTCCAACCTAAAGACTCACGTCAAGAGCAGGCACGCGGCCGAGCTGCCCTTCAAGTGTGCGCACTGCCCGCAGGCCTTCGCCGACGACAAGGACCTGCAGAGGCACGCCGACATCTTCCAGGGCCACAAGGCCCACCGGTGCCCGCACTGCGAGCACAAGAGCACCAACTCGAGCGACCTGAAGCGGCACGTCATCTCCGTGCACACCAAGGACTTCCCGCACAAGTGCGACGTCTGCGAGAAAGGCTTCCACCGGCCGTCCGAGCTCAAGAAGCACGCCGAGACGCACCGGGGCGGCAAGGTGCACCAGTGCCGGCACTGCGACTTCAAGATCTCGGACCCTTTCACGCTGAGCCGGCACATCTTGTCGGTGCACACCAAGGAGCTGCCGTTCAAATGCAAGCGGTGCAAGCGGGGCTTCCGGCAGCCCAACGAACTCAAGAAGCACGCCAAGACCCACAGCGGGCGTAAGGTCTACCAGTGCCAGTACTGCGACTACAACACCGCGGACGCCTCGGGCTTCAAGCGGCACGTCATCTCCATCCACACGAAGGACTACCCGCACAGGTGCGACTACTGCAAGAAGGGCTTCAGGAGGCCCTCCGAAAAGAACCAGCACGTCATGCGCCACCACAAAGACGCGCTCGTGTGACGCCGGTCTGAAGGACACGACCGCGGTCGCGCCGCCTCGGTTCACCGTGTCAAATCTTTCTATTTTTGTATCCGCCCAAACGCTACAAGTCGATATTGATCACTAATCAGGCTCGTGAGCCCTCTCGCCCACCGAGCGCAGTCTTAACGTGCCTGGCTTTGACGCTAACGTCTTTAGAACGCGCCCTCAATCGTGCCTCGGTCCGCCGGCCGGGGCGCTCGCACGACCTCTGTCTGTCCGTGTTGCGTACCCACGATGCGCCGAACAGCCCGGATGATAAAACCACGCGAAAGAGTCTGGATAGCGAATAGCGTTGAGGACGTCCGGGTACAGGCTCTGAATTTTGAATCAGGACTGCGTGGCGTGACGTAGGGAGCGATGACCGCTGGGAAACGTAGTGAGGAACAGCCGACGATAATCGGTTTTCAAGAGGTTATTCCATAAATTACAGATGTTATTACAGAGCACTTTATTGTAAGAATATGCGCCATGATGCACACAGTATGTATCAAACTCCGCGTGTACGATACATTCAGCTTGTCGGAACTCGTCCCAATCGTGCATTGCGTAGTACCTGTATCGGACGCTAAGTGAACGGTCTGAAATGTTCAGGAGTGAAAACCCGGGACCGGATTCACGAAAGTGATTTAAGAAAGAAAGTCTTCTTAAAGGGGTTTTTTCTTCAAGAAAAAAGCTACAGACATTTAATTCTTCTTCTTGTTCTTAAGAACAAAAGGTATTCTTAAAGACGTTACGTTCTTAAATCATTTCTTTACCATACGATAGCTTCACCCTCATCTTAGGCTGTAAGATTTTCCGAGGACGATTTTTTCCCGGGGCTTTTCCTAAAACGTTTTGAACGCTTGGTTTGATGTTTTTCCTAAATAACGGAAATAATGCTAAATACAAATTCAAAATGTGTCTCGCGCCATATATCGTAAGCTGTAAGCCTACGTAAGAAAGCAAAATGGGAAATAATTAAGATTTTCTTAAGGTAATATTTGACGACTTCTTAGTGTTTGTCCTAAGAATCTTCGCAGTTTTTTTCTTAAGAAAGCTTTCGTGAATCCGACCTCCGAGTCGCCTTAAAAAGGGACTGGAGTGCGTTCGCATGCACTTAATAATCCGATAACTGCAGAAAATCAGATTTCGTCAGTAGTCAGATGAAGGGTTTACATGCACTAGAGTAATCGGATCATGGGAAATCAGTAATCGGATTTCTACTTGGCAACCCGGCAGTAATCTCACAGAATGACGTGGCATGAACTTCAAACTTTAATAT
Organism: Ancistrus triradiatus; assembly: GCA_025084515.1. Classification (NCBI taxonomy): domain Eukaryota; kingdom Metazoa; phylum Chordata; class Actinopteri; order Siluriformes; family Loricariidae; genus Ancistrus; species Ancistrus triradiatus. The sequence continues at coordinate 272,846 of JAJAGP010000045.1, read as the reverse complement.
GAAATGATCAGATTATTTATTTTCTCTAGTATACACTGCGTTTCAGGTCCGCAGTGTTCGGCGTCCGTTTCGCCGCCTTTCATTCTGTAATTCCGTGGCGCGTTGAATTCTGGGGTTGCCAGAAACGCTCAAGTGAAAAAAGAGCCCGAATAAAGCCAAGTCTTTAGAACACGCAGACCTGGCAACCGTGCTTTGCCTCGTGCACATGCGCAGACTGAAAACACCCAACGTAACACCGAGTCATCCGATTACTGGGGTAAAATCCAGCTCTCTGTTTCGGATTTCGTAGTCTGATTTCTAGATCGGAGTACGCTGTGTATGACCACTTGAATAATCAGAGAACTGCAGGAATCAGACTGAGGTCGGATTATTAAGTTTACGTAAATGCACTCAATATAACAAGGGACAATAATTCGGGCGGAAATTTTTATTGCCGGTTACAACACCGAGTGCAGCCTAGTCATAGGCCAGTAGGGGGCACACCTTGCCAACTCCTAACGCCTACCAGAGTCAGAACTAAAAAATATGGTCGCTGGTCCAGGTATCCGTGGGATGTTGGTGGTTTTAACGTTCCGGCTGATCGGTGTGTAAAAATTATAAGGTGTGTCTATAAATAACGCTCCATAACTGCACGTCACGAGTCGGAATCGGGATTCGGTTCTGAATGGAGTTCGGCTCCGGGACGGCGCTGCGGGACTCTGTGTGTACGCATAATCACGTGTAAATGTGCAGCTGTCATTGTTGGATTTTGAACCCGCAGTCATGGCCTTAACTGTATTGTATATTCCTTGCACTGAATTCAGTAAATCGAATGTGATTATTATTGTTATTTTTTCCTTAAGCAGGCCTGTCGTGCAGCCACTTTTTTATTTTGGTGACCAGGTCGCAGTGAAGTATTGGTTTTAATTCGCTTTTTTTTTTCATTTTGTCAGTAGGATAATAAACCGATGTGTGGTAACAAACTGTGTGATGGGGGACAGGCACAGGGGTCATATCAGCGTATTGACCCCTCTACCCTCCTGAATATTGACGGAAGGAGACCATTTGACAGATATGAGGTCTTTTGTCAGCGTTCTCTGATACGGGTCTGTCCGCTTTAGCTAGGATTCTCACATGTTGAACAGTACAGCGATGAGAACGGGGCCATGATAATAATAGTGGGGCTGTTCTTTCTGCATACGGTGCAATAATCCTCTAATATAATTTTCATCAGTGCCACTCTTCTAACCTCTTGCTCGGTTCTGCACATTAGGTGAATTTTTTTTTTTTTTTTATGTTTGTATTAACCCATAAACCAGCCCTTATTCGTAACCTTTCTACTTAATAAAGTTAAGGCGGGGCCACGACGTGTTAAGGTCCGATATCCTAATGCGTAGGTGGGGGTATAGTGGGTCTGATGACGTCCCTGAATGAAGGCTAGAATGGATCAGTGGGAGGAGCCACCAGCTGGGAACGGCAGGTCCTGAATCCTGCGATGATGCCCGGTCCAGGGAGTACTTCTGCCTCCACCGACTGATTTATGGGTTAGGCTCCGGACCCTGCACTGCAGCCCTGAACAGGACGAGCGAGGGTAAGGAGCAGGATGGTTAGCTTTGGTTAGTGAGTTTTTCGTTAGTAAGTGTCGCTTATTATGTTTGTTTATTGTTTGTTCATTCTTAATGCTAACGCTTAATTCTAGTTGTGGGAAAGGGAGCCTAGAAAGGGCACCAATCCATCATGGGGCGCTTTAGAAACACCAATTAACCTAGCAAAGTTATATCTATATATGTGATTAGAGGTGGGCGATGTGGTAAAAATATAATATCACAATATTTATCGTGATCCGTGTGATCGCAGACAAAACGCATCAGTAGCGACAGATTCTTAAAAACTATTCAAATATTTGAATATACCTAGTAAACTGATTTATTTTCAAAATGTGCTGCACTTTATCCAATTAAACGTGCAGTTCGTCCGTGTTCTTTAAAGCAGGAAAACATCGTCTATCACGAAAACAAACTATCACCATACCATAAGATATCGCCCCTACTTACAATCCAAGTTCTGTGTTAAGGGTCTCGCTGAAGGACGCATGGTCACATGGTTTTACTCTGGCTTAGGTTAATTGGTCACTCTAAATTGGCCCGTGACTAGTGTGCTGATAGAACCTTGTGCCTGCTGATAAAAAGTAAAAAAAAATGAATGAACAAAGTAAATAATTCTCACATTCGAAAGGGACTCCGGAACCCAAGTGCGTGAAAATCCTGTGAAATGTCAACATGGACCCCAATAAGAGTGGCACAAATGAACAGGATCTCTCTTCCCTGGTGGAACCCTTACCTGACGGGACCGCTGCTGTGAAGGCAACGGGAGACGAAACCGAGGCGGCGTCCAACCGGTTGAACCTGAACCTGGAAAACGTAACTGAAAGGCTGCGTTTTTGTATTCTTTATTGCTCTTAAACATGACCTTGCACAGAGACAAAAAAACACACAGTGACAGAAACCCAGAGGAACTCAAAATGGGTACACATAGAGAACGATGAAGAGCCGCACAGGAGGAACTCGTGGCGCGTCTGAATGCTCCCGAGCGCTCTGGTGAAGTGGTGAAGTGTCACTAGTATATATTTTATAAAAATAAACAGGTCCCATGCTGTATAATATTTCGAATATACTCCTTAAAATATAGATACTATTTGATCCTATGATACATTACTACTATAAATTATAAACTAGCTCTGCACTGGTGTGGTCTTTAGCATTAGAAAACCGAAGAGTCTGCTCTGCTAGATTTTTAGCTGTGCGACTTTTTGCGTACGGTTTTTTTTTTCGTGAGAAAGTCCAGCTTTAAAAATTTGGTTTCGTGTTCCCGTCACAGTCACCCGACAGCTTTCCGGTGTCCTCTCGGCGGCACGCGACATGCACGACTCCAGAACCGATCGAGGAAAAGTTATTCAGGTCGTTACTGGCGAGAGCAGGAGGCGGAAGGGTTTTTTTAAGACATAAAACAGTTGTCGATTTTATTAAAATACGTATAAAACCTCATATTTGGGGCGTCTTTAGATATTCCGTAGAGTGCACGAGATGATGTGAAGAACTAATCATTTCAAACGATATGGAAAATGGAAAAGCAAAGCAGTCTGACCACCAACTGAGCTTAAACGAACAGCGCTGACTCCGTGCTTAAGGCTCTGGACTACTAACGGAAGGTTGTGAGTTCAATTCCCGACTCCACCAAGCTGCCACTGTTTGAGTAAAAGACCCTCAAAATGGAACTGCTCATCTGGGACCGGATTCACGAAAGATTTCAGAAGACAAACGCTAAGAATGTTCTTAAGGAAAGTTCTCAAAAGAAATGTAAGACGTAAATTATTCCCTCAAGATCATCTTAAGAGCATCTTAGAGCGTACAATATATGGCGAGACACATTTTGAATTTGTATTTACCATTATTTCTGTTACTGACTGTAATCCGCTCAGAGGAGAAACATCAAACCGAGCGTTCAAAACATTTTAGCAAACAAGAAAAGGAGATGGTAAAAGAACAGGAAAAAATGCTCCTTGGAAAATACGATAATTGAGGGCTTAAAGTGAAAGACGAGGATGGGCAAAAGCCACAGATTAAAGCAACGGCTTTGCCTTTTTTCTGTAGACATCGTTTGGATTTTAAGGTTTTACACTTTTCACTTGAAAGTTTGCAAACCAGGGGCTGTATTCATAAATATTCTTAGTACTAAGAGTAACTCCTAGTGACTAATTCTAAGAAAAATCCCTCTTTGGTTAGGAATAGATCCTAATAAAACTAAAAGCAATTCCTGAAGCATCTCAACCACTAAAAGTCCTAAGGTGAAAACTGGACTTTTAGGACGGTTAGGAGAAAAATCCGGAAAGACGACGAGACGGAAGAAACGCTATCAATTTGATCTTGCAGGAATAATGTCTGTGGTTGACCTTATTAGAGATTCAAAGATAACATAAAGATAAATATGACCTAAAACATCATCAGATTTTCACACAAGTCCTAAAAGTAGATAAACAGAACCCAGTTACACAAATGAGACAAAAATATTATACTTGGTCATTTATTTACTGAGGAAAATGATCCAATATTACATATTAGTGAGTGGCAAAAGTATGTGAGCCTTTGCTTTCAGTATCTGGTGTGACCCCCCTGTGCAGCAATAACTGCAGCTAAACGTTTTCCTGTAGCTGTTTTGATCAGTCCTGCACATGGCTTGGAGGAATTTAGCCCATTCCTCCATACAGAACAGCTTCAGCTCTGGGATGTTGGTGGGTTTCCCTCACATTAGCTGCTCGCTTCAGGTCCTTCCCACAACACATTTCCATTGGATTAAGGTCAGGACTTTGACTTGGCCCATTCCAAAACATGAACTTTATTCTTCTTTTTAACCATTCTTTGGTAGAATGGCTTGTGTGCTTAGGGTCGCTGGTCTTGCTGCTGCATGTGAGAGAGGCCTTCAGTTGCTTAGAAGTTACCCTGGGGTCCTTTGTGACCTCACCAACTATTACACTCCTTGCTCTTGGAGTGATCTTTGTTGGTCGGGCCACTCCTGGGGAGGGTAACCAATGGTCTTGAATTTCCTCCATTTTGTACAAAAATATGTCTGACTGTGGATTGGTGGAGTCCAAACTCTTTAGAGATGTAACCTTTTCCAGACTGATGAGCATCAACAACTCTTTTTCTGAGCTCCTCAGAAATCTCCTTTGTTCGTACCATGATACACTTCCACAGACATGTGCTGTGTAGAGCAGACTTTGATAGATCCCTGTTCTTTAAATAAAACAGGGTGCCCACTCACACCTGATTGGCATCCTATTGATTGAAACACCTGACTCTAATTTCACCTTTAAAGTAACTGCTAATCCTAGAGGTTCACATACTTTTGCCACTCACTAATATGTAATATTGGATCATTTTCCTCAATAAATAAATGACCAAGTATAATATATTTTTGTCTCATTTGTGTAACTGGGTTCTCTTTACCTACTTTTAGGACTTGTGTGAAAATCTGATGATGTTTTAGGTCATATTTATGCAGAAATATAGAAAATTCTAAAGGGTTCACAAACTTTCAAGCACCACTGTAAATAGATCAGACACGGCAGCGATCAGACCTGAAAAGAGCAGAGCCGCACTTCCTCCAGCTCATAAACTATCCAGTAGATTAAATAGCTAGTAAAATAAGCAGCATGGCAATAAAGGGTCAATAAAACAAAGCAAATAAAGGCGTGTGTGCGATTAGTGTAAAATAGAAATAGAAAACAGAAATCGCCGATGCCTGTTATTTAAAAGGCTTTCAAGTCTTGAGAAGAGTCTCGCTTCTCCTAGCTAGTCGTTCTTAACGCTAAGCTTAAGTTACGAGCTCTCTAAGAGTATTCTTAGGATCTTTATGAATACGGCCCCTTACTTCCGCAACCAACTGTAAGTTAAATTTCAATGTCAGTTCTTTAAGTGCGAGGCTATCGTAAGCGTAAGAAACATCTAAGAACGTAACGTGTTCAAGAATACCACTTGCTCTTGGAATTGGTCTTAAGAAAAGAGTTAAGAAAAAAACAGGACAATTCTTAGGAAGTCTTTCTTAAGACACTTTCGTGAATCCGGTCCCTGAATTCTGTTAAATGCTGTGAATGTAAACCAGCAGTGTTGCTTCATTGTGTGTTTGACGTGTCTGCTTATTGACTATTTTCCTAACTGCTACATAGTCGCCCTGAGCAGGTGCTTCGTTCCGCCACGGCGCGAGTCGGCCTCGGTGCCTTCATGGTCTACGCTTTACAAACGTGGCAATTTAGGTGAAAATATATACGTCAAAACAGTTAGCTGTGAGGAGAAATTCAATTTCATATCACGACAATCAAAATGGTACAAGCACGTCACCAATTAACCATCTAGACCACAGAGTCTGCTACTGAACAAGAGTTATTTTTTTTTTGCCCTATTCCAGATCGTATTTGATAGAGGTTTTTCGATAGTGTCGGATTCATCCTTTAGGAGATTAGAACCACAAACAAAAAGGACCTTCAGTCTTTGGACAGTGATGATCTCTGGTCGAGTTTGAAGTGTGTAGCCCTGTCAATTCAGCGGGTAAACGACGGTTCTGTAGTTCTCTTGGCACAAACGAGTCGTTTTGGGGTCTTTTGAGCGACGAGTCCGGACGTGGAAAAGGTTATGTATATAAACGATAGCGTGACTTGCATGATTCACAACCCTGTCGAGTCGTGAGACTGGCGTCTTGTGCAAAAGGTTACTTGCTGGGTAAGGTCTTGATGGAGCGACTGAGCGAGCCCACGTTGCTGGAGGCGGGAAGTTGCGGGCTGACGCTTTTCGTGGGCAGGCTGCTCGAGTGTCCCATGGCCTCCTCGGCCGCCCGGAGAAGCAGCGTGTAGTTCACGGCCACCTCTTCGACCTTTCGTAAGAGCTGCAGCCTTTGGGTTTCGGATCGGACGCCTCGGACTAACCAGATGAACGTCTGAGTCAGGCTGCACAGCACCTGGAAGCTGGCCGTGACGGCGCTGAGCATTCGCGACGGACTCTTCTCGACGCTCGCCACCCGTCTGCAGGACGCCCTGAACTCTTTGAAGCGCACCGCGAGCTCTTGCTTGTACTCCGCCAAGCGGGCCGGGGGCATCCGCGGTTCGCTTTCTATCTGCGGACTGTTGGCGCACTGGCGCAAGATCGAGAGCAGCTCGTTGGCGTCGAGCTGTGCGTTCAAGAAGCCGTCAGGCAGCGAGAACATTTTCTCCTGCAGGGACCGCACCCGCGCCAGGCTCGTCTCCAAATTGTCGCAGGACCGCAGGTCGATCTCCTGAGTTTGGGGTTCTTCTTCCTCCTCTTCCTCCTCTCCGCTGCAGTCCTCGGCATCGAGGACCTGCAGCGTCTTGCTGACGACAGGCATCGATCTCGAGTCGAGCCGCATCCCGGGTAGGACCTGTAAGGGAATGGAGTAGGACAGCTCGTCCTTTTCGCTGCTCTCGTCGGCGGCCTCGCACTTGCGATAACAAAAGCAGAACGAGCAGCATTTCTCCCTGTCCTCGTTTTCTTCGCTCGGTAAGCCCAGCAGGACCTCTGTGGTTCCCTCTTGACTCTCGCGTAGAAGCTCTTCGCCCTGAACGAAGAACACGCCCTTCTTTTTCACCTCCGCGCTCTGAGCGTGCACGGGTTCGACCGGAGTGGGCAGCCGTAGGCCCGTCGCTCTCACTCTTTCCATTTCCTTCTCCAGGCTTTTCGCTTTGGTCGACTTCACTTCGGCGTACAGGGGCGTGCTGTCGTTGTTGTCGATTTCCCCGATGCTGTATCTCCGCTGCAGCTTCTTGTACTGCGGTGCTCCTATGCATTCGGCGTGGGACGTGCACGTGGGTAAACAGGACAGGTTAGCGTCCTTCAGCTCTCTCGACTCGAGGCTGGTGGACCTTATGCGCGTGGTTTTGATCTCCAAGGTCTGAGGTCGCGTCCCACTCCCTTGACCCTGCCCCGATTTCGGCTTCGTCGGAGGGGTTTTGGAGACGGTCCTCTCCCTGCCTCTGGGCTCCATCGCAGAACCGACCGGAGTGTCCGGGAGGCGCATCGCCCTGCACATCCTTTTGCAGTCGCAGCTACGTCGCTGCTCCCGTGAGATCCCGGGTACTTTCTGCACAGGGCTGGTACGCAGCTGGCACGAACACGGCGTGCCCGAGGGGATGGGCGACGACCCTTGGGGCAGGAACTCTCCTTGTGATGTTTTAGGCTTTAGAAGCTCTTCAAGGAACTCCAGTTCGTACTGCCTGACCTTCTGAAGTTGCGCCCGACGCTCGTCTGTCTCCCTGCGCAGCCGGGCAGGAAACGTGGCCGAAATGAGGTTCTTAATATTGAGAAACGGAGCGCCGCGTTGCGATTTGGCTTTGCTGTTCGCCTTGTTCTTCTGTCCTGCCCCCGGAATGGTGGCGCCCTTTTCTCCACAGCTCAAAACGTGAGTCGTGTTCACCAACACCGGGACGCTTTTGGTACCTTTTTGGGGCTCAGCCAGGGCTTTACCTTTGCCGCTTTCCGTCTTGGATTCGGGGGTATCTTTACGTTCCATTTTCACAGCCCCAGCCGGAGGGTACTTTGCCGGGGGCGGGACTTTAGCCTTAGCTAGGTTTATATCTGACGTCCTGACTGCACTCTCTTTGCTGGCTAGCTGCAGGCCTTTGGCACGGAGTCGCTCGTCGTCGGTCGGAGAAGACGAGTGGAACACGACCATCGTTTGGGTTTGGGGGTCTTTCAGTCTCAGCTGCGTTCCCGGCTCGGATCGGACCGGACAGGTGCAGAACAAGTCCTCGACGGGCAGCAGACCCTTTGAACTTGAAGGCTTAGTGGTCTCGCTTGAGGCAGTCTCGGTATCTTGGCACGTCTTTGTCGGGGAAATCTTGGCAGAAGCACTTCTGTCCACAGGCAACAGAACAGGTAAGGCTTTATTGGTACTGTCCGGACCTGGCTGCCCAGAACTTTTCTCCTTGACCTTTTCAGAGAAGTTCGGGCTTAGTTTACTCTCTTTAGTCCCTAATGCTCTCTCTTCTTTACCCTCCTCTTGCTCAGGACCTTTCACTTCCTCAGCTGTCTGTGAAACAAGTTCCACACAGCACTCTTTGGTTGGTTCTGACACAGATTTCTCTGTGTCCGCTTCCTTCTTCGCCACGTCCTCCGTCTTGCTTCGTTCCAAAGGAGCTCCAGAGGATCCCGTTCCTTGGCTGACTTTCAACGGCACAGTTTTACTCAGAATCACAGATCTCGGCGTGCAACCTCCACGGATTTGACCCACCGAAAAAGCCCCTCCTCCGATGGTCTGTGCCGTGCAGCCGGGAATAGTCAGCGGGAAGTCACGCCGGCTAAATATCCGCTCCTTGTTAATATGATGAGCCAAAAGATAGGCCTGGTTCTGGTGCTGCTTCATGGCCGATACCATCTCCGAAACGTCAGTCAGCTCTGAGGAGTTGGTCTCGTGCCCAGAGTCGAGCGACGATTCTGGAGTAATGGCTGCCAGGACGATCAACCCTGGGAAAGATAAGAAATGAGACGCAATCAGGGTCGTAATGAAATTGTGTTTCAAGCACCTAGTATGAAGGTGTGATATCTTAATTGCTGCCTTAACAAGGTCCCTGCAGTTCACATATTCAAATCCTAAAATCACTCATTTCAAGTACCAAAAAGCCTACATTTGGCACCTTTTTTACCATTTTGGAATCGTAACTTGGAATTCAAAAGCAGAATCAGTATCGGTAAAATGCAAACGATACCCAGTTGTGGCAGAATATGAAGCAGAAGATTATGACAAACGTAGGGAACCTAACCACGACTAAATGAGCCAAGATACCAGCACAAAAACACACTTGGCAAAAGACGCGGTGCCAATTCAGACGAGACGGGTTCAAACAACTTTTGAATGCTTTAGAGCCAAGATTTACACTGCCAAAAGTATCGCCTAATTATCGTTATAAAATCCCAGAAAATATCAAGATAAAATTTTTTGTCAATATCACACACCCCTGGTATCTAGTATGGAACAAGAAAAGAACATGAACATGGAACATGAAACATGAAACCTCTAAAGAAATTTCGGATCTATTCTTAAGTGCAGCGATGCCTAATCTTGCATGGTTTGACAAGTCAAAGCTGTCTAAGGTACTTTGGAATACGCTTGGATAAGAATGAAAGCCAATTCTCCCTACTCAAAGGTACAAACTGCAGTTTATCCCAGTGACCTTTATAAACTTAGTGGACTCTTCTGACTGCGTTAAATGTCTACTTTACCTTACGTGCGAAATCCCTACTCTATATAGTATATCTATAAACCATGACCGATACTTCAGTACTTTAACACAAATGTACTTAATTTGATGGACATGTAGCAGTCGGTATGTCCACCTGCTGTCTGTGGAGTCTGCTGATGATGTGGGTAGTCCTCTGACGCCGCGAGTGCCTCCAGCGCCTGCAGGGTGGACACCAATGCATCATCTAGCTCCTGAGCGTGGTCTCGAACCGTCCTCGGGGCCACGTTATCGATCAGCGTCACCGGTACTTTATCTTGCGTGTCAGCAGCAGGTGTTGCCGGGATGTTAGCCGTGCCTGAAGCGGCAGCAGCGGCGGCGGCGGCGGCAGCGGCAGCAGCCTTTCGGTTCTTTTTGGAGTCGTCCTCGTCTGAACTGTTGTCCCGAAACCCTGGAGGTGGTGCCGCTATGGCAGGAGGAGGAGGCTGGAGCTTCCCTCCTCCGTCATCCACCTCCTCGTCGTCTTCGCTCCCGGGCAGAGGGAGAGCCATGAGATCAACGGCGCCCCCTTCGCAGGAAGGACAAGCGTTCGGGCAAGGTACAGCGAGCTTCCCTTTCTCCAACGTCACTCCTCCAGCCTTAAGTTTTGCCTTGCAGGAGTCGCAAAAGAACCTTCGTTGCGAGTTCTCCAGCGTTTTAGCCCGACCCCTGAAGCTCAGGCCGTCTTGGGCCGGGCTTTCCAGGTCGGCCACGCATTCGGTGCTTTTGAGGGTGGGGTCAGACTTGGCACGCGAGCGGTTCAGGGACTGGGGGATGAGGTTCTCGTTGATATCCAGCTCCTCCTCGGCCTGTGTCTGGAGTTCTTGCAGCTGCTGCTGCTCTTTCAGATGTATGTGACAGAGGCCGAGGTGTTGGGACGGTGCCGGGCCTGATATTTTCTGGGAAGCCTCTCTGGACAAACCCTCTCTTTCCTCGCGCCGGCTGCCACTCGATACCGAGGCCCCGGTTCGGGGCTGAGGGTGGGAGCTTCTGTAATCTGAAGGACAGAATCATCAGAAGATTTGAACAGACAGGAAGTCACATGGCAGATGGAGGTGAGTCCTGATGGCAAAAGCGGAGGCAGAGCGACGTTTCAGAGACTTTTTTTGATGCCATGTGACACAGCGGGCGTCCTTATGACGGGACCACGGCAGATGGTCCAAAATGGTCCGATGGATGGTTGAATATTATGGATTGGATGTTCTCAGATCACACAGAAATGAACAAATCCAGAATGCGAGTTCGGCCAAGGGCATGAGATGAAGATGGAAGGTGCAAGAACAGCACGAAGATATGAATGAATCCATGAAAATCCCAAAGAGCATGAAGATACGGGTTCCATTACAGAAACGCTCTGCGATGATGTTCTGAATTCATCATCGCATCTTATTGTTCTTAATATTAAAGCTGCTGTAAGCGACTTTGACTTTTATTTCATTGCAGACATTATGAACCTGATATATTTCATGTTTTTTTTTACTGGTCGACTCAATTTCATTTGTTAATAAACATCCATTCCTGCATTTCAGGCCTGCAGCACATTCCAAAAAAAGTCAAGATGGGGGCAGTTTAGGACTTCTTATGAAATAAAAAACTAAGAAATAATGTGATTTCAAGCAGGTGATTATAATCATGATCTGGTACAAAAGCAGCATCCATGAAAGGCTGAGTCTTTGGGGGTAAAGATGATCAGAGGATCTCCAGTTTATCAGCAAATGTGTAAGAAAATTTCTGAAATGTTTAAAAACAATGTTCCTCAAAGAAAGACTGTAAGAGATTTCTTTTTCTGATTTGTCTTGCTGAAGAATGCATGGACGTCCCTGATAAACGTCCCTGATTTACCCAGGGCCCTGACCGGACCCCATACCATGACAGAGCCTGGCTTTTGGACCTTCTTCTGTCATTGTTCCAAAAAAGACCTGTGATACTGATGGGTCTGAGCACAATCCCCATCTCCACTGTATGATGGTCCATCCCAGATCCTCCGACCCCAGAGAAGCTGACGCCCCTTCTGGACATGGTTATAACATAAGGCTTCTCTTGAGCACAGTAACGTTTTAAGTGGTATCTGTGAATGTAACTCTGTATTGTAGAGCTTGGTAAAGGAATCCCTTGCCCATGTGGTTCTATCAGATATTGATGAAGGACTGTTCTTGATGCAGTGCCGTCTGAGGGAGCGGAAATCACCCCTCTTCAGTTTAGGCTTGTGCCCTTACCCTTTCCTTGAATGGTTTAATGATATTATGCCCTGTAGAGGGAGAAATATGCAAATCCCTTCCAATCTTTCTTTGAGGAACATTGTTTTTAGGCATTTCAATCATTTTCTCATGCATATGTTGATAAACTGGAGATCCTCTACTCATCTTTGCTCCTCAAAGACTCTTGTTGATACTGCTTTTGTGCCAAATCATGATTATCATCACCTGTTTGAAATCACATCAGTATTGTATTATTTTTTCTGATTTGAGGTTGTAGATCAAGTCCTATCTAGATGCAGTTTTGTATACTGGAAGCCTATGCATTTAGACTGAGATGGAGTAAAAGCTCCTGTAGATGTAATGTGTAGGTGTCTCAATACTTTTGTCCATATAGTGTACTACTGCGATGTCATCTTGAAAAAAGAAAATCTCTTACAGCAGCTTTAGTACTCACCGTGAACATTCAGGTGCCTGTACAGTACGCATTAATCAGATAAATACACCTTAAAGATGAAGACTACCATACCTGCCTTGATCATATGAGGCTGACCCGGTGTCCTGTAGTAGATGGTCCTTTTGGGATCCACAAAGAGCTTGTAATAGCCCGAAATCAGACAAGCAAAGTTGGTTGCGTCCGGCCACTCCATCAGCAGAACCAGGGGCTAAAAAGATGAGCGGCCAGACGTCAGAGGCACCGAATTCCATGAGTTTATTGACATTTATGGTTTTCCGCCAGACAGCGCAGAGCAGCAGGGTACGGGTTTAAATCCCCGAAACCAAAAACCGTTCAGCAGTGCGTTACTAATGAGGTTCGATTTTCTTTTAGTTAGTTTGCATTTTCTCCGCCTGTATCATTTACCTTCGTGGATGTTCTTTTAACCCCTCAACAAAATCTGTAATCCGCGTCCTAAAAACAAAGCCTGATGAGAGCCCGATTCCCTGTCCAGGTCCCCGTCCTGCCCATTGGTCACCACACGTCCTCCGTTTGAGCTGCCTTATTAAAATGCACATAAAAGCATTAATTTATAGAACGTACTCCAAATGTCCGTCGTTATTCTCAATCCAGGAATTTACCCGGTCAGCAAGCAGCTGGCTAATGACGCGGGAGTAACAGTCCCACGCCTCAGTAACGCACTAAATCCTCCGACAATTTGCAACGATTGCAATCGGCGTATCATCATCAAGACGCTTCCGAAGGTCCACTGCGTGCTTTATCGTCTACGGATCCTGTTTCCTTAATATTTCTGCGTACGCACTGATGATGCTGGGCTATGGGGCGCCTTTAAGATCTCCCGCACTGTCTGGTGGAAAGGTACTGGATCGGCATCGCACCTTAGTCTCGAGAATGGCCACCTCGACCCGGGCCACGCCCTGGTGCTCGCGGAACAGCTGGACCTTTGCTACGCGGCTGAATTCAGCCAAGACTGTGGTGAGGTTATTCTTTAGGTCGATCACGTGACTGATGCCGTGTCTGGGTCCCACCAGTAACGTCGTGGCCGTGTGCTTTTCATCCTGGATAGAAAAAAAGCAGAAATGGAACAAAACCCCATTTCTTTTTTATTTTTGGCCATTTTTAGTGGCCAAAAATATGAATATAATATCATATTTTAATATAATAAAACAAAATATGTCCTCATACATATTCTAGAATCCAAACTTAGTGATTCTTTCGTTCAGAGTCCAAACCATCTAATGCTGTAGCTACAGACGTTTTTGCACCCTCGGACTCAACATTAAATCTGGCATGTGCCAAAAGTTTGGGAACCTCTCCAGATAATATAACAGGATGCGTTTTGTACGGTGCAAAAGTCTTAGGCCACCATTAGATTAGATACGCCATTGTTTTAGAATTCTTATGATGATCGTCTATAATATTTCTGTGTTGTCTTAATAGAAAATAGAATACAACCAGAAAATACAGACATTTGTATGCAGTATTAAAAAGACCTACAATCTGAAGAAGCTTGATCAGGAATGCTTTTTGGAAGTGTAGCCATAAAGAGACCACTTTTTCGGAAGGGGGACAGGGTGAAAAGGCTAAAATATGCTCAAGCTCACAAAGATTGGAACGAAGACTGGAGGAAAAGAGGACTATGGAGCGACAAACCACGTTTCTGGGTCTAATCGTTGAAAAATGTTATATATAGACATTATAGCATTGCTAAATCGACAAGGTGGCCTAAGACTTTTGCACAGCACTTTATATGTAAGTTTGCTCCATGTTCACTGAATTGATTACACATTCTGTTTATGTAACTGTTGTGCAGATGTTTTTTTCCCTGTATGTACTTATAATTTGTGCTGAAAACGTCACATTTACATTCTTAGTGGTAAACTCTTGTGATTCAGAAAATTAGAGACAGACACACCAAACGGGGATCGCCTTCTTACCAGTCCGACCGTATGAAACAGCAGGCCTCCGAATGGCGGGAGGTCGTTCAGCACGCGGATATACTGTAACTTTCCCTGCAGAGGAGGCACCTGAAGAGAAGATACCGCAGAGAAACAGTTCAACCAACAGGGGGCAGTGTGTTCCCATTCTGCTGCTGACTCGCCTGCATGCTTTTCTGAAACGTCGGGAATCTGGTGCAATATTAAAGGTCTGAAAGCTTGGGTTGGAAATTGCAAACCCACTTTTTTGTCATTTTCATAACTGTTGGGTTTGGAAGTTATGCCCCTCGCTGAGAAACTAATGCACTGCCCCTACATCGATCACCCCCACTTTGAGCTTCCAGTCTGCTCAGAACCTCACAGCTGCCCCCAATGGATCCACTCAAGGATTTCTGAAAGAAGATGGAGTCTTTGAATCCAAGTCAAAACGAGCTCACATGAGCATAAGTTCATTGTACCTTGTTTCCAGCTGGTGGAGGATGCTGGTACGTCTTCAGCAGCTGTGAAAGGGTCTTGCAGACATTCTTCTCCTTGACTGTTGGTAACAAGGTAAGAGGAAGGAACGGTTCCAGGCCCCATTCTTTCCTGGAAGGGGTAAAGCAGGTCAGTTTTGATGAACGTGATCTGTGTTAAAGCTTAACACTAATGCAGAACTTACTCCACGTGCTTGAGCGAGATCTTCTGATTGGGTCTCGCCACCGACACAGTGATGTAAATGTGTAAGGCCGCCAGGCGGAGGGTGATGTCAGCCTTCCAGTCCATCCCGAAACGCTCTTTGATGACGTCGTTGCGGCTCTGTCGGACATTGAATCAAGTCTTTCTTTTAAAGGAGTGCGCACGATAGCAAAGGCTGAAATGAAATTACCACTTAAATGACACAGGAACGACGAAACGTCCTGGTTAAACATTTCAGACTTAGATCTCTGGTTCCCAGTGCAAACTACTATAATTAATAATAATTCCAGAAGGTTTGTCCGAGAACCCAAAGTGACGAGTACCGAGCCACGACGATAGCAGAGACAACTTTTTCTAGTCAAAATGCGACGAGAACCAAGGTACCACTGTCTTAATAAATTCCCATCTGAATGACATAACACTAGAACGAGCGAAGCCTTGCGACACCCTTGCGAACTTGAGGAAAGGGGCTGTAATGTCACCTCTAAAAGCCATGAGCTCTGACCAGGATTTACTGCACTTTTGATTTTTCATTAAACACGCAGAAATATGTTTGAATTCAGTTTGGCACCTGCTGCGTTTGCGTAACGTCGTTATATAAAGTGACAGCGGCTGCACCAGCTATCAAGTCACCTCCTGCCCTCTGTTTGTGCCCCCCCACCTTCGCTTTCATTTTTCCAAGAATATGAACAGCCAGAGAAGGCTTTTGTTCGTTGGATTTCTTAAGGCTGTGTTTCTGATGAACTTTTCAGTAGCGCTAAGAAAGGCTGGCCTTCGTATAAAAGCATGGATTTATGAGAACGTGAACTCGCAGGCGTTTCTGCTCAAGTGCTACACTTATAGAAATCTACAAAAATAAAACTACAATACGCCGAGCTGCAGATGTACAGATTATGGTGCGTGTGTTCAGGGCTAGATTTACCACACTGTACGTTAGAAAGCAACTTTATGTGCATCTGAAATTTCCTTCTATACAGGCTGTGGTTTCTCCACTACTTCCAGGGTTGCCAGATCTAAACAAGAGCCCAGTTTATTTAATTCAAATCTTAACTTTTATCTGCGACGTGCACAATAATTTACTGAAAATACTTCATATTGGCTTTCATCCACACACACACACTCACACACACACACACACACAAAACAGTTTCTACCTGTATGTACAGGTACTCAAAGGCAGCGGGGTCTCGCCTCAGTAGATCAGCGGGGTCTTTGGGGAAGAAGCAGATCCGAAACAGACATTTCATCCCCTGGAAGTAGGTTCTGTGGACCACCTGAAGTGATCGAACAAACGAAAAACAAAACGTAAATACAACCCTGAGAGCAAGTGTCATAACATCTGGTACAGACCTCATTTATCAAAGCACACATTTTAAGAATAAATTAACATCATATACAGTGGGGCAAAAAAGTATTTAGTCAGCCACTGATTGTGTAAGTTCTCCTACTTAGAAAGACGAGAGAGGTCTGTAATTTTCATCATAGCTACACTTCAACTATGAGAGACAAAATGAAGAAAAAAATCCAGGAAATCACATTGTGGTATTCTTAAAGAATTTCATTGTAAATCATGGTGGAAAATAAGTATTTGGTCACCCACAAACAAGCAAGATTTCGGGCTCTCACAGACCTGTAACTTTCTTGCTGTAAGAAGGCTCTTCTGTCCTCCACTGTTTAACTGTATTAATGGCACCTGGTTGGGACCTCGTTATCTGTATAAAAGGACACCGGTCCACAGCCTCAAACCAGTCAGACTCCAACCTCAACCATGGCCAAGACCAAAGAGCTGTCGAAGGCCCACAGGAAGAAAAAAATTGTTAGACCTGCACCAGGCCTGGGAAGAGTGGAATCTACAATAGGCAAGCAGGTTGGTGTGTGACAATGGTAAGCCCAATTGAAGCCCAACGCAAGACCATTGATCCCCCCACATTGATCTATATTCTGTCCACACTCGATTCTCTCCGCGGGTTCCCATCCTCTCGCATGAAAGTCTAATCTTTTTGTGGTTGGCCGCTTTCTCCGACACAAATTGCCCATTTCTTCAATGAGCCCATCCACTGCGTGAGTCATACCCATACATTCCCAGACACTACAATGTGACCCCCTCTGGTTGAGCTGCATCTGTATTATGATCTCTGCGTAGTTGTATTCGTCGGCGACCCCACACACGTTTTTTTTCACCACCCCCTTATCTCCTGCAGGCTTATCTCTTTTACACGCTCTTCTTTCTCCCTTTCTTTTTAATCACCATCAGTTAAACACCCACTACGCCGAGAGGGACTCAGGACACCTGCAGTGCCAGGCGTGCCCCCCTGCCTTAACCGCCCGTACATGTCCAGGCCCGTCTTTGAAGTTTGCCAGAGAGCATATCGGATGATCCATGAAGAGGATTGGGAGTAATATCATTTGCGGCAGTACTGAACCAAAATATAACTTTTGTCTAATATCTCAAAATGTCAAATTGTCATGTTTTGGAGACGCGAAGAAAAGAAGACTGCTTGAGTCGCCAGCATCCCAAGGCATTACTCTATACCTACCTGTGAAGCATGGGGTGGAAACCTCTCATACTTTGGGGCTGTTTTTCTGAAGAGGGAACCAAGAACGACTGATCCGTGTTAAGGGAAGAATGGAAATCGGCCGGCCCTGTGTCATCTGTCGCACCTCGACCATTTAATTAGCCATTCAACCTCTCATACATTCTCCCTTTTACCCCCCCTCCCCCCTTTCTCCCTCCCCCCCCCATTCTGTTGAGATTTTAAGCCAAAAACTTCCTTTCCATCAGTTGAGAGCCATTGAATATGGAACGTGGCTGGGGCTTTCCAGGCATGCCCAATGATTCCCATACACACAAACCCGCTCGGGCACACGAAGGAGTGGCTCCGTAAAAAAGCATATTTCAACGGTCCTGGAGTGGCCTAGCCATGTCTCCAGACACTCAGCCCCCATAGAACATTTGTGGAGGGAGGGGTGAAAGTCCGTGCCTTGCCCCCAAAACATCACTGCTTAGAGGAGATCTACTGTGAGGAATGGGCCCAAATACCAGCTGACCGTGTGTGCCAACCTGCTTAAGACTATCAGGAAAACGTTTTGACCTCTGTCCATTGCCAACAAAGGTTCGTTACAAAAGTATTGTATTTTGAACTTTATTATTGACCAAATACTTACGGTTTCCCACCATGATTTTAACATTAAATTCTTATAAATGCTACAATGTGATTTCCATGTTATTTGTTTCTCATTTGTGTCTCTCCTAGCTGACTTATTTTCCACCATGATTTACAATTAAATTCTTTATAAATCCTACAATGTGATTTCCAGTGTTTTTGTTTCTCATTGTGTCTCTCATAGCTGAAGTGTAGCTATGATGAAAATTACAGACGTTTCTCATCTTTCTAAGTAGGAGAACTTGCACAATCAGTTTTTGCCACACTCTAATACAACCCCAAATCAGAAAAAGTTGGCACAGTATGGAAAAAAGCTGTGATTTTTACATTTAAGTCGACTTTTACTTCATTGCAGAAAGAACCCAAGATATTTCAAGTTTTTTCGTGAGTAGGGCCCGGATTCACGGAAGCTTTAAGAGAAAACTTGAAGGTTCTCAAGACCAACACTAAGACATTCATAAGAGTTTCCTTAAAAACTTCTCAAATAGTTCTCAAATATTATTGCCTTGCAGGCTATGTTACATTGTACAGCTAACAATATACGACTAGAGGTGATGGTGGAAGAAATAACCAACAGGAAAAACATCCTTAGTCTCCCATCGGCTAAACTGTTTAAAGTTTTAAATTTAGATGCTTAACTTGTGAACTCTTACAGCCTAAGACGAGTGCGATGGTATCGTAAGGCTAATGAAACGTTTAGGAACTTAATGTTTCAGGAATAGCACTTGTTCTTAGAAAGTGTTCTTAAGAAAAGTGTTATGAAAAAATAAGATCGTTCTGAAGAAGACACTTTCTTGAATTTGGTTCATACTGTCTGTAAGGGATGTAAGGAAAGCTGCAGGGTTTTTTATTGTAGTTGCAAAAAATCGTCCAGTTCAGACAAACAGCCTTGTTTCTACTTTTAATTCAAAGATTCGCTGAGGCTCAACAGGTTTCCTCATCCACTGTCCAATACCTGTGTTCTTTTACTGAAAAGAACCAAATCAGGGTTTTTGTTTGGCATTTGATAGCCTCTTTTCCGATGCCGATCAACACAGGCTTTGGTTCGTCCTGTTGACAGATACAGAGGATTTGCCAGGCTTCTGTTTCTCAAAGTGCCGACTCTGACCTACTTGTGCTCTTGTGCTGTTGTGCATCTGGACCTTCTGCTACTATTTCCATCCTGGATAGGTCTGGTTTGCTCTTCTCTAAGACTGTGGGCATATTTCAGTTTCATTTGAACCCTGATCTGAAATGGAAGGCCTTAAAACGACGTTCGTGCTTAATTGAATAGAATAACAGGTTTTATTATTCAGAGCTAACCCAGTTGCAGGTTTCTCTAATAACCAGGTAACATTAACTGGTAACTAAATTACAAATCGTTCATGCATGTAACTCAAACTTATAATTAAATATTCAAGTCAAGTCAGATTTATTTCTGTAACGTTTGTTTACAATGGAGCATTGTCTCAAAGCAGCTAAAGCAGCTTTATACTTTTAGAATATCTTCCTCATTGAGCAAGCCTAGGGCGACAGGCAAGGAAAATCCCTAAACGTTATAAGGAAGAAATCTTGGGAGGACCGAGACTCAAAAAGGGACGTGATCTGCTTGGGTGGCTTAGATGAGAAAAGGTCAGCCTGGTTTTCTTATTAATGCTACCTGAGAAAGCTCACCTGAGACAGAGGCTGGTTCTCTTGCAGCAGGTGAAGTTTATGGTTGTGATCGAGTCCTCCAGACTCCAGGACCAGAGCGAAATGCTCGATGTAGCGCAAAGAGAGGCGGTCCTGCAGTGACGACATCACATCCTGAAACAGAAATTAACAGAGAGAGTGCAAACATTTGCACATAAATGTGCAAAAAGCTTTTCCATCAAAATCATCCCAGGACTTCAAGAACGAGTTCAGTTTTTAAACAGAAGCTTTAATGGCCGACAGACACTACAACTCCCAGAACACAAGGTCACCCGAATAAAGATCGTTACCACTGGAGAGCAATCAGGATTCAGGTGACCTTGAGTCCACGAGTTGTAGTCTCTGGTGGCTCTGGCTTCGAGAGCGGAGTTCCAATTCCAAGTCTGCGACTTCCTGATACTTTAACAACAGACCGAGTGTGTCCTGATCTAGGAATAATATTTAATAATCTGATAAAGAGAGCTGGATTTTACCTCAGTAATCTGATTTCTCCGTGCATACATTGCACAAGTGGCTAGCAGAATCAAGCATGGTTGCCAGGTCCTCTTATTCTCATAAACTTTGCTTCTTTTTGGGCTGATTTATGATCTGGCGCCCTTGGAATTAAAAACATAATATTGTTTATTTATTATATGACTTTATTTATTATATATACTAAGATATAATATTTGATGGTTTATTTATTATATTTTCTATTTTATTATATTAATTATTTTATTTATTATATTTACTAATAGATTGTTTATTTATTATATTATATATTATAGATACTAATATGTTATATTGAATAGTTTATTTATTTTGTTGTCTATTTTATTTATATTAATTATGTTAATTATTATGTATGCTAATGTATTATATTCTATGGTTTAATTATTATATTCTCTATTTTATTGATTATTTATGTATTATTATATTTATATTATTATTATATTTATTTATTATTATATTTACTAATATTGTGTTTATTTATTATATTATTTTATTTATTAAACATACAAATGTTTTATATTCTGTAGTTTATTTATTATATTGTATATTTTATTATGTGTATTATTTTATTTATTATACATACTAATGTGTTATATTGAATGGTTTATTATATTTTCCATTTTATTATATGTATTATTTTATTTGTTATTTATACTAATATATTATATTCTATATTTTATGTATTATGTTCTCTATTCTATTTATAATTTTATTTTATTTATTATACATACTAATGTCTTATATTGAATAATTTATTTATTACATTCTGTATTTTATTGTATTCATTATTTTATTTATTATATATACTCATATATTATGTTGAATGGTTTATTTATTATATCTGCTAATCTACTAATATATTGTTTATTTATAATATTATTTTATGAAGACCTGGTTGCCGAACACTTTTAGGGACACTCTCAAACACAGTATATGCTTGAGGAAGTGAAGAATTTAATTATTTAATGAATACATTTCGAAGTTTACGTCGCATTTTTCTGAGATCGCTGCCTGGTTGCTATGCAGAAATCTGATTATTGGCAGAGTTCTGTAAATCCGGAGTTTTCCCTTCATCAGAATACAGAATAATCTGATTATTAGGTGCATGTTAAGCAGCTGCACAAAAAGCCTAGAGGCCCCAAATGGGCAGCGTGACAACAGTGGCAAGGAAAAACTCCTGAGACCAGAAAAGAGAACATGACCTGAGACATGACCCGAGGTGAGCGGTTTTCCGTTTTCCTCACGGTTTACTTGACCCAGCTTGACAGATGTGTGTGTGTGTGTGTGTGTGTGTGTGTGTGTGTGTGTGTGTACGTCTAGTAAACACATTTGACATTTGCTCCGCTAATGAAACAGTGAAATCAATCGAACGGGGTTAGCCCTGAGCACCCGTCTCCAGGAACAGATGTGCGCTGGCTCCCGGAGCCTCACGGCGATGCTTAGAAAAGGTCTTAGGAATCTAAATGAGGGAACCGTGTGGCGTGTCCAAACTCCGCACGGCTCCTGATCCGGCTCAAGGCTTTACACGGAGCTACGCTGTAGCGCTTTAATGACCTGAAGAGCTCGTGCGTTGGACCGGGGATTGTTTACTCAGAGCTGCGGCGTCTCGTTCGCATCAATCACAGTAGGACAGATTCCGGCGGGATGATGGAGTGGCGGCAGCGCCGCACGCCTCCCGCCGATCTGTTTAAGTGATATCGAAGGCTAAACATCAACGGAAATTAAATTATAGCTCACACACAAGAACGTTTAAGCTCACGGAGCCACACACACCTCAGGCTTTGCTCTGGACCTTTTTACCTCTGATTCGTTTCAGTTCTGTTTTGAGACCGTACACAACAGGACTGTTAAACTGTTACTGCACTTTATTAGGACAACTGTAATAATCCTGGGTGGGGCCTCCTGTTGTAGCCCATCCACCTCAAGGTTTATTTGTTGTTTTCTCTATTTTAGTACATTATTTTTTTTTATATATATATACTGGCATATTATATTATATATTCTATTTATTATATTATTTTGTGTATTTTATATACCAATATATTATATTATTTTATTTATTACATATACTAATGTATTATGTTCTATAGTTTATTTATTATATATCGAATTTTTTAAATGAATTATATCATTTATTATATTTACTAATATATTATTTATTTATTATACACACTAATGTGTTATATTAAATGATTTATTTATTATATTTTGTATTTTATTATATTTATTTTATTTATTATATTAACAAATGTATTATATTTTATAGTTTATGTTCATTATTTTATTTATTATTTTTATTAATATATTGTTTATTCATTATATTGTCTTATTTATTAGACATACTAATGTATTATATTAAGTGGTGTATTTATTATATTCTGTATTTTATTATAATTATTATTGTATTTATTATATATACACTAATTTATTATATGGTTTATTTATTATATTCTCTGTTTTATTATATTCAATATTGTATTTATTATGTATACTAACATGCTTTATTCAATGGTTTATTTATTATATTCTCTATTATATTGTATTTATTTTATTATATATATATATATATATATATATATATATATATATATATATATATATATATATATACACACACTAATGTATTTGTATTATTTATTTATTTTATGTATTTTCTTATATTGTCCTTAATATTGCATTCTCTTTTAAATTTATTATATTATATTATAATTTTATTACAATCTGTATTTTAGTTTTTTTGTTTCTGTATTTAAAGTAGTTTTATCAATGTATTAGTTAGGCAGTTTAATTAAATTCTTACATAATATCATCTAGGCTGCCAGAGGAGGTCTGGGTCTCTTTTTCAGTCTTCGGTTTCTTCCTCATCCCATTCATGGAGTTTTTCCTTGCCACTTCCTTGCCACTAAAATGAGATTAATTAAAGTGCTGTTTGTGCAGACGGGTTCAGTTTGAGCAGGAGGTGAAACGGTGAAAATGTCAGCCATGTGGACTCATTTCATCATCACCAGAGACGTGAGACTGACGGGAGGAAACCTTTTATTACGTGTCTCTCACAAACAGCAACAGCAAACAAACCTTTCAGTTTTAGTTTCTGTTTTTGCTCAATGTGCTCGAAATGTTGGTTTTAGTTTGTGTAGGATGTTTATTTCACTCTAAAAAGTGGCACTCAGACCTTTAAGATGCTCAGAATCCATTCTGTGAAAATAAACAGCTTTTGGGAGCAGATCTGTTGGAGTGAACAATTAACTATTAAGCATACAGTGATTTATTTTACTAGCTCTGTATTTTTAAATTCTCATCTCTTTATAATCTAATCAGGAGCAATTATCCAGACAGATGTAAAACCTTTTGTGTGCCACCTCACCCCATCGGAGGAAGAACAGACTTTGGAAAATCGAATAATGTGGCCTAATGAGTCTGCCAGCAGACGCTGCTGAAAGACACTAATGGCCTTTCTCATCCACTTTCACTCATGGATCACTGATGAGATTTGATTCCATTTAAATACCAGAAATGAATTTCATTAGCGTGCCAGGAGTCAGAGTCACGCCGGATTTAATGCAACTGTGGATCATATTTAATGCATCATATCATATATGAAGGTCAGATATGGAGCACGTCAAACCCAAGGCAATCCGACGGAAATCAGGTTTCTACACTCAGATCCTTACTGTGTGCAGCTCATTAATAACCAAACACACACTCTAAGCCTCAGATACACACACAAGCATGCTTAAACACACACTCACTCGCTCACTCACACACTCGCTCACTCACTCACTCACACACTCACACACTCAGGCTGAAGTAATAACAGCAGAGTCCAGGTTAGAGGCTTTACTTCATTATGCTCTAAAATGCAACGCAGGGCCCATGCCAACCCAGAACCCAGAAAACCTGGCATTAGCAACGGGCACCTCGCCCTGATGATCCACTAGTGGAATGGTAAGGACTTATATTTATACTTATTATTATTATTGTTGTTGTTGTTGTAATATTGTGTATTATTATTAATATTATTATTATTAGTAGTAGTAGTAGTTTTACCTGTTATTTTTTTTTTAATAAATATTACTGTTTTAATTGTATTTATTATTATTTTTATCCTGTTGTTTATTATTATTATTATTATTATTATTACTACTACTATTGTTGTTGTTTATTTTATTTTCTTGATGGATGATCCTCCGTCTGGTCTCCTCTCCCTCAGACAGCCAAACATGCCTGTGAGAGGTCTGAGCTGGCTGAGAGGCACCGCCAGGACCTGAGCCACCGTGGTGTTTGGCTGCCAAATTACCACTGCACCTCCTGAGTACCCAGTATTATTATTATTATTATTATTATTATTATGACATTTAATCAGACAGGCACCCCTGCCCAGCCCTGTGATGGACTGACACCCCATTGAAGGTGCCCCCAGTGACCCTGGCCAGGACAAGCACGGTTAAACTTCAGTAAATGAATAAAGAAATGAATGGTTGTATCTTAGTATTCTCCTGCGAGCTCCACACTCACCCTGACGGTGGTTCGGCTGTCGAAGGTGAAGGACTTGATCTGGCCGTTCTCCAGGAAAACCTTCAGCACGTTTGGTATGAGCAGCAGCGAGTCGTCCTTCAGCATGGTCTGATAGAGCCAGAAAAGAAAAGAACTGCTTTAGATTAGGTGGGTTTAAAAACAAAAAAAACACTGAAACATGAACATATACAGGACAAAGAAACAGGGGGTTATGAGAACAGCAAGGGATGAAGAACCAAGGAATGAAGCGGGGAAACGACATCCAACAGCTAAAGCAGCAGCTCAGTTAGTGCTGAAGCAGATATGGTGGAGCAAAGAGCTAATTATTTCTATTTCTTTAATTTCTCCACTGCATTGCTTTAATAATAATGCGCGCACACACACACACACACACACACACACACACACATTTCTTACACCAAACTCAAGGTCCAAACATCTATTGTCTTTACCGAGTCATTTAGGCCAGAGTTTGGACTGTTAAGAATACAAAAACAGTTTTTGTGACAAGAAAATACAAAAATTACATTACATAATTATATTAAAATAAATAAAATAAAAGTCCGGCACCCCAAATATGAAGTGATTTGGGGCAATAGAATTAAATTAGTAGGAAATTGGATGTATGACTACATTTGTATACAAAATAGAGTAAAATATATCAATGTAGAAACAAAATATAAATAACAGAAAATGGAAAAGTCCAAAAAACATTTTTATACATGTAAATAACTTCATAAATAAAACTATATAAAATCTAATAGCATAGATAATAAATGAAATAATGTAATAATTAAAATTATTTAAAATATGACAACTAAAAAGTACTAAAGAATTTTTGTGTTTTATACAGTAAAAAAATAACAAATAAATTACTTTTTAAATAAATAAGGCTAAAGTACAGTGCAAAATACATACAGAGTAAAATATATACATACCGACCAACAAACATGAAAAAAGAAATCTAATTAATTATATTAAATACCATTTTATTTTTTAATTATCAAGAGTCAACTTACAAAACTACAATTTTAATCAAATATATACATTAAAAAAGGAAATTATAAAAAAGACAATTAAAAATGACAATAATAAGCTTTTTGATAATAATAAAACTACAAAACAGATTTTATATCTATACTGTAATATCAAAAATACAAAAGTAAATAAAATACTTTCACAAACAGAAGTAAGCAACTACAAAAACTACACGTTGCATGTTAATAAAATAACGTGGTGAAATAAAAAAACAGTGAAAACAAGAAATACTGCATTATGGAAATTAAAAAGATGTTTCATTTTGTATGAAGGAAAACAAATGTAGCCTCTTTAAATAAAGTCTGAGTCCACGGTCTCACGCTCAACTAGATTTTCACAAACCTGAACTGAATTTATATTCATGATTTTTTGAAGCAGGTTATTTCTAGGTTTTTTGATGATTTCAGTGTACGGTTATTAGATTTGTATTTTCTTTTATAGTTTTGTCCTGATTTGATTATACACTGATCGGCCAAAACCTTCTGATCACTCACAGATGGGCTAACCCTTATCGTTAGTCACAGCAGCGCACGTTAAGCTGTATGGGATTAGTAGATGGTGAGTGAACAGTCTGTTCTCGTAGTCGATGTGTTGGGTGTGGGGTAAATGGGAAGATTAAAGATCAGTGTGCAAATGTGACAACTATCCCGTCTGAGTGCTCATGTGGACGTCACATGGTTACAGACCCGTTGGCTTTAATGTTCTGACTCATCAGTGAATGATATAAACAGTCTATAATCCGACTAAAGTAACCGAATGATGAAATATGTTAGTGGAGGCCGCATGGTGTCACTCTGAATCCATACTGAACGTGATTAAGTCCAAACCTCCTGGTTTAGCAGAGAATGACGCTTCTTCTTTGGACCTGATGTTTGATGTAACGACACATAATCAGATGAGGTGAATATGATCTCAGTGATCTGATCTTCCTCTAACATTAATGAGCAGCGGCGGTTATCGGGCACCGATCCGGGCGTTTGCTGAGCGCGTGAGCGGGGATGGACTGAAATGATTGGGTCAGGCTCAGATGAGGCGGTTAGGTTCGATGTTTACCGATTTATGGCCTCTAGGCCTGATCAGCGAGCTTCTTCTTCCAGGAGAGCTGCAAACCCCTCCCATTCTTCCTCGTTATTAATTTGGTGCGGGTGTTGCGTTCGCTCTTCCAGATTTTTGGACTGGATAGGACATATAAACCCATGGAAGGAAGGAAGGAGACGTTAACATGGGGCGCTATCGACCCATGCCCAGCTACAGGGGGTGGCAGCTTTAGCGCTAATGGAAAGCTAAATGGATGGACTAAGAATAACACTAAGGTTGTTGGAAAGGTCGTGGATGTGGTGCAGTTGAACCCTGCGCTCAGAACGTGCCGGCAGAGTGAATAATCTCTCTACAATCCAAAATAAACCAGAAAATAAATGCAGTGTTTCTTACATTGAGTTTGACTTTTATTTCATTGCAGACAGTATGAGCCCGAGATACTTCATGTTTTCTCTGGTCAACCTAATTTCAGTTGATAATAAACATCCATTCCTGCATGTCAGGACTTCAACACATTCCAAAAAGAGTTGGGATGGGGCAATTTAGGGCTAGTAATGAGGGGAAAAAATTTCAAACGTGATTATAACCATGATCTGGTACAAGAGCAGTCTTTGAGGAGTAAAGATGATCAGAGGATCTCCAGTTTATCAACTAGAGTGTAAGAAAATGATTGAAATGTTTCAAAACAATGGAAAGGATTTCCATATTTCTCCCTCTACAGAGCATAATATTATTAATCGGTTCAAGGAATCTGGAGGAATTTCCTAAAAAAGCCAAACTGAAGAGGGGTGATCTCCGCTCCCTCAGACGGCACTGCATCAAGAACCGGCATTCATCAATAGCTGATAGAACCACATGGACAAGGGACTCCTTTATCAAACCTTTATCAAGCTCTACAATACAGAGTTACATTCACAAATGCCACTTAAAACGTTACTGTGCTAAAAAGAAGCCTTATGTTATAACCATGTCCAGAAGGGGCTTCTGGACATGGTTATATCCAGATCTTTTTTGGGACAATTATGATCTTTTTTGGGACTTTCTTGGGACAGTTATGAGGAACAAGTCCAAAAGCCAGGCTCTGTCATGGTATGGGGTCAGGTCAGGGCCCTTGGTGAAGGTCATTTACACTTCTGTGATGCAGCATTAATGCAGAAAAGTACATTTTAGAGCAACATCAGCTGCCTTCAGGACGACATCTTTATCAGGGACGTCCAGCATTTATCAACAAGACAAATCAGAAAATAAAACCTCTTGCAGGAAGAACGGAGCAAAATAACACCTGAAACACTAAATCACTTGGAATCGGCGGTGAGAAAAAGTCCTTTAAGTATTGTGAAAAGGAAAGAACATTATAAAGTGGTAAATGCTTTATTGTAACAAAGTTTTTTGGAATGTGTTGCAGGCCTGAAATGCAGGAATGGCTGTTGATTAACAAATGAAATGAAGTCAAAGTGAATGCAAGAAACACTGCGTTGTTTTAATTTGCGATGTCCATATCATCCAACTTTGCCGAAAGGTCTCCTATTGAAAACCGCAAAGGCCGTGTATAGATCTGTTCTGTTAAAAAACTGCAGAATCGTATCACGTTTATGTTTTGCAGAGGTTATAATTTAACTCGCCGTTTCATTTAACTGCGCTGGAACAGACGGTAGGTGCATTACTGCTCACTGCTTCATGTCTCATCTCATTTCGCCTTCCAGACCAAATGCAATAACATCTTATATCTATTTCTTAGACGAACTCTGTCTGCTTCCCTGATGAGACTGCCAGGACACTGAATCACACGCTGAGCTAAAACACTGCCGTCCTGTTTTAATGTAGCTTTCAGGTTTTTGGATGATCCTCACTGTGGTGAAGTGGGTCTGAACAGACAGGCTTTAAAGGGGACTGAGCTTAGATTCGTACATAGGTTCCCATGTGTTAACCTACATGAGTTCAGAATGAAACCGTATGCTTTTTGTAACTAACCAGCATCAAGTCCAACCTAGGGTTTGAACCTAAGCCCTCAGGACGCATTTGGACATTTGGTTTTCGGTTCTAGAACAGCCTTCTGGAACAAATTAACATCGAGAACCGAGGTCCCGCTAAACTTAATCTAAATCAGCTTTTCGAACAGGCTACTGTTGAACACCATTTTCTGGATCCTCCTTTTACCAAGCAAACGAGAGACCCGTTTAACTTTTGAAACATACTCTAAGAAATCCAAGCAATTTTGGAATCTGATGACACGTCCCCTTTAAGCCTCTGCCCCTCAGGTAATGGATTTGCACTACAATGCGGTGAGATGAGAAGGGACGGCATGTTTAAGGGTCTGAAATGACAGCGACGTGACACCAATGCCGACGTGGACGAAGCCCATCCCTCGAGGAAAAAAACTTTAGCATTCGGATTCATCAACAGATCGATTTTTTCCAAATTTGAATTCCCTTCGGAGCCCAGTGGCGAGATGGAAATGTTTTGCGGGTTCTCATTTCAGACACGGTCACAAGCACGTTACCACTGAGATGATTTGGGGTAGAAGGTGAGCGTGACAGCAGCAGGACATACTGAGTCTGGGTCACTGATGGACACTTGCTCAGAAAAGCGCACTTTGGGGGGATTGGTTCGCAGGCGAGCTTTCTTGGCTGCGCTTATGAAGGCAGATTTAGGCGACTGAAGGGAAGAAAACAGAGAGAGAGAGAGAGTTCAAACTTTATTACTGTGGTCATCAACTCAGGAAACTGGTCATGATTTCAGAGCGATGAACAGTCACATGAAACGCTGTTAGATTTAAGAAAACGAGGTCATTCAGAGTGCAATTAATATTAATTAATTCATATCTTGTGCAACGGCTGAAAGTTAAAGAACCTTTGAAAGTACCTCCGTGAAGAACCTCATATAATTAGAAAATGAATGAGTGCTTTGTTATTTTTTATTATGATTACATCTTCCGTTTAACAACCGTCCAATCAACGTCTGACCAAGGTCTTAACAATTAATTGTACAATTAGAGTCTAACCTCGTTATCTCGCCGACTTCATCTCTCTCCACCTGTGATGGCAGGACGAATTTCCCTCCATGCTTTTTACCTCGAAAAGCTGCCATCCTCACCTCTCGCCCTTGCCAAGCTTACAATCTGACAAAAGTCCTGCCAGCAATGAAATTCTACCCCGTTTAGTCGTCATGTTTCAGACCGTCAACAGGAGGCGCTTTAATCCCACCTTGTAACGTCGGATGATGGTCAGCCCCTGTCTGTTATCAGAGACGTTATATAAGGAGGAGACTGGTCAGTGGCTGATGAATGGGACTGTAGTACAGAAGCCCCGCCCTGTCATTAGTAAATGTGTCAGAGATGGGGGCGGCAAGTCTCGGCCCCTTTGTAGTGGCGGTATGCGCATGCACAGTAGCCAGAATAACCTTAAAAACACAAATTTTCAGTTTATTTGAACCCAACAACGCAAGCACGTTATATCATTTTTGTCAGATTATACCAGTAATTCTAAATACGCTTTTTAAACGTTAATTAGAGTCTGGTCATGTTCGGCTGGAAATATCTGCCCGCCGGCATTACCAAGATGACTTATCTTATAATGAGCTGTTGTTCATCGCAGACTGGAAACAATCGTCACTCACGGACTATTTCTCTCGTTCTCACGTTTACGTACATTATAAATGTGATTGTACGCTCATGAGGGCTGCTCAGGAAAACACAATATGTCAGCATCAAATATGAACGTCACTAGGTCTGCTTTTCACAAGTAGCGCCCTAGACTCATCGGGAACTCTGATACTCAGCGACGGAGGACCCTGACGATGCAGAACGAAAAACAGACAATCAGAAGATACCAAGGATGGCGCCGATGGGAAATCAGACTCTTAAACAAGCTGCTCTGAACTGTAAAAGAAAATTCCCGAAGAGCATGAAAGCAACAGATCCAGATAACTCAGAGCCATCCCCGTATAAAGAACGAGCCTCAGAAGCGTCTGGAGGACAGCCTGCTGTGATCTGTGGGGCGATTTCTCAATATGATGTAGAGGCACAAACCAAGAGCGGCACTCTCATTCATGTTCTGATTAGGAGAACAGAGGCTTCAGGGAGGTTGTGTATGGTTGCTTTATACTGCCGCGTATAGTATAATAAATGAAACAGACCATGCATCACCTGTTGGGGTTGCAACACAGTGAGGACGATTGAATCTTTGCAGTTCCTACAAAGAACGAGAAAGAGACACAGAGAGAGAGGAAGGTCAGCGAGACGCAGCAAATCAAATGGAAATACCTGAGCTGAAATGATTGGTTTTGTCTCTAACAATCAGCGCATCACAAATACAGTCCGAAAGTTTCAGCACCCATGGCCTTGGATAAGTAAAGAGAAGTTACACAACCTCGAGAGAAAACAAGCTCAAACATGACAATGTGAGACCTGGCCAAAAAACCAGGGTGTCCAATTTGTTTAACCCTTTGACATAATATCCACAAAACAGACCCAAAATCACACACAAAAATAAATCGGATAACTAATGTGTAGAGTTTGGATGTCCTCCCTGTGTCTGTGTGGGTTTCCTCTAGGTACTCCATTACCAGTACTAGTATTCCACAAACATGGGTTAGGCTCATTTGAATTGCTGTTCTTCAGACATAAAACAGGAACGTTCTCACTCGGTTATTTACAATTTTAAACCTATGTTTCTAGTCATTTATTTTCATTTCAGAGGACTAAAGTTTCTTGTTTTTGTTTAAAAAAAACTTATTCAAGAAAATGTGCATTGATTTACATCGTTGACACCTCAGAAATAAAAAAAATCATAAGAAGATCAAATTGTGAACTCAGTATCGTGAATCTAATCGAATCCTGAGCAGTGTATCGTTACACCTCTAATGAAAATGAAAGAATGATTACAATAAACATCATAACGACGCGTTTTAATAGCTTAGAATGTATGCAAGAGAATTAACCAAACAATCAAACAAACTCAGATTTATTTCTAGGGCGCTTTTTTACAACGGAGCTG
Source organism: Ancistrus triradiatus (assembly GCA_025084515.1). Lineage (NCBI taxonomy): Eukaryota > Metazoa > Chordata > Actinopteri > Siluriformes > Loricariidae > Ancistrus > Ancistrus triradiatus. The sequence continues at coordinate 240,913 of JAJAGP010000045.1, read as the reverse complement.
TGTCTCAAAGCAGCAAAGCTGTAATCTTCTAATATCTAAAGCTAATCCAAGATCAGACCCCTGGCACAGAAACAGTAGTGTGTTTACATGCACGTAATAATCCATAATAATAAACTGCAGAACATCAGATTATGTCAGTAATCCGATCAGATAATTGGAAAAGTCCGGGTTCACATGACTATAATCAGATTTCTGCTTTGCAACCAGCCAATAATCTCACAGAAATATGTGATGCAAACTTCAAAATTTCATATTAAATAATCAAATTCTTCTTTTTCTCAAGTATATACTGCATTTCAGAGTCTCAACAAAGTGTTCGATAGCCGTTTCACTGCCTTTAATTCCGTGATGTGGTTAATTCTGGGTTTGCGAGATCCCACAAGGACATAGGTGGACCTGGCAACCGTGTCTGGTTAGGAAATTGGGACACTAGTATACATGCTATGAGTAATCTGATTACTGGGTTAAAATCCCAGTTTTTATCGGATTTCTTAATCTGTAATTCTACTCTACACAGGGTACCCCCTGAGGAAACTCACACACACACGAATTCTGTAAAGTTCTTGTCATTTACAAAATGCTGTAAACAAAACTTGACTAGACCAGGGTACCGAAACTTTGAAACGTACATAAAGCCAGTTCCTCCGCTTTTGGTGACAGTAAAGGATGTTACCTTACAAGGTCTATGACTCTCTCCCGGGGGGCGTCGCTGACGTTCTCCTCGTTGATGGCTAGGATCTGATCGCCAGCAAATAGCTTGCCGTCCGATGGTCCGTCTGCAAAACGGGGACGTACAGAAGGTGTGTGCTTTTCGTTGGAGGTCGTTTGTCACTCGATTAAACTCTACGCCACAGTGCACACATTGAAACGCGGTTTCTAAAATAAAACGAGCAGTCAACTTTAGCCTAGATGAGATTGGGCGGCCTGGTGGAGCAGACGGCTGCTGTGTCCCAGTGGGCCGCAGACGTCTGGTCCCCAGGTCCTGCTAGAGACACGTGTCCTACCCGCAGAGACAGAGCGTACAATGACAGGCCGTTCGCTGCCGGCGATGAAGCCGAAGCCGTGGGTAGGGTGGCGCTGGATGCAGACGTGACGAGCTGTGCCAGGCGTCAGACTACCACTGTCCATGCCATCCTGACTCTCCTCTAACACAGCAGGACTGAAACACACAGAAGGTCTTGACTTAAGTATAAAAGTGTCCGTCTTAGAGCAATAGCCTATTAATTCCAGTAAACTTTTAGGTTAGATGCTAAAAGCATGAATATGATATAATTGCCGAAATAAATAGGAAAAACTATACATAAAAAGTTTAGCCAGGAATGTAAATAAATATCAATACTCAAAGTGAGTTTCTTTTTAAACTACAACTACAGTACAGCCAACAAATTATGTCCAATGAGCTCATTAGAAATATTTTGTTCTATCCTGCTGAGGGTCCTAGAAACACTGGGAGCAGAGCAGGAATAACCCTGGGCATGGTGCCAGTCCATTTCTGGGCACCACTCGCTCATTCATTTACTCTCACTCACCTACTGGCCTGTTTCTGTTGTTGTGACTACTCAGAATCGCCCCTAGGTGAGAATAAGTGCAGGCGAGCCAGGGCTTTAATTTTGCCTTAACCTTTACTTTCTGCAGACTCTTCAGCATGATCTCTCAGTCCCTCGGTTTAGCTGATTGTTACCTAAGGCGCTGTACCTGTCACATTCTTTGGGGTGTCCATCCTGGACCTGGGCCATGCCCTGAGAGGGGAGGACCAGATGGAGCAGCGTCTGTTAGCCACAGGATCTTTCTGTTTAGCACTCATTCACCTGGACAAAAAGGACATGGTTAAAATGAAGAAAAATCTGGATGCACATAAAGAGCTTAGTATAAAAATCCACTTTTGGCAGAGTGGATAAATTTATTAGAGATTAACGCAAAGGCCTCCTATGACTTAGTGGTCGACCGATTCACCAGGATGATCAATGCCATTTTGAGGCCGATATTCAAAAATAGTGGAGAAAATGCAGAGACACTTTGCATTACAGCTTGCAGCTCACAAACTGGAACTAGTGAGTGACTAAAAACCGAGAGGACGGGATATTTGTTTCAAAAAACGGAATCCTTGTTTCCATCATTACAGCTTGCTGCTCTTAACTGGTACTGGGATTAAAAAACAAAATCATCTTGTTTCCCCAGAAACAAGATGATGCTGTTATCTGGTAATAAATGTGCTTGTTAAGTGAAATAAAACCTTTTTTTTTTTTTTTATAGAACAGACAGTGCAAACAGAGACAGTGCCTTTATATCTTAAATAAATCATTTAAGCTCGGCAATTTCGTGTCTCATTTGTTATTATTAGTTTTATCAATGTGATATCAGTATTATATATCGCCAGTCGGTCACCCTGCTCTCTAAATATCGGTCGAGCTCTACTATGAATCGAAGCCAACTCCAACTGCTAAAATATTAGCTAGATATAACCTGATTCCACTGTAGCTAAGGCAAGAAAATACTGTATGTAGCTATAATGACGTGAAACAACATTAGTGGAATTACAATATATAGCAAATAAGCAAAAATGCACCAACATCTGTACTTCTGTTTATTATTAGATAAATCCATTACTACATTTTACATGTACATGATTTGTGTTGCTAGAACACTTGTAAATTAAATGACCAGTACTATGTCTGGGTTAGACAGGATATATAACACATTATCCATTTGAATGCTGATTGAGAAGTGATCAGTTGTTCATTTTGAGCTCTTCTATACGCACAAAACACTTGATAAATGGCACAAACTTAACATATTCATCTCTAATCCATATAAGACCTTTCCTGACTCCCTTTATGATGCAAACCACACTAACGTAGCTATTTTTTTCTATAAATCCCTCAGTAACATTGTGTCCTGTGATGGTTTTATTTATTTATTTATTTATTGGTGGCATTATGCTGAAATTAGATGACAAAGCAATTTACGTTAACACCGAGAAAGTTCGAACTTTACAAGCCTGACAGAAACATTAACGTGAGACAGCGAGGCTGTGTTCCAAAACCACACTTTGGAACTTTGCCTACTACACTACAGAACGCATAACTATTGATGGGGTTCTATTTTTTGCATACTACTTAGTGGGGCATTATGCAGTTTGGGACGTGGCCAGAGAATGATGTTAGTTGACATTTCTGAGTGCTTTCTGACAACTTGAGCAATTTGTTGATTAATGTAACGCTAGCAAACCGCAAAACGTCCATTATGTTACCAGAACAACATGTTATACACGAGTTGTTTGCACCAAACACACAACATAGCATACAATTCGAAGGTTGTCTGATTTGCTACCAAAACGCGCTAATTTGCCCACGGTGGCGCGCTTACAAAATAAAAGTTCCCACCCGGTTGCTAAGCTAATCGATTAATACATAAATTATTGATGAGTAAGATATACAGCACAACAGTATGTGTCGTTACAGGAACATAACCCATGACTTAAAATGCAAATTCCATACAGGAGCAACAACTGAACCTTGGTATGTACAATTGTGCAGCACCTCACATCCATAGACAGTCACCTGGAGGATATGAAGCTTACTATTTCTCTTTCTGCTGCTCCCGTTAGGAGTCGTCACAAGAGACTATCCACATTTGATTTGGCACAGGTTTCTACACCAGACACCATTCCTGTTAATGCCCCACTTGACCTGTCCCAACTTGACCTTCATATTGTAAGGCATACCTGGGATTGAACCCAGGCTCTATGAAGCTGCCATTTATAGCAGATGGCTGCACCCATTGAGAAACTGTGGCTGCTGGAATTTGTCTTCCTAAAAGCACTTAAATGCTGCACTAATGGGTTATTAAGGACCTAAAACAGCCGTGCTAATCAGAGTAGTTCATTTGCACAAAAGTACAACCAGTAATATAACCTCATCAGCTTTCCCTCAGATGAATACTAGGTCTGACAAGTCACAGCTTTCTCCTCCAGGCTGCGGTACTAAATCTGCAAAAATGACTACTAAGTACATCTAAGTGTTTCACTTCACTGCACACTGTAGTTTGAATCAGAGGTGTCAGGGAGGTCTCGTCCGTGTTAAGTACCCGTGTTTCTAAACTTGATGTGGTGTAGCAGGTGAAGAGGGTTGAGAAACGATTTCCACCAACAGAAATAAAGACCAAAAGTAATTTAACTAAAGTCCTGAGGTATGATTTTTCAGTTCAAGCTGCCACAGTCCTTGAGCAAGGTCTTTAACTCATAATTCCTGGTATTGTAAGATCATATCACTTGTACGTTGCTCTGACTAAATGTAAATGAGATTCAGGCAGGATGGCGACACTGGTTAGTGCCGTCACCTCACGGCTCCAGTGAACCTCATCTCAGATAGATAATAACAGTGCGTGCTGATACTGCAAATGAACACAAACTGCGATTTGACCAGGTCCACACAACCTTTGTCGGTCTAACTATCCAATAAATAGATTTGAAGTTAAAGTTGAACGACGAAAGTTTAAAGATTGTGCCTCATATTGTATTCCAGAAGAAAATTCCATTTTAAAACCCATTAAACCTCTGTAATAAAAGACATTCGGGAAAAGCTCAGAGCCTCCTTATCTCCGTGGCCGTGGTCTTTTGGGTGGACGGATATTTTAAATGTGACTCTGACTGACAGAAATTGACTGATATTATACGATTGAGGCCAGCAGCGTATTTTCCGTAGGTCTCAGAACTTAAATGATTTGTTAATGGTTCATTTGCAGCTCGTTTGGCCTCAGGGATAAGAGCCAGCTGCTAGAAATGGCAGTTCTTGAGGAGAAACAGGGTTAAAGCAGGATGCTTTGCTCTGCTAAGACTTCATTTAAATGTGCAGAAGTACAACTGTGTCTGTATATTAAGCGGCTTGGTCTTTATTAATTGCAGAAATGTGTGGAAGAAGAAGAAAAGGGAGAGCGATATACAGGATTTGACTGTGCAGAAGCCGTGAGAAATGAGTGCATTTAAGGCCTTTTCACACCGAGTCCGATTTTTACGAACAAAAAAACGCATGTATATCAACGCCGTCCTTCACAGTCCGAAACAGACGGACCGCGACGCTGCATAAAATGTTTAATCGAAATCTGTTCTAATTTCTGCGTTAAAATCAGGCTGACCAATCAGAGCTTGGTCGTGGGGCAGAAAAGCTCACCAAGAGCTTATAGAGCAGCAGGCTGCCTCTAAAAACATGGATATTAAAGAAAAGGTCTGGTGAATAGAACTGAAAGGCTGGAGAATGATGGTAATAAAGCTCACAGGGATTGGGTGGGACTGTTTGATTATTTATGTTGTATTAAGTGCATTCTAATTAGTTCATGATCACAAAAAACACAAACTATAAAAAGCTTCCTGCACTCATCTTCACTCTGGTCTTTGCTTCCTAAAAATTGCCTTGACACATTAAAAAAAGGGAAATTAAAGAAGGCAAAGAGTTTTAGACAAAAAAATTTAGCGCACTCTGTGTGAAGGTCACACTACGTTAAAAATCTCATCCTGCTCATCACCATCTCGGTTTATAAGGAGCTCAGCGCCAGCCAAACGTCGCTCAGCATTCATTCTGTGTGTTTAATAAAACATTCTTTTACGTGTGTCATGATGACTGCTGTACTCATATATCTATGGTCATATATGGGTTAAGTAGGTTAATAACCTTCATAATAAGGATCATAACCTTATCAGACCGTGTAGGTATAAGAGAACAGACATTATGGATTGGCTGTGTTGATCTAGTGTGTCTAAAAATGACCAAAATAGCGTCAGACCTCTAAGGGTTAAGTTTTGTTCCCTAAGTTTGTTTCTATGAGAATGTACAGTCTTGCACAAAGTGCCACAGATAAATAGCATTTCAGTCACGGCGGACTTTAGCGGCTGTGAAGCAGCATCCCAAGGGCACTGGCAAAACCGTATAGTTGCCATGGTTACCACCGCACAGGATGATGAAATGACCATACAAAGTCTGCGTTACAGAGCCCAAGACTATCGGCTGTAGCTTGTTATGAGCAGATCGTCCTGTCCTGGTGTGAATAGCTGAAGCTCTGACATTTTGACACAACCCCGACTGCCCCGAGGCTTTTCGTCTACAGCCGAGCAGAAGTCTGTAATTTTTTTAGAAAACAGCAAGTTGAGAAACAGATGCTCCAGAGAGGTCACGGCTGGATTTCCTCTCGGGCTGGACGCTTTTAGCTTTGAAAACATCTCACGAACGCTTCCTGAAGATTAAAAGCGCAGTCGTGCATTTCACTTGTTTTTTTATTGTTTTTATTTTTTTTTTTTACTTTTACAAGCTGTTCAGGATCCGCCATTTTTCACAGGCAAGGCAGATGCTGCTAGGAGTCATCCCTCGCCTCTGTGTTTTGTGCATCATCAAAAACTGTCCTTATAAACAAGTCATGGATCAGGCTTAGTTTTTCAGAGTTGTTTTGCACCAGAACGTTCTTATCTTAGGTTCTATATTCAAACTCAAGACAGAAAAAGCAGAAATCAGACAGTATAAATGGATTTTGCTACAAAAGTCAAGAGTTTTACTGACCAAAGACCTAAATCCCGATACAAGGACAGGTCACAATGGACTCAAAAGTTTTGATTTCACAGTCGCAGTCCCTTCAGCAAAGCAACACTGAAACCCAACACCAAGAACCCTGGAGGGCTGGAGAAATTCTGCGTATAGGAGCTTCTCTTATTCCTTGCTCCGTATGTACCAGGGGTGTAACGATACACTCTGGTCATGATTCGATTCGATTCACGACACAAAGTTTAAAATTATCGATTTTACATTTGATAAAAGACATTCCTTATTTGATGTGTCATTGTGTTCATAGATGCTTTTCTCCATACCTCGGGTTGTAGTGAGTGGTTATTTGCGTTCCTGTTACATTTATCTTGCATCAACAAGGCATTTTCACCCAGAGAACTGCCCTCACTGGATATTTTCTCTTTTTCGGACCATTTTTTGTAAACCCTAGAGATGGCGCTGTGTGTGAAAATCCCAGAAGATCAGCGGTTTCTGAAATTCAGACCTGCTCATCTAATTACTTAAACCACCATTCTTTGATGCTGATTCTGATGCTCAGTTTGAGCTCGTCTTGATCGTGTCTACATGCCTACATGCACTGGGCAGCTGCCGTGAGATATTTGCATTTATGAGCAGCTGAACATAATAAATAATCTGAAGCACTAAAGTTCAACCGTCCTTAATAACTCGGCACGGAAGCTGAAACAAGAAAACAAAAGATTCAATATTAAATGATGGTTTATATTCTGTTAGCCCGTCGCCTCCTGATCTCACAGAAAGTTCCCCAGGTGAAATTAATCGCTCGGTATTTGAAATACTTTAATTTAATAAGCCGATGCACAGAAAGAAGCGAATCTAATGGATCTCGTACATTATTATGGCCGCGGGATTCGCTCCCGCTCACATTTCTACAGCACTCTGAGCAAATCCATAAATCCGGTTACTACGTACGAATGTCACAGGAGCTCATCTCTCCGACGGAGACGGATCCGTTCTAACCTACGGAGTGCATGCTGGGTTCATACTAGTCTCTAATAAGGATAAATAAAGAAGCAGGTTTGTGTTTGTTTTAAATGGTACGAAAATGGTATGGTGTGTAACCCTGTAGGAAGTGGTTCAGTATTTGTGCTCAGTGCATCATCTAACGGACCAGACTTCAATCACTCAGCCAAGCTTCCACTCTCTCTCGCTCCCATTCGCCCGTGTACTAATGCATCACAGGTGTTTCACTCTTCACGCCCTCGCCTATTTAGTCTGCACCTTCTCACTCTGTTCCCTGCGAAATCACACTGTTCTACAGTCGGAGTGTTACTCTGTTTCTCCGATCTACTCTTTGTTGACCCTCGTCTCACCTAGCCTTTTGGATACCATTTCTACGTCTCTTCCCTCTCCTGTTATCATACCATGGACTCTGCTGGTGCCTTGTGCCTGGTCGGCATCGTTAATCCTGTCCGGGAAAAGTTTCGACTTTATATGTGATCCATTACAATCAACCATCGCTGCAGTACTCCACCATTCTGGGCTTTATGTCAGAGCTTTTCAACAGAATCTTGACTCATAGTCTGAGAGTCCTTTAGGTACTTTTTTGCAAACTCCAGATGGACCTTTGTGTCTTTTATTGTGGAGAGGCTTCTGTCTGGTCACTCTGCCATAAAGCCCGGATTGGTGGAGTGCTGCAGTGATGGTTGACCTTCTGGACGTTTCTCCCATCTGCACACAGAGTTCTTGGCCAGCTCTCTTGCCAACCCACTTTTCCAGCTCTAGGAAGAGTCCTGGTCATTCCAAACATCTCCCTTTTTAAGAACTACGGAGACAACTGTGCTCTTGTGAACTTTCAAGGCAGCAGATTTTCTGTAGCCTTCTCCAGTCCTCATATAGACAGGTGTGGGTCTTTCCAAATCTGGGTTTGCCACAGGTGGACTCCAGTCAAGGTGTAGAAACAGCTCAAAGATGATCAAAGATGAGAGCTTGATTTCAGGTGTCTTAATACTTATGTCCATGTGAAAGTTTAGTGTTTCCTTTTGAATACATTTGCAGAAAGATTCTAACTTCTGTTTTCTCTTTCTCATTATGGGGTATGGAGTGTAGAATGATGGGGGACAAAAAAAAAAAGTGAAAGACGCAACTTTCTTGAACGCACCTTTATACTTCATACTTTTATATTTTATATATATTTTTATTGTTGTAGCACCTTTATACCTTTACACATTTATATCTTTATCTTTTAGTGTCAGTGAGCATGACTGTGTGCGTTTTGTTTCTCAGGAGTTGCAAAGCAAATTCCATTGAATTCAAACATCCAAACTGCTGAATGACTGAAATTTTTCCGGTTAATATTCTTCTAGTTTATGATATTAATAAGTCCAGACCCTGTCCACAAAGTATTGTATTCAATTTAATTTAAATAGTGACTTTAGAAAGAAAAAACTCTGAAAGGAAGAACCTTGGAAGGAATGAAACCCAAGATCTTCAGGCAAGAGGAATGCATTCTTAAAAGCCAGTGTACAGCAGAATATAAAGAATATAAATATATGCTAAGTTTGGACACCCCTTGTCAGCTCCTTTTAATAAACGATTAACCAGTCCCTTCTGTTCTGAGCCTTTTTTAAAAAAAAGCATCCTCTAACTTTAACCCCAGAGTATTGTTTAATGGGGTGGGTGGTGCTGTTGTGCATCTGTGCAGAAGAGAAGGAAAACTGACAGGGCCAACCAACCAGCACGCGCTTGGCTCCTGCCAAAAAAGGCAACTCTTCACCTCCTTCATTACGCTGCACAAATTGCTCCCCTGCCATTGCCAGATGGCATCCATTTAGCCCAAGTCGCTAAGTGAGCGCTTACTCGCCTTCCAAAAAAAAATGGATCGTACCAGTTGCAGGACGTGGCAGCTCTCACACCTGTGATCGATGGTTCAGATGGAGAGGACGTGATTAGAGACCAGAAAATGGCACCATTTATGTTTGGTGTTGTCTGACATGTCTTGATGCATGGATTCTCATATGATTCAATACCTTTTGTCTGTGGCCAGGCTTCAGCTATGCCACCATCAGTGTGGTGTGTTTTCAGTCTTTGCTATCATTTTAATTTGTCTTAGACCATACAGAGGTTATATATTCATTTATTTAGCTTAACTAACTGCATTATAGGTTTGTCTTGAATCTGTTCCTTGGGCAGAAGGCAGAAGTACATCCCGAAGAGGGCATCTATTAATACAGACTTATCTGACTAGATACATTCATTTCATTCGTACATTTCTCATCTAAGCCACCCAAGTCGGGTTCCTTTTTGAGTCTTGATCCTACCTTGGATTCTTCCTTGTAATGTTTAGGGACTTTCCTTGCCACTGGTTTCGTCAGTTTGGGATTGGCCTTAGATATTAGAAGATTATCTAAAATTGTAAAGCTGTTTTGAGACAATGCTCAACAGAAATAAATATTGCCTTGACTTGACTCAGTCCAAACAGTGGCAGGTTTTTCATAGGTCAGAGGTTATTTCTCTGGACGGCAAGTGTGGAGAACATGCCAAACTGCACAGACAGTGAACAAAACCAAGAAGCGAACTTGGGATCTTGAAGCCGTGCAGCCCCAATGCTACCTTCAGCGTAAAGGACGCAGAACTCTGAAGAACTAACTGCATGGTTCATTTTCATGTAGTAGCCATTAGAAAACGGGTCCATTGTGGCTGTGGCAGTCAAAGTCTGCCAAGAAAACATTCCTAACACCATCACACCACCTCCACCAGTTTGGACTGTTGATACAAGGTAAGCTGGGTCCGGTTAATGCCATTGGTGCCAAATTCTGACCCACCTCAACAGATTTATCAGACCAGGCTATGTTTGTCCAGTTTTGAGTTTATATCCATTACTAGGCACTGTGCAAACACCAGAGGGGGCGAGCCCCAGAACCCTTTTCTGAAAACCGGCCTATTCTGGTCATTGGTTGATTGATCTCTATAAATACAGTAGTTTACAAATAGTTTCAATAGTTATGGGTTGCAATTTTTTGGGATTTGTTTCTAAAGTCTAGTTGCTTATTTGGGCTCCCTGATCCTCCTACCTTAAAAGGAAAATATACCTTATTGTTAGGTCGGCAGTGTTGGTTTTTTTTTCCCCAGCCAATTTGATTTTTGGGCTTGTTTCCATAGATATACTTGGTTGTTTCTCTTGTGGGATCTGGCAACCCTGGAATTAAATGCCAGGATTATACTATTTATATATATATATATATGTAATAAAATATATGAAATGTAATACTATTTATTAATGTATCATGTATAATGAATGTAAACTGAATTACAAACTAATTAATGTTTTTCCATTTTCTTCATGTTATTCCTGTATGATGGAAAAAGTCTTAATCTGGTCTCGGTCTCGTCTTGGTCTTGACTCAGACTCGGTTCTAGCAGTCTTGAGTGCAACCCTACTGTTTAGAAATGCTTTGAGATGCTATTATAGGACGTAAACAGGCCTGTGAAGTCGGTGCTTTTAAAGCTCGTTTTCCGCGTACGCAGCACTAAATTTATTTCCCCATATTATTAATTGAACGGACCATTTTCCAAACTCTAATCTTCCCCTCGTCCTTTACACACAATATGGACTGGATTTCCTGCCAAGCCCTACTAGCTGGACTCGGCCTGGCATTACGAGTGCAATTACATTTCGCGGCGACCTTCACAGGAAAATGAATGTAGTGACTCACTCTTAATACAGTGACTCAGTAGTGCACGGGATTTTCACCGGTACGAGCACCGACCTCCTGTGCAGATGATCTGCACGGTCAGCACCTCCTCCATGCTCCGGAGCTCTGTTCTCTCCAAACAAGACTTTGTGTTAGTAGATGGTGGATTGATGGCCTGCTGAAGAATAAAAACGAGCCTGGTGGCAACATGTCCGTGCAGTTTTATCAGAAGAAGAACTTTCTCTTTCGCAATAAAAGCAGGACAGATGCAGTCCTTACAATTGATCAGTCTGAGTGCTCAATGTGGATGAACTCCAGTATGAACGAATTTCAGCTTGGAGCAATAAAGAGGCTCCACATCTTCTGTACTCGTGAGGAGATGCACCCCTTCAATCCAAGATTTATAAATGTAGGGTTTTGGCAACAGTGTTAGCGCAAAGAAAGGAAAGACAAACACACTAGCAGTGACCGGGACTGGACGATTCTCTCGTTTAAATCATAATCCATCATGAAATCTGAAAACATCTACAGCCTGAACCTCACTGAGTGTAGTAACGCCTGCGCTGTTACCATAGCAACCAATCTGGAAACGGCACTCAAAAGTGACAACAGTCCGAACAGACGAGTTTGGTTTTGCTATCATGAGAAATCTGCAGGTCTAAGGATTTGTTTCGAGGAAGAAACCTGACTGAATGTAATCTTCTTCAAGGTTTTGCTCAAGCGCCCAACAGCTGGGACTAGAACTCATAACCGTATGATAAGTGCCCATGGCATCACATCTTAGAAGCCCTGAATTTCATACTGAAATACATTAGGGCTGGGTCACTGGCCACTTATATCCTGAATTGATTCATTTCCGATTCACAATGTCCCAATTCAATTCGACTTCTGATTCGATTCGATAGCGATTCGGTTAGGGATATTTCAGTTACACAATACTAGGTTTACCTACCATTTTAAAAAACCTATATCTCTACATATAAAAGTTACCAGAGCCTCAGTTTTGTTTTTGGCATGGGAGAACTTGACGGTAATTTAATCGCAAATGACTTCTCTAGTGGAGGTTGTTTGAAAGATCGATATCCAGTTTATATGAATCGACTTCAGGACATTCAAATGAAGATCGCTTGGAATCAAAAACGATTTTTAAATCCACCCCTGCTGAATATGCTTTAATACTGACAATAATTAGATCCGCAAAAAAAGGTGGTCCAAAACAAATAAGCGGTTGCTATGTAACATAACAGTTCCCGACCCTGTCTTAAAACTGTATCCTACTATCTAACACTACCAGGTAAGGTCGTTTGAAACACAAGGTGCAAATAAGCGAAGATTCAAGGGAAAAGGCCTAAAACAAAAAATGAAATTCACTAAGGATTCAATGAAAGAATTTAGATACGTCTTAGAGTAATTGCGTTATTTGCGTACGTTATATGTTTGTGTGCGTAAAGCTTGCTGTTACTTGGCAGCACGTCAGTGGAGTGATACTGTTTCAGTGTGAAAAAGCCGAGCTGTTATCATAAATCAGGCAGCACATTCATCTGCAAAGTTCCGGGCCAAGCTCCGGACCTCCCTGTGGCCTTGACAAAGAGGGTCCAGACCCTTTCCCATGACCCAGACCAGGATAAGAGATGGTGAAACAAGAGCTTTGCTTTGTTTTCAATATACATAACAGTCATAAACTTTGTGTAAGTGTGCTTTTAGTAAGCTAACTTGGTTCAAATGCACAAAATACCATTTTAGTTCCTTTCCAACAATAAAAAATGACTCCACCTAAGGAAGGCAGCTGATGATCTAAAGTCCCTCAGAGATGCGAAAGATGTATGTACATCCAAAGCTCAAGATTTTCCATTTCATTGCATCTGACTTTAGCGATGCACAAGGATCCCGTGCTTTATCGGGCTGGTGGCGCTTTAGCACCAGTAAATCACAGAGATATGACAGATAGGAAGGAATTGCTTAATCAGCACCGGGCGCAGAGGTACAGTAGCAGCGGCTGATTAGAATAGTGATGAGAGAAGCAAAGCTGGCAGGGGTTTTTTTCGCCCGGTGTAGAAACACGTCCAACTGATGAAACAGCAAATTAAATGCGGTGTCGACGCCCATTAGCTGTCTTTTGTGTCTTTATAATCAAGGGCTAAACAAATGTTTCCAAGGAGAGTGCAAATGGGACGAAAGCGAAACAAGTAAAAGTGGGAAATTTTAGCCCTGCAAACCAGAGAGGACTGATCATAGAGCAAATGCAGATTGGCAGGAGGGACGAGACCGAGCCGAGGAGAAGAAAATGAAAAGCTGGAAATGAGGGGATGACTTGAGCATCGCGTATATGTGTCAGAAATATGAGGACATATTGTACAAGCTACTGGTTAATATGATAAATGTCAGTGAACCTGACAGTCCCAAGACTGCAGGCGCTTATTCGGATTGGATTAAAGTACAGTACATGCTCCTAAATGTGCTTAAAGTAAAAATGTAAGAGTATTTCTGTGAAAAGCCTTTATAACTCCAGGACGTCTTTTATTAAGGGTAAGAAATACAGATCCATGACCCTTAGCATAGATAATGGTTTGTAAGTACATGAATCATCTGCAAAAATCATACAAATGACCTTATCATCTGTAAAAAAGAGAATCAAGACATTTTCAGACATGAGGAAGCAAAATACACATAATACTAGACATGGTAATATTCAGTAAATCGTGATATTTAACCCAAACCCTAGTTATCATCGACTCTGACACACCCTCACTGGATTTTAGTCCAACAAACTGCAGCTTCCCCGATGTTTTAGACCAGCTCTTCTTTAAAACTACGCTACACTACTTACTCCTTACTAAAAATACTTCAGTAATACTTTTAGAATATTATTTAGTTCATGTTCATGACAGAAATAGAATTCAGCGTCCCATGGACATGGATAAACCTCTAGTGTGTGATTACTAAAACGTTTAAAGTGTATCTAATTATTTTGGGAGGAGAATGCATTATGCTGAACGTTAAAAAGTGTTAGAAAGACTTTATAAGTTTTATACTTGGGCATACTGGATATATTTTTGCAAATATAATACTTGACGCATTGCAACTGGCACAAAGTTGCAATGCTTTCAGTATAACCTAGTATTCCAATTTGCACTTCATTAGTGGCCTGACTAGCTAAATAAAATTAAAATAGATCATTTCAATAGATTTATATGAAAGCTAAAGTAACGATTCTGGTTGAAAATGTAGGGTGTAAAAAGTTTGTCCTTTGTTCCATTTGTGCCACTTGTACTTTGTTCTCTGGTTTTAATGTGGATAGAAGCAGGTACGTTCAGAAACTCTGGGTCGGGGGATTTAGCTCATGCCACAGCTCTGCTGCCCGGCAGACGGAGGATCAACCTTCGTCAACCTTAGCCACGTGTGACTGACAGACTGCCATGCGCTGACTGACAAAATAAGACCATCTCGCCGCCAAGATGAGCCGTGAGCCGGTAATTAATGCGGACGATCTGTCACCGCGTTAGAAGCGTACAGGTTTCGGGAGGCATGTGCACCCTTCATATGTGCATTATATAACACGGGGGGAGATGGCTGCATTCATATTAATGGTGGCATTATTTATTTAGTGAGACTGACAAGTGGATACTGATCACAGCCCAGGCTCCTGTGCATTCGGTTCTCTCAAACCAAGCCAGCTTTTAAGGTAGGACTAATTAGAGGAAGGTTGAGAGTACCAGTCTGCCACCGCCGGGCACTTGAGCGATCCCCTTTACTGCCAGCTGACTTAGTTGCAAGTCACTGATGTACTTTTTCTGCCTTCTTCCAGGGGCTCCTTAAACAGGGACCTGCTTACTAGAGTTTTTGAGCTACCAAGAGCCACCAACTCGCTCAAACTGTCCTTACACACGAAAGATGTTTTGAATAAACAAACCAAATTTTACAGGTCAGTATTTCCACAGGTGTTACATTTTGCAGTTTGTTAAACAAGTCATTTGACAATGGTCGCCAAAACTTTATAGACAGCTCCCAAATTTTAGGATTTTTCTTTATTCTTGTAGATTTTAAGGTTGATTTCTGTGAAGTGGGAGAGCCCACAGAACCTGGCCCTTGCAGTTAATTTATAACGTAGAATGTTATTTGCCCAATCTAAATAATATATAGCTTCACACTGTCTTCATGATTGCATTTTATTAATAAAAATACAAAAATGACTTTTATTTTTAGCCTCTAGTCCAATATGAACATGAATAAAACACAAAAGGACGTCTATTTTTGGCCTGCAGTCAAACAGAATCATGAAAACACGCAGCTGCTTTGCATTTTAATCTCTCAGTCATTGTTTCCTCTTCGCTTCTCTGTGCCAGATCCATTACTGCATGTGTTTCCTCTTCTGCAGAAGGTTATTGGATTGTTTATGATTATGCTGTTTGTGGAACTGAAGATGGAGATTACAGATGCATGCAGCTGTCTGTTTATTTCAGTACCAACGGTTCCAGTCCACTACCAGTGATTCCAGTTACAGTCCCAACACCCAGTTTCAAAGGCTCAAGTCCAGCACCAATATTTCCATTTATAGTACCAAGAGTTCCCATTTAGTACCAAATATTCCAGTACCAAGTCTTCCATTTCCAGTACCAAATGTTCCAGTTCAGTACCCATTTCTTTCAGTACCAACACTCCCATTATCATAAGCAAGTGTTCCAGTTCCATTACAAATGTTCCAGTATCCATGATTTAATTTTCATAACCAAATGTTCCAAGACCAAAGGTTCCAGTCCAGTACCATCATTTCCATTTCCAGTGCCAAATGGTCCAGGGCAAATGATCCCAGTCTACTACCAGTGATTCCAGTTACATTACCAACACCTCTGTTTCCAGTATCAACTGTCCTGGTATCAAAGGTTCAAGTACAGCACCAACATTTCCATTTATAGTATCAGCGGTTCCATTTCCAGTACCAAATGTTCCAGTTCAATATCCATTTATTTCAGTACCGACACTTCCATTATCATAAGCAAGAGTTTCAGTTCCAGTACAAATGTCCCAGTACCCATGATTTCATTTCCGTAACCAAATGTTCCAGAACCAAAGGTTCCAGTTCAGTATTGATTGTTCCAGCACCAACCTTTCCATTTCCAGTATCAAATATTCCAGTTCCAGCAATTAATCCAGTACCAACACTTCCATCTCCAGAAGCAAGCGTTCCAGTTCCAGTCGCAAGGGTTCCAGTTCAGTACCAATGTTTCCATTTCCAGTATCAAATATTCCAATACCCATGATTTAATTTCCAGTACCAAATTTCCTGGTAGAAAGAAAGGTTCCAGTCCAGCACCAACATTTCCATTTCCAATACCAAATGGTCCCATGCAAATGGTTCCAGTGTACTCCCAGTGATTACAGTTACAGTACCAACACCTCTGTTTCCAGTAACAAATGATCCAGCTCCAAGGTTCAAGTCCAGAACCATTTCCATTTCTAGTGCCAGTGGTTACAGTTCAGTACCAATTATTCCAGTCCCAACACTTCCATTTCAAGTTCCACAAGTTCCAGTTCAGTGTGAATTTTTCCAGTACCAACACTTCAATTTCCAGTTCCAAATGTTCTAGTACCAAAGTTTCCAGTCCTGCACCAAAAACTCCTGTTCCCATCTTACAGTACTAATTTGTGGAACTGGAATGAAAATCTCTAGGGCTGAAATGTTTGATACTGGATTTTTGTGTTGTACTTTGGCCTTTTTGAACTGGACAATATGGAACTGGAACCTTTTTTACTGCAGTAGGTTTCTCTGGTATTGCAATATAAATTGTCGTTATTGTAAAAGGTATGTTTTTGGAATGGGAACGTCTGGTACTGGACCGGTGGCAGATGTGAGTAAAAGCACAGTTCTTGTTTCCTGGAGGATATTTTGGCACCCTGTGCCGTTTAATAAAGGTTAAACAGAAGGTGCTGCCAGTGTTCACGCTGCCATGCTGTGAGTGAGGAGAGCCTGAGCAGACGCCCAGTAAATGGAGGTGACGGTCCGAGCCGCACCGCGCTGTAATTTCGGGTGCGTTCTGAAGGCCTACGTGAGGAGCGAGCGGGTTTTGGGATGTTTGGAGGAGCACGTTAGCGCCTGCTGGGTGATGGATGGCCTTTTTTCTCTGGCCTTATCTGCGCTGTGTGTTTTCTGTCTGTGTGCTGAGAATATCAAGAGCCTGGACTGCCAGAGCGCAATTATATGAGCAGCCTGCAGACACACACACACACACACACACACACACACACACACACACACACACACACACACACACACAAACACCTCCTGTTCGTGTTTACTGTAATGAGTATATATGTGTGTGTGAAGCCGTGGCATAACTCGGTTCTCAGCCTCCTCCTGAAAATGGCACGGGTGCAGCATCTCATTAGCACGTTTAGCTTGGCAGAGGCAGAAGCGTGAGCTAATTGGATTTGCACCGTCACCGTTGAGACCCGACTACATATGATCTCTCTCTTCATATCAACGGGTGAGAGGCATGTCACGGACGGGCGGGCGTGCGGTTCAGAGTTGGAGTGCTAATAGTGTAGTTTTTAAAATATAAAAACCTTTTTTTCACACTTGGCTCTTTCTAACACTGCCATTGCCAAAAAATCCTGTCTTTTTACCAAAGAATTTGGTCTTATGCAAAAGTCTGGGCATCCGTGGTGACCTGGAGCAAAAGAACTGATGATGACAAGCATTTATTCGCAGTAACAGAAAAAAAACTTGATTTTTTGCATAAAATGTAGAGACAACCTTCGATATGACATTCCTGCACATTTTAACGAACCCTCGACAAATCAGTATCGTTTTGTGACCTGTAATAAACACGAGTGGAAAGGCGTGTTCAGTCATGTGGCGGTCTAATACCATGGTTCCCAAACCGGGGTCCAGGCTCCCCTTAGGGGGGCGCCAAACATCACGGGAGTGCGCGAGGCTTTGTCTGTTCTGAGGTGCTCTGAGTTTCTCAAAATACAATTTTAAATGTTGAATAAATGCTAAAAAATGCAAATAGCATGCTCACTGAAAAAATCTGTATATAAAATCATTTAAAAAGATTGTATTAAGTAGGTAGTAATCATATTTAGCTACATGATTATCTGTCTTAAAAGAGAAAATGAAAAAATAAATAAATAAACTAATAAATAAATAAATAAATGGAACCCAAGAGAAAAAAAATGCTATGATTTATATACATTTTTGCCAATAAAGACTTACAAACAATCACTTTATTCTTTTGGTCTTTGTACGCTGACACTAGGAGGCGCTCACACCTACTGGCTGTGTTTTTTGGGGTTCTCTGAGACCCTGCAACTCTTAGCAGTTTAAAAAAACAATAAACAACAAAAAAAAAAACAGTTTTCCTCATGGGGACCAGCAAAATGTCCCCACAATGTCACAAATCTTTCTATCTTTGTCATCCTTTTACATCTGGTCCCCATAATGTAATATAAATATGGTACACAAAGACACACACACACACAAATGAGGAACGTCTGCTCTTAACTCCCGCCTCTGCTCGTGGATCGACAGCGGCTGTTGAGGTCCCAACGTCTGAAGTTAAAAGACAGATTTTATTTCCTATTATGATTCACTATAATTTTTAAGACCTTGGTCATTAAAGCAAACGGATGTTGATTGTACAAACTGTGCTTACATGTTAAGCTTTATTAATTGTTCTAAACCTGGTTGTGAATTTAATGTGGCCTGTCTGTGTTTCAGCTTTACACAGCAACCACAATCCCATATAAAAATGTATTTATGAGATAAATTCCGGGTTTGTTTTCTCATAAACTCCCAGAAGACCTTAAATATATGTATTTCCTCGTATTCTGATGCATTATTGATGTACAGGACCCGAGGCGAACAGGAAACTCGTACTGTAAAGAATAAATCATGCTTCTTCCTCCGTTCTCGACTTCATTCTAATTACAGATCCACCGGCTTGGTTGAATTCCAAGATTCCCGCTTCATTACTTCAGGCCTGATGAGCAACACATGGAGACGAAATATGCAGAAACATGGAAACTGCTCATGTTTTTATCCTGTAGTGTTGAGTATGGAGAGCCAATACAGGACGTTTTTCTCTTCTGAAGTGTCAATTTAATACATATCTATTACCCAAAGCGCGGGCACACAGGGGCACCGGTCTGCTTTGACACAGAGGCACTCTGAGTCAATGCTGAGTCTGCCTGGTCCATATTCTGCCCCTAGCAAGGTCAGGTTTGTCTGTTGGTCGGTACCAAAGGGTGCAAGATGTTCTCTCGCTTAAGGGCAAGTCAGTTCCCTGTTCAGGTCTGTGCTCGAGGTACCAGGTCACCAATGGTCAATGCCAGTCTCAAGTTGAATCTGGTTCTGTCTGTGACTGATGGTTGATTGTCCATTAGAGTTAAGTTCTGGTGCCCTCTGTTTATCTGTTTTTTACCATGCCAGGGGTTGCCACCTTCCAAGATCCAGACTTCTCATCTCTAGTCTAGGATCAGGAAAGCCCAAGCACATGTTCCCTTGCTGGTTCTGTGGCAGTACAAGTGGACCACGGGTGCCCCCGCACGACAACAGTGTTCTAATGTAGTATTTGTATGTAGCATGACTGAAATATCTGTGCTTAGTTTTTTAGGTTACGTCTAATATAGTTGATATTAAACTATAAGTTTGTTCCATGTAAAGGCTGTTTTGAAATCAAGAGCATAATTTGACCAGAGTTTGAGTTTCTGCATTTTAAGTTTACTTTGTTTCTAAAGAGCTTATTCATTTGTAAAGAGCAATAGGCGGCACTGAAAAGCAGCTTTATATAAGTACAAACCTAGACACAAACGAAAAACTCCTCAAGGTGGAGAAGGAAGGAACCTTGAAAGAAACCAGACTTGATAAAGTAGACAAGACCGCTAGAGTCGAGTCCGAGTCAAGGGCAGGAGATGAGAATGAGACCAGATTAAGATTTTTTTCATCATATAAATAAAAGGAAGAACACGGAAAAAATAAATTAGTTTCTAATACACTTTACAATCATCATTATTCATTATACATGGCATATTAATAATTAACAAGATATGTCATCAAATATTTTGAAAACTTGATCCTAAACTCTACTAACTAAATAAAGCGAGCGAAAAGGTGAAAACGCACACTTACAATCTTAAATTCAGACTGTTCCAAATAAAACATGTTCATTGATCGGATCCTGAACGGGAAGAGCAGGAACTTGTTTTCCCTGTTAGCCAATCAGAGTGCAGATTTTACTGAGGCATGTAGAGAAAGGACTGAATTATTCTGTTTGAATGGATTGTTCATATTCAATAACCATAGAAACAAACTTCAGATTATAATTAACATTACCTCAGACCGGCCTCGGCAACAATTTCAGAGTCCAGCTTACCTAGTCTAGCAAACGAGTCCAAAGGAGGTCGAGACCGGGTGAGACCAGGACTGAAATCAAGCCAAACCCAGGTCCTTATTCTGTTTAGTTTCCAGAAGCCGACACTCACTGCTCACCACGGGATCTGTGACAGTAATTGTGTTTGTGTTTAAGAGTAATCACCATTAATTCACCAGTCGTTGACCCAGACCAGGAGCATTTTGCTGCTGGAACAGTTTGGGCATCTATTCTTAAGGGAAACCTGGACCAAGCAGCGGCACCGAGCACACGATCAAACCCTTCACAAATGGAAATGCACGTCTGACAGCCCGCAGATTTCTGAGAAAATGTGTTATATTGTGTTATGAATAACCGGGATGATCCTCAGACTGAGCCGAATCGGTTCTGACATGTTTTTGTGCAGCAGGAGGGCGGACCCTCGGGCATCGTAACCCTCTGTAACCCTTGCCTTGTTCTCGGAGCTGATGTCTGACAGCTCCGTTTCTGTGAGCTTTCAGAGCAACATTAAGACCGAACAAACACAAGAAGAGGAGGAGGAGGAGGAGGAGAGTCTGCTGCATCTCCATGTCTCTGATTTCTTCATTAGCCTGAGAGCACAGATAATTAACGGCTCTCGTCATGGAAAACGCAAGTTGCGTCCTCCAGTGCTCCCTCCACCCGGCCCGGCCCGGCCCCTAAACGCCGCTGCTTATATGATTTCCGTTCGTTTGAAAGCCTCAGTGATGGAGCCAGACATTTTCATTCAGGCTGCCATTTCCTTTCCAGTTGGAAGTAGCTGAGCTCAGGGCTCCTCCGAGGATTGAGGGAGGATTGCATTTTGAGAGGTGATCCTCTCCAATCAAGTGGCTTTACATCCACCAGCATAATCTCCTCATCCTGCTTCAGTCGAGTCCAGATTTCAGCACCAACATTTCACCCAATTAAGCTCCGTTTACGCTAGTTATGGCTTCGAGGTCTGGATGCATCCTGGCCATGTTTGCTTGTGCTTCTACATAAAAGCTGTCCAATATTTGAAATGCATGTGTTAGGCATCGCTTTCCCAGCGCAAGAGTCAATGTTTACTCAGACATACAGTATCAGCTCAATAAAAACCCACAAGCACACAAACACACTCAAAGCTTTGGGAGGGCTTGAAATGTTTGAAAGAGTTAAAAACCCAAACAAATATCTCAGGGTCTCAGGGTAAGTGACTGAAACTGTTTTTCGAGACCAGCCGAGTCCGATGCGTCTGTCTAACGTTAATTATAAATGTATAATTGTTACTGAATAGGAACAATCCATTCAATCAGAATAAATCAGTCCTTTCTCTACGTGCCTCCATAAAATCTGCTCTCTGATGGGCTATCAGGGAAAAACAAGTTCCTGCTCTTCTCATTCAGGATCCGATCAATGAACACGTTTTATTCGGAACAGTCTGACGTTAAGATTGTAAGAAGCATTTTCACCTTTTCACTCGCTTTTCTTAGTTAGTTTAGTTTAGGTGGTGATTCTGTAAGTTTGAGAGAAGAAGGGAAACAGAAGGAGAAACACTTCTAACTCGGACAGATTGGGATCGTATAAAATTAGCACCACCCTGAATGCAGTGCCACGTTTGGTGCCTTGTAATTCCAGATAAGTCATGGCTCTGTTGGTAACACTGGCATCGTGCAGGGTTTGTTTATTCAGCGCCTGTAGCACCAAGAGGGATAAACTAAGTAGGTTTGTTGGTAACACTGCCTGACACACAGTATTTCTGCTATTTGGCTCGGCCCCTGTGTGTGTGTGTGTGTGTTTGTGTTTGTGTTTGTGTTTTGAGACTGACATTGGCATTCAGCTGCCAGCTTGCTCTGCTTAAAACATCTCTTATGCCCGGTGCCCAGACTTTTGCACGAGCTATTAAAAGCTTTTAAAAGTTTAATATTGCAGAGAGCACTGAAGTTGACAGCGGAAACACATTTCGCTTTTGGAACGTAGCAAAGGGAAAGTAATTAAGAGAAAAAGGTGAAATTATTTCTGCTTTCTTCCTAAACTCTCGTGCACTGTTGCCTACGTACAACGGGCTTCAACCAGCAATTACATTTTTAATAGAAGGCACAAAGGGGGCACGACAGGGCTAAATTAGATCACTTTAGGGACTCTAAAGCCCAAGGACCTTTCTTTTACACTTTCCTGTATCAGAATTTGAACTTTTCTAATGGAAATCCATATCTGTGGAAAATCAGCAGCAGGCTGTTCGTTCTCCATTAAGAACATGCGAGACATCAGTTCTCCTTCTGTGTGTTCGGAGGAAAGCGTATTTCATGCATGAATGAAGAATCTCAAACGCAGGCCAGAGCGAGTACATGAGTCCTGGCCCGGCCACTGCCTGTGTGGAGTTTGCATGTTCTCTCCATTCACCACTCTGGTTCGTTCCTCATTCTAAAGCCATGTGTTACATCAGCTGGCATCTCAGAAGTGCCCTGTGCCCTGTGATGGATTGGTGCCCTGTCTAGTGTCAAGTCCCACCATGCATTCTGAGCTGCCAGTCAGGCCCCGCCCACAAGACCCATAATTGGATTATGAGGGAATAAAATGTTGAGTGAGTGACTGATTCTGACTGACTGCGTTTGTTTATCTAGCCTAAAGACGCCGAACAAGAGCGAAAGTGATGAAGATGGATGAAGGATCAGTGTAACTTTACAGAACCGTGTCGCTCCTTAAAACTGAAGATGTTTTAAATTTATCACCACCAGAATAACGTAGGGCTTAATCACACAGATAGTAATCGACTCCCTGAGGCTTATCTGGATCTCTTTCATTTTATAAAGCTCTTAAAACTTTCCAAGACTCAGCCACAACTAATCGGAAGCTAAAGTGCATTTTGGAGAGCCTGTTTTTAGCTCTTGATTAATGAAGCCTTGTCTGAGACGCCACCGATCCATCTCTCTAATGTCCCATAATTGAAATAAGTGTTTAGCTTTAAATTAGTTTTGCTGCTAGGACAATATGTGTACCTTCAATTTTTCTACAGACTAAAAGTCTAAAACTCGAGGTTTCTTCCCGCCAGTGTGGCCACGTCTCCTGAAATCATATTTTCCGGCTCGTTTTTATTGGATTATTCCTATTTATAAACTAGGGTTGTAGTCGAGACCGCTAGGGCCAAGTCCAAGTCAAGACCGAGACCAGAAGTGGCCGAGACCGAGACCGACCGAGACCAGATTAAGATCTATTTGATCTTACAAGAATAAAAAGAAGAAAATGGAAAACATTAGTTTGTAATTCATTTTACATTCATTATACATTATATGATATAATTAGAATTAATCTTGTATTTCCCGCATGTCTTGAGACCGGACTTGGGTACGACAACAATATTACAAACTGAATAAATATTTAAGTTGGAGAATTTAAATATAGTTCATAATGTGCAAAAGTTTGTGTACATGTAAAATAATGTCTTGTAGCAGCTAAAAGTCTTCACATTCTTGCATTAAATACCTCTTTCAGCTCTAGTGCTGATTAAAATATTATGATTCGTTTTTGGTTAGACTGGGAAGTTGCTTTTAATATCAAGACACACAATGCAAGCAGCTCATCAGGTTAGATCGTTAATAATCTGCTCTTCAAGTTATTTGTTTTGATCTCCTGAGAGCCTGCTTGTACGATAATAAGAAACATATTTTTGTCCTAGTCCTATTCACAAGCTAGACTTTCAAACTACTGAAGTTTATGTTTGGATTGATCTAAATCATAAGAACTGATAAAATGTACAAAATGTTCACTGTATCAGTTTGCTACCCAGTATTTAATACTCTGGCAAACAAATACATCGTTCTCAAGATGCTGCTGGAGTATGCAGGATGAAGTCATGTGCTGGATGGCACATGCCCTCAGCTCAGCGCTGTGTTTACCTCCTACACACAGCACACTGGCTCTGGACATGTTCGTCCTCTGTCTTTACAGATGGCTTCAGTCTAACAAAGCTTTACAATTAAAATACAGCTCACAGTTTTCCACATCCCGAGCGCCAGACATTCAGAATTCACCTTAATCTGCAATTGAAAGGAGGCTCTAGTTACCCTGTTAGGCCGCCTCTAGCCTGGATACAAGATGGGATACAGTTAGGCATGGAGGTATACAGGTTCGGTATGGTATCCTGTGCCACATTTACCCACAGATGTTACAGCTGGGCCTGTAGATCCCGTACACTCAGCTGGTCCCATAAATGCTTGATTGGTGATAAATCTGGCAACCGGGCAGGCCAAGGAAGTGTTCCAATCTGGCGGAGACATTCCTGTTAAACCCTCGCTGTGTGATCGGGCATTATCATGCTGAAAAATGCCAGTTGGAAAAAAATGCCCTGCCACAGGATGTCCTGCACATATAGCTGAGTTGTTAGTGTCCCTCGTATCACTAGTAGGACTGACTGGCTGTTGTGTGATAGAACCAGATCAAAGACTCCAGAGCAAAGGCAGGATTGAAGCGTCACCACGAGGCCTCCATACTCCAATACCCAGCCGTCGTTGGATCCCAAACAGAACCTGGATTCATGACTAAAGACGATACGGTTCCATCCGTAGCAGTCCAGATTTCTTGTTCCTGACTCCACTGCAATGGCAAAACACAGAATGGGCACTGTGACAACAAATTTCCGTCCCCCTGGAAATGGTTCGGGCCGAGACAGGGGTGTGTAATGAAGGTGCCCGCTGTGTCTGGATGGTGGATAACAAAACTGTGGGAGCTGCTCGTTCTTGCTTGATGGAGGCAATTCGTCGTAATGACCATCCTGCTTCTCTCTGTCTGTCAACTGGGCAAAATGTCTTTCGCACATGACATTTTATTTGCATTTATGTTTAGAAACATTTAAGATCCAGACCATGCTGTAAATGCTACAAACATGGAGCCATTATACTGTAGTGTATCTAAGGACCTCAGTGCTTGTTGCTGCTTGTAGACGGTGTATTAAGGCAGCGCGAGATGAAGTGCAAGTGCATGTGTCTAAACTCTCCGATTCTCAATTTACAAGTCAGGCATCAGATCTGTGGTGCGAAACTGACAGCGTGTTGGGGGGATGTGACAGCAAGGCCATGCTCTCCTACAGAAGAAATGATTTCTCCAGAGGCCGTAGCACAGAAACCAGAGCTGTAGTCCGACAGGTTGCCATGTGAACAAGACGACACACTCCTGACTTATTAGACTTGGTGTACTTACAGGATTTTGTGGCTACTAAGCTATAAAAGCAAGAATAGCCCTAGATCCTTACAGTCGCAGCTCGGTGGAGCCGAGATTTGAACTCACACCCTTCTCATTAGTAGTCAAGAACTTTAAACACTGACCTAGGTCTCTGAACTAGTATATGCTTGACTTTTACGCTGGGATTTGAACTCACAACCTTCACATGAGTACATATTATTAACCACTGAGCCAGCATTGTCCTAAATGAGGTCGTACAAATTATTATATACAAGGATGACCCGTGTTCGCCCTTATCCAGAATGATTTCCACATTAAAGGACCCAGCAGCTTGGCAGAGCTGGGATTTGAACTAACAGCCTTTGAATCAACAGTCCAGAGACTTAACCAGGCATAACAATTATTAAATACACAGGTTATGTTGAGATTTTGACGCCAACCTTATTAACGCAATTGAGGGTCCCTAGCTTAAGGGAGTAATAGGTTAACTAAACTGGGATTTGAACTCACAGCCTTCTGATTACTAGTCCAGAGCCTACGTCTGACACGAGGGTCTGTAAATTTTGAAGCACAAGTGTTATGTTTACATTTTGTAGACAACATTATGCAGAGCAATTGCGGGTTAAGGTCTTGCAGAAGGAGCTTAGCGAGGCTGAGTTTGATGAAAATGCATTAAAATGTTAAGTCAAGTGAAAACAAATTTATTTCTACAGTGATTTTTTACAATGGAGCATTGTCCCTAAGTATAGGCATGTCTAGTGTGCTATCTGGCTTTCTCAGTTCTCCTTGGTGTGCTTCCGTTTTAGGTGGTCTTTCCATATTTTGAGTAAAACTGTTCCTTCAGTGGTTTCTCCTGTGCAAAATCCAAACCAGTTCCATATGATTAACAGGCTATTATTGGTTTATCTGTGTGTCTTTTAGGGGAAGTGCGAGCTTGGTTAGGGAATAAAATAGGCCCTGGTTGTTAAAACAGCTTGAGATGTCAGGGCTTTGAGTCCAAGTACAGTAATTAGTCTAATATGCCCACACCTAACACTGAGATTTGATTTCTGTGCAGTAATCGCAATCTTAAAACGCAGATCTTTCATCCGTTACTGGATTGATGCTGGAGGTTCCTGTCGGATCCTCAAGGCTCAGTTCAGTTCTGCGTTCTGTATAATCTCTCATTTTAGGTGAGATTAGAGGGCTTGGAAGGAAAAAAAAAAGCCCAGACATAAATAATGGCTTCATTATCATGCGTGAGGAAACTGCAAATAATTAGCGTGGCAAGTCATCTGCCGTGATGTCTCATTAGCGATGCCGCTGCTCCAGAGGGTGGATTTTCAGACGATGACATCTCAGGCAATGTTTGTGAAGATTGTCAGCCGGCGTAGGAAACAAGAACCAACATGATTGTACGCCGTCCTGGATTTACTCCACACTGCGCACCGCGAAGCGCGCTCGGAAGACGTGATTTTCTACAGTAAGTGCAGGTTTGTAAGGTTAAAAAGCATCTGGAGGAGCCCTTGCCTCGGCAGTAAGCACCTCCTTCAACTTCGGTCCTTCGGAGATTCCGAGGCTTAACCTGCCACTCTCTTGACATCTTTTGTTGGTTAATTAATCTTACGTCACACTGTTTACGGGAATACGTAATGCCTATACATTATTATATTTATTATCATACTGATGATACAGTACTGCGCAAAAGTCTTAGGTCACCATTAGGTTTGTTTTTTGGCAATCCCATAGTGACCATATAAAATTGTTGATGATTGGACACAAATATTTCACACTTGAAAATATTTTGTTGCTCCATCATCTTCTCAGTCTTTGAGAGATTTAGCATATCTCAGCCTTTTCACCCTGTTCCTCTTCTCAAAAAGGAGTTTCTTGGCTGTTAGCATCCAAAAATCATTCCTGATCAAGCTTCTTCAGACTGTAGAAGGATCAGCTTGGCATACTGATGAAGCCTGTAAGGGAATGTCACACTAAATACTAACCACTATTTCTGAGTTTTTAATCCTGTAGTAAAATTTCTTGTGTTTTCTGGTTGTAGTCTAATAATGAGACTGAGAAATAATGATATATGGTCATCATAGAATTGCTTAATGGTGGCCTAAGACTTTTGCACAGTATTGCATATATTATTGCCTTATATTCAGTAGTTTTAGTTTCTCCGTTATATTACTCCATACTCTTTTTTGAGTCTTGGTCCTCCCAAGGTTTCTTCCTTATAACCTTTAAGGAGTTTTTCCTTGCCACTGTCGCCCGAGGCTTGCTCAGTTATGAGTATGGATCTAGATAGTAGTAAAGCTGCTTTGAGACAATGCTCCGCTGTAAAAAGTCTTATAGAAATAACTTGTATTTCACTTAATTTCTAAATAAAGAACAGCTATATTGATTTAAAAATGCAACTACGATATTAATAAGTCAGTAAATGACTAGTGCTGCTTATAACTAATAAACAGTGACAGATGCATATCTGACTCTAAGTGCTGCTAATAAAATGAAGCTTCATTATTGATGTTTGAGAAAGTTCTTAAACTAATACAAATGCCGGAGTTCGCTTCATGTTGTCGTGTTGAATGTCAAGATAATTTTTCTACAAAATGTAAAAGCTTTGCACTAACAAAAAAAAAGAGATTAAGCTTCCTCGCTGCTTGTACCATGGACGTTCCCATCAGTTAGTTATTTATTTACTGACTTATTTACTTTAATGAATATAAATGAAGGTGAGGTGAGTGCTTTTAATGTTAGAAATAAAGTAACAAGATTTATGCGCGCAGGAATCCCAAAAAGCGTCACTACTCCTTTCATTTTTAAAAAACTTGAACATCAGAGCGAGCCGCAGCCGCTGTGGATCTGTCAGCTCGTCGTGCTTCAGCTTCCTCAGCAGAACCGGAGCCAAAACTCAGCTCGTTCTTAGGAGTAGGGAAGCATTTCTGAATCTTTTGCAGACGGTTCCGACTCTGGAGATTTGAGATAAGACGATCTGAAGTCTGAACCTCAATACTTTAACAGTATGACTCATGCCGGAGTTACAACATCAATATGCAGGAACATCTCAGAATATCTCCGGGTGAGCTTATTTAAATCTGCGGAGTCTCTGATTGTGATTATGTTCATCTACATTGACTACAGCTTGGCAAAACCAAGGTTTGGACACAACCGTCTGACTAGTAAGTCAAATCCTTAATCGCTAGATTCATCGTCATCAGCTTTGTCCTTCAAGTAAAACATTGCTCATGCGAGGAACGTGATTTTCTCATGAACGAGCATTTGTGATCTCCAGGTACTCTGGGTCTTTAAAATCATGCAGCTGGAGGCCCGCCTCTGCCTCCCACAAATTATTTTAGATGGCTCTCCGTGGGGCATAATGATCCACCGCTAAGCATTCGGAAGGAAATGAATCGCTGTTTGTTTCTGCAAGTGACAAAAAGTCCTGCAAGCTGGAGATCAATGGCTGGTTGCTTGCTCCTCTCTCGTATTACCTGCTGGAGCCGAGACCCCATGCTGCACCCAATTATTCAGGCCACAAATCCACTAATCTGGATTACAAATTTCCCCACATGGAGCTCGTCGATTCAGCTCAAGCCTCCCTGACATTTGCCTCGTTGGTGTGGCATAAACACGCCAAGGTTCAACCCTTCAGAACCTAAAGAGATTCTGTATAACCGAACATGTCGCTACCAATTTGCATCTAAACACCTCCAGGCTGAGTCATGTAACATACACTGATGGATTTAGAAAATATCCAGTGGTGTTGTAGGTAAGACCGGAGTTTTAAGATTTGTTTCTTCATTCAAGAATAAAAGGAAAAAAGCAATTCACTCATTATATATATATATATATATATCTACAGCATCTGTTACAGCCACTGTGCACACTGTTGTGTGTGTGTGTGTGTGTGTGTGTGTGTGTGTTTATGTATATTGTAAAAATGTAAAATCTATCATTCAATTATATATAGCCTAAAAATATTATTCATTAATGAAGCTAAGGCAGTACTGCAACACTATTCTCCATTGAATGTTCATCTACATTTCCACAAAACCCCCAACAGCTCCACAACTACTACTGCCATGGACGTCCAAGAAAAATCCAATAGCAACCATGTCTGATTCAAACCCATACCAACCTAGTAAGAGACGAGATCCATATCAACCTAATCTGTAAGCTTTTGCATTGCTTTTATATTCGATTACATTCTACAATATCCCACGACAGATTTAGTCCTTGGCACAGATCGATATGGATCATACAGATCAAAGTCGCCCATGACTTACAGTTTCTCCGGGGTCTGTGTAGCAGATTACAGATTATAGATCCTGCACCCGGCTTCCACAAGAGCTCAATTCACACAGAGACGGTCACTGCAAAAAACAAACAAGAAAATATTTCTGTCAGACCTTCAGCACCGAACATAGGGTTAAAGATGCAGGGACCCTATCCACCATCTGGCTACACTGGAAAGCATGAATTCTGATTGGTTGGACGTTGGAGGTCCACATGATTTACTTGAAGAGCCTGAACACTCTGAGTGGATATTTTATAGACCCACTCCTTAGTGTTTGAGAACCAACCCTGAACTGACACTGTAGAGATTTCGGAGCCTTGTTCTGGCTGGTTAGACAATGATGCGCATCCTTTCTTTTCTTTTAATTACAGAACTCGGAGCACCAGACGGATGGACAGATATTTTATAGTCAGCTGTCTATTTCGAGAGCTCTGACCTAAAGCTCCGTCCCACCACCTTTAGTTAAGTGAAGCAAACCTGATCCGATGAGGTCTGGCTGTTAAACATTGCACACGATTTCTAAAGGTCTGTAATTGGGCGATGTGTCAGAATATATTAAAGCAGTGTTTGTAAACACATCCTGAATTTAATGACTCATGCAGATCGGCGCTAATTCTGGCATAGAAGCAGAAAATCTGTTCTGGTTCCATAAACCGGATGACCACACTAACGCTGCAGGGGTAGGAAGATGGTCATCATACTGTGAGAATCATACTGTTTGGTACTCATACGTGAGACCAACGTAACAGGCCCGAGAGATTGATAACTTCAAGGCCGATCACGCCCAGTACGGAGTGAGGTTTATGTTTATGTTTGCTTGATTTCTGAATTTATTACATAAAAATGAAACAAAATGGCAGGCCTTTGTAGAAATCGGTTTGTTTTACCTCAGTAATCGGATTATTCACAGCATGTATACCAGTTGCCTGATTTCCTAACCTGACACGGTTGCCAGGTCCACCTATTCTGCCCTATATTTTCCATTTCCTGTGGCGTTTTATTCTTGCGGGTTCTGGCGACCCCAAAATTAAACGTGCCATGAAATTAAAGGCAGCAAAATGGCTGTCAAACACTTTGAGACTCTTAAATGCAGTATATACTCAAGAAAATAAAGAATTTGCTTATTTAATATTAAATGTTCACTATCCACGTACCCACGGGTCTGTCGGTGCACTGTCCCTGGAAAATAAATATACAATAAAAAAACCCCGCAATGTTCCAAAAAACACCTTAAGACGTGTTTGTAGGAAGAATGGAGCAAAATAACACCTCCAACACTAAATCACTTGGTATCATCATTGTGAAAATGGTTTTTGAGTGTTGTGAGAAAGAATGGCAGTGCTACAAAGTGGTAAACGCTTTATCGTAACTTTTTTATGTGTTACAGGCCTGAAATGCAAGAATGTTTATCAAATGAAATGAAGTTTATCAGAAAAAACTTGAAATTCTGGGGTTTCAGTATGTCTGCAATGAAATAAAAGTCAAAGAAAATGTAAGAAGCATTGCATACTGTCTCATACTGGTTTGGGGTTTTAGTACACAATAAGATCGATAATGTTTAGTTTAATCGTAGCACCTTGGTTAAGGAGGGTTTTAAGTAATAAAAATGTATTTTGGCAGATTTGGCTGTTCATAATGACAACGCTGAGAAAATCAAAAGGAAAATCCAAACTCATGTTTCTACTTCCACAAATGCAATCCAGAAAGCCAGTCAGATACAGTGTAATGGGAGGCCAAAATGGTCATGTCTCTTTTTGGTCTAAAACACGTCCAGTGGTAATTATTCTAAAAGGTAGAAAATCAGGTTCTTTCACAGCGTTGCGGTTTCTTCTGCGTTCTAGCGCAGATCAATTCCTCTGCGATTTATGCAGAGGAAAATGAAAATGGCGTCCCGTCTCGAGCGCCGCACGAAGCTTTCATCATTCTTATCAGAACTCCAAAGATCAATATAGATCCGGGAGGAGGAGATGCGCTTGGAGAAAAGAAATGAGGGTGCAGAATGACTGAGCAGCATTTTGGACGTGACCTCGCCTGTAATTAGAGTCAGAGAGGAGAAGCTGCTGTCAGAAACAAACGACAATTACGAGAGCGTGAAATGTCAGGGTGCGAGCTGATGTCAAAATTACACCTGTACCACATCAGGGAAGGTGTGCTGCTCGGTCATATCGGTGCACTGACAGGTGGAGTCCGGCTCCAATCGATGAGCGCCGAGTAAACATTAATGTGCAGCCCCCAGGACACTCCAAATCTATAATCAATAAATACTTTAACCTTTAAAGACTCGGACCTTCAGCAAACACATTCTACCTAAACGACTAACACAAACTCTGACTTACTGAAAGGTCTTTTAAAAACAGATTTTTAAAGTAATGACACGAGATCGGAGAGTCAAAAGACAATTTATGGACAATCAATTTATTGATTGTTACTGACAACCCTAAATCAGAAAAAGATGTAAAAAAAAAGGTTTTACTTTGACTTTTGTTTCATTGCAGACAGTATGAACCTGAGATTTTTCTTGCTTTTTTTCTGGTCAACTTTGTTAACTGGTTTTATTTGTTAATAAACATCAATTCCTACATTTCAGGCCTGCATTCCAAGAAAAAGTTGTCAACAGATGATTATAATCATGATTTGGTACAAAAGCTGTATCTACAAACAATGTTTGAGGAGCAAACATGGGCAGAGGATCTACAGTTTGTCAAAAATGTGTTAAAAATGATTAACATTTTTTAAGACAATGTTCCTTAAAGAAAGACTGGAAGGGATTTATATATTTCTTCCTCTACAGAGCATAATATCATTAGACCATTCAAGGAATCTGGAGGAATGTCCTAAAAAGCCTAAACTGAAGAGGGGTGATCTCCGCTCCCTCAGACGGCACTGCATCAAGAACCGTCATTCATCAATAGCTGATAGAACCACATGGGCAAGGGATTCCTTTATCAAACCTTTATCAAGCTCTACAATACAGAGTTACATTCACAAATGCCACTTAAAACGTTACTGTGCTAAAAAGAAGCCTTATGTTATAACCATGTTGGCTTCTCTGGGCTCGGAGACATCTGGGACGAACCATCATACAGTGGGAACGGGGATAGTGCTCAGAGCCATCAGATCTCTTTTGGACCAAAGATGGAAAAAGGACCAGGCTCTGTCATGGTATGGGGTCAGGCAGGTCATTGACACTTGCTGATTAGTACATTCATGTCATGTGTAAGGAGAAAAGCAGGCAGATCAGCGTTGTGATCTCCACTTCATAAATAGCTCCACTATTCAATTTTCACCTCAAAGTGACGACAGGGCCTCTGTTATCTCACCGCCCGAATGCAGGCACGGATAATTGACTCGCGACTCCAATGCATTAGCGTTAGCGTGCGTATCTCACATGGAGCTCTTACCATAATTACAGGGTTTCTTTCTAAATTAGAGAACCACTGACTGAAGGCATGTAGGTGCTGAGGCGACATGGCGTGAGGAGGAGTAGCGGGAGTCTGAGAAACAAACCCGAGCAAAGTAGGGCCACAGCGAATCAGACTGAGCCGTTAGTTTGTTTCAAACATTAGATTCATTTGAGTTCACCTAGGCTTCATAGTATATGAGCCTAAATTCCCTTATTCACCCATCAACATGAAATTACAAAAATTAGATGAAACCAAGCAATGAAAGATAGAAACGATGAAGAATGATCAGAATAATGATTAAAGAAGTGATAGAAATAATCTAGTAATGAAAAACAAGAAGCAAAGGAAAAGAGCAAAACAACAAGTTAAGAAAGTAATTGGAAGAAAAATAAAGAGAGAGAGAAAGATAGGGTTTGGTTGTTTTTCTTTAATGTTTGGTGCAGAAACATAACATTAATTCCTTATTTTATTACATTCTGATTTAGTAAATGTAAACACATATATCTGGAGATCTGTAACTGCTGAATAAATCCATAAATCTAAACTCATAAAAGCTGAAGTAAGTAGCCTGTTTTAAAAAAGTAAAAAGCACAGATTTTTCTTTTGAACTGTAGTAGGCAAAAGTAGTATGCATTAAGTTACAGAAATAATCAAATACATTATAAATACCTAAAAAACACCTTGAGGGTGGGCACGCATATTAGACCTCTGTGCCAACTGAGTGCCAGCCTACGTAATGTCTGGTGAATATCTGAAACTACTGTAGGAATGAAATGAGTTAAATAAGAGCATGTTTGGTTGTAAAAGATTGGCCCACAGCTGTAGATAAGTATAATGGCTCTAATGAAAGAGCTTCCACATGAGCTGCATCCAGCCCGATTTCTGCACCTCAACCTGACCAAACAAGCCGAACCCAGAGCCGTGAGCCAGCTTTTTTTTTAAGTCCATTGTCTTGCCGAACTCTTTGTCCACCCTCAGCTCATTGTGTACGTGAAAGCGTTTCCTGTTAGCGTTCACATCGGCGACCTATCTGCAAGTGGCACGTCCCAATTTCAGTTTAACGCGGCGCCTATCTGCTCAGCTCGCTGGCACATGTCTGCGACGCCCATACAGCCGAGCCTCGGGGTGGCAGGACGTGTAAAAGGAATCTCTTTTTTCCATTAGCGGCCGGAGATTGTTTTCTTTCACCTCTCGCCGGTTCAAAGCCCAAAGAGGCGACAGGAGTAAATGTAACCCCTCATTCCTCTCTGCGGAGTGCCGACAAAAAAAACCTCCATCAGACACGGGACAAAGCACAAACTTCAAAAGAATTCGTGTGCATGTCCAGCACGTGACCGTATGAGTGAGACTGCTCAAATAACACACACACACACACACACACACACACACACACACACACACACACACACACACACGATTGTGACAGCAGTCAACTCAGAGAACTGAAAAACTCTCAAAATGAAACGTTAAAAGAATGTCGAGAAATTTTCATTAAGCTCTTAGATGTTTAGCTCTCATTCATGGTTTCACTCATTTTCATACCCGCTTATGCCAGTCTAGGTGGCAGCACAAGGTGCCAGTCTATCGTTGGGCACATGCACACACACACAGGCACACTTTAGAGATACCAACTGACCTAATGGATGCCTTTGTGAGGTGTGGGCGGAATCCCGAATACCAAGAGCAAACACACAGGGACACAGGGAGAACCTGCAAAAGCACAAGTAGAGTTTGGCTGGGAATGTAATCTTTGGTGTGCCAACTACTTGTGCCACCATGGAGTCCCCTCCACCAACCAAGAACAAAGAAAGTTAATAGAAAGAAAAGTAAGAAGTAATAAAAGATTGAAGAGGATTAATGAATAAAGATGTTTTAAGAAAGAATGTTTTAAGAAAAGAAAGAACGAAACACAAAAGAGAGATAAATTTTGTACATTAATAATTAAGTTGCGAAGAAAGAATGACAAAGAATAACAGGAAGCAGATAATGATACATTTGAGTAAAAATAAAAATAAAAAAAAAGAATAAAAAAAAACAAAAAATGAAAAAAACAGATAAAAGTAATAGAGAAAACAAGTGTACTAGAATAAAGAAAGAAAAAGAAACAGAAGGAAAGAAAGAATACAATTACTAAGGTTTAGTTTCACTCGAAAATTGAGGAAAGAAAGAAAAAAAAACAAAAAAAACAAAGTAGTGGTACGAAAAGGGTAGTTAAAGAAGGAAGAAGACAAACAACCAAAAAGAAAGAAAAAGTAAAGAAAATACTAGAAAGAATTGGATAAGCAAAAAAAAATTAAATAAATAAAAACAGTAAGGAATGAAAGATATAAACGATGATTAATAATCTGAATAATGATTAAAGAAGTGAAAGAAAGAAGAAAGTAATGAAGAGTAATGAAAAAGAAGAAGTGAAATAAATGAGAGAAAGAATAAGTTCAGAAAAGGATAATAAATGGAAGAAAAAAGCTAGAAAAATAAAGAGAGAGAAAGATGGTGTTTGGTCGTTTTTCATTTATGTTTGTTGCATAAAGATTAGCTTCTTTTTCTTAGATTCTGATTTTTCCAAAGACCTTTAATTGCTGAATTCTCACAACATTTAAAAATAAACTTGTCATGGCTCCAGCTCTAGCTTCTCTCTCTCTCTCTAAACGTTCTCTTGCTCGGGATGGAAAAAATAAACGAGGCTGCAGGGCTGCTGCTCATCTCAGCGCTTAATTAAGAGCTTCAGGTCATCTCCTATCGGCTCTGCTCATCACGCTGCACAATTTCACCATGGTAAATGATTCAGAGTGAGAGTGTCGGGGGGGAGAGACGAACCACCGCTGAAATACCAAACGACTTCAATCAAACATATCCTGCAGCAGCGCTAACCATCATACGGCAGGTACAGGCGTGAAGATCAAACATCATCATCATCATCACGAAACTAATCACACCCAGTTACCACGTCAAATCCTAATCAGACCAAGTATAATTCACAACCTATATAAATATTAATTATAACAAACAATAATCACACCAACTAATACTCACACAGTTACACAGAGTAACAATCACACTGAGTAATAATCACCCCAAATAGCAATCACCAAATATAATTCACAACCTACAGTACTGACACCATATATTAATCACACCAAGTAATAATCACACCAAATATTATTCACAACTGGATAAAATCTCACCATATAATAGTCACACTAAATAAAAGTTACACTACATTTAAATCACAAAGTAATAATCACACCACATAATATCCACACAAAATAGTAATCACACCTAGATATAATGACACCAAATATTAATCACACCAAGTGGCAATGAATCAGAGTAATCATCACACCAAATAATAATCACACGAAATAAAACACTGCGCTACATTAAAATCAGACCAAGTAATAGTGACACTGAGTAATAAGCACACAGAGTAATTGTCTCACCAAATAAGTAACCGCCACACTAACTAATAATCAATCCAGGGGATAATCACACAGAGTAACAATCACACAGAGTGATAATCAAACTGAGTAATAACCATACTAATTAATAATCATGCCAAGTAATAATCACACTAAATTACAATGACACAGAGTAATAATCACACAGTGTAATAGTCAAAGAGAGTAGTAACCACACCAAGTAACAATCACACAGAGTAACAATCACACAGATTAATGACCTCATCAAGTATCACCACCACATCATCAACTCATCAGCATGAATCATTCATAACACTCATAATTACATCATGTTCATTTACTTACATGGCCTAACTCTATGGGTTTATACGTCCAACACAAAATTCGCAGAAATAAATAAATCAATAAAGAAAGATAAAAGTTTCTGTAGGACTTTGGTGTAACGTATCCTCAGTAGAAATGCAGTTCTGTTCTCTTACAGGTTACCATGTGATTATAATTCAGTTCTTTACCTGACCTGATGCTAAACTGCCACTGACCCGATCGGCTAACAGCTTGTTTACAGTTTATTTACTTAACATGTGACTTTACTGAACAGAGGTTTCTCCGATTCATGACTCCGGAGTGTTTGAGCCGCTGCAGGTTTGGCTGCTGCATCAATAAAACATCTCACGCGTCTGGATTCTGTGCACGGAGGAGATCTGGATCATAGAGCATGCAAACTGGCTGCTTCTCGTCTCTGCAGTGTAATAAATTTAAACAGGGGCTCGGAGGCTGGGCTGAGGAAACTGCGAAGGGCTATGAGCAAATTCTCCAGTGCATTCTCAGCATTCTCGCAGCCCTACGTCTAGTCCTTGCAATGCTAATTCTTATCTGAGACGGCCTGGAAAACCCGAATTAACCCCGTCGTTCTGTCAATCTGTAGAGTCCGAGCCAGGTACCATCCGTAATGGAATGGACTGAGTAATCGTCAAGAACATCCTCTAGATCGACTGCGCAGTACGAGCTCTCGAACCTTCAACCTGCAATTATGGGTGACACTCACTAACATCCAAACTCACACTATAATGTATGAAAAATGCCAGTTGGAAGCCCTGGCATGAGAGGGAACACAGGATATATCGCTGAGTTGTTAGTGTCCCTCGTATCACTAATAGGAGTGTCCGACTCATCTGCGATGGAACCAAATGTCCTCGAGTGCATTATATGATCTCTCACCAAGAGGTAGACTACCCAAAAGCCTCTGAGAGCCTTTTTATAGGACAGCACTATATAGGAAGCACTTTTGCACCCTCTTGTGGCAAGACCCAGTGTCTAATCAGACCAGACCTGTAATCATTTACATATCTGCCCGAGACAGAACTGCAGCCGAGTTTTACCCCACAGTCAAAATAAATCAGAGCTCGTTTGTAATTGATATATGCTGTTAAGTCATCAATTAGAACCCACTCCGGTTATCTGGCCGTGTATTATTATAGCAGTTCTTCTCTATACTTTTGATCCTCGCTCTTATTGCTTTGCGAGCAGCAGGACCTCAGCGTGAGCTTCACACTAAGCAGAATAAAGCAGAACATCTCAGTGGGTTTCACTGGCGGCCTCACTGGGAGATTATTGATTCGTGCTGTTCCAGAGTCTCTCACGATTACAGGTAATAGCCTTCCTTGTTATAGAAGGTTTTATTAAAAGACAGATCCGTTCCTGCTTTTGATCTGAAGGCTCGGTGGAACCAGCAGAGAAAACGCCGAGGGGTTCTGTTACTGTGCAGAAGGTCTCGCTATTGCAAACGATTAAGACATACGTCGTCGCATACGTCAGCCAACACGTCAGTGCTTTACAGACTGATTTTTAGCTTAGAATTCTCATCACTCTACTTCTACATTTCAGCAGAAAAGTCTGTACTTTTCACTCAATACATTTTCAAAACAGGCTCTTCACGTTAGCTTTCACGAACTTATTTTATCTGTTTCTCTTTTCTATTTTTGTAAGTCTAGTCATGCACCTAATGAAGCACAAATCAGAAAGGCAGAGAGATGAAACCGTGGAATCCCAGGAAAGAGACAGCGTAGGAAAAAACTCATCCCTGGCCTTACTTGAATTAATTACAGTCTAAATTCGCTATCTCGGCCACTTCTGTTTCACGCCTATTTTTGGCGAGAAGCTAGTTTGGCGACTTAACAAGGTTAAGAAAACTAGACAAAGTGACATTCATACCTGATGCTGACATACTGTGTTTTACTGAGCAGCCCGTGTGAGCTTAAAAACACATTTATAACGTACATAAACACGTAAATACATGTACAGTTTCTGTTCATTTACGCAAATTTGAAAAATAGTCCATACAAATTCATTATAAGATAAGTCTATTCACTTATTCCATCTTGTCAGACAGTTATTTCCAGCCATACAAGACCAGACTCCTGTCTCTTTGAATGTGGAGGGACCTATATATCCGAAACTGAAAAAGAAATTAACGTATAAAATGCAGACTTAGAATCTCTGGTATAATCTGACAAAAATGATATAACGAACTTGCATTGTTGGGTTCAAATAACACAGAAAAATATTCATTTTTAAGGTTATTCTGGCTACTGCGCATGCGCATCCCGCCACTACAAAGGGGCCGAGACTTGCCGTCCCCATCTCCGACATATTTACTAATGAAAGGGGCGGAGCTTCTGTGCTACAGTCCCATTCATATTTCAACCAGTGACCAGTGATAACAAACAGGGGCTGAACATCATCCGCCATTACAAGGTTAAAGTAGGATTAAAGCGCCTCCTACTGAAGGTCTGAAACATGGCAGCTTAGCAGGGTAGAATTTCATTACTGGCAGGACTTTTGTGAGATTTTAAGCTTGGCGAGAGATGAGGTTGGCGGCTTTTCCAGGTAAAGTGCATGTAGGGAAATCCGTCCTGCCATCACAGGTGGTGAGTGATGAGGTTGGCGAGATAACGCCAGGTTAGACTAATTGACAAATCCATCATGGTGAATCCAACGCATTTTGTGTCTCCTGAATAAACAAGACCTCATGGCATTTAAGTATTCGCTGTCAAACCTGAAAAGCACTGAAGTAAATGACATTATGTAGTTATGTACATTTTATGCTCAGAACTTTATAAATACTAAAGTCTTTAACACGTTTTTTATGTCCAGCATAATGCATTCTACTCCCAAAAATAACTGTGTACACTTTATTTTATTAATCAGACACTAGAGGTTTATCCATGTCCCTGGGAGGTGTATTAAAAAAATATGTAATATAAATTTTTAACACTAAAATCGTTGAAGCTGCAGTTTGTTGGCTTAAAATGCAGTGAGAGTGTTTCAGAGGGTCGATGATAGTTTCGGATGTACAGTAGTTTGGGTTAAAGATCAAGATTTTCTGCATTACTGAATATGACCATGTCTAGTTATGAGAGATTTAGCAGCATTTAATAACAAATCCAAAGTATTTTGTGTATTTTGTTTCCTTGGGTCTGAAAATGTTTTGATTATGTTCTTGCCGTGGTTAGCTAAAGATGGACTCATACTTATAAATGGCATACATACAATACGATATTGTACTAATTCCTTACTACTCTATAAATTATTTTATACCATCTCAAAAACTGAGTCCATCTTTACCATTTCATAGTAATATTCTACTATATTATTATTTTTGGTAATTATTGCCTAGATAGAAAATCTGTGTGGGTTTTCTTCTGCCAGTCTGCCAGTTTCTTCCCACTAGTAGACGGCTTGCCTACTGTAATCCCTCCTAGTGAGAGTAAATAAGTGAGTAAGCGTGATGCCCTGTGAAACCAGTACAACCCATACCAGGACAAAGCAGACGGCTCTTACTATTGAAGTAAGATCTGGCTGAACTGTAAACCCCCTAAAAGCAGGGCGATTATGTAACTCTTCAGCTTTAGATGTTAAGATTCCTCTGAATGTTGCATGAGGTGGGAGCTGCTGGATCCATCAGGTGGACCCGTGTGGCTCTGCTGCCAGTTTGTAGGAAATGAGAAGCAAATAGATGGCAGGTGGGACAGAGGTAAGGGCACTAAGAGGCAATCTGATGAATGGTACACACCAGGAACTGACAGGGACAGAAGATGGAGATTAAACGCGACTGTGAAGTTTCGGCTCCGTGAAAGAGCCTTTAAGGAACCAGCTGTCTCGGCCATCTTATGCCACCCGGGAGTGACAGGGACGTCCCAAAAACAAAAACTAAAAACAAACGAGATGTCAAGGGGCTGTGTTTAAAACAATATGGTGCAGCTCTGCACCCAGAGAGCCACATTTGGCCCAAAACGCAAATCGTGCACAAATGTTATCTTTGCACATAACATGTGGCCCAGAATCCGAATGCCGTGATGATCTTTGCAGTGGTTGGCAACATTTGGGCCAGATTGGCCCAAGCTACACTTGCCACTGCCATAAGTGCCTAAAACGAGCCACATTTGGCCCAATCTGCCATCTGGGCGAGGAGAGAAACAATGGCAGCGAAGCGGAGCTGCAGCTTTGCAAAAACCTGCTTTTCTAGTGTCTGCTCATCTCAGTCAAACGTCAGTCTTAAAAGATAAGGGCTGAAGATAGTCAACACTTCTCAATCAGTCAGCTAAAGTCTTGGATTATCACTCAGAGCGTCCAATCAGATATCAGGGAGCCAGTGCCAGCTTGGCGGCGTGCTTCCTCATCTGTGGAACATTGTGGCATGGGTATGAATGGTGCCAGTGGAAAATGGCTCGCTTAATGAAGGTTTTCTTGCCAACAGCAGCAGGATGAAATCATCTCAACCTCACAGATAGATTATCAAAACACTTCAGCCAGCTGCTGGTTGGACCGGATTTTTAAACCAAGATTGTGTTAACTGGTGCAATTATTTATGGAAGACCAAATCACCTGAAACAGCACAGAACAAACCCGGCATCTGGTGACGCTAGCAGTGTTGTAGCACTCGGTCTGAGGTAACGTTCATTATAAACTGAACTTTGTTTCTATCGTTATTGAATATGAACAATCCATTCAAACAGAATAAATCAGTCCTTTCTCTACGAGCCTAAATAAAATCTGCACTCTTCTCGCTCAGGATCCGATCAATGATCACGCTTTATTCGGAACAGTCTGATGTTAAGATTGCAAGTGCGCATTTTCACCTTTTACTTAGCCGTTTAGTTTAGGATTGATTTTGTTTGAGGGCAGATTGAAATGTTATTATTATGATGTTATCACATTTAAGAATAAAAATGAACACAATGGGTGTTGTTTATATTCAGGACCTGTGGTGATTCTGATTCAGTTTGTAAGAAGGGAAACAGAATCATCACTATCATTTACCTCCAAGTTACATTACCTTAGTTTGACTAAGACTAGAATATAATAATAATTAATAATAATTTTATGCTATATATTATTTAATATTGACTACAACACCATCTTCTACATTTGAAGCAAGTGAACATTGACCGAACCTTATCGTAGTCACATAGTCTTTTTAGTCTATAGTAATGGGAATATAAAGGGTCTTTTCACAAGAAAACTGGGTGCAAACGATACGTAAATGTGTGAGAGATAGCGCTGAAAACACGAGTGGAACGCTACCATCTACACTGCATTTTTAATTTATGGAAATTCACACTACACTAATGTGCTGTTAGAACCCGTGTAGAGGAGGGTATGATGGACCAGATACTTTTGCATCAACAGACAGTATTAGGAACAACACGGAGGATCAGCCAGATGAACCAGAGAATGAGCGAGTGCATGTGAACCAGTTTATATAGTCATAGGTTAGAGAGAG
The DNA here is from genome assembly GCA_025084515.1 of Ancistrus triradiatus. NCBI lineage: Eukaryota > Metazoa > Chordata > Actinopteri > Siluriformes > Loricariidae > Ancistrus > Ancistrus triradiatus. The sequence continues at coordinate 198,310 of JAJAGP010000045.1, read as the reverse complement.
TAAACAAAGGAGTACTACTTACAATAGGACAGGTACATACACTTACAAACACCATGTACAGCTTGGTACAAATACGTAGAGGAACATCATAAACATAAACATGAGGAACTCACACAGAAAAGTCTCTAAACACATCAACCGAGTCAGAAGAGGATCTAGAACAAACAAACTCCAGTCATTATTTTCAGTCATTAAAGAGGGTCGGAGGGTCATCAATCAGAGACTGTCTGAGACTGTGTGCGACTTCGCTGGGGCAACGTAAAGTTCTAGCTCTAGATCAGTGAGAACTCTGCCATCTGGAACTGTCTTTGTTCTCACGTGAATCCTGTCAATTAGACAACATTAAGGCTCTGAACCGAACTGTAATTTGCATGTCAGTTTTCTACGCCCGAATCAGTGCAGTGACTCCATTAATGGCTGCTAATGTAATTAGCGAGTGGGCGTTCTGAAAGGCTCTCGAACCTTCTCCTAACTCGGATTCAGTGAATTTACCTCTCGTCTCCGAGTCCTTTATCTGAGCGGGAGACGGTTTGAAAGAGTCGCGGCTAGACCACAGCGCTCACGCTCGATCGCTGGCTCAGGTGGGAGCCCGAACAATAGGATTAAGGAGTTAATGGGTCTGGCGGGAGGCTGCAGAAACACGCGAGTGCTTCAAAGATCCTCCGTTCGCTGGAAGTGATTGAATGCGCCTGAATGGCGAATGTTTCCCCCAGTTTGTGAATGTGAATGCCGCGTGGTTCCTTTGATAATATTTAACTTAAATCCACTCAAATATTGGATTTCTGGCGCCACACGCTGTGAGATGTAACCCCGTCGCTGGAAACAGGGAGTGGTATCATCTCTAGGACTTTCATTACCCAGTCGTGTTAAAGCTCAGAATGTAAGACTTATGGAAAACCAAGTTGGTCTGTTTTATTGATCCTATAACCGGCTTTCCATGGGATTTTTACCGGCCACTTAGTGAACTCACAAACCATTTCTTTATGGAGACTGCTTAGTGTACACTCACTGACGAAAAAACAATCACCATGGAGCATTTGTTGGAATCGAATCGAGCACGAGAACTCCAGTAATGCATATAATACCTTATACAGTGTGGATCTGGGGGATCTGGAATGGATTCATTCAATTTACACTATTCCTTGATTTAAATGATCTGGGTGCTCATCGTTTCCACTGTGGAAGAGCCTTCTGGAAGGAATTAATGACGAGAACCAAGGTACCCTGTACTTTAATTTATTCTTATCATTTATAGTCTCAGCGGCTCCCTCCTTTCCATGCTTACAGCTCTTCAGAGGGAGAAGAACGGCATCGACCTTCTGCTCTGCTCTGAATCTAACACGATGTCACAAACTTAACGTGTTTTGCATCTGGGATGATCTGCAGGTCAGCGGGTCCAGGCTGACTTGAATTCTATCGATGTAGATGTGATAGGACTTTCTGCTTTGCAGTAGATGCTCTGGAACCTTCTGAACTCAAACATCACTGTGGATTCCTATGGATCTGACAGAGCTAACAGTGCAGGCGTGGAAGATAGAAGATAATCTCTTGAGTGTTTATATGTTGAGCGGCCGTCACGCTTCTCACTCGTGCTGCTGGGAGCGTTCGTGAGATGCTGGCTGGATACTTTCAGTGCTAAGAGCTGATTTGAATTTTCAAATCACACCGGGGATGATAAATATTCCATCTGCAGGCGCAGGCAGAACGAAGTTGTGTTTTTGGTTGGCAGCATACACTTATTTTATAATGAAGCGTTAAGAAACCGAGACCAATATTTCTGGTCAAAATGCATCGAGAACCGAATTCGACGAGTTCTGAGGTGGTCGAGGTGGTTTTTGTTTCTCACATTTACATTTTTCAATACACTATTCATCCAGAGACAGAGACGGTCAGTGTTTCCAATGAAAGCAAACAAGACAAATGCAAACCACAAATTTGACAGGTGTAGCAATCATACACTGCACTACTTCCGTGTGATTTTCTGCACTATTTGCTCTGAGGCTGATCTGCTGAAACGGTTGTTCAAACCCTCTTCACGCTCTCAGACAGGCCACGTACCGACATGATCCTGCTAAATTACAGCTCCGGTTCGAGCTACAAGACATACAGACCCAACTAAAAGTAAAAAACACCCAAGCACACACTTTAGGTTGCTGAGATTCCTGACCTGCAGCTGCTCTGGTATTTTAGAGAGCGGTGACTAATGGTCTGAGTCGAACCCCTGTGCTAGCTAATGGCAATTTACCGTGGTGTAAGAGCCTCGCACAAACGCTGGCGGGTCACGAGCATCTCCGAGCGCGATGCTCTTTCAGATTCTGATTAACGTGAATAATGTGCAGCCGTGAAGAACATCAAACGAGGAAGGGCCATTAAGACCTGACGTGGCTGCAGACGGAATCGAAAAAGGTCGTCTTTAATGAAACGGGGAAAAGGGAAGTGCTAATGATCTGTTATTAGTTAAAACGCAAGCAGAAGTATTTCTCGAAACTATAAAAAGTCTAAATGGCAGAGCAGACTGAAAGCTTCTAGCTGCTCTTACTAAATCAATTAAATCAATAGTGTATTAGAATCAATATTTGGTGTAATTAAAGATACGCTTTATTGTTATAAGGCATTTGGGTGCCCTGTGATAGGATCCCTGAAAACCTTGAACAGGAATAGCAGGGTTAAAAGCCTGGTCAAAAATATAAAGTACTGTGTATATAACGGTATAATTCAAAGAAAAAAAAGATAAAAAATACAGAATAAAATCTACAAACCTAGTAATTATACTCAAGAAAATAAAATGCAATATAATTATTATATTATATTATTTATTTATAATATTATTAATGATTATGTTAACTATTAATTAATGCACTCATTTACTAATTTTCCTTACACACATACACTTTTTAAAAGCATCATTTGACGCATGTTTTTGGAATGTGGGAGGAGTCCCTGTCACGCCCGCCGGCCTCCCGGCTCGCTGCACCTGCTGATCACGCGCACCTGTTCCTCATTTCCCACATCATTCCCACACTATTTAACCCTCACTCAGTTCACTCTCCCCGCGGATTCACGATGTCCCTACCCTGCCTCACCGCTTCGTCCCTGCCTTCACCTTTCCTTTCATGTTGTGTCAATAAAACCACCTCACCAGCCAGTGGCCTTGCATTTGTTCTCTCCTGCTTCCAGCCGAGTGTGACAGTTGAATCCGCCGATATGGAGACAGCGGCTTACTGGCTCTGGCTGCAAGCCCACCGAAGACGGTGGCTCGCCCAAACTTCTGTGCCCGGCTTGGGGAGGCGGCTCAGGACGCGGAGGCCGTTCCCGTGGATTTCGATGCGCTTATTCCGCTCGCTTCAACGGGCTCGCCCTGCGTCTCTCGAAGCCGCTGCCGCCCTCCCGCCGCCGCGGATCTCACCGCCCCCGTTTCAGCCTCCTGTCGGCGACCCCGCTCGCCAGCCTACCCTCGGGCGACCCCGCTCGCCAGCCTCCCGTCGGCGACCCCCGCTCTCCAGCCTCCCGTCGGCGACCCCGATCGCCAGCCTCCCGTCGGCGACCCCGATCGCCCTCCGTCGGCGACCCCGCTCGCCAGCCTTCCCGTCGGCGAACCCGCTCGCCAGGCCTCCGTCGGCGAACCCCGCTCGCCAGCCCCCCCGTCGGGCGACCCCCGCTCGCCAGCCTTTCCTCCCGCGACTCCCGCTCGCCAGTCTGCCCTCCGCGACTCCGCTCGCCAGCCTGCCCTCCGCGACTCCGCTCGCCAGCCATGCCCTCGCGGACTCCGCTCGCCAGCCTGCCCTCCGCGGACTCCGCTCGCCAGCCTGCCTCCGCGACTCCGCTCGCCAGCCTGCCCTCCCGCGACTCTGCTCGCCGGTGTGTCCGCCCCGGCGTCTCTGCTCGCCAGCCCGCCCCGACTGCTGGCAGTCTCCTCCGGGGGTCCGCCCGGCGAGGAGGAAACCCCCGGAACCGCACGAGGGGATTCGTTCTTGGAGTCCTAGCTCCGACTCGGACTCCGTGGGGGTGGCTCTGTCACGCCCGCCGGCCTCCCGGCTCGCTGCACCTGCTGATCACGCGGCACCTGTTCCTCATTTCCCCACATCATTCCCACACTATTTAACCCTCACTCAGGTTCACTCTCCCCGCGGATTCACGATGTCCCTACCCTGCCTCACCGCTTCGTCCCTGCCTTCACCTTTCCTTTCATGTTGTGTCAATAAAACCACCTCACCAGCCAGTGGCCTTGCATTTGTCTCCTGCTTCCAGCCGAGTGTGACAGTCCCACACAGACATAAGGAGAACATGCAAACTCCACAGAGGTTAGGTCTGAGGGACTCAAACCACCACTATTTAAAAAAAAAAAAAATAATAATTTCTGTAGTTATGCAAAACAAAATGACATGTTAAGTAACTAAAAATAAAACAAAAAACTTTCGAGACGAAATAATTTGGAATGAACTAAACTCTAAGCTATGCCAACATTTAATTAAAAAGCAAAGAAAAACAGTTAATATTTAATAAAATATTATTGTTATTATTATATAAATATATAATATTTTTATTTTTAGATATTATTATATAAATATAAATAATTATGAAATATAAACATATGCTTATATTTATTTAAAATAATACTAATATATATGAAAATAAACCTAACACCTAAAACATTTTTATATATCAACCTGTGCACACATTGGGCTCCAAACATTTATTTTACATTTTTCTATTTTGCATTTTCCTCAAATTTAATATGATAATTTGACAATGAGTAAAAAGCCAAACATCAGGACTGGTTTGGTATGTTCTCCCTTTTGTTGTAAAGTCCAGTCTGGTTCAATTAGATTTTTAGGCTGATTCTATGATTTATTTAAAAAAAAAACTTGTATTCAATTGGAGAAAAATACAAACTAGAAGCATTAACACTTTCAGACTTTTGACCTCACTGTATATTTTTCCTTTGCCTGTTTTTATTGTTTTTATTGATATTGGAACTAAAATAAACACTGACTGGACGTTACCAAGGTCACAGCGTAGTTTAGGTACTTTGAGCATAGTGTTTTATTTTAAACAATATTAATTAAAACACAATATGAAACCATTAGGTATAGTACTGCATAATACAATGCAACTTGAACCTTGAAACACCGACCAAAAACGAAACCAAAAGTGCAACATTAGAATTTGTTTTCTGCCTTTCAAGACTGTGGTTCTCTTTTCTGTCACAAGAGCTCACGCATACAAGTTTTCTGTCATTTAAATGTGAATTAGATGTATATAAGACAGATAAGACCTCGGCTGTTCTCGAAAGGACGTTGATCGTAGGGATGTTACACGGCACATACCTATGTTTATAAATAGTGATATTTATAAATGATAATACATTTTTCTACATATAACAGTTTATAAACTCATGAGCAGAACAAGCCTGTGCCAGGAGCCAAAACCATTAAAACCAAAATCTAAAAGCTCAAATAAAAGCTCTATGCTTATAAATGCAAGTATAAGTGGAAATACGTTTTAAAAATGCGAGTACATGAGTGGGAGGGACTAATGAGACTCTAAAACGAATCACTTCCAAAATCTTGGTCTCATTTGGTTAGTGTAAGAACAATCTGACCTTTAATTAGAACCTGATTGTATTGTTTCTATTAGAACGGACTTAAATTAAGATAATAAAGAAAGAAAGGACCTGATTAACCAGTGGGCCTGACCCCTCTGTGCTCTGAGGCTGCACCCTTCACATTTGACCTTGTACAGTCCAGTAATTGTGTTTAATAACCAGCTTTGCTAATGACTAATCCAGAATAAATCGCAGGAGTTAATGGAGTCGTTTGGGAGCGTGTAATGAACAGGTATTTACTCAGCCTTAGTGCTGCTCTAAATCTGAAGCCACAAAAGAAATCACAGCACCCAATTTGCTGGGTCCGGCAACCAAAAAAGGGTTCGTTAAGATCAAGCTGAGAGGCAGGACTTATTTAGAAAGTAATTAACGTATTATCAGCCCAAAAACGTCCAATAAACTTTTATTATGGTTGTTTTTGTATTTATATAGAAAACGCCACCAAAGAACCACTAAAAATATAATTTCATGCTTTATATTATTTATATCTTTGGCCAGGGCATTGACAGACGCAGAAAGAATAATTTTTCATGTTTCACGAAGCAAATTGTTTGTGTAAGCAGAATTTCTCTGATTTATTCCTTCCATTAAGGCCAGGCTTTATTTGAGTGCCAAGTCTGATATCAGTGGAACCTCTGTATTAATGTGTTTACACTGGATGGAACCAAGACACCACTTTTTCAGAAGGGGAACAGGGTGAAAGATTGGAATGAAGATCAGTGGAAAACAGGATTATGGAGTGGCAAATCCAGAGTTTCCAAGTCGTTATAGGATTGCTAAAACCACACATCTAATGGTGGCCTAAGACTTTTGCACAGTACTGTCTCTCCGTATGCACAAACAGAACTGCACACGAGTGCTGTAGCAATAAAAGCAAATGAATGAGTGATTAAAATAATGAAATAGCTGAGCTAATTGTTAGAGTAAGCACCATTCCAAATCTGATCATCTTTACTAGTGTTTATATTACACAGAATAAATCCAATCAGTTGAATGGAGGTCTAAAGCAGCCTGGTTCTTTTAATAAAATCATAGAACAAGACGCGAGACTAAAAACACGTCTTCATGCACACAGATTAGATTTATTCACAAACTCCCAGCAGTAATAAACTGTAATGAAACAGTGGTTGGATTTACTTGTGTTCTGCGTGTTTTACTTTATTCCTTCCCGGGCGATGGGATGAAGCCTGGTCTGGTTTGCACCTCACACAACGCGCTTTTCAATAAACCTGCAAAGGCGAAAGCCATTTGGAAGATTTATGTGTCTGTGCTGGCTGTATCGGGATGATTGGGAGATTTCTCTCACATTACAGTGACTTTATATGAACATCAAGATCTGTTAAGCTGGCAAAAGCCCTCATTCATACCCATTATGGGACTGTGGTGGCCTAGTGGTTAAGGTACTGGACTATGGACTAGAAGGTCCAGGGTTCGAAACCCACCTCTGCCAGGCTGCCACTGTTGGGTCCTTAACCCACAATTGCTTGGATTGTAAGACTGCACCAAGTGTAAGGCACTCTGGATAAGGGCATCTTTGCTGCTGTAACAGGATTTTTTGGTACATATTATTGAATCCCAGCATCACCACTCATAGCTGGCATTTCCATTCATCCCAAAGTTGGATGGGGTTGGGTTCAGGGCGCTTTCGACGTCAAACCAAACTCGCTGATGGCTTTTGTTTATGGAGCTCGAAACAAAAAATGAAAAGTTTGACTGGTGCATTTCCATATACCTTCTTTATTTTTTATAAATAAATTATGTCTTAATTACCTTAGTTTTCTGATAAAGGGAAGTACATATTTGTCCTGTCATGGTATATAGATGTGTAATATATATATGTATATATATATGTAGTGCTGTGCAAAAGTCTTAGGCCACCATTTGATTTTGAAACTTTGGATTTGTCCCTCCATAATCCTCTTTTCCGCTGATCTTCATTCCAGTCTTTGTCACCTTTAGCATAGCTTACTTTTCACCTCGTTCCCTTTCTAAAAAAGTAATTTCTGGGCAGCTGCTCTTCCAAAAAGCATTCCTGATCAAGCTTCTTGGCATCCTGATGAAGCTGAAGTGTAATTGAAGGTCACACTAAAATACTTGCCACTGTAGCCTATAGCCTGTTTTACCTCATTTCTTCCAGTATTTTCTGGTTGTATTCTAACAAAGAGACTGAGAAGTGATTGCAAAGTGAGAAACCATTGCAAAAACAACAGTGGGGCAAAAAAGTATTTAGTCAGCCACTAATTGCGCAAGTTCTCCTACTTAGAAAGATGAGAGAGCTACACTTCAACTATGAGAGACAAAATGAGAAAAAAAATCCAGGGAATCACACTGTGGGATTTTTAAAGAATTTAATTGTAAATTATGGTGGAAAATAAGTATTTGGTCAATTACTTGGCTTACTCTGTCTTCGAGTGCCCCCATAAATGCATGATGGAGTTTTTAGGTGGGGTGACTATGAAGGAAAGTCCATGACAGTCGGCACTACTTGACCTTTAGTCTTCAGTGAATAAATCCTGCTGCAGTACGAATCCCCCGATCCAAGAAGTGCGCTCATACTTTTGGCCGTGCCTGTTGTGTATCAATGTTGTATTTGCCTTTGTACTGTGCGCGCATGCTCCTATGATAATGTGACTTAAAAATAAATACGATAATTGCAAATGCATTCATAAGCGGCGGTCCTCGAGCCCCGCATTCGAGAAATATCTGCGAGCGTGTGCATTCTGATTTAAATACGAGGAGGAGGACGCGGGCTTTCAGACTCGCAGCTTTTTGTTGCTTTTGTCGAGCTTAGCATAATGCTGTTTGCTTTGTCGTGCTTTGCATAATGAAAAACAAGCACGTGCGATTGTACAGACGTAGCATAATGAGCACTCTGGTGCCGTACTTTGATGCCATTAAAATTAAATCGGGGGGCCTTTGCAAGCTAAGTTGCTTCATTAAAATGATCAGTGGTGACGCGGAAAGTGTGGGTCACATCGCACACGCAACTTGAGAAGAGATTTTTACTGCGAATAAAGCAAGACGTTCTGCAAAACAAAAGGTCCTGTTATTCTTTATTGGCTGAGATAGATTTCACATCTGATTGCATGAACAGAGTTTCTTGTATCAGTTACAATACATTACATTAATAAACATCCATTGCTGCATTTCATTCCTGCAACACAATTTTGAGGAGTAAAGATGGGCAGAGGATCTCCACTTTATCAACAAACCTGTGAGAAAATGATTGCACTCTTTAAAAACTATGTTCCTCAAAGAAAGACTGGAAGGGATTCCCATATTTCTCCCTCTGCTGGGCATAATATCATTAAACGATTCAAGGAAAGGGTAAGGGCACAAGCCTAAACTGGAGAGGGGTGATCTCCGCTCCCTCAGACAGCACTGCATCAAGAACCGTCATTCATCAATAGCTGATAGAACCACATGGACAAGGGATTCCTTTATCAAACCTTTATCAAGCTCTACAATACAGAGTTACATTCACAGATACCACTTAAAACGTTACTGTGCTAAAAAGAAGCCTTATGTTATAACCATGTCCAGAAGGGGATCTGGGATGGACCATCAGACAGTGGGAACGGGGATTGTGCTCAGACTCATCAGTATCACAGATCTTGTTAATTGGATGAAATGGGCAAAATGTCCAAAGATAAAAATGACCATCCAGACTGTGAACATGAAGTCCATAGGTATATCCAAAAATATCCCATATTTAGGCGTGTTCCCTGCTGAGGTTGTGTTGTTTCCACTGTATCATTTGAGGGGTGTTTAGATGCCCAAAGATGCACACAGTTCCAGACTGGATTGTAAATGATAAGACTATTACTTGGCATGTCTGTTATTACAGTCTGAATGAAAGCCGTACTGAATTTTAATCACACATGCAACGTGAAGGTCTGGTTGCAGGAGAAGCTGTGAATAAAAGATCATCAGCATGAAGCCATAATTCCTCCGTAATGCTGTAATTTCGACACCGTGGTGCAGTGACATTTCCAAACAGTTAATAGAGCCATTTTTTGATTCGTGAGGTCTACTTTAAAAGCTTTCAGACGTGGGTTGTAAAGGTTCTCAGCGTTCGCCTCTCAAATAGCTCTCACTCTCATTTAACATCTAATGTCATCTCTTGCACATTACAATATGAATCATGCTTCAAAGTCCTACTTTATGCCCAGGATCGCTGTTCTTTAAAGCCTTAGGGCATAATATGCCAGGTTTTTTACTCTGAAGAAGTTTATTGTTATTTTTAGTTGTGGTTCAAGAAAACATTTTTATACAGTTCTCAGTTTGGATTTGATTAACTTTTTCAGTATCTTTTTTTAACGTAATGTTTCCTTGTATTGAGAAAATAAATCCTGTTTAGTCGTTTAGCAAACGCTGTTCTGTATCAAATCCTTACAGCCGATACAGTCCTTCATCGTACAATCCAAACTATTTTGACTCTTGCTCAAGTGGCCAACATTTGCAGCTTGGCCCAATTTGGCAGTGATGGGACGAAGAACATCATCTTAACCACTCAAATTATTGGGACAGTCAATAAATGTAGAGAAGTCTCACATCTTCAGTAAAGGACTTAGTAAATTAAGACCCAATGCAGACATAAGAACTGCAGTCTCGTGTATCTTACTGTATTGTTAAATTTATAACACAATGCAACCACAGCATGGAACAATCGATTAAATGCAGCATGTTCTATACAATTTAATGAACGAATAACAAGGTCAAATATGTCTCAGTCATTGAGGTTGGACTTGAGTCTTTGAGTTGAAGACAAGTGGACTCCTTCTTGGTTCTTGAAGACGTTTCACCTCTCATCTGAAAGGACTTTTCAGTCCTGGGAACTGATGGGGCATCCCAGGTATCTAACTCTAATGGAGGTGTCACCTTGGAGGTGGTCCTGAGAGTCCTTGACCAACCCTTTCAAATCATGGGTCGTTAGGATCACAGGAGCCAATGTGTGACCCATTAGTGAGTCAAGTCTAATGTCAAATAGGTCTTTGGACTTTACAAAAACACCAAATGTGATTCATCTGGAAAGCTACCAAAGCAATTAACCTTTCTAGTATAACCTTAACATTCACTTGCTTTGACTGTATCTTGTCTCAGAACTGGACTGTCCATAAGGTACTGTAACGTCTGGCACTGTACTGATGATCAAAACATTGAGGGTTCTCATTCCAGCATCATGAAGTTGCCACTGCTGGACCCTTAAACAAGACCTTTAACCCTGGGCTGTTTATAAGATACTGGACTGTATGAGGTTCTGGATTATATAAGATGCTAGACTGTATGTGGTACTGGACTGTTTATAAGGTATTCGATTGTTTAGTTATTAACAGTCCTGGTACCTCATAAACAGTCCAATATAAACCTTATAAACATTTTAGTGGGGCAGGTGCTCCAGGAAAGTGGTTCTGATGATGCTGTGGGTCTGTTCAGAACTAAATACTCCCGCATTCAAAAAGGAAAAATCTGTGGTCAATAAACAGTCTAAGGTTCTGGACTTTATTGGGCTGTTTATAAGGTTCTGGACTGTTTATGATGAATGTTTGCACAGTGCTGGTTATCTTTAATAGTGCTGGGTTTGAACTTAATGCCACCCTTTGTTTGATTTTGCAGATCAGAAGCCATGAGCCGTTCAGCAGGGAAAGACTGTGCTTGAACCTGCTGCTGAAAGCCAAACCTGGCTGTCGGACTCTGAGAGTTGACGAGTAAATGGAGGAGAAAGGAATTGAAATGCTCTGGGATATGAAGGTGCTGACAGATAGCTGTACACGGCAAACCAGATTTACACACAGCCTAGATCATCGGGGAGTCTTGAAAAGTGGCTGTGATAAAAGCAGCGGGTAAATCCTAATGCATACGGGTATCAGGGGCAAACTGGGACCACATCAAAGTGGCGAATTAAACCACGATGTGCATTCTGCTTTACCAACCAGTAAGGTGCGTGATTACGAATTTATTAACCACAAATTTGTCCCTTTTGAATGAGCACATTACAATTATTGGAATGTTTATTGCTCAGTTCTGCACAGACCCAGGGCGTCATCAAGACCACTTTCCTGGGGCACGTAATGAACTACATTTCCCATAATGCCCCAGTGTCTTTCCAAAAGCTTGGAACTCAGCGCCAGTTTTCTATCTGTTTATCTTATGGAGTAATGGAGCAGAGAAGGTAACTATAGATCATATCTCATTTTTTAGTGTTTAACAGGTTTATCTTTGTGCAAAGCCATGCCCCTACGACTGATTAGCAAACAACCGGGTACAGGTGTGCCCCTCTAAATTTGGTGCCCAAGTACAAGTAGTCTACCCCTGCATGACGGTCAATCATAAAGTTAAAGCTTCAAATCCCAGCATCACCCAGCCACCACGAGTTGTTAAGATGAACGTGTTTGTAATGTTTGTAAAATGACCTTATAGGGTCAAAACACAGGCTCACACCTAAGGCTAACGTGCTGTGACCGGTCCGTCCGAGCTGGATTTTTCTCTTTTTGTTCTTACGTCAGCGAGATAAAATCTAAAGGACGGAGGATGAAGGAGTTTGGGTCACCAAGACCGTGGGCATAAAAGGAAAAATCCATTACATTGTGCTGAAATATTAAAGAGATAAGATGATATGTTTCACCATTCCATGTTCGTTTAACCCACAAAGTGTTTAAAGATTTAGCCGATGCTGGAGTTCAGTAGGCTCAGAGCAGAGCTTTCAGTAGCCAATATCATTCTTTTTTGTGATTTGGGGTCCATTTTGTATTATATTGTGATTGTTTACTTCTACCTCGATTGCAGTCAGTCCATCTAGACACATACAAGAAGACAAAGCCAAATGAGGCATTAGCTGCACTAGACAAACAGCTCAGTAATCTCATATCTCCTCTTGAGTTGTAGTACAGATCTCAGTACAGTCTCACCTTGTGCTCAGATTTGCCAAAATAACACTTTACTAAAGACAGGAATCCCAGTATGAACTAATCCAAAGACTAAGAGCCTTCACTTTTGATGCTGTGAATTATTCTTTGATCTGGGCCAATTTATTCACCTTAATAGCTGTTTAAGTTATGAAATCACATGTTATTTGTATAAACCAGTGATTTATCTTTGATTGATTATGTTTTCTGTCCGGAATCCTGATTTTTACTATGCAAAATTATTTATTTTATAGAAGTAAAACGTTCAAGCATAAAATAAAACTGAACGGTTATTTGTGTTAATTGAACTCAGTGTGTTTAATAAGGGTCACAAAGCTTTAGTCCTTAACTCGTGGTTGATGTTGTTCGCCTTTTGATTGCTTTAGCGAGAAAGTCCCATTAATTCTTAAAGAAAAAATGGAGTCTTGAAAGAGATTATAAAAGCTATAGCATATAAGACAATAGTGAAGAGAAGTATTGAATAGAATAAGATAAAATATGTCAGAAATTTTATTTCACGTTAGCCACAGTGGTTGATAGGTCATGAGCCCTTTAGAGTTTTCTACACTTCTGCATTAATATGACCTGAAACAAACAGAGATCATTCCAAGAGTAAAGCGTGTAACAGTCCGCCAGGTCACCGAGGAACCCAGAGTAACGTCTAAAAGTAATGTTCATGAGTCAACCATCAGGAGAACACTAAACATCGATGGTACACATGGCAGGGTTGCCAGGAGAAAGCCACTACTCTGCAAAAAAAGGACATGGACAATCCAGAAGCTTGTTGGTTATGTCTGGAGAAAGCAAAACCCTGCATTCCAGCATAAGAACCTTATATCATCTGTGAAACATGGTGGTGGTAGTATCATGGTTTGCTGTTTTACTGCATCTAGACCAGGACAATGAATTCTGAATTCTAGCAGCAAATTCTAAAGGAAAATACAGGACTTCTGTCCAGAAACTGAATCTGAATCGTTCTACCAAAGAATGGTTAAAGAAGAATAACGTCCGGACCTTAATCTGACGCAGTTCATGTGAGGAAACAAACCACATCCCAGAGATGAAGCTGTTCTGTACGGAGGAACGGGATCAAATACTGAAAGATACTGTTCACGCTCCCGCTTGCCACCACGCCAGCGTCAACCTACTCACGTCACGATGCCACGCACCTGTTCCTCATTTTCTCATCACAACCTACACACTATTTAAACCGCACTCAACCTCACTCTCACTCCACCTGCGGATTATTGATTGTTATGCCACCAACGCTTTTCCCTACCAGTCGTGCCTCTACCACACCGTCCCTCGTCTGCGCGTTCCTACGCACTCCGTCCGCCCGTCCGTATTCCTCACATTCCCAGGTTTGTCACGTTTTGTTTTTCATGCCCTTCTCGGCTCCCCGGCCTCGTTTCTGTTATCCACCCGTTTTCATTCCCCGCCTTCATTTCATTTCGCTGTCAGTTTGTGTTTGGTTTTCTGTTTGTTAATAAATCCCCCTTTACTTTTGAACCTGCGTTCGTCTCCTCGTTCCTATCGCCTCATGGCGTTACAGAATAATCCGCCAATTATGGAGACGGCAGGCTCTTTTTCTCTCGGCTGTTTCTATGGCGACCCTGCCTCCTGCTGGCCATTCGTGGTACAGTGCAGGGCTTATTTTGAGTTTTTTCATTTCGATTCCGAGCACGAAAAGGTGTCTTTTTTGTTTCTTCACCTTGGCGGTGAAGCCCTGGTTTGGGCCACTCACATGTGGCCGGTGCTCCGGACGGGTACCATAGAGCTATTTCTGGAGGAACTGGAGTTTGCTTTTGGCTCCCCATGGGACTCCCCGGGGATCGACGCTGTGAGTTCCAGCCCTGCAGAACCCGTTCGCCCTGTCCGGTCTGCACTGGTTGGTAAAGTGCTGGATCCCCAGCTTACCACCAAGCCGGACCGCCCTAACCAGGCGTCGTAGCGAACTGCCTGCAGACGACTTCATTTTTAGAGTCGCGCTCTTGTTTCGTCGAGCCCCGATCCTTGGGGGTTTTCTCGTGGATCGTATCCCTGATCCCTCTAGGTCCGTGCCGGAGCCTCTAGTCCCGATAACCGCGTTTCCGATCCCTCTAGTTCCGTATCCGAACGTCTAGTTGTGGGTAAACGTGAGTCAGAACGGACTAGGTCCGTTGCTTTCAATCTCGGACAGTCGTGGCCCACGGTCCTGCACACGGACAGGTCCGTGCCCACTCCTGCACCACGGGACAGTCGTGCCCACTCCTGCACCCACGGACAGTCGTGCCCACGTCTGCACTCCAGTGGCAACCCCCCCCCGGAGGAAAACCTTTCGGGACTGCCTCCTCCACGGAGACTCACGTCGTCGACCCTGCTGTCGAGCATCACGTCGTCGTCGACCCTGCTGTCGAGCATCAACGTCGTCGTCGACTCTGCTGTCGAGCACCACGTCGTCCACGACTCCTGCTGTCGAGCACCACGTCGTCCACGAACTCTGCTGTCGAGCACCAACGTCGTCCACGACTCTGCTCTCAAGCATCACGTCGTCCACGACTCTGCTCTCAAGCATCACGTCTTCCACGACTCTGCTCTCAAGCATCCACGTCGTCCACGCCTCTGCTCTCAAGCATCACGTCGTCCCACGACTCTGCTCTCAAGCATCACGAGTCGTCCCACGACTCTGCTCTGCAGCCACTCGTGTCTCCACGACTCTGCTCTGCAGACCACTCGTCGTCCACGACTTCTGCTCTGCAGCCACTCGTCGTCCACGACTCTGCTCTGCAGCCACTCGTCGTCTCTGCTAACCAAGCAACGCCGCCCTCGCCTCTGCTGGGTGGTCAAGCAACGCCGCCTCGCCTCTGCTGTTCAAGCAACGGCCCCGCCGCCGCCTCTGCTGTCCAAGCAACGCCCGCCTCGCCTCTGCTGTCAAGCAATCGCCACGTCGGTTCTCGGCTCTGCTGTCAAGCATCGCCACGTCGCCTCTGCTGTCAAGCATCGGCCACGTCGCCTCTGCTGTCAAGCATCGCCACGTCTGACTCTGCTTCAAGCATCGCCAGCCACGTCGCCTTCTCTGCTGTCAAGCATCGCCACGTCGCCTCTGCTGTCAAGCATCGCCACGTCCGCCTCTGCTGTCAAGGCAATCGCCACGTCGCCTTCTGCTGTCAAGCCATCGCCACGTCTCCTTCTGCCGTCAAGCAGAGCCTCGTCGCCTCTGCCTGTCAAGCATACGCCACGTCGACATCTGCTTCTCAAGCATCGCCTCGTCGACTCCTGCTCTCATCATCGCCGCCTCGTCGACTCTGCTCTCACGCATCGCCTCGTCGAACTATGCTCCACGTCGCGCCGGGTGCGTGCAAGCCTCGGTGCCTCGTCTTCCTCTGCTGTCACGTCAGTAGAGTCGGTGCCGGGGGGTCGTCGACTCTGCGTGGCGCAGGGCGGCTCAGCCTCGCCAAGGTGGTACGTGTCGGAGCTCTGGGATCTGGCTCCCAACCATCGCCCATCGTCTGACTCGGGCTCTCAAGCATCAGGGCCGGGGGGGGGGGTCGTCTGAGACGGGTCTGCTCTCAAGCCTCGCCGTCGTCGGAGGCGTCTGCTCTCAGCAGGGTCTGGCCGGGGGTTCGTCGACTCTGCTCTCAAGGCACGCCTCGTGGCGACGGGTCGTGCTGGCGGTCGAGAGCATCGCCGGGTCGGTCGACTCGGGGCATCTCAAGCATCGTGCCGTCGGTGGCTACGCTGCGCAGTCAACATTGCTGCGCTGGGATGGAACGGGGGGCGTTCGTGACTCTGGCTCTAGGGCGAGAGGTCATGCGCGCCGGTCGGTACCTGCGTGCCTCAAGCATGGCTCCGGGCGGGGGGCGGTCGTCGACTCTGCTCTCAAGCATCGCCGGGCGGCGACTCTGCTGCGCAAGCATCGCCGTGGTGCGACTCTGCTCTCAAGCATCGCCTCTCGACTCTGCTCGCAAGCTCCGCCGGGGGAGGGAGGTCTGCGCCTCGTGGGCTCTCGAATCCTGACGCCTCATCGCCTCTTGCCGCCGCATCGCGGGTCTGGCGACTCGTGCTACTCAAGAGCAGAGTCTCCGGGTCGTTCGACTCGGCTCGCAGCGATGCGCCTCGTCGAAACGTGGCGCGGCTCGCAGCATCGACCTAGACATGTCGACTGCTGCTCTCAGAGGCCCCTCGTCGCTCTGGGCTCGCACAGCGGCCCTCGTCGACTCTGCTCTCAACTCCCGCGGTCGACTCGGCGCTCAGCATCGCCTCGTCACGCATGCGCTCAACATCGCGGAGGGGTCGTCGACGCTGATCCTACTCAAGCATCGCCAGGGGGCGCCGAAGAGGAGACCAGGGTCGTCGCTACTGAGCTCACTCCCTCGTCGACTCTGCGCGCAGCATCGCGGGAGGAAATCGGCGACTCTGCTCGAAAGGCGCTCCCGGTCGGGGTCGTCGACTCTTCTCTTCTGGCGGACCGATGTGCGTCCTCTCTGGCTCTCGGAAGCTACGCGGCGGAGAGCCTCTGCGCGGCCGGGTGCTGCCGCGTCGGAACGCTGTCGGCGGCCGGGGGGGGGGGGGGGGGGGGGGATGGGGGGTCGAGTACGCGCCGGGAGGGGCGGGGGGGGGGGGTCGGGTCCGGGGTGCAGGCGGTCGCCGGGAAGGGCCGGGGTCGGGCCTGTCGCGGTAAGGAGGGGGGGTCAGTGCTTTGTGCAAGGCGGTGCGTGGCGCGGGTGCGCGGTCGGGGGCCGCAGGGGGGGGGGGGTGGGTCCGCTCTCAACGTCGCCGCGGGCTGTGTGGGTGGGGGGGGGGGGGGGGGGGGGGTCGCCAGCCGTCCGGCTCGGTCAAGGCTGTCGCCTGCTCTGTGGGGGAGGGAGGGGGGGGGTGGATGTGGGGTGGTGTGTGGGGGGGGGGGGGTGGGGCCGGGGGGGTGGGTCGCCGACTCCGCTGGGTGCAAGCGTTCGCCGGGTGCCGGGGGGGGGGCGGGGGTCCGCGCCGCTGTCAAGGTCGTCTCTGGGGGGGGGGGCCTCGCCGACGGTCCGCTGTCAATCGTCTCCGGTGCCGGGGGGAGGTCTCTAGCGGGTGGTCTGCGTTGGTAGTCAATCGGTTGTCCGCCTTCTGCGGGGGGGGGCAGGGGGGGGAGGTGGTGTGTGGGTGGGGGGCGGGGGGGGGGGGGGGGGTGGGGTGGGGGTGTGGCTGGCGTTGTCTTGGTGGCTGTTTGCACGCTCCTCCGGGGGTGCGTTGGGTGTGCGCGCGGGTCGCGGGGGGGGGGGGGGTGTGGGGGGGGGGGGGGGTGTCGCTCCTCTTGCGTGGGGGGGGTCAATGCTTGCGTCCTCCGGGGGGCGTCTCTCGTGGGGAGGCTTCGAATCGTCGCCGGGTCCGGGGGTCGGCCGCGTGCTGTGGGTCAGCGTTCGGCCGCCGGGGGGGGGTGGTGGGGGTGGTCGTGGGGGGGGGGGGTGGTGGGTGGGGGGGGGGGGGGGGTCTCTTCTGGGTGCTTGCTTGGTTCAAGGGGGGGGGGTTGGGGGGGCGTGCCGTCGGGCATGCCGGCTGGGGCCGGTTCCTGACCTCAGTGGGGCGCTGTGGGGGGGTAGGTCGGTCCGGGTGCTGCGTGTTGCGTTGCGTCCAGGGGGGCCGTCGACGTCCTGTGCGTCAGTATAAGACTGGCCTCCAGTGGTGTGGCCGTGCGTCGGTGCCGGCGCGGGTGGCTGCGCTCTGCAGGCCCGGCGACTCATCTCGTCTGCTCAGGGAGGGTCGGTGCGCCAGGGGGTGGACGAGCCGGTGGGCTCTGCTCAGCGGTCAGGCGCAGTCATCGGGGCATTACACGGAAGGAGAAGAAGGGACAAAAAAAGTGCCTGGCGGCGGAACGAGGCCGGAGGTGCCGAAGGGGGGCCTAAAAGGGGGGGACAGATTACAGGGGTGTGTCCGCCGTCAAACGGATCGGGTCCGCGCCGGGGCGGAGTCAGACGCGAGGGGCAAGACCCGCTGCAAAATCAGGAGGACTCAAGGCACGGAGGGCCGTAAAAGGGGGAATCATGTGGCCAACTCGTGCATTAGGAGTCGCTACTCCGTCTCCGGAACTCCTATGGGGGGTGCTCTGGCACGGGGGGCCGCGGGAAGAAGGGGTAAAGGGTTTGCAGCCAACAAGGGACGGGGGGGGAGGGGTTGGATATAAGACGCGGACGGGCCAAGGTCACCTACTCCTTGTCACGAGGATTCCACGGCAGCGCGTTTCCCATTCTTTTCCTCATCACACCTACACACTATTTAAACCGCACTCACCTCACTCTCACTGCGGATTATTGATGTTATGCCACCAACGCTTTCCCTACCAGTCGTGCCTCTACACACCGTCCCTCGTCTCGCGTTCCTACGCACTCCGTCCGTCCGTCCGTATTCCTCACATTCCCAGGTTTGTCACGTTTTGTTTCATGCCCGTTCTCGGCTCCGGCCTCGTTTCTGTTATCCACCCGTTTTCATTCCCCGCCTGTTCAGTTCGCTGTGTTTGTTTTCTGTTTGTTAATAAATCCCCCCTTTACTTTTGAACCTGCGTTCGTCTCCTGCTTCCCCTCCGGCTCACGCCGTTACAGATACTGAAAGCAAAGCTTTACAGATATGTAATATTGGGTCATTTCCTTCAAAGAATAAATGAGCAAGTATAATATTTTTGTCTTGCATGTTCACTCAGGGTCTCTTTATCTACTTTCAGGACTTGTGTGACAATCTGTTTTAGCTATTCATATTTTTGTAGAAATATAGAAAAGATTGAAGGGTTGTTTATGGTTCTTCTGCCATGGAGCTGTCTTTTTGCAAACATTTGCAACTCTGGTAAGAACAAAATGTGCAGGGAACTCGCTGTATCCGCAGCGTGAATGTCACTTGCATTAGTTAATAGATAAATAAACAAATACTCAATTTAAAGAGAGGCTTGATCCGTGTCTGTAATTAACTGCTCATAACATATGGCCTCTGCTGCATATTTATAAACAATTAGCGTTTAACAGCAGTATGAATTCATAAAGCGGCGTGTGTTCGGATTATTCATTTAGTTCCAAAGCTATAATCCGCACACACACACACACACACACACACACACACTTGCATGTAAATGTGTGCCGGTGAGTCATCGTTCCTTGGGGGGCTTCGCTCCAAAAACACACATTCACCAGAGACTCACGGCATCTCAGACAGGACGTCATGGGTACGATCTCTAACAGCCCTCGGTGAGAAACCCAGTCCCTGTGGCATTTCCGTAGCACTGCTGCAAAACTAATAAGCATCGAGCCGGGAGCGTGCAAGCTCTTCTAAACTTCCTCAGGTCCAGAGGACGTTAAGAGGAGACCTTTATTACAGGACCCTCCAAATCCTCTCAAGTGAGCACTCAAGAGCTTTCACGTCCAAGCTCGTGCTGGTTTCCTCTCGGCTTTTCAAAAGCGTGCAATCTGGGTGAAGATGAAGCAAATCACTGATGATAACGGAGCGTTACGCACTTATGACCGGGGCTACTTCTAAATGCTGATTAATAACAGGATTCGGTTCAGTTGGAATAGAAAGCAAAAGCGTCCATGTATACAATGAAGAAATTCAATCCAAATTTGAGTGTTGAGCTGAAAGCATCTGGACTTCTTCTTGGTTCTTGAAGTTGTTTCACCTCTCATCCGAAAGGCTTCTTCAGTTCTGGAAACTGTTGGCGAGTCCCAGGTATTTACCCTCTAGTGGGGTGTCACTTTGAAGGTGGTCCTGAGAGTCCATGAGTTGTTAAGATCACAGGAACCAAGGTGTGACCATTAGTGAGTCTTTGCCCCACCAATTTGTGAGTCATTAGAGTCATAAGATTCGAGGTGTGAAAGGGGGTTAACCCTACTGGGAAGGGATCTTAAGACTGCTTTGTAAGTGGCTGATAGCTGGTGTCATAAACCACCTCCTGTGTTCAACTACGTTTGTCCAAGTTGGACATAAATCCTCTTTCACGCTTCTTTCAAACCGTCTGTCTTCTCAGTCCGACATTTGAACATTCGTATCCTCAAAAGACTGTCCCTTGAGCATCGAGGTGGTTGACGACACCAGTTATGAGCAGTCTTGAGATCAGGCTTGAGATCAGGCTTGAGATCCCTTCCTAGGAGGTTTAATCACAATTAACATTAGGGTTAAATACCCGGGACTCCCCATCAGTTTCGAGATCTGAAGAAGCTTTTTGGATGAGAGGTGAAACATATTCAAGAACCAAGAAGAAGTCCAGTGATTGACTGAGAACTTACACAGACAAATGTCAATCCAAATTACATTTTATGAGACTGAAAGATGCATAATCCTGTAAATAATCCCTTAAATAAATTAACAATAACCAAGTAAACATATTAATGAGATATTTAAGTGAAGGAAAGACAGAAAGAAAGCAGGTTCTCACGATAATAAAGTATTAATGGTACAGAACATAAAACCCAGCTCATTCCGCTATTTAATATCCATAAATGAAGGAAAATACTCTACAAAAGACTTAAGCCTCCATCAGATTTGTTGTTTTAGCAATGCTATAATGAAAATATGTTTGGACCCCAGAACATGGATTCGTCACTCCATAATCCTCTTTTCCACTGATCTTCATTCCAATTTCTGTGAGCATTGGCACATAGTCTTTTCGCCCTGTTCCCATTCTGAAAAAGACCATTCCTGGTCAAGCTTTTCAGGCTGTAGAAGTTGAAGTGTATACTTCAAAAACCTTACCACTGTAGCCTATATCAGCTGTTTTTTTTTTTTTTTCCTTTTGTCTTTCATTTTGAATGCTGTATAAAAAATTTCCTGTATTTTCTGGTTGTATTCTATTAAAGAGACTGGGAAATAATGAATAGGGCCATTATACCATTGCTAAAATAACAGTATCTATAATCTAATGGTGGCCTAAGACTTTTGCACAGGACTCTCTTTTTCGTCTTTCTCTCTGCTTTTAGCATTTATACTAAACGGTGTTCCCAGGATGCACACGGCTTTTGGATCTGATACGTTTAGCGCGTGTAATTGGAGATTTTTATCGGACGTTTTTTTATCATACTTGTGCAAATACTTTTTACATCTGTGTTTAGCACAAGCTCTTATTTCCAGAGCGATGTACAGCTGATACAATCGTACACTCTGAGATCCGTGCAGCTGAATTACAGATCCCTATCAGGACTGCAGGAGCAGAGCGGAATCTGTTTTGCTGTAAGCGTTCACACATTTAGGGTCACGATCTTCCTAAATACCGAAAGAAACCACGTGATTTTCTGATATAGCATGTCATTTAGTGGCTATATTAATATTTAAATGCGATAAATGATATGTGGCATAACACTCAGTAACCATGGCAGTCAAAGCAGCCAGCGTAGATGGAAGAGGGGCAAAAATATTGTCAAGAAAGAAATAAAAGAATGAATAAATAAATAAAATAGTAATCCAACAAAACAACAACTACTAGAAAATTAGAATAGAAAATACGTCTTGCCTTTTCTGAAAATACAGTTGCATGCAGAAGTTCAACCAGGCATAGTTGTTATCTTAAAGACAACTACACAACTGTATATGAACAAAAGTATTGAGACACCTCTTAATCTGAATTCAGGTGTTTCGTTCAGTTCCGTTGCACCCAGCCATGCAGTCAACATTAGTGAAAGAACAGGTCGTTCTAAAGAGCTCCCACCTCTGGATGAATCCCCACAGACACAGTCCAAAATCTTGTAGAAGGCTTTCCCTAAAGAGCGTAACTCCATATTAATGCCCACGGATTTAGAATGGGATGTCCTAAAAAGCTCCTGTATGGCTAATGTGTAGGTGTCCCAATACTTTTGTTCGTATAGTGTAGCTTTATCCCTCACACCAGCTAAAAGTGACACTTCAGCTTAAATTATTTATAATAATTAAATAAAAGAATTGTTTTATATAAATAAACTATGAACTATTTAGAAACTAAACTTTAGAAACCATAAACTATAGTCTGGTTGAACGATCTTGTTATTTAGTCCGTCCCCCCTTTCTGAAATTCCTGCTCACGCGCTCGGCCTGCTCGGCTTTTATTAACTTAAAAGGAAGAGGAAATTATGGAAAACGGTTCATTTTAAATGCATCATTAATGTTTTATTCATGGAGCATCAGGGTGTCTGGGATAAATAATAATCAAGCAAAGGCAAAATGAGATCGGAATGAGAACCGAATTTGCATATTCAGAGGAAAATATTTACGGAGCGCTTTGTTTCCGCACTTCCGTCGAACGTGTCCTTTTTCTTTTTGGGTCTGATGCAAGACATCACTGCTCGAATAGCACGCTCTGATGATCGTCAAACTGATATATGAACTCAGGACTACAAATAAATGTTTATTGTTGTTCTGTTTTGATTTATTTAACACTGTACGTACTGTCCACTCTCCTTCAGTTTTATCAGCTATGCCACCATCCATGTTTCTACGCAGTTCTTTAAATTCATACAGTAGGCACAACTGGACTTCTATCACTACATACACTAATAAAGTGGCCACGTTATTAGATACAGCTTCCCTGTATGGAAAGCTGCATAAAAATCAAGCAACCAAGTTTTCTGTGTGAATCCAAATTAGAACGGAAAGTCATGACTCAGACTCGGCTGCTAATAGTCTCGGTCTTTTCTGAGATGCTCTATGGGATTAAGATCTAAGAATTGTGCAGGCCACATGTCTAAATTTCCAACTCATTGTTCCTTGGCATGGCTATAACAGCAGATGACCGGTTTTAGTGCCATTGCTGTCTTAAGGAAAACAGATAGGCAAGACTCCAGTAGGACAATGAGCACAAACACTGGATCCAGTCAGATGAATTGATGAACAGTTCAGGCTGGTGGATTTGGAGTAATGGTGTGGGGAATTTTATGTTTTGGCACACTCTGGGTCCTGTGATACCTGTGGATGGAGCATTTATTACCTAAGCATTGTTGCTGACCAAATTCATTCCATCATGGCAGCTGTTTACCCTATAGCAGAAGGACGATTTCATCAGGATGATGCACCATGCCACAAGAGACGTACAATCATGGATTAGTTTTAGTAACATGACGATGCTTTTTTGTTTCCCTGGCCTTCACAGTGCTTAGATCTTAATCCTATAGAGCATCTCTGGGACGAGGTAGAACGGACTGCTCAGAGAAGGTCAGTACCTCCTTCTGATTTGTGCCAACAGGCTCAGGCTGTCCTGTCCTCATCGGTCAATAATCCTGCACCAAGTGGAATCATGATGAATTGCTGTGGATCTGAAGGCAAAAGGGTATGTCTCTAATAAAGAGTAAAAATACAGAAATGGACCAGGCATGCCCAAACCTTTTGAGCTCACCACCCTCCTCATTTGCAGACTTGGAGATGGTGTGACCAGGGGTAGGTAAGCCGTGCTGAACTCGTACCATGGGCCTGTTGTTCAGTTCTGTACCTGCGCTGAGAGTTTTTGAGAGTTGCAGCTCTGAGTAGGTGGACTCTCATCGGCGGCTTTATCTTGGAGAGCAATATCTGCGTTTTCATCTCTGCTGTTTTACGAGTTACAAAGGGTTTCCATGGGAACTGAATGGAAATCAGTCAGAACAGAACCAAGTGCAATGTGGTCAAGGCTGTGGATGTTCCATTATAAGATGAAAGCCCGAGGCCGTGCTAACCGAGTCTTTCAGAAGCAGCTCGAGCCGGAGCAGCCGCTTCACGGGAACACGATCAGCAGAGCGGCTCAGCAAATGAGATTTGGGTCCGAGTCCAACAACGAATGTGATCGGCTCTGTTGAGCAGTTCCTGAAGACGAGTCGATATCTGATCAGTCTGTACTAATAGGCCTACAGATCTCAGACGATTCGTATGTGGTGTTTGTTCTGTTTGCTTCTCGAGGACTGGAGCCAATCCCTGAGCTATAGGATATATCCCAGCCCAGGGTTTAACCCCCCAACTGTGCCAGCGTGAGCAGGGGTTTACTCATTGATGCGCTTGAGAAATGCCACAACAGCAAATCCAAACTTAATTTAGGAGTTTAGCATATGTAGTAAGTAAAAGTAAAAATATTAAGTACAGATACCTAAAAAATACTTAAGTACTTCACACCTCTGGGTCCAATGGCATGTTGGTTTATTTAACCTCAAACAGTGAGAGCTCAAAACATAAACTTCATCATAAACGCTGCTCAAACCTGTGCCAAACTGTATATCATTTTCCTACAAGTTTTAAAATGTATGCACGTAAACATGTCATATTTAATTTCTTCTTCTCTTTTCATTTAGAAAATCACCAAGCCCAGAGACGCCTAAACCTGTGCATAAGACGCTTCACTCTGTCACTTATTTATTCATAGACACACATGTCTAGGGAAGATATGGAGCATGAAGTCAGGCGGCTGGCAAGTTTTTGGGGAGGTGGGAGGAAAACAGAGCGCTTGCCAAACTCTGTACTGACAGTAACAGATGAGGCTGGAGTCCCTGGAGCTGTGCACCACCAACACTTGCTGGGAGGAACACCTGCTGTGGACTCGTACCTGGAATGAGCATTAACAGCGACTTATCCAAATAGAAAACATCCAAAGTGCTCAGGTGGCACTGCAGTTTAACACTTCCCCGAGAACGCGAGGTTGGTCATTTCGTGACGACGACCCCTGTCGGCCCCGCTTTAACCCAGGGGTAGGTGTCGGACCCTCATGACCCTGACCAAACCCGATCCTTCTTAGTTTGTTCTCACTATGATTCTAATCCTAACCTGAAATGTAACATCCCCATTTAAGCTTTGTTTCACATTCCAATTGTTTTCTTGTTTCTCTCATCTGATGAGTAGGAAGCCATTTACCAACAGGACCCGTGTTTGGCATCGCAGATCTTGGAACAGCTTGAGTAAGGATCAGAATGAAGCTTTGCTCAAATTCATCTCCAAATCATTTGTTCCACTGAACACGAACGCCTCAGGTAATGAACAAAACACTTTCTTTTCTTGCAATCTGGCTCCACGGCGCTGAAAAATCAATCCGGATCAATTTTTATTGTCGTTCCGTCCTTATAGATGTGCACGAGGTGATATATGAGAAATATTGTGCCTGCAGGACCATGAAGGAGGATCCAAAGCACCAGGATATGACCTTAAAAACAACCTATAGAGATGACCTGATCTGCTTTCAGGTCAAGACAACTGACCAACACATTCAGCATGAACTAATAAAACATTAATGTGTGTGTTCATTTATTTACAAACACATGGGCAATTGCTGCCACCTTAGCCATTCTGACCTGGCCGATAGGTGTTGGGAGTAGTGGTTTTATGGGGGCACAGAAACACACACAGTGAACAGGCTCTGGACGGCCCAGACAAACCACCAGTACAGAGGATCGTTTGATAAGCACAAGCAACATCTTGCATCGTGCAGGATCTTCAGGCCCAGCTGTAACATTTGTGGGAAAATGTGCCACAAGATACCCTACAGAACCTGTTTGCCTCCATGCCAACCGTCTCTCAACTTATATCCAGGCTAGAGGCAGCCTAACAGGGTAACTAGGGCCTCCTTTCAATCATACAGTTATCCCCAATACACTTATCCTTTTGCTCTAATAAGGTAATAACTTACATATATCATCATTCCGGTGTCATTCGACTCCTTCTTGGTGAGTTTTTTTTTTGGTCAATGAGTGTACAACATTATTTTTTGATTAAATATATCTGTATGCCAGAGTCGTCCTATGAGCAGCAGATCTGATACTCTGTGTTTCTGATTAAACTCCGTGTTGTGCAGCGGTTAAACCAGCAGGCCGTGACGTTCTGTAGAGTCAGATGGCACACGCCGGCCTGCTTGTTTACTGGTATAATTGGTGTACGGGTGAGTTGTGTGCACTGTGCTTCGGTAATGGGCTTTTTATTATGGCACTGCAGTGCAGCTCGCCCGTGCCAAACTGCTGCCAAGGCATTTGCATTTTCTCCTGCCACGCACGGAGCACAATGACGCTGCATTGTGGAAAAAAATCACCTGCTTTTTTATGATATGATTATTCATTTCTGCTCTGCCGGAGTAATGACGGACGCTTTTCGTGCGGCGCGTTGCTCACGCTGTGTCTCATTTTGTTGCGTCGTTTATTGGCGGCCCATTAAAACATCGGTCTTAAAACCAGCCCGGTGAATTACATCTTGTTTTTTAATTAGGTATTGATCAGGCCATTTGCTGCACAGCAGCATTCGTGAAATGGTGCGCCAATTGTTTGGGATACTACATAGGTAGGTAGAGAGATTGATAGTTAAACCAAAAGATACGTTAGTGATATTACCGATGTTTCCGATAATGATTAGTGATAGAATGCTGTTGTGCTTTTTCAACCCGAAATCGGAAAAAGTTGGGGTATTACATTTACTTTGACTTTTATCTCATTGCAGACAGTATGAACCAAAGGTATTTCATGCTTTTTTCTGGTCGACTTCATTTCATTTGTTAACAAACATCCATTCCTGCATTACAGACCTGCAACACATTGCAAAAAATCGTTGGAACGGGGCAATTTAGGGCTAATAATGAGGTAAAAATTGAAATAATGATGTGATTATAATCATGATTTGGTACAAAAGCAGTATCCACGAAAGGCTGAGTCACTGATGAGCAAAGATGGGCAGAGGATCTCCAGTTTATCAACAAATGTCTGAGAAAATGATTGAAATGTTTAAAAACAATTTTCCTCAAAGAAAGACTGGAAGAGATTTCCATATTTCTCCCTCTACAGAGCACAATATCCTTAAACGGTTCAAGAAATCTGGAGAAATTTCTTAAAAAGCCTAAACTGGAGATGGGTGATCTCCGCTCCCTCAGACGGCACTGCATCAAGAACCGTCATTCATCAATAGCTGGATAATATTAATAATATTCATCCACATGGACAAGGGATTCCTTTATCAAACCTCTATCAAGCTCTGCAATACAGAGTTACATTCACAAATGCCACTTAAAACGTTACTGTGCTAAAAAAGAAGCCTTATGTTAACCAATAACATAAGGTGCCTTCAAGACGCCGTCTTTTCCAGGGACGTCCATACATTTTTCAACAAGACAATGCAAAACCCCATGCTGCACACATTACAAAGGCACAGCTATGGAGGAAGACTGGCCTGTCTGCAGTCCTGACCCGTCCCCAATAGCAAATGTGTGGAGAATTTAGAAACAAAGCATACGACAGTGACGGAGAAGAATTAGACTAGAGGACGACGAACACAAACTGTGCATCAACAGATGAGCTACTGTCTCTGAATACAAGATGTTTAATAACTAAATGAACTAATATCTATACAGTAATAATCAAAAAACCCCATAATAAACCCTTGTTTGTTATTCAGCTCTGTTAATCTGACTCCTCCACAATTCCTGGCACCCATAATGTTATAATAAAATGCTCAGGCATGGTCTTTATGGTTAATTAGCGCTCTGAAAATCATTTGGCACCCACAATAATATTCAGCAGATACTAATTTAACCTCATGAAATCGCTATTACTGTTGGTTCATTCAGATTTCGAGGAATGTGAGATTTAGTGCTTCGTTATTGCAAATTGAATCCAAGAAAATAGAGCTTCGTTTCAGCCAGTGGTTCATTTGAAGGCAATGGCTGATGATGAAGGAGATCCTGCTCATGTTGGAGAGACCAGTCGCATGAGCACCGATCAGAAACCACCAGCAAAAGATAGTTAGGCTTTAATTGTGTTTTAACAATACAGGAATGAGGTAGGAAGGTTCCCACAGGAAATAATAAATAATAAAACAGGCTCCTGTTTGAGGTACATTTGGATAGCGTGATTGTGGTTCGAATTACTACAGGACATGCTACACAACTTCAGTACAGGCACTGCATTTCCCATAATGCAACAGCATCTTTCCAAAAGCTTCGTTTCAGTCTTACTTTGATTTTTGCATGGATTAACAGACATCTGCAATGGCAGAGTAACACTTTTTAAAAGCATTTTTACGCACAGTTGTGCCTCTACGACTGATTGGCAAGCAGTGGCTAC
Organism: Ancistrus triradiatus; assembly: GCA_025084515.1. Lineage (NCBI taxonomy): Eukaryota > Metazoa > Chordata > Actinopteri > Siluriformes > Loricariidae > Ancistrus > Ancistrus triradiatus. The sequence goes on along the minus strand of JAJAGP010000045.1, from coordinate 169,847 downwards.
AGCTGTGACTCTCTAAATTCTGTGCCCCAGTAAAAGTAGCCTCAAAACACCCCTGCTCATGCAAGAGTGAACCGTCTCTCTCAGGTCCTGAGTGGTGAGGAAACGTCATTCCCATCTGAGAGAGCTCCACACAATACAGGTGAATACAGAAACCTGGCATGGAGGCCTGACACTTACCCAGATGCCCCCCCCGTGTATTCATCACAGTAATGGTTTTCCTCCTGAACATATTAACCCCGAGCTTTAGCCCAGACGCGACTCTGTTCTGCTCTGCACTGATGTATGTTCAGGCCAACAGCGGCGGACAGCTAATCTCTTACAGAGGCTCCTTCACCTCCCAATAAGTGCATCTCCACATCTCTAATAAACCCTTAGCTGCTGACTTTTGGCATCGACATCAAAACTTAAACCTTAGAACTTCAGAGGACAATATGGGCTTACTCAAGAGCTTGAGCACCCCCTGCCAAATTGGTGTTTTGTTGACTTTGTATACGAAAAGCTCTTCTGATGCACGAATACTGACCTACTGAAACAAGGAATGGAAAGAGATCCGACACATAGCAACAAAGATTTTGTGAAAATAACCAACACATTACAAAATGTTCCCAAATTTGACTTTGTACCAAGTCAGCAGGTAGTTCCATACTCTGTATGCAAAATGAAACATAAATTTACAAATAAAATGATCAACAGAAGGCGTAGCAAGGTTGGAATTTAACTCACACATGAGCAGGACCCAGATTGTCATTCCTGATCATGTAGCAACAATAAAAAGCTATTTTCAAACATAGGAGATCCTCAAAGCGTTTCACTATACACTATAACCCCAGTAAGGCCCAACACAGTGTTCATGAAACCTAAAAACCCATAAAACCTCATAAAAACCTAAGTAGATCAACTTTAGGAACAAGGTCGCACTTAGGAATCAAACGTAGCTTGAAATGGCTCTGCAGACATTTTTGGTCTTACGACCAAAATAATAAAATGGATCTCTGTTATTGGAAGAGCCATGTTCCTGTCAGTTTCAGACATATAATCTGCAAAATGGCCTCCAGCTGAACAGATTTTTCTCCAAAGAGTAATAGACTTGATATTTGCACACTAATTGCACTACAAGGTCCACAAATTTCTCTGAGAACGTTCCCTTTGGCGTCAAACGCACAAGATTTAGAAATGCACTAACATTATTTGGTTCAGGTGTGGACACCGTCGTACCGAATGACATCAGAATCTAATATGATGGAAATAAACATTAGGTACTTAATCTTACCCTTCCAGACACTTTATTAAATCAACAAGCGCTGCATTTCTTCCCTGAGTGAATCATTAGTCAATAGCAGCCCTCAAACGCAGTAAAATCTCTCCACTCTTCTTACCAACATTCAACATTAAATCAGGCTGACCAATCAGAGCTCGGTCGTCGGGCAGAACAGCTCATCCTGCTAGTAGCAGAGCACTCTTCACTCGGTGTGAAGGTCCCACTACGGAGATTCCTATGTTAATTGCTTATTTATGTACTAAGTCACACAAACCAATAAATGCTGCAGATAGACAAGCAGAGGCGGGAGTTAAAGTTTAAGAGCAGAAGTCTGTCATTCACTACAAAAGCTCGGTTGATGTGTTTAGAGACTTTTTTCTGTTTGTGTGGATGAATTTCCTCTACTCATTTGTACCGAGCTGTAAATGGAGTTCGTAAGTCTATGTACCTGTCCTATTGTAGGTAGTACTCCTTCGTACCTGTTATATTCTCTCTAACCTAAGACTATATAAACTGGTTCACATTCACACATTGAGTCCGTGGTTCATCTCTTATTTATATTATTATCCTTTCATACTTTTAAGAGCTCCACCAGCATCTGCCTTGTCACAGCCGTGCTTCTAAACCGCCTAAAACTTTTGCACAAGACCGAAGAATGATCAAATGCAGCTGCATGCTTTTATTTCTCTTAAAAATAGAGCTGAGCATAAATATTGCAAAGCACTCGGTTTTGGCAGAGATGTTCTACATCAGAGAGAACGGTCAATATGACAGTACTGTGCAAAAGTCTTAGGCCACCATTAGATTAGCTATATCATTGTTTTAGCATTTATGTAATGAGAGTCTGTAATTATTTATTAGTCTCTTTATCGGACTACAACCAGAAAATACAGGAAATTTGTATGCACTATTAAAAAAATGAGAAAAACAGCTGCAACAAACAGCTGCATCTGGCAGCTTCGTCGTGATGCCAGGTCGACCCTTCTACAGTCTGAAGAAGCTTGATCAGGAATGTTTTTTGGAAGGGTAGCGGCCAAGAAACCACTTTTTTGGAAATGGAACAGGGTGAAAAGGCTAACATATGCTACATCTCACAAAGATTGGAACGTAGATCAGTGGAAAAGAGGATTATGGAGCACAAACTTTGAAAAAGTTTGAAATTTTTGAGTCCAATCGCCGACAATATGTCAGTATCTATGGTCAGTATACCATTACCAAAACAACAAATCTAATAGTGGCCTAAGACTTTTGCACAGTACAGTAGCTAGCAGTTCTATTACTGAATATCATAAAAGTACAAACTGGGATCAAATTAACTATAAAAAATTGTTTAGCCAAACTTCAGGAAATCTGTTTCTCTGCAGATACGACGAATACTAAATGACTTTTTGCTACATGCTAAAGGGATCAGGGCACCGTTTGGGATTTGGCCTACCTTGGGATTTGCTAGCCTAGAAATTGGCGCACGTGGTACAGTTTGGGCACCCCAAATCAAAGAACGTTTGGTTGATTCAATAAGGCACGTTTCTGCACCAGGTCTCAGCACAGAGACTCTGTAATGGACAGATCATTTTCTCCTCTGGATGGATGTTTAAATCCGTTTGAGTCAGTGAATCATTTCAAAGCGACTCCTCTAGCAATCAGTCAGCGTATGGATCAGCGAATCGTTCATTCATACCAAAGATTCAGTGAGTCAGAGTTGAAATTTGAATCTTTTAGGATTCTCTCCTAAAGATGTTTGGCATACGTTGAACAAGTTTAAAAAATATTTTACACTGCACTACACCAGGGTGTGCCAGGGTTTCTCGTCTCACAGCTCCTCCCTGTGTGGATTTTGCATGTTCACCTTACTTCTGCAAGCCCATGAATGAGTGACTGAATGCATTCTACAGCGTTTATCAAATACATTTTTTGTTTTTAGTGCAAAACCCTGCTAACAACACTTGCTTACATTGTGCTTTGAACCTTCAACAACCAGCACAGACGAGTTTATTAAGGTAGTGCTGGTTTATCCTGCAGGTTTACATTTATCCCTTATCCAGATCGACAATCCAAGAAATTGTGGGTTAAGAGTCTTGCTCCAGGACTCAAGCATCAGGTGCGATTTGATCCCTGTACAGTCCCTTCCTGGTTATGCTGGTAGATTTACTGAAAACGCTGGTTGACCAGTGTGCCACTACATTGGCATCCCAACCTTCCGTGTCATGGGGGCACCCCTGGAATGTGTCGTGTCATCATAGACCCAAAAAACACAAACGAAATAGAGCAGAGACTTGGGACATTAGCCGCTTTCCCACCAAACAGGAGTCATTTGGAAGGATCTAGCTCTTCTGAGAATTGCATTTGTTCCAGGGTCTTTTTTGGTTTGCATTCGCACTGCCAGTAGGAACGCCGTGTGACGCCGGAGTGATGTAAGCCACGCGAATTTTGCTTAGATGACTCAAAATCATGTTGCACCCCCTCTGTCACATATAGGCTCAGTAAAGCCTGGACTTTTTCCATTTGTTTTGTGCAGAGATCTGTGTTTTACATGGCTACCTGTCTAAGTATATTTAAAAAAGACAGTCGAGCTCAACCAGGCACTTACGTTTGGACCAGTCGCTGCATACTTGCCTCAAAGAGCCCCTACTGTTGAGAGTTTCATGTGCATAACCAAAGATACCCCTCGGGAGATAGAGAGATTCTCAGTCCTGAGCTAGTTTGGTTCGTATCCCACCTCTGGTGAGGTGAGGTCTGTCTGTCTGTCCGGGTTGGGGGGCTGGGTCAGGGGTGCCCTCACAAAACCGACATGGAATGCAAATTTAATTTCAAATTCAAATGCAAATTTCCTTCTCACAGGATTTTGTTTAGAGCCGTTGGAAGTTCAGGACCACCAGCATACCTTTACAATCTGTCTCCATTATTTCATTTAATTTCCTCTCCTGGACTTGAGAGCTGCGCCGAACAGAAAATCCCCTCAGCCTGCTCTGGAGCTCCTTATCCATTCGGAGTGCCTATTTGTTCATCGTTAGTAGTTTTCTAGCTGCAGTTTATTGATAAGCGGTCAGATTTTGCGCTACGCCTGCTGATTTCGCCGTCAGTGCACTCACGCGGAATACATAACAAACATCCAGAGTCTCGTAACAGATCCACAAGAAAAGCACTAGTGAGCCAACGTTGGCATATCAATCATCGACCAACCGATCAATCAATAATCTGTAGATCTCCCTCGGAATGGGCTCCCTGACTGAGGGGAACAGCGAGGAGGCAAAAACGTCCGGAGGTTAAACCAGTTGAGCCAGCGGTGAAGCTTACCTGCGTCTGTGATTGCTCGTGTCCATCAAAAGCGAAGCAGTCATGCCCTTAGCGTTGAAGCAGGCGTGCGGAATGTCTCGCTGCGAATCGGAGACGGTTTTCAGTGATCACCCAGGTCATTCCAGATGAGGCTCTGCCTGACGGGTCGGACCCCCCTCATGATCGTCTGAACCTTCCCCCAGTATGGATCCAACTTTCCCTCTTTTTTGTCTCTCCTGCATCGGGTTCCCTCGTTTCTCCTCGGCGAGTGCGTCTGCGACGTGGAGACGGAGAGAGCGCGAGCGAGAGGGTAGGGGAGGAGGGCGAGAGGGAGGTAGCATGGACTGGATGGATGGCTGGATGGAGAGGGAGCGAGCGAGCGAGCGACAGTGGGGGGCAGGGAGGGAGGGAGGGAGGGAGTAAGACGGAGAAGGAAAGCTCCTTACAGCGTTATCAATCAGAGAAGAAGTGATGGGGAGGGTCGCTGAAGAGCCTGCACGTCACACCGAGAGCAGGAGAGCCGCCAGAGAGCGTTACTGTGTTAGCATGCGTGTTTTTTAATTAGGCGAATCCGTCTGCACCACTACAACATGATTAACATCTAGATCGATAAGCGTGGGGGGTCCAGGAGAGCAGAGTAAAACGGAACGCATGCCAGTATCAGCCATGGTGGCACTCAGTGATATCAACTGTAACGTAACTGTAAGAGAGTGGACTCCCTCTGTTAAGCATTTATATTTAGAGGGCTGTGTGTGAGCTGCAGATGTAAGACGTTTTGGCTTTATGTGTCCCTGTGGAACCTCATGCTGGCTTTCACCCTCCCTGATTAGTCATAAAAGGCGATTCAGAGGAAAGAAAATGGCAATAGTGTAGTATTTTTTCTGTTTACACTTGCAGGTCTCTGGTAGCCTAGCAGTTTAGGTACTGGCTAATGAATCAGAAGGTCCAGGGTTCAAATCCAACCTCTGCCAAGCTGTGTCTATTGGGTCCTTGAGTAAAGGCATTTTCACACCGAGTCCGATTCTTACGAACGAAAAAATAACGCACGTGTTAACGCCGTCCTAAACTGACGGACTGCAATGCTGCATAACATGTTTAATCGGAGTCTGTCCTAATTGAAAATCAGGCTGACCAATCAGAGCTCGGTCGCCGGGCAGAACAGCTCATAGAGCTTACAGGACGAGCAACAGGCTGCCTCTATAAACATGGATATGAAAGAAAAGATCTGGTGGAACAGAACTTAAAGGCTGGAGAATGATGGTGATGAATCTCACAGGGACTGGATGGAACCGTTTGATTATTTATCTAAGTGCATTCTGATCTGTTCATGCTCACAAAAACACAAACTAGAGCTTCTTCACTCTGTTCTTTTTTTTTAAGTTGACGATATGAAAAAGACACTGTGAAATCTCCAACACATTAAGAGAAGGGAAATTAAAGAAAGCAAAAGGGAATTTAAAGAAGTTTCCATTAATACTGCAGTATCGTCGTGTGTTTACATTAGGACTGTAGTACTGTTTTCTGTTTACGCATATTAAAGGAATGTTGTGGATATTTTACTGCAGATCCATTCAGTGTATGTCTGGCCTGCAGATGAACTGTACAGTTGTATGGATTAGTCGGAATTTACACATTTGGTTGGTTGAAGCAGATACTAAATATATTAAAGTACACAGATTGGGCTCAGGAGCAAAAACTGGGTTTGGAAAACCATATTAAAAACTGGTTTCTGAGCAAGACCCCTATCCTTTGTTCGTCGTAAGGATCACTGGATAAGGGCATGAGCTAAGTATGATTGTATTAATATTAACATTTCCTCTTTAGTGCACCGTTCTTACCACTCTGTAGCTTAACACACCAGTGTACATCATGCAGAGCACAATTCAGAGAAAGTACGAGGTACAGGACATGTGTTTAGCTACAGAAAAATAAAAATGGAAATTTACTTCCAGACACATTCCAGCCACATCAATGCTGTCATTGTGCTGCATGTCCTGATGTACTTCATGCACTAAGTGAGTGTGGTGTAAAGCTACAAACAGAGCAGCAGTGACGGAGCAGATCCAGATCCAGGCGTGAAGCTTATGTCACCCAGGCTGATAAAGGGCTGGGGGTATTTACTGAGCACACGGGCCGCATACTAAACAGCCCAACAGCTCCCTCCAGCCTGAGAGTGCACCGAACGCAACCACTGTCCTGTCCATCCAATAATTTCCTCACTCTGCTTGCAGGAACTGTTGCCAGGGTGACTTTTACCCACAGAGCCCACTTTATAGGACGGGGTGAATGTGACGTGAGCTTGAACAACTGGAAGAGTGCAGAGTTGAGCTCGTGGCTTTTAGCTGAGGTGTTAGCGTTGCTCTAGCGTATACATGTCATGATTCCTGCATGTCAGACCTTTTTGCCTCGGGCCACATGTCTGGCCAGAAGCATTATGTATTCATTTCCATCAAATAACAGCAGAGGTTCCATGTAGCGGAAGGTGAGGCCGCAATCCCAGATCATATTTATACATACAGTCGACTCTGTAAGGGTTCAGAGCAAGAAAACAGAAAACACTGATAATCATGGAGGGACCTACAGGAGAAGATTTATTTCATAGTATAGTATAACATAGCATAGTCATTCGTGCAGTATAGTATAGTATATATACATTATGGCATAGTATAGGTGTGAGTAGTATGGCACAGTATAGAGTAGTATAGGCATTTGTGTAGTATAGTATAATACAGTGTAGTATAGCAAAGTATAGTGAACTTTGTAATATGGTGTACTGTAGTATAATAGAGTATAGTCCAGCATGGTATAATCATTTGTGAAGTATGGTATAGTATAGTACAGTATGGTATACTAATGTCGTATAGTATAGTATAGTATAGTATAGTATAGTATAGCATAGTATAGTATAGTATAGGCATCTATATAGTATGGTAAAGTATAGTATAGTATAGTATAGTATAGTATAGTATAGTCATCTGTGTAGTATAGTATAATACAGTGTAGTATAGCAAAGTATAGTGAACTTTGTAATATGGTGTACTGTAGTATAATAGAGTATAGTTCAGCATGGTATAAGCATTTGTGAAGTATGGGATAGTATAGCACAGTATGGTATACTAATGTCGTATAGTATAGTTTAGTATAGTATAGTATGGTATAGTATAGTATAGTATAGTATAGTATGGTATACTAATTCCGTATAGTATAGTATAGTATAGTATAGGCATCTGTATGGTATAGTATAGTATAGTATAGTATAGTATAGTATAGCATAGTATAGTATAGTATAGGCATCTATATAGTATGGTAAAGTATAGTATAGTATAGTATAGTATAGTATAGTCATCTGTGTAGTATAGTATAATACAATGTAGTATAACAAAGTATAGTGAACTTTGTAATATGGTGTACTGTAGTATAATAGAGTATAGTCCAGCATGCTATAATCATTTGTGAAGTATGATATAGTATAGTACAGTATGGTATACTAATGGCGCATAGTATAGTATAGTATAGTATAGTATAGTATAGTATAGTAATTCCGTATAGTATAGTATAGTGTAGCATAGTATAGTATAGTATAGTATAGTATAGTATAGTATAGTATAGGCATCTGTATAGTATGGTATAGTATAGTATAGTATAGTATAGTATAGGCATCTGTATAGTATGGTATAGTATAGTATAGTATAGTCATCTGTGTAGTATAGTATAATACAGTGTAGTATAACAAAGTATAGTTAACTTTGTAATAAGGTGTACTGTAGTATAATAGAGTATAGTCCAGCATGCTATAATCATTTGTGAAGTATGGTATAGTATAGTACAGTATGTTATACTAATGTTGTATAGTATAGTATAGTATAGTATAGTATAGTCATCTGTGTAGTATAGTATAAATACAGTATAATCCAGCATGGTATAATAATTTGTGTATTATGGTATAGTATAGTACGGTATGGTATAGCAATGCCATTAGTATAGTATAGTATAGTATAGTATAGTATAGTCATTTGTGTAGTATAGTATAATATAATACAGTGTAGTATACGTTGGTATAATTGTATGGTATGGTATATTATAGTGTAGTGTCATATACTCATCTGTGTAGTATAGTATACTATAATCCAGAATAGTATGTCACAGTTGTCTGTGTAGTATAATGTATTACAGTATAGTGCAGTATAGCCATTTGTGTAGTATAGTATAGTATAGTATAGTATAGTATAGTATAGTATGGTATTATAATATGTGTAGTATGTATAGTATAGTACACTATGATATAGTATAGTCATCCATATAGTATAGTATAGTATAGTATAGTATAGTTATCTGTGTAGTACAGTAATAATATTATCTGTTTAGTTTAGAATAGTATAGTATAGCCATAAAAGTAAAGTATAGCCATCTCTGTAGCATAGTATAATGTTGTATAATCATCAGTGTAGTGTAGTATAGTACAGTAAAATACAATATGGTATAGCTTAATATAGTCATCTATGTAGTATGGTATGCTATAGTAGAGTGTAGTATAGTTTTCTGTGTAGTATAGCATAGTATAGTGTAGTGTCATATCGCCATCTATGTAGTACAATATTGTAGTGTTGTATAGTCATGTTGAAAAGTATAGTATAGTATAGCACAGTCATCTTTGAAATGTAGTATAATATGGTATAGTACAGTGTCATACAATCTGTGTAGTGTAGTATAATATAGTGTAGTCTACATGGAATGGTCACCTGTTTAGTTTATAGCAGTGTAGTGTAGTATAGTACACTCATATGTGTAATACAGTATAGTTTCATATAGTGTCATATAGACCCCAGTGTAGTACAGTATAGTATGGTCATCTGTTTACTTAATATGTTTTTTCTATAACATTTAATTCTACATTATTGTTCATTTTCTCTAAGCATTTAACTTAAAATAAGCTTCATTTATTTTGCTTTTCTCCATGTAAATGCAGCACAGGGCCAGAAGTATGTAGACACCCTTCTACTCAGATCCCAGCTCTGTCAGGATCAGCTGGAACCTGCAGTAACTTAGGACCTGAGTGTGAACCACAGCCTGTGCGGTCAAAGTCAAGATTATTGGTGGATTGGATGTAATTTTCTTTGGTGTCCACAAACCTTTCTCTATATAGTGTATACAAAAAGTAAAATGTTTATAATGAATGCTTCAAAAACACTTTTCATGGTAAATAACATGACCAATCCAGCTTAAACCAAGACAAGTCTGAGACTAATGGACAAGATTGAGACCTTAAACAGGCAAGACCAAAGCTATACCAGCTGAGTCAAGACCAAGACTTTTAATGAGCAAGACTCATACCAACTGAAAACAAGAAAAGAACCCACTTCAGTCAAGTCCAAGACCAGATCGAGACATTTAATGCCCAATTTTAAGACTAATAACAATTGAAACCATAAAAAGATCAAGACTAAAGCACATATCAGTAAAGAGAAGACCAAGAGTCATACTAACCTCAGACCAAGACAAGACCAATATTTTTATGGTCAAGACCAAGACCCAAACCAAAACAGATCAAGCCCGGCACAAGACTTGTAGTGGCCACATACAAATTAAGACAAGACCAAAGGCCATATCAATCAGAATTAAGACAAGATCGATGCTCTGGACCCACACCAGTTGGGACTAAGACTAGAACAAGACTCTTAATGGACAAGGTCAAAACCAATTTCAACTAAAACCAAGATATGTCTGAGGCTAATGGACAAGATTGAGACCTGAAACAGGTAAGACCAAGGCCATACCAGCTGAGAACAGTCCAGGACCAGATCGAGACTTTTGATGCTTAACTTCACGACTTAATCCATTCCTTCATTCATTCACTATCTTATCCGCGAAGTTGTGCTTTATGAGTAATAATTATTAACTTTCTAATAGCATCTATAGAAAAGCACCAAAAAATGAATTTCAAACAAAAAGGCTGAAACAGAAAAACCGAAATCGTTGGCAGAAGCCAGACAGTGGAGGAGTGGAGAGGGGAGAAACCTGCTGAGTTTCAGTGTAAAAACGTTCTTCAGACTCGCTGGAAGCTCCACAGACGACGTGGGCTGAATTCCTCCTGAAGGTCCTCTGATCTCTGAGCTGGCTTGCTGCTGGCTCTGCCTCAAACCTCTGCTGCTGCTGCTGCTGTAGTTCTTTACAGAGTCTCATCTAAAGCTTGTTGCTAACAGCATCTCGGGTCAAGGACTGTACTTTCTGACAGAACACCATCGTAGTCCTTTTGTGGAGCTTTCTTCTCCCCTTGGCACACTACCCTCGGTACTTTGTCCACACCGCCGGTGATGCAGCAGCTGGGATTCAGCGCAGAAAGATCCCGAGGGGCCCGAAAGTGTTCTGTCCTTTATTGAGTCATTTATCAACATGTTGTTCGTCTGAATGTGTCATCTATTGTTTAGGTCCACTGTACGATTAAAGTGGACATGTTATCACCTTAAATATGATACGCCTACAAATTGTAATGGAGGACGAACAAATCAGGAAGATTTAAAACCTTAAATAAAACAAATTTTATTATTAAAATTGTATTATTTTATTTTTTAAATATTATTATTATATTATTATTTTATTAAATATTTTTATAATTTTTTTTATCTTTTATAATAAAAATGATATTATTATTATTATTATTAGTAGTAGTAGTATTAGTAGTGTTTTCTTTTTATAATACAAATTATTATTATTATTATTATTATTATTATTATTATTATTATTATTGTAAGTAGTAGTAGTAGTATTTTTTTTATAATACAAATAATAATAATAATAATAATAATAATAATAATAATAACAATAACAATAATAATTATTATTGTTATTGTTATTATTATTATTATTATTATTATTATTGTAAGAATTATTATCATGGTCGATACAAACGATCCGTATGTATTATGAATTAAGACCTGGATGGAAAGAGGGGGCGTGAGACCCGATGCAGACGTAAAGTTTATTTATATACATTTATTTAAATCTGATTCAGCAGCCGTGGTTGATCAGGACTGAGTTATGCAAATACATACCTCACAGAAAAGAATCGTTTAACATTTTATTTATTTGCTTTATAGTGTGTGTGTGTGTGTGTGTGTGTGTGTGTGTAGATTTTCATCGCTGGATGATCTGCATGATTGTCTCTCAGCTTTTTTTTGATGCTTTGGTTTTGCTTTGTTTGCTTTTTTTTGATTGGTTGATTGTGTCGGAGGCGGAGCTTCCCGTGTTTGTCTTCGTGCATCAGCGCTGATTGAAGTGATGAATCTCCTTCTACCTTCCACAGAGGATGTTATTCATTTCACAAATGTTTGTTCTCTTATTATTACTTTGGGCCACGACTTCGATTTTTGAGACTAATCAATTTTTCTGATTTGGGGCCACTCAGAATTAATAACAGTGTGTGTGTCTGTGTTTTGTGTTTGTGTGCGTGATGGTGGGCAGAGATTAATTCCTACCTCCAGATCAAGCTCCAGGGTAACACTTTACCTTAACGTTATTTATTCACATCAGTTAATTAAATAACCTGTTGGTGTAACATGGGCGCCCCTGGTTGGGCGAGTATGTGCCGAGTATGAAAATGCTGAAAGTACATTAGCTGCTTCATGAGGTGCAGAAGCGATGCTGATTGGTCATTAAGTGTTTGTCGCTGGTGAAAGTTCATAAACATTGAACAGAGGCTGTCTCTGTGAGTTGGTGTTTCTCTCATGGCGCTAGTTCAGATGCTTGTTGTATATATCCTTAGGGGTGTCTTACGTGGCGTCGGGTTAGTGTGTTGTTCTGTATGCACACTGTGGCTTAATGCGTACGTTCTTTCCATATTCTGTTTGTCTGTTTAACCCTTGGTCTTCCTCCCTTACCCACCCTAGACTGGGATGTGACAAATTATATAGACATTGTCTCAAAGCCGCTCTGCAGAAGCCTGAGGTGACGGCGGCCAGGACAACTCTCGGAGACCAATGATTAAGAAACCTCGAGGGGAACCCAGCAAACCCGTCCTCGTCTGGGCGAGCATAAAGAGTCTGTCAAAGCTGTAATTATGTTGAGGAGAGAAACTGTTCTGTGCATTGAAAGTCCTATCAGTTGAACAGTTAATAATCACTGAGGAGTGTGAAGGAGTCTGGTCCAGTGATTAAATCAGGATCAGAGGACAAGAGGAGCATAAGGCCGGGAGAGATACAAATCCTACAAAGTTAGCCTTGGTGAATGAGAACCAAACCAGCCAGATTTAAAAACTGTAAATAGTTTCCTGCAGCTCTGGCTATTAGAGCACAACCATAAGGGGAAGCCCATAGGTGACACGGACATGAGGGCGTATGAGTCCCAAACACCCGACCCTCCATTGTCACAAACCCCACTGGCTAGGAGATAGAGGCAGGAAGGTGTATTCTCTGGTGCTGATTTTATCTAGCACTCCTCTCACCTTATGCTCAGGGTCGTATCGCCCTTTTGTCCGTCCATGGCTTTATTTGCACAGCCTCCAGAGCTGCTACATTTCATTTCATCGCACTTTGTGCCGCGATTATGAACTCCGAGTTCCGTCCACATTCCAAAGCCATGCATTAGGTTAACTGGTCACTAAATGTGCCTAGTGTGGATGTGTCTGACTAGGTCGGGATGCTGATGCAACGTTAAGTAAAACAAACAAACCCCGTTACAAACACGCCTGCGACAAATAAACCTTTGCTGCTCATATTGCCAAACCGACTCATTGCCGAGTATTCGACCCTTCCTTTCCAGGGAAGCCTCTCGGGTTCTCGTCCAGTCTCTTGTTGTATCAAATCTAGACTACGTACTGGAATGTGTACAGACCCCTGCAACTGATTCAGAACGCAGCAACAGGCCTGGTTTTCAATTTCCCCAAGTTTTCTCTTGTTACCCACTGCTGCATTCCCTTCTCTAGCTCCCTGTAGCTGCCTGCATCAAATTCACAACCCCGATGCTCGCCGACAAAGCCAAAAACAGACCAGCACCTTCTTACCTAAAGGCTCTAAGACGCGAGATTGGCTCGACTGGATCCTCCATGCAAGATTAAAATAAGATCGAGACTCTTCTCCGTCCTGGCACCCTGGTGGAGGAATGAACTTCCGCTGAATGTCCAAATAGCCGAGTCTCTTGCTGTCTCACCTCTTCACTCCGCATTTAAGTGAAGACTGAAAATGTAACTGCATGTTACAGAAAGGTTTGCTTGTGTTTTGTTGATTTACCCACATCGGGGTCTGGTTGGTTGTGTTCTTGGGTTACTGCTTATTTGTACTAACATGAGGTTCTGTCTACTAAGAAGAATACAAAGCAGTTCTGTAAGTCGCTCTGGATAAGGGCGTATGCTAAATGTGTAGCAGTTTTGTTTTCAGCGGTATGTCTGACGCATTTACTTATCGTCTGCATGCAGTTCTCTTGTGAAAATGCTCTTTATATGTTGAGCTTGGCAACAGTCAGAAGTTGATTTTGGTTGATTGGTGTCAGGGATGTATTTATTTTAAGATATTTCTGCGTCAACACACGCCTGTACATGCTGCCGTTTTGTTGATTTTCGAAACGAGCAGCACTCATTTAAGGGACCTCCGGTTGTTCAGTGTGCAATCCCCAACAATAAATCAGCGCTTTACCTCAGGAATGTCATCGGCGTAAATATTTAACGAGTCCCAGCTTGGAGAAGCTGCAGCGCTGCACAAAAACAAACCGTCAAGAGGAAGGAAAGTGAAGAACACGATGCACTTTTGTGGACTGCTGATGTCCATAGGATGGTGTAATCTCTCTCTTTGGTTGGAGTTTCAATTCGTAAGCGTCTGCCACTTCGGTTTTTAGCCTGCAGGACACGATTGCAAATGATTACGAACGTCGCAGCAGAAATCGAGACTCATCAGACCAGGCGACATTTTTCCAATCTTCTATTGACCAATTTTGATGAGCCCGTGTGAATTGTAGACTGGGCTGCCTGCCTGTTCTTAGCTGACAGGAGTGGCATCTGCTGTAGCCCATCTGCTTCAAGGTTGGCAGTTTGTTCAGACATGGTCTGCATACCTCGGTTACTGTTGCCTTTCTATCAGCTCAAACCAGTCTGCATTCTCCTCATTTTCCCAGAGAACTGACCTCACTGGATATTTTCTCTTTTTCGGCCCATTCCCTGTAAAACCTACAGGTGGCGCTGTGTGTGAAAATCCCAGTAGATCAGCAGTTTATGAAATACTCAGACCAACTCGTCTTAAGTTTAGAGTCACTTAAATTATCTTTCCTCCCTGTTTGAACTTCAGCAGCTCGCCTTGATCGTATCTACATGCCTAAATGCACCGATTACATATTTTAGACTCTTTATAGGAGCAGCCAATCGTATTCCAGCTCGCTAATGTACCTGCTGGATGGATTCAGCACTCATCAGGTCATGTAGCGTCACAAATGAGTCGAGTGGAGACACAAAAGTACCATTAAGACTCACCAGCCTGTGGTCCTTGGTGGGAAATGCACAGTTTAACCTGGGTTTTACCTCAGAGGCCGCAATAATTCACAGACTCTAAAACATCGATCACAACCTGTGTTAAGAGGATGATGGTGGACTTAAGGATATAAAAGTAGTTCTTGATAGTTAGCATTGTACCTATGGTTTTAATAGACTTTGGTAATTACCGGAGCTTTTCAAATCAGATAATGAACAGGTACAGTACTGTGCTAAAGTCTTAGGCCACCACTAGATTTGTTGTTTTATTTTATATATTAAAATATATTATATAATATATAAAACATAGCACTTAAAACTAGAGTGTGAGTGGCTTTCGTGCGAAAAAATATTTCCAAGATAGCATAATATTACCACATCCATATTTGTTTTAATGAGTTCTCTTTAAAAATGGGTTATGGGATATTTTGATGTTAAATAAAATCACAAATGAAGTACTAAACACATTATCAGATAGAAGCCTGAGAGCACTTTGCAGGTATAAAGCCTAAATAGTGTATAAATACAGGGTTATATAATCAGTAACTCTCCCTCTACCTGCCCATGATCCGATTATGATGTCATAATGGAACTCAGGTGGAGTTCTGGAACGATAACCTGCTCATGCAGCATTTTGCAGTCATGCTGGTCATTTCACACATTAACTCTACAAATGACTACAAAAAAACCAAGATCTTGACGAACTTTTAAGGTAATTTAATGAATTTTTGGTTTCTCCAGCTGCACTGTGTCGTCTGGATTCTAAATCTGTGCCTTTATTGGTTATTGATTATTGATAAAACTGTTTTCTTGTAGATCCTCCAGAGGTGAAGTTCACCATGGAGGTCCTGAGGAAAGCCTTCCAGCGCCTCTTCTTCTGCAGATGCAGGGAGGAGGAACATCGGCGCGAGATGGAGGCGCTCCACCGGCTCCGCAGAGAGAGGAGAGAGCTGGAGAGGCAGGTGGAGATAAAGAGGATGGAGATGATAAAGGAGGAGAGACGGAGGAAGGTGGAGAAGAAGAGAAGGCAGAGAGAGATGATAAGAAAGTTAGAGGAGGAGGAGGAGGAGGTGAGGAGGAGAAAGCTGGCTCAGCAAAGGTGGAGGCGGAGCAGACTCCGCCTGCAGGAGAAGCTGAGAGAGAGACAGGTGGAGAGAGAGAGAATGGAGGCCATAAAGGTAAGTCATGTGACCTTATTATTGAGGAGTTGTTACCTTGATGATTACTGAATGTGAATAATCTTGTTCATGGGGTTTCAGATGACATCGTCCTTCAGAGGCGGTGGGAGACAGAAACCGGACACGACCAGGCCTGAGAGGGAACGTCAAGGCCTTAGGACTGAATTCTGCTCGATATTCAGTGAGGAACTGGAGAAGGAGAGACAAGAACGAAGGGTTGAGTTCGAATATCAGAAGAGGAGGTTGGATGACATTGAGAGAGAGGTGGCTTGTTTAAGAACCAGAGCCATCGATCAGGAAAACAAGTACAGAGTCCAACGGGAGGAGCTGATCAGAGGAATCAACCATCAGATGGAAATGGACATGGACGACGTTACCATCCAAATCAGAGATCCAGTGAAAAGATACAAGGACATCAGCATGGAAGAACTGAAGAGGGAAATCGAGCAGATAAAGAAAAGAACCTGTCTAGTGGAGCAAAGAGAGGAGATGAAAGTGTTCCAGATCCAATCTCAGAAACAGGACAGGATGACGGAAAACCAGAAGGAACAAGAGCAGAAGGAGGTGGAGAAAGAGCTGCAGCAGAAAGTAAAAGAGCTGGAGAAAGAAAGAGACACGATGAAGAGGAAGCTGAGAAAGACAGAAGCTGAGCTCAGAAAGAGGATGGAAGAGAGGAAGGTGGAGGAAGAACGTGAGCTTGCTCAAAACAGAGAGCTAGAGCTCCAGATGGAAGAAGAGAGAAAGGTGGATGAAGCAAGAGAGCTCGCTCCTAAAAGAGAGATGGAGCTCCAGAAGGAAGAAAAAATAAAGGTGGAGGAACAAAGAGAGATCAAACAGAACAAAGAGCTAGAGCTCCAGATGGAGAAAGAGAGAAAAAAGGAGCAAGAACAAGAGGTCACTCAAACCAGAGAGCTGGAGCTCCAGGAGAAGAAAGAGAGCAAGGTGGAGGAAGAATGTGAGCTCACTCAAAACAGAGAGCTAGAGCTCCAGAAGGATGAAGAGAGAAAGATAGAGAAAGAAGGAGAGCTCACTCATGAAAGAGTGCTGGAGCTCCAGAAGGAAGAAGAGAGGAAAGTGGAGGAAGAAAAGAGAACAGAGATGGAGGAAAAAGATTGGGTCAAAGAGCTGCTACAAGGGTCAAAGAAAGAAAGAAAGGTGGAAGTGATGGAGAATAAGATGAAGGTAAAGCAAGAAAGGAGCATAGTGTTGGAAGAGTGTCACAGAGACGTGCAACATGGGAGAAGGAGAGAAAGAAAGATGGAAGAGATTGAGATTGAGCCAAAGATAGAAAAAGGAAGGAGACAAGAGACTGGGGAGAAAGAGTGGCTCCAGCATCCACAAAAAGGGCGGAGGAGAGAAAGAAAGATGGAAGCAATACAGATGGAGAAAAAGGAGAAAAAGTGTTTCCGGGCCCCTCAACAGGGACGGAGGAGAGATAGACAAAAGTTGGAAAAGATAGAGGAGGAAGGAAGCAGAAGAGAGATAGAGGAGAAAGAGTGGTTCAGAGATTTGGAACATGGGCCGAGGAGAGGAACAAAGAAGGTGGAAGAGATCAAGATGGAGAAGAAGGTGGAGGCAGAAAAGAGGACAGAAAAGGAGGAGAAAGAGAGGCTCAGATATATGAAAAAAGGGCTCAAGAGGGAAAGAAAGATGGAAGCGATAGAGATGGAACAGAAAGCAAAAGAGATGGAGGAGAAGAAGGACAAAGATGGAAAGATGGAGAAAGGGTGCATGAGCCAGCTGAGCCAGAAGAAGGAGAAACATGGAGAGATGGAGCCAGTGAGACAGAGGTTGGTTGTAGCTCTCTACATTTCCTTTATTTCATTTACTGAAGGACCTTTAAACGTTTTAGTTTTAGTTTGGTAATTGTGTAAGAAATTTGGTTTTGTTTGTGACAGGTTGAAGAAGGGGAGAGGGAAGCAGGAGGAGGAGAGGGAGCACCTGCAGGAGAAGAAGGTGCAGTGGCAGGTGAGGGAGGCTTACTGGAGAGAGAAATAGGAGGTATCAGAATCCAGTCTGCTGAAATAAAGCATGTTGAAATTACATCATGAATTCAGTTTGATTTGTTCAAATCATTCTTCTGTTGTTTGGTTTCAGTGATCTCAAGCTGGCGGCACCCAGGACCTACACCTAATGGAGTATAATGCCCCGCAGATCAAACTCCATTTCAGTGAAGAACATCTCTCTCCCACACCTCCAGAGCCTCCATGGACAAAGACAAGGCAGAAACAAGGATCTCCAGTCACCAACTAGAACCTCATAATAACACCAAAACCTCAATTAACATCAGCATCATTTAACACCAACATCTGTTAACATTAAGGTTAATAAACATCAGCATCAAAAACTCTGTGTTTATTCTGTGATCATTCATCCAATCATCTTTTCAATCTATCTAAACATCCATTTATCCATCTCTCAATCTACTCACCTCCCTATCAGTCGAACTGCTTAAGTCGAAAATGTTTGAATTCATTACATTTCACTTTATAATAATGCAGCTTTCCTAAAGTCAAAACAATAGCCACATTCTTTAGCCAGTCAATATTGTCTTCAAAACATTATCACATCTTCAAAACTCCACATCATCAGAGTGCCAATCGTGTCTGCAGGCACCACCAGGGGGCGACAGAACCCTCTTCACAGCCTAAAAGGGCAGTGGTGCTTGAAAGTTTGTGAACCCGTTAGAATTTTCTATATTTCTGCATACATATGACCGAAAACATCATCAGATTTTCACACAAGTCCTAAAAGTAGATAAAGAGAACCCAGTTACACAAATGAGACAAAATTATTATACTTGGTCATTTATTTATTGAGGAAAATGATCCAATATTACATATTAGTGAGTGGCAAAAGTATGTGAACCTCTAGGAGTTGCAGTTAATTTGAAGGTGAAATTAGAGTCAGGTTTTCAATCAATGGGATGCAAATCAGGTGTGAGGGGCACCCTGTTTTTATTTAAAGAAACAGGGATCTATCAAAGGCTGCTCTTCACAACACGTTTGGTGTATCATGTGTATCATGGTACGAACAAAGGAGATTTCTGAGGACCTCATAAAAAGAGTTGTTGATGCTCATCAGGCTGGAAAAGGTTGCAAAACCATCTCTAAAGAGTTTGGACTCCACCAATCACAGTCAGACAGATTGTGTACAAATGGAGGAAATTCAAGGCCATTGTTACCCTCCCCAGGAGTGGCTGACCAACAAAGATCACTCCAAGAGCAAGGCGTGTAATAGTTGGTGAGGTCACAAAGGACCCCAGGGTAACTTCTAAGCAACTGAAGGCCTCTCTCACATTGGCTAATGTTAATGTTCATGAGTCCACCATCAGAAGAAACACTGAACAACAATGGTGTGCATGGCAGGGCTGCAAGGAGAAAGCCACTGCTCTCCAAAAAGAACATTGCTGCTCGTCCTGCAGTTTGCTAAAGATCAAAAACGTGGACGAGCCAGAAGGCCACTGGAAGAATGTTTTTGTGGATGGATGAAAACAAGATAGAACATTTGGTTTAAAAGAAAAGCGTTATTATTTTGGAGAATTAAAAACACTGCATTCCAGCATAAGAACCTTATCCCCATCTGTGAAACATGGTGGTGGTAGTATCATGGTTTGGGCCTGTTTTGCTGCATCTGGGCAGGACTGCTTGCCATCATTGATGGAACAATGAATTCTGAATGATATCAGAGAATTCTAAAGGAAAAAATGTCAGGACATCTGTCCATGAACTGAATCACAAGAGAAGGTGGGTCATGCAGCAAGACACCGACCCTAAGCACACAAGTCGTTCTACCAAAGAATGGTTACAGAAGAATAAAGTTCATGTTTTGGAATGGCCAAGTCAAAGTCCTGACCTTAATCCAATGGAAATGTTGTGGAAGGACCTGAAGCGAGCAGCTAATGTGAGGAAACCCACCAACACCCCAGAGCTGAAGCTGTTCTGTACGGAGGAATGGGCTAAAATTCCTCCAAGCCGGTGTGCAGGACTGATCAACAGCTACAGGAAACGTTTAGCTGCAGTTATTGCTGCACAGGGGGGGCACACCAGGTACAGACAGCAAAGGGTCACATACTTTTGCCACTCACTAATATGTAATATTGGATCATTTTCCTCAATGAATAAATGACTTTACTACTTTACTTTTTCTACTTTTGGACTTGTGTTAAAATCTGATGATGTTTTAGGTCATATTTATGCAGAAATATAGAAAATTCTAAAGGGTTCACAAACTTTCGAGCATCACTGTAGACTGCCCAGAAGCCACAGCATGGTCATGTGGCATTATTTAAACTGGCCAAGCATCAGCATGGTTTCTTTTATATGAGATCATGCCAGTAAATAGTACGATTGTGTGTGAGTGTTTTTACATATACATAAAAGAAAATATAAAAGTTGATCTAGGGGATCTTATGTCTGAGTAAAGATAAAAGTTTAAGGAATTAAAGTAAGTTTATATGGATTGTTTATTGGAAGAAAAATGCACTGAAAGCAGAGAGCTTGGAAATAAAGAAAATTAAGAGTTCTAAGTGGGAAGAAAGCAGTAAACATAAAACCTGACCAAAACTCACTTACTCGATCTTTCCCTCAAATTTGCTTGTCATCCATCATATGAACAATTTATTTTTACAACTTTTAACCTTTGAATATATCTTAAATAAGTAAAAGGGAAGGTGTGTCTTCTCCAGAACTAACATATAGGCTGGTTTCACCTTTAATGCTCCCACTGGGTCCAAACCCCTGCAAAACTCTCTTCTCAATCAAATGATAAATAAATGCTGCAAAACTGTAAAACCTCCCTCAAACAGTAAGACACAGCAGTTCAACATTAAACACAAGCATTCATGAACCATTCACAGACAAAACACAAACTACAATGTAGTGTAACCCACCATGGGGCACTAGAATTACAAAAATCATCAGTACACACACAGATGGTCCGACAAAGTGATACGAATCTGATAAGAATGAGACATTTTATTGGGATTCATATAATTTAGTAATATAAATCAGGTCCATGCTTAAAAAAATATAATACTGTAATACAATACTACAAAATACAACATGAAGGTTTACCATTTGCTTTACTCTTCCTGACCTATCCAGTCCGTTAGTACATCATGTGTTCATCAGCATTTCGAAGCATATTTTCATGGCAGTGCAGCATGGGAAAAATCTCCAGGCATGCCTGATCCAGCCCTGACACTCTGATGATGTGATTTCCCTCTAGGTCTCAGTCACAGCATCTAAAAGTGCTGTTTGGTCATGGGGACGGTGATCATGTACATCCCATCTCCAGACAGAAATGAATTCTTCAACAGATTTGCATTTAGAGCATTCAGCAGATGGTCTTATCCAGAGCGACTCACAGCTGCTGCAACTTTACAGTGCAAGAAATTGTGGGTTAAGGGCCCTGCTCAAGGACAAAACAGTGACAGTCTGGCAGAGGGGGGATTTGGACCCTGGATCTTCTGGTCCATAGATCAGTATCTCAACAGATATGTTCCTAAATAGGATTTTGGAATTTGGAATATGAAGGTCAATAGTTACAGCAGCCTGCATTTCCCATAAATGAATAGCATTGTTCCTCAGCACTCTTGCCTCGCCCACCAGCTGCAGGCCGTCTCTGAATTCTATGAAAGCACAACATCTGAACAGAGGACTTGTAATGCAGGACACACCTTAGATACGTACAGTATTGATTTGTACTGTAGCACAAACATAAACCTGATTACTGCATGACTCACCTACACATGTACCCGAGAATGTGGAGGACGTGAATGTTTTACCATCTCCAGTTTATCAACAAATGTTTGAGAAAATTATTGAAATCTTTAAAAACAAAGTTCCTCAAAGAAAGATTTGGAAGGGATTTCCATATTTAAGTCCTAACTTATTTTGCTTTGTCTTGTTGAAAAATGCATGGACGTCCCAGGTGAAGATGTCATCCTGAAGGCCCTGACCCGACCCCATACCATGACAGAGCCTGACTTTTGGACTTGTTCCTCATAACAGTCTGGAAGGACCATTTATAATTAGAAGACTAAAGTATTATAGACCATAATATTAGTCCTCTTCCCAAAAACATCTGTTATACTGATGGGTATGAGCACAATCTCCGATTCCAATGGGTGATGGTCCATCCCAGATGCCTCCGAGCCCAGAGAAGTCGACTTTGTTTTTTATTATTTCAATCATTTTCGCAGACATTTGTTGATAAACTCCTCAAAGACTCAGCCTTTCCAGGATACTGCTTTAAAAAAAATTATAATCACCTGTTTGAAATCAAATCATTAACAGGTTTTTACATTACTAGCCCTACGTTGTCCCCATGCCATATTTTGTAATGTGTTTCAGGCCTGAAATGCAGGAATAGATGTTTTTAAACAAATGGCTGTAACTAGAATTTATCCTTAACCTTGTTCCTGTGGTGAATAGCCACTGATGTTCAGGAGTTCAGTAGTGCAGACCATAAAGACCGTCCTTCCTCCCATAAATAACTGGAGGAGTTCCTTCATGAAGACCATCCTAAAGAGCCATGATACTGAAGGTAAAATACGTCCTACACACTTTATAACCTGCTTTTTATTCATGCGAGCGTTCCGTCTGTCAGCCCTGGTGTTCAGTCTACCAAGGAGGAGGTTATGCTGAGAGCTGGTACAGGTCTTTAACTGGACTGGCACAATCCTTTGTTTTAGATTTGTTGACACTTAAAGGGGGTAAATACCCCAAAACATCTGTCACATCAGTATTCAAGTGTGTGTGTGAAAGATCAGTGAGATGTTTTAATCTCTGACATCAATAACGATTTAAACACAGACATGACGGAGAATTTATTCTACACTCAAAGCTCCTTATCCACCTAAGATCTGTATCGTCACTAAACCTGATGGACCGTCTGACTGAAATCCTTTATTTTGGATTCCAACAAGGAACTGAGGTGAAACCAACTGGGCCTCACGATCTGTCATCAGAAAGCAGATCCTGGGTGAATCTGAACTTTTACTGGATATCAAAATCATAATGAAAAGAAGGAGGACACCAGGGCTCGCTGAATTTTATACACTTTATTAGGTACACCTTGCTAGTACCACGTTGAACACCCTTAATTCTTGAAGGTATGGACTCAACAAGGTCCTGGACCATATCCATCCATGCTAAGAATCTCCTGTTCCACCACGTTCCAAAGGTGTGCTCTCTACTGGATTGAGATCTGGTGACTGTGGATATTTGCGCTAATGGGTAGCTGAACAGCTGTACCTAATAAAGTGACTGTGAGTGACATCGTCAAGGTTCACGAGCCTTATAGAGTGCCAGTCAGCTCCAGTAGCTATGTACAAACATGGACTGGAACCAGTTGCTGAGTTCCCTTGCAAGTCTGAAGTTCTGCACATAGATAAACAATACAGAAGTTTTCTTAATGTTTTTAGCTGTGATGCAAACAGGGATGTTTTTCCTTCACAGAGTACGAATTAAGCCGACCACAAAATTACCCTCAAGAGATGATCTGAGCTCATTTTGCTTGTGGGTCAGCAGTCTGAGTCCACTTGAAATGCTGAAATGATCCGAGTATGAAACGCCCCTATGGGCTCCTTTTCATGGAATCCTTAAAGGCCTTAATTAAGGGGCAATTATACGAGAGACGTGTTACATCGCCAAAACCAGACGTCCAACACCATAGGCATTAAAATGGAGAT
Source organism: Ancistrus triradiatus (assembly GCA_025084515.1). Classification (NCBI taxonomy): domain Eukaryota; kingdom Metazoa; phylum Chordata; class Actinopteri; order Siluriformes; family Loricariidae; genus Ancistrus; species Ancistrus triradiatus. The sequence continues at coordinate 145,995 of JAJAGP010000045.1, read as the reverse complement.
GAGCCCAAACTCCAAGGATTCACTTCAAATCAGCTGCAAGAGGACAAGCGAAGGTGGGCAATAAGTTCCGATTAATGCCAAAGATGTCAGATTAGGGCTCTGTAAAGATTCAACACCAAACTTGCCCCATTTCTTTATAGATCTAAGGTTTTTGAGAGCATCGGACCTGTAACTATACTCACTGACAAAAAATAATGGACCCATATAGAAATGTTGGATCGCTGCAAAACTCGGGATGCAGTTCTGTCTCAGGCAGATATGAAAATGATTACGGGTGTGGTCTGATTAGACCGGGTCTTGCCACAAGAGGGCGTAAAAGTGCTTCCTCTATAGTGCTCCTATAAAGAGGTTCTCAGGGGTACTTTTGGGTAGTGTACCTCCTGGTCGCACTCAAAGACAGTTTGCCCAGTTGACAGACTTTGAGAGGGGGCGCATCATTGGACTGAGAGAAGCAGGATGGTCATTTTGACAAAATGGCTCCATCAGTGCCATTATGACCTAGGTGTTAGGTGTTGGGAGCAGAGGTTTTATGGGGGCACACAAACATGGCGAACAGGCTCCGGACGGTCTACACAGACCCCCAGTAGAGTGGATCGTTTGACCCACCGACAAGCACGAGCAGCTCCTACAGTTTCATTTTTGAAATCTACGAAAGATTATTTTTGTGAGGGATTATTTTGTATTTTTGTAAGTAAGGAATGTCTAGATACTTTTGATCATGTGCCATCCAGGGACACTTAGCTATTTACAACGTCTCAGTCTTTCTCAGTTTCTGTCTTTGGAGGCTGTCCGGCTACTAATTAGAAGGAGGCGTCTCCATACTTTTTGGCAGTGATTCATCCACCGTCCTATTAAAATGATTAGAATGTCTAAATCTTGGTGGTTTGACAGTGATAGAGTAGATTCTCAAGATGTTCACCAGCTAGAGAGCTCTGGCCACCGAAACATGTCATAAACTAATCTAAAGTACATTTTTTAATTACATTCTGGAGCCACTACAGGAATAACAACAGGAGATAAATGGAGGAATTGATTAATGGCTCTCATCGTACCGTTCATCAAAGCATCAAGTCCATCAGGTTTCCAAATGGCTCCATCATTTACAAGAGCTCGTGTTTTAAAGTAATTGTTGAAGTGTTCATTGACTGGAATTGTCCAAGCATTTCTTTCTGGAGCGTCTGGCTCCAGCTGGTCGGAGATCAAAGAGCAGACGGTCATGCAGAGCAAAGGGATGAAACGGCAATCTGCCAATTTTAATGAAGACCATATAATAAACACTAGTGGGGCCACTGGGAAAGGTGCCAAAACTTTTGCACACTTTAAAGCTGTAACAATACTAACACTACTATCCACATGATTACCGTTCAAGCCAAAATCAGTGGGGAGAGAAGCACAAAAATGTAAAAGAGCTGTTACTTAAACAAAGGTACTCATGCAAACTTTACTTGACTATGCACTGCTGGGACTCGAACCCAGGTCCCTGTGGTGGTGCGGACAAGTTAGTTGGAGCACCAACACTGTTTTCGGCTGCAGTGTGCTTGACTGTGTACTGTCTGTTCATCAGAACCATTCTTGACGCCGTCTTCTTACACCTTTCGTCGACAGGTTGTTACATCCACAGGATGCCCTTTCGCTGGAAGGTTTTCGACGGTTTGAAAAAAAGTGCCACCACAGTTCTCGTCTTTAACCCGTTCCAGAAGGTTTGTCGAGAACTGAAACGAGTACAGAGCGAATTTTCCCCATAAGGAATAATGTAAATTGAATCGATTCCAGACCAGCAGAAAATCTCCCTGTGTAATGCATGTACAGCTGCTCCCTAATTTATGATGTGGATATGTTCCAACAAATCCATCATAAGTTAAATGCATCATGAACCGATGAGCTTGCCGAGTGTTTGGTGTTTTACAGCGGGGACGAGGCCGAAGTTGCCTTCTTCATTCGCATTTTCTGGTCCACCTTACGTGACTGCAGTTACATTATGGCGCCTGTAGATGGAGATTCCGCCGCATGGTAAGTAATGATAAGTAAATTAATGTTTGAAACACTTACATTAACCTACAACTGGCCAACATCATTAACGCAAGACTTATTTTATAACAAAGTGTTGAAAAATCTCATGTCATTTAGTGAGTAATGTTGTGAAGAACTGTTGTGAATCTAAATCACTGAATCACTGTGTACCAAATCCTGAATCCTGGGCTTTAAGTTTAAGTTCTATTCAGAGAACCTCCAGTCATGAAAGGGCTGGTGTCTCTAATAAGGTGGCCACTCAGTGAAAGAGGATATTAAACAGTGTTGTTTATTTTAATATTATTTTTCTATTAGAAATGGAAAAGCAAAATCCAGTGAGTTAGTGCTGATAGACAGTCATCAAATTTTAGAATTTTATTACAAACATGAATCGGTCTGGCACAAAAAACACGCACACAGACATGGAAAGGTCAAATCTATCACTTCCTTATACAAACGAAAACATGTGACAACACAATGCTGCATTTTACGTTCGTTTTATTTATTTTTCACCAAAGTCTGTAATCTAAATTGAAATATTCCTGCATGAAGGAACTACGAGGGTAGACCCTACATGGACAGGGCGTCTTATGCAAAAGCTCGGACACACTCGGGTTTTGTTGCTTATCTAAATGAAAAGAGTTATTTTATAGCCTTGAAGGTCAACACCAAGGATGCTTATAAACTCTGAGGCTGACTCCACAATATTGAGCTCATAAAAATGATTAAAAAACCAGTGAAAGAAGCAAAAAAACATCCAACCTCGAGCAAATCTTTCAACCCCAAGACGCAGTGGTGGATTAACAGTAAGACGTTTATCAAGGATTCTGAATGCGCCTTCCAGAGCGAAGATGGTCAGCTGGTGCAGATGCTTCTGATGCTCTGATTCACACGGTTTCCCTGTGGATCCTCTATGAACAGGAGCATCAGGAGCATCAGCGCCTGCTCATGCATCCATGAGTTTGCCGGTTAAATATTTGCTTGGATAAACGATGTCCCAAAGACCAGTACTGACCGTGAGGTAAACAAACCTCATCCATTTTTTATGAGGCTTCCACCTTGAGTACACAGAACCCAAATCTTTGTGAAAAGGACGTCTTAAAAGCCTTTGGGGTGAAAAAGCTAGGAAGGGAGCTCTGATTCATGAGCGACAAGCCAGAAAACCTCGAGCAGGGCCAGAACGAATGCAGATCTGCTGTGAAAGTCATCCATAAACTGGATGGATGGTCATTACTTCCAGTTCCAGTACCAAAGCTTCCAGTATCAGTGCCAAGTTTAAAGGCCTTTTCACACTGACATTTGTGGATGAAAAAATTCACGTCAAGTTTCCCGTCAAGAGTCCGAAACTGACTGATTGAGACGCTGCTTAAAATCTTTAACTGGAATCGGAGCCTGTTCTAATTTCTGCATTAAAATCAGGCTGACCAATCAGAGCTCGGTCGCCGGGCAGAACAGCTCATAGAGCTTGTAGGACGAGCAATAGGCTGCATCTAAAAACATGGATATTAAAGAAAGGCTCTGGTGGAATAGAACTGAAAGGCTGGAGAATGATGGTGATAAAGCTCACAGGGACTGGATGGAAGCGTCTGATTATTTATCTAAGAGCATTCTGATCTGTTCATGATCACGAAGAAGCAAACTAGAGCTTCCTGCACTCATCTCAGCTCGTGTTTTTGTTTTTTAAAAGTTGACGATGTGAAAAAGACACGGTGAAATCTTCGACAGATTAAGAGAAGGGAAATTTTAAAAAGCAAAAGCAGGGTTTTTTCAGAGAATTTAGGCAAAATACGGAGCGCACTCGGTGTGAAGGTGCTACTACATTAAAAATTGTACAAAAAGGCCGCAACAGGTACAGCATAACATATTCTAGTACCAAAGGATCCAGACTATGGCCTTCAGTCATTAAAGTCCAGGAACAGAATTTCTTAATAACTGTTTACTATACAGACAATAAACATAAATATATCGATTGCTAAGTTTTTAAAAAGAAAGTTTATTTGCATTGAGTCTGATTTATAACTCAGGCTGTTACTAAGATCCACTATTCTATCAACAGAAGAATATCAGAATGAGATCCCGGTGTTAGAACCAAAGTCCAGGATCAAATTTAAATTAGTTATCTGAAGCTCTTAATGTGAAGGTTCTGAGTCAGAAATGTTAGAGTCGGAGTTCTAGATCATCAGCAGCTGGTCGGGTTAATCAGAGCTGGGCTTAACAGATCCATGAATGAAGCCCCGATCAGCCGGGGATGGTGTTTAAGGAGAGATGCCGAGTTTAACACCAGCAATTGATGTGAAGAAAATAAGAAAGAAGGAGCTGCTGGAACCGGCGGAGCTGCTGATGCTGTATAACTCTCCCGGAACATTTCTCACTGATCCATCAAACCAAACCCAGCTAGAAGCTGCTCCAGCATTTCTGCTGATGGGACTCAAACTAATCTTCAGTCTCGTTGCTCTGCAGTTCAGCTGTGACTCCATTAAGAGCCTGGGACATTTGCTTCAGTTTCTAAATTTAAATCGAAATGATTTATTGATTTTGATATTTGATGTTTAAGAATGTCCGCTGCTGAAAGTGGAACCTTTGATGCTGGAACTGGGACCTTCTCTACTGGAAGTGGAACTAGACCTAGAACAGAGTAATAAATGGTGTTTTTTTTTTGGTGAATGTGGGGATTTTAAGAGGTTAAAGATGACAGGGCATGTTTACACTTTGACTGATTGGTCTGCTTATTTACGCTGATTTCCCATCAGTTCCTCAGTTTAGCTTTTATCCGTTTCAGTGATTTGTTGTTGTTCTCTGACTTATTGATTGATTGATTGATTTAATCAGCACTCGTAGAGCTTTCTCGTCTGATTGTAATGAGTTTCCCTGCTCTACAAATCAGCTCTTCTTTCTCTCACCCAATTGTGTGAAACGCTTGTATTGATTGTTTTCGCTTTTTAGTTTTTTAGCTCTGCTTCGTTTTTGCAGGAGCTTTCCAAATCTATTCAGTTGTGTAATTTGTGTGACTGCATAGAGAGAAACTGCTACAACAGCTTGAAAACCCTTTAAAATATAAACAGGTCTGTGAAAAAGCTTATATATGATCTGAAAGAAGTAAACAAAGTACAAAACAATCAAAACTTTAAAGGTATTTTACCTTCACACTCTGATAATATGATAAATAAAGCCAAAGAAGGACTGGTTCACAGGAACTTTTGGCTCTGGTAACGGAATCATTTGTACTTTAACTGGGACCTTTGGTACTCATACTGAAACATTTGGTACTGAAATACAGTCTTAACTGGAACTCCAAACTTGTTCCAAAGAACAATCTCTTCTGGAACTAAAATTTTCTCCAAATTACAATTCTAACTGGAACTGAAAACTTTGGTACTGAACAAGAATCCCGAACTGAAAATTTTTACAACTCATAAAACTACTCAACAAAAGTTTTTATTGATAAAACTCATAACAACTTTGGTACTGAAGTAAAATCTTAACTGGAAGTACAAACTGGTTCCAAAGTACAATTTTAACTGGAACTAAAAACTTTGGTACTAGAACATTGGTTCAAAATACAATTCTAACTGGAACATCTTATAAAATTCATAAAAACTTTGGTTCTGAAGTACAATCTTAACTGGAACTCCAAAGTTGTTCCAAAGTACAGTCTTAACTGGAACTGAAAACTTTGATACTCAAGTACAAGTTTAACTGGAACCAAAAGTTGTCTCCAATGTACAATTCTAACTGGAACTTTGGTATTGAAGTAGAATCTTAACTCAAACTCCAAACTGGTTCCCAAATACAATCTTAACCAGAACTCCAAATTGTTTCCAACATTCAATATTACCTGGAACTGAAAACTTTGGTACTGAAGAACTGAAAATTACAGTACGAATCTAACTGGATCATCTTTGGTACTGAAGTACAGTCTTAATTAACCGGAACTCCAAAGTGGTTCCAAAGTACAATCTTAACTGGAATGAAAAACTTCAGTACTGAAGTAGAATCAATACTGGAACTAAAACTGGTTCCAAAGTATAATTGTAACTGGTACTAAAAAACTTTGGTACTGAAGTAGAATCTTAACTGTAACTCCAAACTGGTTCCAGTGTACAATTTTAGCTGGAACCGGAAACTTTGGGGCCACAGTAGAAGCGATACTGGAACTAAAAATTGCTTGCTTGGTTTAACTTGAAATAAAATATCTGGTACTGAAGTAGAATAATAAGTGGAACTGAGACTGGTTCCCAAATATAATCTTAACTGGAATACCAAAGTGGTTCCAAATTACATGTCTAAGTGGAACTGAAAACTTTGGCAATGTAGTGCAATCCTAACTGGAACTTCAAATTGCTTTCAACATACAATCTTGGCTGGAACTGAAAACTTTGATACTGAGGTAGAATCCTAACTGGAACTGAAACTGTTTCCCAAGTACAGTCTTAACCGGAACTGCAACCTCTGGTACTGGAGCTGGACCCTTTGGTACTGACAAGTGAAACTTCGATCCCGTGGTAGAATCTTAACTGGAACTGAATGTTGTTCCAAAGTTCAAGATATTTGATAATAGAACTTTGATACCAGAACTGGAAACCTTTCCATTTCATTTGGTACTGAAAGAGTACTTAAAGTGGCTCAAGTGGAAAATTCAATATGATGGATAGTGGAACAATGACAGGACTCTCAGAAATACGATCAGCTTCTGTCAGTGTTTACTTTTATGAGGTCAGAATAAAGATTTATGAACCAAAAAATCAATAGTAAAAAAAAATTTAATGTGATATTGACATTCTATCATGCTCTTAAACCCAGTGCAGCGCCACCACAGTAACAATAGCAACTGTGTGGAACCAAGCAGCAGATTGGACAGGGGATGGAAGTGCAGATGAGGATGTACTAAACATAGAACAGATGTACGAGCACAGAATACTGGACAGAAATACCTCAAATTCCACAAACTCCTGCTTCATACAGAGATCTAAATTCAGAAAGCTTTAATCTGAGTTCAGTCATGACTCGGCATTTTGGGCACTGTTCCATACTCGTGTCTCTCATCGAGCCGTAGCAGGTCCTAATGAAACCCAGTGGACTCGGCTTTATCGGGGTCACAACAACTCATTTCAGACTGAAATAACACTGACCCGAAGAAGCTTCTCGGGCTCTGTCCTGTAACTCTCTCTCAGATGATGAGTTTAGTTAGAGAGCTCTCAGTGCTGCCCCCCGCCTGCATTTCTGCCCTCGGTCTCTCACAGAAAGCTCTGAGAAATACTGCGTCTGTAATAAATGAACAGCTAAGAGCTGTTTGACCATCCTGACTTATTCATGATCCCTGCTTTCTGAAGATGAAATGGACCCGAGTGTGGTCGCACAACTCAACGCACAATAACAAGTCAGATACGCTGATAAATAATAAATGCAGCACACGCCTTGCCTTCTGGAGATCCACTTCTGTGCTTAAGCCAAAAAAAGTCTTCCTGAGGTGTGTCACCTAAATGTGTGGGTTCGATCTGAACAATTTATCAGCCCCCTCACATCAATAGATGATCACCAAGAAACCACCCATCCACAAATACTGTCCTGTGCTCCTAACCTGGCTCAAAGAAAGACTGGAAGGGATTCTGAAGGAATCTGGAGGAATTTTCTAAAAATCCTAAACTGAAAAGGGGTGATCTCCACTCCCTCAGACAGCACTGCATCAAGAACCGTCATTCATCAATAGCTGATAGAACCACATGGACAAGGGATTCCTTTATCAAACCTTTATCAAGCTCTACAATACAGAGTTACATTCACAGATACCACTTAAAACGTTACTGTGCTAAAAAGAAGCCTTATGTTATAACCATGTCCAGAAGGGGCGTCGGCTTCTCTGGGCTCGGAGGATCTGGGATGGACCATCATACAGTGGGAACGGGGATTGTGCTCAGACCCATCAGTATCACAGATCTTTTTTGGGACTGTTATGAGGAACAAGTCCAACAGCCAGGCTCCATCATGGTATGGGGTCGGGGCAGGGCCCTGGGTAAAGGTCATTTCCACTTCTGTGATGCAGCATTAATGCAGAAAAGTACAACGAGATTTTAGAGCAACATGAGCTGCCTTCAAAACGACATCTTTATCAGGGACGTCCATGCTGCTGTGGACAGAAAACAATCTCGTTCCTGAGGGAGAAACAGTAAAATATCAGAAAAACTCATTTGTCCAGGTTTGGGTAAAACCTGATGATGAAACAGATCCACCACAGACATGAAGATAAAGGCTGAGTCAGCGTGACTGCAGCTGGTCCTGGCCTTCGATTCCTCCAGAGTCTGAACCCAGCCGACTCTAAATGAAGAAAAATCTCATCTCTGTGTCAGTCCTGCAGCCTACAGCAAGGTCGAGGATACGGAGCAAGGAACTGAAATCTCTCCCTGGAGGAAACACGGGGGTATGAACACAAAGCGCAGAAGTGACCAGAGCAGATGATGTAACACAGTGAAGAACAAACGGCTAAACGACATCAAAGCGAGACTGTGAAATCCCTTTACAGGGGTGAAGGCGTCCCCCTGCGGTGTCTCTGTACGAGTCACAAGGCCTGCTGGTGCATTACCATAACAATCAGATCAAAAAGAAATGTTTTTTCTGTTGCTGTTTTTTCCCCAGTATAATTCAGAAACGATCCAGGAATTCCTCAATTTCGCTACATGAAGTTCATTTTGGTTGGTTTTTGAATATATTTGTTTTTGCCTGTATATAAAACGATCCTTTATCATATATATCTTTTAACAATATACAGTGGGGCACCCTAACTCTCCTGTGTTTCTGCGTCCTGCATACATATACATACATATGGAGTATATTTGGTTATGTTACATGCTAAACTAAAGTTATGTAACATGTGATGCCAGACCCTGCCAGAAAGCACCGCTAGGACTCGAACCCAGGTCCCTGTGATGGTGGGCTAGACTATTAGGCAAATACATTTTGCACAAGCTAAAGGTAGTTCGATGATGTGTTTTCATTAAGAAATCAGGTTTGGTACCATGGCACATTAATAAAATCCCACAAACAGATGAGACACACAAACCTGCATTTAATCAGACTATCCATGTCCACATACAGAGGGGTCACGTCCTGCTCTGGAACCTGCCTGAGTGCTATTTTATGTAATCCGAAGCATGTGTGTGTGTGTGTGTGTGTGTGTGTGTGTTCACTTGACGATCTGTCTGCACTTGAGACAGAAATAAGGTGTGTTAAAATTGCATTAATGCTCAGTGAAGGAGTCAGACTTGTTTACCGCAGCCCACTCGAGACTTCCCAGAGTGCACCATCAATCTCCACTAATCATGCGGGTCTGGACTTGCATTAGCCCAGCATGCATATGAAATCATCCCGACGTTAGCTAGAGCCGTCACGCAGCTGACCCGCTCAACCACAGACGTTTAGGATATAAAGAGAAACACATTTCATTCAGAGTACCAGGTCGGATGAAGGCATCTTTAAGGTTAGTGGAGTCTCTCTGAGGCACCGGTTTGACCTTGAACATCAGTGTGTGGGTAGTACGAAAGAGAGTCAAGAAAGCCAGTGTTTTTTACAACCCCAAATCAGTAAAGGTTGGGACGGTATGGAAAATTAAAAAACACACAGTGTTACTTACACTTACTTTGGCTTTTATTTCATTGCAGACAGGATGAACCTGAGATATTTCATGTTTTGTCTGGTCTAACTTCATTTCTGCTAGCAGTCTGGATGGTCCTTTTCTTTTCGACTTTAGTCCAAAAAAGATCTGTGATACTGATGGGTCTGAGCACAATCCCCGTTCCCACTGTATGATGGTCCATCCCAGATGCCTCCGAGCCCAGAGACGCCGACGCCCCTTCTGGACATGGTTATACCATAAGGCTTCTTTTTAGCACAGTAACGTTTTAAGTGGCATTTGTGAATGTAACTCTGTATTGTAGAGCTTGATAAAGGTTTGATAAAGGAATCCCTTGTCCATGTGGTTCTAGCAGCTATTGATGAATGACGGTTCTTGATGCAGTGCCGTCTGAGGGAGCGGAGATCACGGATGGATGTTTATGAACAAATGATATGAAGTTCACCAAACACACACACAAAAAATATGTCAGGTAGGAAAACGTAAGAAACATCATGTGTGTGTTTTATGTCTTTTTCCATACTGTCCCTAGTTTTTGAGTTGGGGTTGAAATAAAAATCCCTAATAAAAACAAAAGAAAAATAACAGAAGCCACGTCGACTAGTAGAAGTGCACTTCAAAAAAATGAAACTTCAATAAAAGATGTGTCCATAATAATAATAAACTGAATATGGTTCTGAAGTGCAGCTACACCATAAATCATCTGTAGTGAATTACAGGGTTAGAAAAATATCTGCGACTTAGTAAGTATCAAAGAGTCTCAGCTATTTACAGAAGCATCTTAAAACCTTTGTTTCCACTATTTGGCTTTGGTATCATATCCTTGATAGGCATCTTTCAAGCGCTTATTTGTTTTCAAATATACAGCATTTTCCGAATATCTTTGTTCTTGCTGTTCAACTACTGACAAACAGTTTTCCATTGCGTGCTGAACTAACTAATAGAACAGTGTCTGGTTGTTAAAACAGCTTGGGATGCCATGTCAGTGATTTCAACACAAGCATGAACACCATCTCTCATTTAAGGCAGAGCATTTAGACATGTAAATCCTTCATGGTCTAAAATCGTCACTGTAATGGAAGGCTGAGAAAGCCGCAGTAGCTAAATGAAACAGAAACAAACAAGGAGTAAACCCTGGTCCCTGAAGCTGTGCAGCACTAACCATAAAACATATCTGTTATTATTAGGGGTTGACACACACTTTTACGACTCAAGCAAACATCGGAAGTGCTACATGTCTTATCTTGCACTCCACTCTCAGTGTAAACATCTCTCGACTTTTTTTACCTTATCAGGAAGCTTTTAAATCCCCCCTCCCCAATCCCATTTTTAGTCCTGTCCCTCTAGCTTTAATGGTAAGTGGAATACAGTAGGTGGCTTAGGGTTCTGTATCAGACAGTCTGGCAGGTTGCCGGTGCTCAGAAGCTCCGCGCGACGAAGTGATATTGAGAAAGCTTCCGACGGAAACCCAGGCGCCGGAAATCGTGAATGAAAGCTTTGACGTGAAAGCGCATTTCCTTTGAACCCGCTGCCAACTGACTCACCGCCAAAACGTACCCCTGACTGATTCGGAATGAATTCCATATCCTCTAAATTGCGCTCCTTCTTTGTGGTACGGAGCTGCCAGAGGCTGGGAGTTTGACGTCTCATGTTTAATTATGCTTCAGATTCCATGACGTTCTGTCAGAAACGTATCAAAAACCAGGAGACAGAAACAACAACGTTCCAAAATAAGGGTCCAGCCAATAAATCTGATTTGTGCCTGATGTGATATGAAGAATGACCGAGACTGAATTCTGTTTACTAGAGAGTGAGAACATTATGAGCGCTTACAAACTGAATAACAGAGGCGTCCAGGCATCACGTCAGGTCTGGCAGTGGCGGCTGGTTTCTAAAAAAGGGGAAGCAGATATGTTCACATTATTTTATTTTTATGTTATTTTATGAGACAGCCATAGCAGTGTGCTTCTTAGATCCCTACAGCTGCAGTTCATTGTTTTGCCTAATACAAAGCTGTTTCCTTCATAACGTGTGTTGTTAGTATATGTCTGTAACTTTAAATATTGTGAATCTGAGGAGTTCCTGAGCTCAATTTATGGATCGATATCTGGTTATGAGGTTCTTTTGGAAGGATGACCAGTCATCATACAGAGGATTTTACTGTCAGTGTCCAGATGTGGCTCACTATGAGGTAAGAGTGTCGTTGATCTTTATTGAGATAAACTAGTTCCATTCTATTGCTTAAACATCATCATCAGACTATGGGCTTCAGTCCTTACTGTGAAAGATCAGCATTTCTTAATAACTGTTTATTATACAGACAATAAACACAAATATATCAATTGATACATGTTCATTTATTTAAAAACAAAAAGTTTATTTTTCAGACTTGTGCGCGTTACTAATTAGCATGACTGCTTAGCGTAGGGTCTGTAAGCAGCTTGCTGTTTGGTGTTGAGCTGAACCGATGACCTCAGGTACTGCGTGTTTGTTTAGTTTCCTCTCTGATCGATAACTGAATTGGGTGTCCGCGTTAAGCACGACCCTGCAGTTAGCCAGTGGGTTGTGTGGACTGGGTATGTCCGCTCGTCTTCAATTAATACCAGCTTCCCGTGGGTGACGTTAACGAGCCAGTTTAAGACGAATTAGCTCTAAGGTCATAGCGGCGGCGGATGGAGGATGCTGTCCGGCGAACCTCCATATCCTTTTAAAGAGGAGGGTAAGGACCGCTCCGGCGCTTACTGAGGTGCAGGCGTAGCAGAGGGGGGGTGGGATGAGTGATGAGGTCATTAGCCGGGATAATTGAGCCGACCTGGAATGAGTAGCTTAAGAATATGATAATACATGACTGCGCGACAAGAATCTAAAGCGAAGGCGATCGCTCAGACCTAATTTGTATCAGCCTGTGTTCCCTCAGAGCTTCGTCTTTTGTCCGTCGCAGGCTGTGTGTCAAGCGTGTGCCTGTTACAGGGGATGAACTCAGGCAGAAAGGATGTTTTCGGTGAGAAAATGGAGGGCTGAAATGAAACAAAGACCCGATTTCCATCAGCATCGGGTCCTGCACTCGGTGCCAAGCTCTGGTGTAATGGCCAAAACATCAGCTTGTGACAGACAGGATAAATTAATCACCTGGTTATAATGCACACTTCAGCAGAACGACTGATGCATAATGGATTGCACTTTCGCTGTAATAATACATTGAATGTAAGTGAAATACCTGGAATGTGCTGCATGTTCCCTGATCTCGCTGTGTTTAAAACGTTCTGCTGTTGGCGCTTTGCCCAAGCCCGGTGCTCTTATTGTTTGTGCTCCGAACTCTGCAGCCTCTGAGGGGTATAGTGATATGGTAATGCTCACACCCAGACTCTCATTCTATATAAAATCCACTTTCACCTCACCATGGGAAGCACCTGAAGTGATTTAACCTGGTCACAGCTCAGAGCTTGTTCTGTGTGCGGTTTGGCTTTGCATTTGTGTGATTGTGGTTAAAAAGACTGTAAAGTGACCTCGGGTTTGACCTTTTTCCAAAACAGTACACACAGGGGTCATTTGGAAACACAAAAATCACAGGAAAGTGCCTGATCAAGCAGATAAGTATAGATTAGGTTGGATTCCATAGGAAATGGCCTGTTTCTTTTCATACGCTCTTCCTGCTGTGTCTCCCTTTGGGATGTTTTGTGATTTATGACTTAAGCAGTTCGACAGATAGGGAGGTGAGTAGATTGAGAGATAGATGAATGGATGTTTAGATAGATTGAAAGGATGATTGGATGAATAATCACATGATAAACACAACGTTTTTGATGCTGATGTTTATTAACCTTAATGTTAACAGATGATGGTGTTAAATGATGTTGATGTTAATTGATGTTGGTGTTTATTGATGCTGATGTTAATTGAGGTTTTGGAGTTATTATGAGGTTCTAGATGGTGACTGGAGATCCTTGTTTCTGCCTTGTCTTTGTCCATTGAGGCTCTGAAGGTGTGGGAGAGAGATGTTCTTCACTGAAATGGGGTTTGATCTGCGGGGCATTATACTCCAGGAGGTGTAGGTCCTGGGTGCCGCCAGCTTCAGATCACTGAAACCAAACAACAGAAGAACGATTTGAACAAATCGAACTTAATTCATGATGTAATTTCAACATGCTTAATTTCAGCTCTTTCTTCCTCCACTTTTTTCTCCTCCTCCTTCTGGAGCTCTAGCTCTCTGTTTTGAGCTAGCTCATGTTCTTTCTCCACCTTCCTCTCTTCCATCCTCTTTCTGAGCTCAGCTTCTGTCTTTCTCAGCTTCCTCTTCATCGTGTCTCTTTCTTTCTCCAGCTCTTTTACTTTCTGCTGCAGCTCTTTCACCACCTCCTTCTGCTCTTGTTCCTTCTGGTTTTCCGTCATACTGTCCTGTTTCTGAGATTGGATCTGGAACACTTTCATCTCCTCTCTTTGCTCCACTAGACAGGTTCTTTTCTTTATCTGCTCGATTTCCCTCCCAAAGTGCTCTCAGGTTTCTATCTGATAATGTGTTTAGTACTTCATTTGTGATTTTATTTAACATCAAAATATCCCATAAACCATTTTTAAAGACAACTCAAATATATATATATATAATATATATGCAATATTTATTAATATAATATTCATATAAAATAGCAATGTTACAAGACAATAATTTACATGATTAAATCAAAGTCTGATATATTTCTATAGCGCCTTTTACAAATCTCAAAGTAGCTTTACAGTTTTAGATTGTCTTGTATTTTCTAATCACCAATCCCAAACTGAGAATATGACATATATTGTTATAGTGGCAAGGAGAAACTCCTTAAATGTTATAAGGAAGAAAAATTTGGAGGACCAGACTCCCAATTTTTTAAGAATTAAACTAAACTAAACTAGTAACAGTTTAAATAAGCAGAACCTAAATAAATATTGCTGAGATAACATTTAAAAATTCATTCATTCATTCATTCACTTTCTTATCGTCTTAATCCTGGACAGGGCCGAGGGAGAGCCAGTGCCCAGCCTGGCAGCACGGGGGGGCGAGGCAGGAACAACCCCAGACAGGGCGCCAATCCATCATAGGGCACACCCACTCCCTACCTACCAAGAGACTGTGCTGCCCTCATATGTAAAAATATAATAATTAAAAATAATAATATATAGAGTGATATTTTCTCATTCATCATTAGATTTTTCTTTATTTGCTTTGTGAGGTTTTTTACCGTTTATCAGCCCTAAAGTCCTAAAGGCCACCTTTAGATTAGATATACCATTGTTTTAGCGACTTTATAATGAGCATATATAATTATTTCTCAGTCTCTTTATTGGAATACAACCAAAAATACAGGACATTTTGTATTAAAAAGTATTAAGAAACCTTGCCAAGTCAACCCTTGTACAGTCTGAAGAAGCCTGATCAGGAATGCTTTTTGGAAGGGCAGCAGCCAAGAAATCACTTCTTCTGAAGAGGAACAGGGTGAAAAGCTTAAGATATGTTGAAGCTCACAAAGATTGGGATGAAGATCATGGAGTGACGAATCCAAAATTTGTGTTATATATAAAACAACAAATCTAGTGGTGGCCTAAGACTTTTGCACAGTACTGTAACTGTTTATTATTGGATTTCTAAAGCTCCGGTAATTTCCATAGTCTATTAAAACCATAGGTACAATGCTAATTATCAAGAACTAGAACTACTTTTATATGCTTAAGTCCACCATCATCCTCTCAACACAGGTTGTGATCGATGTTTTAGAGTCTGTGAATTATTGCGGCCTCTGAGGTAAAACCCAGGTTAAACTGTGCATTTCCCACCAAGGACCACAGGCTGGTGAGTCTTAATGGTACTTTTGTGTCTCCACTCGACTCATTTGTGACGCTACATGACCTGATGAGTGCTGAATCCATGCAGCAGGTACATTAGCGAGCTGGAATACGATTGGCTGCTCCTCCAAAGAGTCTAAAATATGTAATCGGTGCATTTAGGCATGTAGATACGATCAAGACGAGAAACAGGGAAGAAAGGTCATTTAAGTGACTCTAAACCTGCTCAAGTTGAGCTTCTTTCCATGTGTTTGTATACCTGTCCGTCGAAGGGTTTTGGTCGGCGCTGACCTGCCATGATCTGGAGCAACCATCTGCGGGCGGAGCCTCACGAGGGAAGCTTCTGAGATAAAGGCCAAATGAGATGTGAGCATTCGTCTTGTTAGCATTCATCCGTCATCCGCGCCTCGCAAGCCGCCCTGATTGATGGCGTGACAGAACCGCGACATGTGTCGCCGCTCTCAGTTAATCACCGCCGCGGTATTTACGCGGCAGGGGGCACCGGCGGGCCGCGTGCCGCGCTAACGACCCCACCTCCGGCCCTGGAGAGTCTGAAACAGAGCCTTATTATTCACGCAGACGCTTCGGCAGATTGATCTGCGCCGCGATGTTTTGATTTGCTCTCCTCGCGTCTGTTTCTCCCGCTAACGTCTGGCTCGAAACGTGATAAATAATCAGCTCTCAGACAAACGCAGTCATATGTCACCGAGAACGCACAACTCGACGTGAAGAGTCCTTTGGTTGTACAAAAGAGTCAGATTCAGGCCGTGACTCTTGTGGTTATGTTTACTCAGCAGCAAAGCAGCCCAAATCTCATTTTGTCACCAGTTCTGAGGTTTTAGGCTGGTTTTGGGCTATTGATCTTTTAATGTGACCTCTATCTGATATTCATCTGAAGAGCTCATGCTCCTAAACTGATGTGCATGGGCAGATTTTATGTTATTTGTTTTCTGCAAACTTTCGCCAGCGATAAAAACTCACCAGATCACCATCGCTTCTGCAAGCAGCTCCTGTATTTTCATTCTGCCTCTCCACTAGCAGCCTTTAATACTCTCCTCCTCGGACCACTGATCCAGTTTACTCACCTATAAAATGTTCAGGTTAGTAATATTACTCATAATTAATAATAAATTACATTTGAGCAAAAGTTTAAACAAGTTTCAGCTCATGTGTGAGTTTGCATCACGTACAGTGTGTATGGTTTTTCGCTCCTGAATCTTCTGCTTATTCCCACGTCTCTGAGGGGACTGTAACCTCAGGTGTCCCCTGGCAAGCACTGGACAGCTGAGCTAATACCTCTGGCGAGGTGAAGACTATCAGTTATGTGCTGTCCCCAGGTTATACCAAGATGTCCTGGCACCTGCTCTGGGACGCTTGATAAGGCTTCAGTGCCCGAGGGCAGAGAGAAGGGTGCCAGAAGGTCTGGTGAATGAAGGAGAAATTTTATCTTACTAAAAGCCTGCTAAGTTCAGCATATCTGGTGCCCGGTCCACCTGACCTTCGGGGTTCAGACCTCAGACCTTAGGAGATGCTCCGAGCCACCGGAGTTTCTTATGTAGAAGATTGAAATGCGTTTTGGCAAATGTAAACGTGTTTTGGAAAGTCGTTGAACTATGAAACGGTGACACGTTCGCTCTGTTTTGGGCGCGCTGAGAGATGGTTTAGGGCCAGCGGCTGGAGCGGTTTGGAGGCACGGGGCAGGAGGCCATGAGTCCAGGTGGTCTGGCTTCAGGGAAGTACAGCTGCTGAAAGGTCACAAAGCAAAAGTGAACCAGAACAGAGTCAAAGCGACCGGACTCTGCAGCCTGAGCTCTGCTCTGTGTGGAACAGTCAGGAACGAGACCAATGAGGATCTGTGTGTGTGTGTGTGTGTGTGTGTGTGTGTGTGTGTGTGTGTGTGTGTGTGTGTGTGTGTGTGTGTGTGTGTGTGCGCTGTAGCGTTCATGCTGTGATGGGTTGTAGGGTGGGCTTAAATCACAGCTGATGGTGCCACCTGAAGCCTGCAGAGATTCAGCTCTGAGGAACATCAGGTTGCTTCCTCACTCACTCACATGTTGGGATTGATGAGGATCAGAGGAGGATTACTGTAATCTCTTCATCCTGCTCTGCATGCTGTATGCAAACCAACGAAAGCCATTTTACACCCGGGCTGTTTGGGCAGGATTCAGGGAAGGGTTCGATCTCACAGCTCGGTCCAGCCTGATGCTGCCTGAAGATAAAAACAGACAGACAGAAGGAACAAGAGAGAGAGAGAGAGAGAGAGAGAGAGAGAGAGAGAGAGAGAGAGAGAGAGATTCAGAAAAAAAGAAAGAAAAAATGCAGAAAGAAAGAAAGACAGAGAATGCAAAAATAAAAACATAAATGCAGAAAATAAGAAATAAATATGGAAAGAAAAAAGGAAATGCAGAAAAAAAACAAATTCACAAAGAAAGGAAGGAAGGAAGAAAGAAAGGAACAAATGTAGGAAGAAAGAAAGAAAAATGCAGAATTAAAAAAGGAAATGCAGAAAGGAAGAAATAATGCGGAAACAAATACGGAAAGAAGGAAGAGTAGAAAGACAGAAAGAAAGAAGCATAAAATAAATGCAAAAATGTAGAAAGAAAGATAGAAATACATAAAGACAAAAAGAAGTGCAGAAATGCAGAAAGAAGAAAGAATTACAGACAGAAAGAATGAAATGCAAAAACAAATAAATTCACAAAACAAGAAAAGGAAAGAAATATGGAATGAAGGAAATGTAGAAAAAAATAAAGAAATGCAGAAAGGAAGAAATAAATACATATGGAGAAAGAAAGACATATGGAGAGAAGGAAGTGCAGAAAGAAAGAAAGAAAGAAAGAAATCAATGCAAATAAATAAATAAAATAAATATTGAAAGAAAGATGAAATACATAAAGACAAAAAGAAATGCAGAAATAAGAATGAATTACAGAAAGAAAGAAAGAAAGAAAGAAAGAAAGAAATATGGAAAGAAGCAAATGTAGAAAGAAATAAAGAATTACAGAAAACAGAGAGAAAAAAATGCAGAGAAAAGAAAGAAATGTGGAAGTAAAGGAAGAAATGCACCATGAATGTACAGCACTCTCAGCGTCTGATTGGACTAAACAGATCCTGTTTAATATGTTTAACTGGATTAAACAAGTCCTGTAAGCTGCAAGTTGGTGCCTCCATGGATCTGACTTGTTGGTCCAGCACATCCCACAGACGCTCAGTCGTATTGAGATCTGGGGAATTTGGAGCCCAGGGCAACACCTTAAACTCTTAGTTCCTTGAACCCTTCCTGAAGAATTTTTGCAGTGTGGCAGGGCGCCTTATCCTGCTGAGAGAGGCCAGTGCCATTGGGGAATAGCATTGCCATGAAGGGGTGCACTGGGTCTGCAACAGAGGTTAGGGTAGGTGGTACAAGCCCGGCCCAAACTGTGGGTATCTCATTAGACTGGTTCTTTAATTACCTATCCTGTGCTTGGTTTTGTCCTCGTACATCTGCCAGGGATGTTAAAGTTCCTAGAGTACTTTCCAAATTTAATTTGGCGTTTTCTTTGAGATCTGCACACGGCTGAGACTAATCGCTCTCACCTGTTTTACTTCTGTGCACGTTCTGTATTTTAAATAGATTTGAACGTAATGTAAGGCTTGCTCTGGGATCGTCGTGAGATGAAGACCGATCACACGCTTTATGAGCAGAGAAGTCTGGGATGAAATTACTTTAGTCTTCCATGTAGCAGCAGAAAACAGAGAGGGAGTAAATATATAATGAGAGCAGAAATCAGGCTGCGCAGCTGAACGGCTACGTGGCCGCGGCTCAGACCTCAGACAGAGACGAATGCCGTGGCGTGGTGGATGCAGACGGGCCAGAGCCCTCAGTGAAGCCGCCAGCTGCTCGGCTGAATCACAATGAAGAGCTTTCTGTCCTGCACTCAGAAAAGCTTACAGATATCAAACAAAGAAACCCCAGAAGCAAAGGTCGGCTGCATCAACATCAGCCTCACAAATCAGACCAACATCCAGAACATCTTCCAGTTATTTAGAACATGCTCTGGATTTATTTGTTCTAAGAATTTAAAGGATCTTGCTCAAGGATTTGAACTCACAACCCTCTGATACGCTAAACTACAGCGGCCGCGCCTGTCACCCACACCTTAGGAGGCCTAAACCTGTGCCTGTGCAATAACATGTGCAGTACAGGGTGATCTTTGTTAGATACTCCTTTGGAAAGAAAGAAAGGAAGAAAGAAAGAAAGACAGAAAGAAAGAAAGAAAGAAAGAAAGAAAGAATTAAATACGGAAAGAAAGAAAGAAAGAAAGAATTAAATACAGAATTAAAGAAAGAAGGAAAGAAAGAAAGAAAAGAAAGAAAGAAAGAATTAAATACAGAAAGAAAGAAAGAAAGAAAGAAAGAATTAAATACAGAAAGAAAGAAGGAAAGAAAAGAAAGAAAGAAAGAATTAAATACAGAAAGAAATAAAGAAAGAAAAGAAAGAAATGCTGAAAAAATGCAGAAAAAGAAAGAACAAATGGAAGAAAGAAATGCAAAAAGAAAGAAAGAAAAAAATGCAGAAAGAAATAAAGAAAAAGAAAGAAAGATAAATAAAGAAACAATTAAAGAAAGAAAGAAAGAAAGAAAGAAAGAATAAAAAAGAATTGCATAAAAAAGTAAGAAATGCAGAAAAAAGTACAGAAAGAAAGGAAGAAAGACAGGAAGAAAAACAAAGAAAGAAGGTAATTTAGAAAGAAATGCATAATGAAAGAAGGAAATGCATAAAAAGAAAGAAAGAAAGAAAGAAAGAAAGAAAGAAAGAGGAAAAAGCATAAAGAAATGAATGAAGAAAGAAAGAAAGAAAAAGAAAGAAAGAAGAAAATGCAGAAAAAGCATAAAGAAATGCATGAAGAAAGAAATAAATAATGTAATACAGAAAAAAAGGAAAGAAAAAGGATGAAAGGAAGAAAGAAATGCAGAAATAAGAAAATGCAGAAAGAAAGAATGAAAGAAAGAAAGAAAGAAAGAATGAAAGAAAGAAAGAAAGAAAGAAAGAAAGAAAGAAAGAAAGAAAGAAGAAAATCTATCATGGGAAACTCTCTCATATGTTTATACAAAGGCATCTCCATTGGTGTAAAGTCTGGACTCTAATCACAGCTTCCTTTTAATCCTGTCTTTGTTGATGAGCTCACAGAGGACCCAGCTCCGTGTTAGTATTCCAGCCTGGGACGCTCCGCTGCACTGAGCCACCTTATCTTAGAAGCTTATTATTTAAAGCCTTTTCAAGGTATAAATTTCACTTTATGTCCGCCCCTAAACTTAAAATTTACACCTGGTTTTGGGGGACATTTGCTTTACAGCCTGTCGTTATGAGAAAATGACACCGGAATTATGCGCGGATCTAAAGTCTGATGGCCTAACCAGTCCCAGCGGAGCAGAGTTTGAGACAGAAAGTGTGGAATGTTCTGCAAAGTTCTTCCCGTCCCTCTTCTTTTCTTCCTCTCCGTCGTATGAGTGATGGAAGTGATAGAGACTGCAGGACCTTCATAAATCTGTCATGATGAACCGGCGAGCGAGGCTCAGCGCACAAATCCTTTATGAATATGTGAAACCTCGGCAGCTTCACGCAAAAGTTACGGCTCTTTCTAAATGAAAAGAAGTTAAACAGCCTCTGCAGAGACAAACTCAAACCTGACAGAGATTTTAAATAATAAAAGCGTTTAACAGCCGCAGTGCGTTCTGTGAAACAGGACGTTGACCGGACATTACCAGTGTCACAGAAGTTTAGATGCTTTGCACATGGTGTTTTATTTTCAACAATAATATCAAACAAAACACAATATGAAAGACCCAAGAAGTTGAATCTGTTCATCTGGACATAGATTTTATTGGAGAAACGTTTCGTCACTCATCTAAGTGACTTCTTCTTTCTTTCTTTCTTTCTTTCTTCAGACTTCTTCTTCAGTCACTTAGATGAGTGACGAAACATTTCTCCAATAAAATCTATGTCCAGATGAACAGATTCAACTTCTTGGATTTTCTTACCTGGATCATTGAGCATGCATCAAGACAATATGAAAGAATTTAGTACAGTAGTGCACCGTACAGTAATACTTATCTTTGTACCTCTTATAACACTTTGGTAACTGAAAATGAAAACGAAACTAGAACGCTATCATGTTTTTTCCTGCCTTTCAAGACTGCGATTCTCTTTTCCATCAACAGGTGTCGCAAGGGTTCACTCGTACTAGTTTTTTGTCATACAGACGTGAATCAGCAATAATGTGCTACAAGAATTTCTTTCATTTCTTTCAGTCTGTATGCAAACATCTACAAACCAATCAGGGAATCCAGTTTATGCTGACATCACTGAAAGTAGGCGGGGCTTTACAGAATAAACATGGTTTATTGTATATCGTAGTCTTTAGCGCTACAAGTAGCATCCATCAGAAGAACAAATCAGAAAAATGAATAGCAGGCGGGGCCTTATGTATACAGGAACCAGGTAGAGATTTCATCATAGGAAACAATGGATATAGGGCTCCTGCTATCCGAATATTCTTTATCCGATCTGAGGAACAGTACCAAAGTTTGACTCTGCAGTATTTTGCATGGAAATGGATCCGAGTTCAACCTCTCAGTGAGACGTTTGGTATGTTCCCCCTCCCAGAAGAGCCAGTAAAGGCTTACCGATCCAGTATAAATTCAGACAGATAGAACTTTCTTTACAGTTTCTGCTCGGTGAGCTCGCATGATGAATCTTTTTTCATTTGCCCACGTTGCCCTGAGCGTCTGTAGCAAACATTATAAATACGGCCCCACATGCTGATATTTTGATGAATTAGCCCGAAAATTAATTAAATTGGAAATGTCAAGCGCTACACTGAGCTGTGTGCTGAATGTTTAGTGACTTTTATTTAATGTTTAAAACTAATTGACACAGGGCTTGGTTTAATATAATGACGTGCCTTAGGTGAGAGCTCGCTTCTCATGGTGGCTTTATTACACCTACAGGTGCTGCATGCTGTAAAAGTGTCGTTCGCCGTACAGACCTTCACGTGTGGATTTAATCTTTATACGATGTATCTAGGCTTACGTTTAATGTCTTAATTAGAAAACAACAAGATACTGACACCAGTGACATCTCTCACCTCATTTTTTAGAACAGTGTATAAGTGTATATGTTTGTATTCGCTGCATTCTCATTATAGCTGATCCTCCTAATCCACGTCCCCAAACCACCCCTCTAACCCAAAACCCCTAAACAAAGCCCCAAACCAACCCTCTAACCCAAATCCCTAATCCAAGCCCCAAACCGTCCCTCTAACCCTTAACATTAACCCCTAACCCCACCCCAATCCCTCAATCTCTAGTCTTAACCATAAACTCTAACCACTATTCCATAAACCAAACCCCTAAACTGAATCCCAAACTGTAACCCTTAACCTTAACCCTCAGTCCCAAAACCAAACTTCTAGCCCCTAACTCCACCCATTCCAGTTTCCCAAATCAACCCTCTAATCCAAACCTCTAATAAAAGCCCCAAACCATCCCTCTAACCCAAATCCCTAATCCAAACTATTACCCTCAACCCTCTGAATGGATTACTATCACAAATCCTTAACGTTAACCCCTTACCTCACCCCAATCCCTCAATCTGTACACTTGACCATAACCTCTGACCACTATTCCCTAAGCCAAACCCCTAACCTGAATCCCAAACTGTAACCCTTAACCTTAACCCTCAGTCCCAAAACCAAACTTCTAGCCCCTATCTCTAACCTCAAAACCAAAGCACTACTCCAAACCTCTAACCCTAACCCTTAACCCCAAACAAGATCTGTAGACCAAATCCCAAACTGACCTCTACCTTAATCCAAAGCCTTAACCAAAACCCAAACCAACCATCTAACCCAAAGCCCAGACCTGACTGAAACCAAAGCCAAACTCTTAACCCTAACCCAAAATCATAATCCCAATCCCAAAGCCAATGCTCTAACCCAAATCTCCTAACCTAACCTCCTACCCTCAACCCTCTGAATGGATCCCTAACCCAGAACCTTAACATTAACCCCTAACCCAATGCCCTCAATCTCTACACCTAACTCTAACCTCATCCCTAACAACTAACTCCAAACCCCAAACTCCAGCGCAGTCAATCTGTTTCTCATCAATCACACAAGCGTCCCTCCTCATTTCTCTCCAACCTCGTCCTCAATGCCAAAACTCTGCTAATCTCATGCTGATATGGCAGTGAAGTTAGAGGCTGTAAATTACACAAACTTTGGGGTCAACTCTGAACATTTAGTGCAACCTCAGCCTTAATGCTGTAATGCTGTAATGCTGTAATGGATTCACCCTCCCAAAAACAATGAACCCTCCCCAGCGTTCCCTCCCCCTCCCCACTTCATAATCAATAAGCTTTAATAGAGTCTGCCACTGATCGAGTAGGGATGTCATCTGCACAGAAACTTGCAGAGAGGCGGATTAATCTTTTTGTTATTATTTGTGTGAGCCGGTGGGAGACGGAGAGAAGATTGAGAGGCAGAGTTCAGTTCCAGTTGAATAAACGCCGAGCTCTGGGTGAAGAATTTTTTTATTTTATCGGAGATTAAAAGTATTTAAACATACACAGGAGTATAGAGTCCAGTATTTAACTCTAATCAGTAAACTGGCGAGTAGCACCTCTGTTCCCTGTACAGATATTATTGCACTAAAAAGTATCGTTTAATATTGTTTAATATCTCTTCTCCATTGCAATCCTTATGTATGGCCTTATTTCTGGAGACTTTATTAAAATCCTTTAATGATTGTGGCATGTTTTTGTTTAGTTTTTTCATACCTATTCCCAGAAACTACCCCCAAACCAACCCTCGAATCCAAACCCCTAACTCCTAACTCCTCAATCTCTAGACTTAACCCTAAACTGTAATCACTATTCCAAATCTCTAACCCTAACCCTTAACCCCAAACAAGATCTGTAGACCAAATCCCAAACCTGATCCCAAACCTGTCCTCTACCTTAACCAAAACTCAATTCCTAAGAAAACCCCCTATTCCAAATCCCCACAAATCAGCCATCTAACCCAAAGCCCTGACCTAATCCAAATCCCAAAACCAGACCTCTAACCCAAACCCCTAACCCAAGACTCTAACCCAAATCCCTATCCAAGCCCCAAACTAACCCTTAAACCCAAAACCCCTAATCTAAGCCCCAAATCAACATTCCTACCCAAACCCTAATCAAAGTCCCAAAACCAGCCCTCTAACCCAATACCTAATAAGGACATGTTAGATCAGCTGCTATCTAAAGAGAGAGAGAGAGAGAGAGAGAGAGAGAGAGAGAGAATGTGTGTGTGTGTGTGTGTGTGTGTGTGTGTGTGTTTGTTTAGCTCCTGTGTTTTTAAAGCCTATCTAAAGCCAAAGGACAATAAAAATTAATGATCTAAATCAATCTAAATGTAAAGAAAGCCATCCATCGGAAAACTGCAAGTGACAGGCCTGGAGTAATTGAGATGGCACGACGCCTCAAACCTGCCACAACAGCGGCGCTCGGGTTCTGCCCGGAGGTCCAGAGAAGATGAATTGCGATTCCTCGGAGGCCTGAATCCCATCAGACCGAGAGACAGCAGGCAGTGCCTCGACTCCTCCAGCCGGCCTCTAATTGCCTCCTCCCGCTTTGATAAGGTGCAAACACACACAGAGTTCCTAATGGTAGCATGGAGCACTGAGACCACATGACTCATCTGTCTGCTCCAGCCTGTATTTGCCCTGCGGCAGGGCAGTAACTCCCACAAGTGGCGCGATGATGCTCGCCTGAAACTGGCACCATCTTCACCAGTCCAAGCTCACCTTTCAGGAACAAACTGTTCCCGGCATTTATACTAATCTTCTTATCGGAGGAAATATCAGCAGGCAGGTAGAGATCGGCAGAAGATAGTGCTGCTTGAAAGTCCTAAAAGTAGATAAGAAGAAACTAATTAATCAAATAAGAGCACGTATCTCTAAAGTCATCCAGTGCGTGTCCGCGTGCCTGGGTTGAGTCCCATTTTGCACCCTGTGCTGCCAGTTAGGCCTCGGCACCCCATGACTGAAGACTGGATTAAGACGAGATGAAAAATGAACAAATAAACTAATGTATTACTTTAAAAAAGTACCTAAAATCTATGTGGCTGAATCTAGAAGCAGTCAATATACATACACTATATGGACAAAAGTATTGGGACACCTACACATCACACCTACAGGAGCTTTTAGGACATCCTGTTCAAAGTCCTTAGGCATTAATATGGAGTTCCACTCTTCCAAGAGCTTCCACTGTTCTGGGAAGGCTTTCTTCATCCTGAAGAGCATTTGTGAGGTCAGACGCTGATCATGTGAGAGGTTCTGAATCACAATCCCTCTTCTAGTTTATCCCAAAGGTGTTCGACAGAGTGGAAGTCTGGGCTCTGTGCAGCCCAACCATGGACCTTGCTTTGTGCCCAGGAACAGAAAAGGGCCTTCCCCAAACTGTTCCCATAAAGTTGTAAGCGTATGATTGTCCAAAATGTCTTGGTGTCCTGAAGCATTAAGATTTGCCTTCACTGGAACTAAGGGACGGAGGCGGAGCCCAGAAAAACAGCCCCATAGCATTATCGCTCCTC
Source organism: Ancistrus triradiatus (assembly GCA_025084515.1). Taxonomy (NCBI): domain Eukaryota; kingdom Metazoa; phylum Chordata; class Actinopteri; order Siluriformes; family Loricariidae; genus Ancistrus; species Ancistrus triradiatus. Next base: position 119,925 of record JAJAGP010000045.1, on the reverse strand, counting down.
CACCAATATTTCCAGTAGGGCAGGTAATGTTCTCCTGGCATTCACCAAACCCAGACCCGTCCCTCAGACTGCCAGATAGTCCAGTGACTCCAGTGGTGGCTGATTAAGTTCAGAACCAGTTAATAAGGTGTTAATAGAGTTTATTCAGAGCTGTAGTGAAGCCAAATTCGGGCTGCGCATTCTGAGAAAGAGTTGGCTGCCGTTTGCATCATATGTCGGATTTTGTGTGGATGTTTGTGTCCTCACTAAAACAAAGACGTTTATGGAAATAATAAACCTCGGTTTAGCCGTAAAGTGAAAGCTTTGTTCCGTGCCAAGAACTCTGCTTTTTTTAAGAGTGGTGATAAATTGGTGCAGAATTGCTCCATGTGGTCCTGAACCAACAGCACGAGGAGCTACAAAGCTCCTGACCATGACCCAGAATGTCTGGACAAACTTGTTAGGTTTAGTGTAGGTACTGCTGAGCATAACTCTTTCATACAACCAGATTTTGTTCGTCATATGTCAGCGTTCATTTTCTTAACTAGGTGAGAACAAACGAGTAATACCGACTTATGCAAACGTCCTGGCACCACTGGTTGATCTGTATGTTCTTCTTTTATTATACAAATCTAAACGGCATATTTCTGCAATCGTAACGCATGCCGGAACAAACGTCCATCGCCTCTCTAAGGTGTAAGCACACCCCGCTGTTCTTGTGAGGTCTCACTTAGCTGAAGTGTTAACGCTTCATTAAAAATGCGCAGAAACGCTGGCAGAGGTCCGAGGTTTGAACGGGAGGTGAAAAGCATCGCGACTGACTCAGAGCTACAATGCTAATGGCGCTGTTTACCCGGCGCGCGTTCTCACAGAACAGGAAGCGCCTCATTTGTTTCCATCTGCAGCAGGTTTACGTTTCCAGTTCGATTAGCTTCTGGCTCTCTACATTACGCTCTCACCACGAGCAAGAGCGCTTAACCTTCGTCCCAGCGTGGGTCCGGTGGGAATAACAGGCGCCAGTGGGTGCCGTCTGACTTCACATCTGCTCTGCTAATGTGTGTGTCTGTGCGAGAGTGACGTCTGGTAATGAGAGAAGGTAAAATGATGGTTCCACCTTTATAACCTTCAAAACAGAACATCGAATATTTAGTCCATCTGGGGAATGAGAGTCCGGCTTGGGTGGTAGGTCAGAACATGGTGTACACAACATGAAAGCATGGATCTATGCAGTGGTGGTGTAATGGTGTGGGGGATTTTCTTGGCACACTTTGAGAGCCTTAATACCTACTGAGCATCGTTTAAACCTCACAGTCGACCTGGGTATTGTTGCTGACCCTGTGCACCCCTTTATCCCTACAGTGTGTGATGCCATCATATCAATGGACCGAAATCTCTGAGGAATGTTTCCGGCACCCTCTGGAATCTGTGCCACGAAGAATTAAAGGGGGTCCAACCTGATACTAGCAAGCTGTACCAAATAATGGGTGATTGATAAAGGCTTCTTTAGTATTTGCAGAAATGCAAGACGTTGAAGGAAAAGTTGCGCAACATCTCCTGTAAAGCACGTGTAATTTAACCAGGGCTGTCCTCATACCTTCAACTCTTAACCTGTTGAACCCCCTCTGTCAATACGGCTGACTCACCAAACCCCCGAGCGGCGCCGCTTTGTACTCTGCTCTGTTTGACTCCATTACAGGCTGCAGGCTGAGGGCTAAATTGCAGACGCCGTGCTATGGAAGTGAGATATTACTGTGTGCGCTGCAAGGACGTCTCGCCGGAATAAATTATGCAGATCAATGATGGACTGCCAGTCGTGTGGATGATGAATTCGAGCTTCGTGCCACATCTTGAATTGAGCAGGTCCTCATGAGGACAAGGTGCGAGCAGAAATAACGTAATCTTTCTGAATCGCCGGTTCTAAAGGTTGTTTTGTGCCTCTGCCATCCTGCTCCTGTTATTTGACGTTTGTGTACGCCCACCTGAACCTATTCACACCGAGCTGGTGCACATTCAGTCTTCCTAGGAGGCTTTTTATTTTGGAACACGCCTGTGAGGATTTACCTGTTAGAGCTTTTGTCTGGAAGTGTTAAACAAAGGCATTCCCTATTCTAGGATGGGAAGAAATATGGTTTCAGGGCTCCAGTGGTGTTGAACTCCTTGACTTGTAACCCCAAACCTGCCCGATCAAGCATGCTCACCGTACGCACAGAGCAGCGCCAATCCCAAATGTTTGGGATCCAATCCATGATGCTTCATTAAGCTGTTAATCTAACTGAAAGTGAGGTTAGTAGTACAGGTATGCGCCAAAAAATAGCTCATTTAAAAATCTAGACAAAATACCTAAGTATGACATGAATAATAATCTTCTTCAATTTGATCAGCTGTTTACATCCCGAGTTAAAAGACATTTTTAATAACTGAGTTAAAGGAAGAAGAGTTTATAAGGATGGAGTTGGGATGTGTGTGTGGGAAATAATGGTGACCAGCTAAAAGGAAAAATCATTTGGTTTGTCCTGTTAAAAAACTGATGTAACTGTTAGAAACTCCCAGCATAAATAAACAACATAAATAAATACAGCTACATGTATACAGTATATCATACAATACATATAACAAAGATATTTCATTATCAGTTTATCTGAGGACCTTTATGCACACGTTAACATTTTATTTAATTCAGTATGTAATCGGGAATGTGTACACGCAGCATTTGGAGTTCCGTTTGAAGCTTTATTCCAGTAACATTCAGGGAATGTAAAATTCAGTAATGATTATCCTCCTACGCAAACAAGTCACAGATCGAATCAATTGCAGATTAACTTTTTATTTATTACTGTTATTGGACCACAAAGAAAACAGTGAGGACATCAAGAAATATGCTAATCTATTTGTACATGGAAAACGTACACACACCCACAGCTCCAGTGGGTTGCAAAACCAGCTTTAGGTTTTTTTTATTTTTTTTTTAGTCTCTCATATTGTTGCCATTTTTGTCCTGTTTCAGAGCGATGTTTGGGGGCATTCGCTTAACCCGGCGCTTGCAAGTTCCTGCCACGGTGTCTCGAAGGGATTGAACTCTGACAGGGCCAGTCTGAGACTTTGATTTACTTTTCTTTTTTTTCTGTGCCATGCCTTACTTTTGCTGCACTCTGGCTCGAGTTTAGAATGCATTAGTGAATAAATCGAGGTTATTATTATAATGTATAATTATTGCTATTTAGTATAAAATCTACCGTCTGTCTTTAGATATGAGGAAGAGACTGAAAGCCTGGAGTGAGGCTCGTGCATTAAGGCACAAACTGATCAGTAATGCCTCATAAACCTGCCGCCGCCCTCCTGTTTGAGGATCATAAGGAGAGGCTTAGAGCTCCTTTTCCTTCTCTACACACACCGTTCGGATCCCATCAGCGTAGATCTTCATTCTGTCATGCACGTCAATCACAGAGCTCTTCACAGCACATCGCGCTCCTCAGATTGATCTCCATCGAGCGAGAGGCTCGGAGCGACATGAGAGCTTTGTTTTCTTCCATCGATCGTGCAGTGATGCGCTGAAGACATCAGATCACGAGACATGAAGCCTCATCGGCCTGATAAAGATATGATTTGCAAAGATGTCCCATTGGTGGAACGGCCGGCCTAAATCACCCCCCTCTGACGTCCTGTGATGGATTGGAGCTAACATAATGCACATGGCACAGTGGTTAAGGAATCGGACGATGGGTCAAAAGGTTCAGGGTTCCAATCCCATCTCTGCCGCTGTTGGGTTTGAGCAAGACCTTTAACCATAACCCACAACTGCTTAGATTGTAAGTTGCTCTGGTTAAGGGCTTCTGCTAAATGTACATTTAAAAATGTATGAATCGAAAATGACTCTCTACCCTACAGACTGGAAGATCATCCAAAATTACAATATTGAAGATGTTCCTCAACTACCACTCAGAACAAAGCCACAGCACAACGGCATTCTTGAACAGTGCTACCAAAATGCCAACTGTGCCATCAGATGGGCCTTTTGCTGCCTGATTAGCTAGCTAAATGCTCAAAATGAGCCACAGGGTGCAGGGCTACTCCACCTCGCTGAGCTCGCACCACGTCCCATCAGCTCTCATCATCAAAATCATTCATAACACATCCACAAACATCGCCGGCGTCTCTCCCCTCAGGCTGCGCTTTTGTACATGGTAGGAACTTAATTATGACATTAGCTTTTTAAAATGAAAGCATTAAGTCCTTGTGTTAGCATTTTCTTTTATTTAGAAAATGAACCACAGTATTTTTGCATAAAGGCCTTTTCGCACCGAGTCTGATTTTTACGGACAAAAAATCTGGCATGTTTGGAAAAAGAATACACATATATTAGCGCTGTCCTTAAAAGGTTTAATCGGAGCCTGTTCTAATTTCTGCATTAAAATCAGGCTGACCAATCAGAGCTCGGTTGCCGGGCAGAACAGCTCAAGAGCTTATAGGACGAGCAACAGGCTGCCTCTGAAAACATGGATATTAAAGGAAAGATCTGGTGGAATAGAACTGAAAGGCTGGAGAATGATGGTGATGAAGCTCACAGGGACTCTTTGGAAGCGTCTGATTATTTATCTAAGAGCATTCTGATCTGTTCCTGATCATGACACTGCGTGTCTTTGTATTTTAAGTCGACGATGTGAAAAAGACACGGCGAAATCTCCGACACATTAAGAGAAGGGGAATTAAAGAAAGCAAAAGCAGACAGGGAGTTTTCAGAGCGTTTAGGCAAAAAACGTAACGTGTCCTGCTAATTGTTACAAGGTTAACTGGTGACTCTAAATTGGTCCGGTCTGAACGTAGCGCTCAGTGTTTCTGGGATAAGCTCGAAGTTTGTTGACGTCCAGGTATAAACAACATTAGAGTGCTTCTTCCTTCCCAGAGAGAACGACAGTAAACGCAAACAAGAAAGCAGTAATTAATTCATGCGCGCCGGCTCTGCGTTGGCTAATTACTGTTTTTAATTACTGCGTATGCTGGAATGTGTTTTATCCCACAGCGTATACGGGCATAATTAGAAAACGTTTCAGGATTCTATACGCCCCACTCCGGGGCTGAGAAACATCTGTGAGCCGTACGGGGCGAGTAGAGAAAGCAAACAGAGCATGAGTGCAGGGAGATTTCGGGGGGATTTACTTCCAAGGATCTGCTTATATCAGAGAGAGTTGCAGAACGGGGTTTCTATAGGAAATCGATGAGAAGGGAAGCTGCCTGGACTGAGGGCAAGGGTGAAATTTGGGAAACAATCTAACTAAAAGAACAGTTTGTGGTTTCTGTTTGACCTGCTGGGAAACGAACCAGTTTGGGGAAAAACGTTTTTACAATTACAGGAAATTACAAACCAGGTCTTCTGGGAGTGCGAACTTTCATGATGCTGTGGAAGGACATGCAACGGGAGTTAAAGGTTTAGAAAAGGAGCCAAAATAAAAAAAGAAGCAGAAAAATCTATATTTATATATATATAAATATAAATATATATGGAAACCATTTGAAGGTAGCTATCTCCTTGGCTGTTTTGGAGTAGAAAATATCCATATAAAAAGTTTTTAATATGGATATTTTAATGATTAATGATTATTCGGTAATTCCCTTCAAGATTAAAGATTGTTTTCTCTTTTTTTAATTAAAATTAATGATTTCAAGATGAATAAATATTCAACTTCCTCAATAAAAAAGACACTTTTATGGAGTTACGCTTGGAATCAAATCAATCAGTTCATTAAAAAGGAGCAATCAGTTCATAATTCATGACTTTTATTAAACCTTCTTTAGCCCAGGCTCAGTAGGATGGTGGTATCTTCTTACCCCGACTCTCCCGTGACTCCGGTTTGCTCTTAGGTGAAGGATGGCAGATGTTTATGAAGTGAAGGCCGTCCAAAAAAGCCAGGTCTCTTTCACGTCGCTGCTTTTATGAGTCCGAGCAAAGTGCTGCAGCTGCAAGTTTCCGAATCTGTTCGCTTTATAGTCGGACGTGTCAGGAAATAATTATACTGTACTTTGGATTTTATCAGACAGGTCATGATATAATAAAAAAAAGAAAATACGGCCACTGCAGTGCAGCAGAGCTCAGATAAAGTATGAACACTTAACACTAAAGTCTGTCGGAGGGAAAAATGAACATGGAGGACTTGGATATTTCATTATTATTCAATAACAAATCTGACTTTTGGGTTTTACTACCTTTTAATGTGATATAAATACTAATGAATCCTCTACCTATTTTTATAAGGGCTGCTCTTATTTTGTTCACACTGCCTGCCTTTTCATTTAAAGCTGATCTCCTGAAGCAGTATAGCCCAAACTCAGCACCTCCGCCAACTGATATGTTTCTATTGGTTTACGTTGCAAAGGTGGAAAGTAACTCATTGCATTGACTCTCTTTACTGTAACTGAGTAGTTTTTGTGTACTTACACTTTTTAAAGATGCTTTTAAAATCTGTAAGTTTACATTTATGTTTTGTTTGAAGTATTGTACCTCGCTACGGCTTAAATCACATATTTTACAGAGTAAAAAAAGTCAATCCATTTATTAACGCAAGAAAACCGGCGCTAAAATTCCAAAAAAGGTGAAGTACATTGTCGAAGTACATGAAACCATCACTTCACTTCAAGTGCAAGAAGATTTTTAAGCTTTACCAAAAACCTCCAGCGGTTGTATTCTTTTATGGGATGGTCTCCACTAAAGTGATGCATTATACCGCCATATTTTTTTATATATCATGTGTAGACATGTTTTTTTTTTTGTTTTTCCACTATAGTTTGTAAAGGTGTTTTATCCTCGTGTCCTTTTTGCACTGTGCAGGAGAGACCAAACTCAAACTCAAAACTAATTAAGTAACTTTTACCCTGAGTTAATTTTAAATGAGCTACTTTTTACGTTTACTTGAGCAGATTTTTAGATTGGTAATCTTTCTTGTACTTAAGTAGAATTTCATCAGTCACAGTAACAGTACTTTTACATGAGCAGAATATTTGAGTTCTCTTTCCACCTCTGCTGTTGTAGTTAAGCTTCTTAAAGGATTGATTAAATATTTTATTATCTTTGACTCTTCTATATGTAAAGTTTTATTGTTTTTATTTTAATATTACATTTTGTTCTATATTTCTCTATGTTTTGCGTTTTTTGAGCTCTATGTACAGTACTTTGTGTTATAAAGTGCTTAATTTTACTTTTGTTTACTTACTAAAGTCCGACATAAATAAAGCGTTATTATTGATTTTTGTTCTTGCTGTTTGTTTTTTCTTTAATGAGTTAATCCCATTTTCCTCTAACCTCTAACTCCTGTCCCCAGAGAACACAGGGTACAGGACTAATCGTACCCTGGATGGGACACAAGTTCATCACAGCACCCAGCTGGAGTCTCTGTTATAGCACCAAACCTCAGTTTCCCTCCCTCTATCGAACCCAGGTCCCTGCTGTGAAATGGCTAGAGTGCATCACCACTCAGGAACAAGTATTATTATTACTGTTAGACACATTTAAGGCATTTAAGCTGAAGGCGACGTTGTATTTTTACCTTAGTCCTCCACTGGGTTTGTCTCTGATGTTTCCATGGTTCAGCCCAAAGTGGTCATTTATCTTGTGCTGAGAACCACAACACTGACCCATACACAGACCCTGCTGCTGTGACGTCCAAGCCGTGCCCCTTTAGACCCTTTCGGGTCGTTTTACCTACAGTGAATTCCTGCTGGACCTGTAAAGGCTTCTGTACACTAAAGTGTGACTCAGATGTTGATGCCTCACAGCTCTAAGTTGTCAGGTTTGATCCTCAGCTCTGCTTATTCCCGCTGGACTCTAAATTGCCCGTAGGTGTGAAGTGATGTTGGTGCCGGAGACTGTCACACAGCCTTACAGCTAAAATTCCTGAGTCAGGCTTCAGAGAGTCACAGCAACCAGGATGAAGTGCTTACTAAAGAAAGCATGAGTTCAAGGTAGAACCGTTCACACCAAGAAAATATCGTAACGGGAGAAAGTTTCAATCATTACGAAAGCTCACCCATTGCCATGCTTTGTTGATGTTTTTAAAGGAAAAGATGCCACATGAGTTCTGGAGGAACAAATTAAATATGATGCAATTGTGCTCATTTTAAACGTTACGGTTACGTTAAGTGTTTTGGGCAAAAGTTTGAGCACCATTCCTTAAGGTGATCCACTGGTGATTTTGTAAGGTCCTGCCTGGCTTGTTTATGGTTTAATATATTGTCATGTACATTAAAGTTAATCCTTTATTGGCTGGTTTGAAAATTTTGTATAGCTTTTGGATTGAAAGGGATGTGGTTTGCTGTCACCAGGTACGAAAATGTCTATCTTTCAGAATCTTCAATGACATTCAACGAACTTCTTTACGTAGATTGACAACCGCTGCTTCTGGAGTGACACTAATGGATTGTTCTTGGCTTTGAATTATTTGCATGACGCCCTGACATTGTCTCAAAGCACCTGTAGATCCAATAAAGAGATTTTTGCCTCATCTTCATATAAAACATAGATTGATGGAAACTTTTATGAAAGCAATGAGTAAAAAAGGCTTTTGTTATTTGAGACGGATGTTTCCAAGACTGGTGATTTTGCAAGACCCTAATTGACTTGTTTGTGGTTTAATAAATTGTCATGTATATTAAAGTTAATCATTTATTCATGGCTGTCCAATCTCTTGTTTAGGACTGTAAATGTCTTCTGCATCTCGCAACGTTCTGTAAACCTTACTAACTCGGATAAAAGCAGTGTCCTAGAAAGACAAGGCTTGCACACTCTACATAAAGACTCATAATGGATTCACAGCTCGACTGAAGATCAGTTTGGGTCCCATCAGCAGAAATGCGGGATCAGCTTCTACCTGGGTTTGGTTTGATGGATCAGCAGAAATGTTATGAGAGAGTTATACAGCATCAGCAGCTCCGCCGGTTCCATCAGCTCTGTTCCTTCTGATTTCCTTCACGCGCTTTGCTGGTGTTAAACTCGCCGTCTCTCATTAAACACACAGCTCTGATTAACCCGACCAAACTGCTGATGATCTAGAACTCTGACTTTAACATTTCTGACTGATAAGATTAACATTAAGAGCTTCAGATAATAAATTTAGAATCCCTAGGCAAGGAACAAAAATTATAACACAATCCTAGATGGGATTTCTAAGGACGAACATGGACATTGGATTCCGTCGATGCTGGGCATGGGTGTAGGTTTGCTGTCAACATTGGAAGGGAACTCACCACCTACACCCCAAATCAACCCACATTTTGACGTTCTGAACTATAACTCATAATTAGGACCTCACTTGAAACCCTGAAGATGCACCTGGTTCCTCTTCAACCTGCCCTGCTGCTGTTTCCTGCATACAAACCGTTTCATTAACAGTGACATTTTCAGAGGGATTCTAAGCGGAATTTCAACGTAATTTGATACATCCACACAGTTTATACCGGCTTGGCTGCTGGCTAGTGAGTTCACTCTGGTCCCTTCTCTTTTTTGATAGTATGATAGCTTATCTACAAAGTATAAAAAGTGTTTTCATGGACATAACAAGCGTACGTGTTCGGTGCAGTGCAGGCTGTGGAGCTAAGGGCATAAATTATCTGAAAGGCTACATTTTTGCCCATCCTTTGGACTGACAGCCCTGATAAGGTACCGCTCTCACCTCCTCCTCTGTGTCTGACAGTAAGCCTTCACACAGCCCTGTCCATTTCAGCCAGCCCAATGCTACCATGCTTAAAGTGACCCAGAGAAGCCGACGCCGCTTCTGGACATGGTTATAATATGCTATAAGGCTTCTTTTTAGCACAGGAACGTTTTAAGTGGTATTTGTGAATGTAACTCTGTATTGTACAGCTTGATAACGGTTTGATAAAGGAATCCCTTGCCCATGTGGTTCTATCAGCTATTGATGAATGATGGTTCTTGAGGGATTGGAGATCACCCGTCTTCAGTTTAGGCTTCTTAGGAAATTCCTCCAAATTCCTCGAATCGTTTAATGATATTATGCTCTGTAGAGGGACAAATATGGAAATCCCTTTCAATCATTCTTTGAGGAACCTTGTTTTTAAACATTTATATAATTTTCTCATACATTATTTGATAAACTGGAGATTCTCTGATCGTCTTTACTCCTCAGACTCAGCCTTTCATGGATACTGCTTTTGTACCGAATCATGATTCTAATTACCTGTTTGAAATCACATCACTGATTGTTTTTTTTCTCATTACAAGCCCTAAATTGTCCCTCTTCCAACTTTTTTGGATTGTTTTGCAGGCCTGAAATGCAGGAATGGATGTTTATTAACAAATGAAATGACGTCAACCAGAAAAACAAAACATGAAATGTTTTTGTCCATGCCGTCCCAACTTTGATGATTTGGGGTTGTATTTTTTCAGGAAGCAAAACTTGTCTGGTGTTATTATGATCCTACCATTTTATAAGAGTATGCCTGTTTTTACCTGAATTCACCCGGTGTCATAAAAGAAGTAACAATATTTGTTGTGCACTCAATGCAACATCTGTCGTACCTCAGCTCTGCCCACACCCTACAGACCAACCACTGCAAAGGCTCATTCTGTTTCAGAGACTCTACCTAACATCTGTCTGGATGCAAACATAACCCAGACCTCCAGAGAAGCTCACTAAAGAGCCATATGGTGCTCGGTGGAAGCTGTTGTTGTTTAAGAGTGCATCCTGGTGTGTTCCGAGGGCTTGAGATACGTTTATAAATATTAGAATAGAGCGAGCGCTTCATGTTCTTCATGATCGTCGAGTTCAGGCGAACGAGTGGAAAACCTTGAGTCGTTTCTCTGTACGGAGAGACCTCTGTCTGAGACAAATGGCACCGGAGGAATAAGACGGAGGAGACGTTGCCTAGCAGCAGCCTTACGGAAGTTTTGGCACCCCTGCTTTTCTAAATGAAAAGATGTTAATGCAACCTCTGCAGGAGACCGAACTTAAATATGGCACGCTTATTCATATTTTATTGCGTGAATATTAAAACATACGGAAATAAAGGCTGGAGTGGGCAAAAGTTTGGGCACCTCCACATGATGAAAAAAATCTTTTCTGATCTGAACTAGAGGAAGTCTGAAAACTTGAACGTACTGGCATGCCCTAGGAGAAACGAACAAGGAATTAAGGAATGCTCCTACAAATCGAACTGCCAGCAAAATGCACCAGGAGCGCAGCCTTCCCACGAAACCTCTCTCAGGTCCCGCTAAAACGCCACTCTGGTTTGTATCCCACCTCTGGCAAGGTCTGTGTCAAGTCGTTGACTTTGCATCTGTCCGTTAAACTTTGCTGGATAATGGCGAAAATGCGACGTTAATTTGTTCGTCCTCTGTTCGTATTTTGTTAACTTTCGCCAGCAACAGAAACACTAAGCAGTTGCCGTCGCGTCTGTTGTTGCCATAGCAACAACCAAGATGCGGCCGTGCAGTTGCACAGCGTCAGGCACATCATTTAATTAGATAACAGCTTGCACATGCTGTTAGTTATTTATTTATTCATTTACCGTCACATCAGCATCGATGGCTGTTTGTGACAGGAGCAAGGTTACTGAAAAAGGATATTAAAAATGCCTAATGAAATGAAGAGCCTACTTTGCGTGATGTATCGTCCTGGTAATCGCCGTTGTGTTTTTTGTGTTTAGTGATTGTATGCAATCAGCAGGTTCACGTCCAATAAAAGGCTGAAAATCCCAAAGCATCTGCTAAAACTTTCCAAAACTTGAAACTTACTGAACATTAGTTTGTTTACAATCTATCTCACTTGAAGCATGAGTCAGTTCTTAGCAAGCCAATCTTTCTCTGAACCAACAACACAATACGTCTTTATGGACTGCAAACACTGGCTAGATTTACATGCAGCCTAAAACCCGTTATGGGATTAATAGCTCGATCGGAACAGGAAGCACTCATGTAAATAAATCAGGCCGAAATGAAATTTCCACCCGATTAAACGAGGTGCAAGGTGTTTAAGTCGCTATACTTCACTAATGCACTTGCATGATGTGGAATCTGATGTCTTAGGCCGACCTATCAATTCCTCATTCCGGTTAGGGGATTAAAACATCCCATACATTAAAAGGTGAGCTCTGATAGCAGGGCTCGACTGAGCTGTTGTTTCTTAGAACCACAAACCATCACAGAAATGGGAAACCAGAGTAAGAGACGAGAATGTGGAGCTAAGGACGGAGTAGCGTCTCGTTTTCATGTAATGTGGCATTATCTGTCAGATGGATGTAGGCAGAGCGTGCTGGACGTATGTTTACGTTTGGTGAGGCATCGTGCCCGCGTGCTCTGTTACTGTTTGATGGAAGAGGCGGCTGTTGAGCAGAAACGAGCCTCATGGCTCTTAATGAGCACTTCAGTTCCTCCACTGCATTCCAGTTTTATAAATGTCTATTGATTCAAAGCGACGGGAGAGCAGGAGTGATGGTGATTCATAGCCCCCCCACACACACGCAAACACACACACACACACGCAAACACACACACACGCATATTGCTGTGCAATAACCCAACCATTGCTTTTAACCATTAGTTTCGTACACAGCTGAGCAGCAAACACATTTCCACATATACTCTATTCTGTACACAATAATATGCTCTAAAAACTCTAAGCTACAACCCCAAATCAGAAAGAAAGCACTGTTTCTTACATTTACTTTGAATTTGATTTCATTGCAGAGAGAATGAAGTTTTGGCACCGGGGATACCAAGCGATTATTAAGGTGTCTTAAGGTGCGTAACGGTTCAAGGTCATCATTGTCCTGTTTTCTGTTTCTAAATTCTCCACACATTCTCTATAAGGGACGGGTCAGGACTGCAGGCGGGTCTTTATCTTGTTGATAAATGCATGGACGTCCCTGTTAAAGATGTCGTCTTGAAGGCAGCTCATGTTGTTCTAAATCTCAGTGTACTTTTCTGCATTAATGCTGCATCACAGAAGTGGAAATGACCTTTACCCAGGGCCCTGACCGACCCCGTACCATGCCAGAGCCTGGCTTTTGGAATTGTTCCTCATAACAGTCTGGATGCTTCTTTTAGTCTTCTTCCAAAAAAGATCTGTGATACTGATGGGTCTGAGCACAAACCCCGTCCCCACTGTGTGATGGTCCATCCCAGATGCAGCCCAGAGAAGCCGACGCCCCTTCTGGACATGGTTATAACATAAGGCTTCTTTTTAGCACAGTAATGTTTTAAGTGGTATCTGTGAATGTAACTCTGTATTGTAGAGCTTGATAAAGGTTTGATAAAGGAATCTTGTCCATGTGGTTCTATGATGGTTCTTGATGCAGTGCATTCTGAGGGAGCGGAGATCACCCCTATACAGGGTAGGTTTGTGCCCTTACCCTTTACGCACTGAAATTCCTCCAGATTTCTTGAATCGTTTAATGATATTATGCACTGTAGAGGGAGAAATATGGAAATCCCTTCCAGTCTTTCTTTGAGGAACATTGTTTTAAAACATTTCAATCACAAACTCTGCCCATCTTTACTCCTCAAAGAGTCAGCCTTTTGTTGATACTGCTTTTGTGCCAAATCATGGTTATAATCACCTGTTGACATAACAACATTATTTAGTTTTTTACCTCATTACTAGTCTTAAAATGCCTCCGTCCCAACTTTTTTTGGAATGTGTTGCAGGCTGGAAATGCAGGAATGGATGTTTATTAGCACATGGAATGAAGTGGACCAGAAACGGCATGAAATGTCTCGGGTTCACACTGTCTGCAATGAGATAAAAGTCAAAGTAAATGTACCAAACACTGCACTGATTTTATTATATGCATCTTCCATACTGTCCTGACTTTTTCTGATTTGGGGTTGCAAGTCTACACCCACAATATTTGGTACAATTAGTCTTTAAAGGCTGTATTATATTTTGTAGTGGTATTTTAGGGCTACACCTAGTACACCTAGGCTATATCGAGTGCATAAGAAACGCAAACATGTCACCACAGTGATCTTTGGGACAGAACAAAGGCCCGGTGTAAATACAGAACTGTTACAGATCCTGTAATGCTTTGCTTTCGTAAAGTTTTTACTGTCCAAGGGGAAAAATGTGGGGTTTGCAGCGAATTGAATCCGTTTAAACATTAGTTTTTAAATCCCTTGAAAATCACACCAGCGTTTGCAGTCTGAATTCGTCTCCACACAAGGTGACTCAGCGTTTCCAGTTAATAAACCGGTGCTCGGCGACAGCTCGTGGACCGGAGCTGACTGTTCCTCCTACTCCCTTAATTGGCGGAACTTCTCCGTCAGCCACGACGTCCTCTGAGCTTTGCCGTCCATCTGCTGCCCTCTCTAGCCTTTCCTTCAGCATATGCAGCGCCAGCGCCAGCGCCGGGGTATTTACATTCCTGCGGGGGAAATAGGGCATGCCCTGCCCTGAGCGCACGCCTGAGCAGAATGCTGCTAAAGGCTCAGAGGTGCGCGCGGCATGATGAGGAGTCACCGGGGTGCGAAACAAACCAATTTAACAGGGTCTACCTTCACCGCGATCTGGAACCGGAGGAGGCTGGGAAGCTCGTCGCTTTCATTAGCAGGCAGCACAAAGCTCTTTTGCTCCGTGTTGTCGGGGAAGTTCGGTCTTTTGTTTTTAGAACAACCTCTGGAGTAGCAGCAAATTAGGACAGGCAATTAGGAGAAACATGAACCAGAAGAGCTGATGCATATTCATCTGGTTTAACTTATTGTTCTTATTGTACAGCAGAACAACGGATAAAATCACACAGACACGACCGAACAGCTTCAGCTGGTGTTCATAACAAGCAAAAGAAGAACCACTGGTACCAGTAGAACCATTCTGGTTCATATCCAGAGTATACGTGTCTGGTTGACGTTGAGTCTGATTTTGTGTCTGATGGGCAACACCTTGTGGGCGGCATCCTGGGTCAGGGTTGTTCTGCCTCGCCAGGGGCTTCCATGTCCAAAGTTTGTGGAAAAAGTGGCATAAATAAAAGTTTTGCTAGCGTTTCTCAGCACTCGTTCTTTATGGTTTAATGCTCGATTACATTTTGGATTTGTTTGCAACTGCATGCTGACGCTCGGGCTGGTTTGTTGGGGATCATGCGCTGCTGGAAACGCAGGTGTCACACATAAGTGACGCTTCTCTGGTCTCACCAGCCTGAAGTTCATTAAAACAGAACCAGATCCGTCTCATTAAACATCTCTTTCAGCCTGCAAACGCAGGAACTCTGGCCTTATTACTGCACCATCTCCCTCTCTCTCGCTCTCTCCGAAACCTTCTCTAATCCCACCTGAGACCGCTGCGGATCGGATGAGCCTGGATCAGCCTCTCTGATTCCCTGTGCACTTAGTTAGCTTCACAAACCAGTGAACCAGACCCAATCAGATGCCTTACAGTGGTGAGTCTTTGACCACCAGGGGGCGTCAGACGGGAGCAGTTGAGTGGCTCTGAATCTGATCGGCGGCATAACCTGTTTTGGCTGTTGGTTCTCTTGGGGGTCTGTTTTACGTGGGAGAAATGGAAAGGGAGAAACTCTCTTTAAGCGTAGTTATTATGTGTTATTGCATTTTATTAGGCTCCAAATGTATTCTATTGTAATTAGAGATCGTAATCGGATGCGGAATGGAGTTCTGTTATTAGATTCTGGACTCATTACTGTATGACACGATGCCCTTTAGGCCCGTTAATGGCTCGTATGAAAAGGTCACACTCAGGCTTTCGCTGAGAAACGTCTGCAGCCGGGGAGGGGGAAAACGAAGCGGTTCTACCAGTTACAATCTGGTACCGAGCTGCCAGCTGGAGCAGAGCCTTGCAATGACATTAGAGAAATCTAACCTTTAATTAGAGCAGATTTACTCTAATTAGAACTAACATACAGTATATAACTGCAGTATCTTTCCCTTTAGACTTCCCTCTTACTGCATATTAAGAGTCCTAACACTGCCAGAGACTGAACAAGAGTGTCTCAGCAGGGGGTTCGGACCCTCCTCTGGCAGTCACGGAGTTGTGGTTCGGTTCTTAGCACCACTAAGGCCAGATATCCGATGGCCATTTTAAAATCACACCATACCATTGGCCGAAAATGACATCAGTACTTCTGCCAAGTCATGATGCTGCTGTTGGACCCTTGATCGAGGCCCTTAACCCATTGTTGATCTGCTTAGATTGTAAAAGTAAACTGAACTCTAATGACCATGTGTAACTTCATAATTATGACAGATTCCTAAGTTAATTGCTTATTTATGCACTGGAAGAATATTATTATTGTTTTGTTGCACTCTGGTTGCTCATACCTGTAGTGTACAGTATATAAAGTATATTGTGTGATTATTTATTGAGATATTAGACTGTGGAACATCCGGTAATCAAGTCAAGTCAAGTCAGATCTAGTTATATAGCGCTTTTTACAATGGAGCATTGTCTCAAAGCAACTTTACAAGTTTAGATTATCTCCTAATAACTACGTCCAATCCCAAATTGAGCAAGCCTAGGGCGACAGTGGCAAGGAAAAACTCCCTAGTTCTAGGAAGAAACCTTGGGAGGACCAAGACTCAAAAAGGGACCCAACCTCCTTGGGCGGCGTAGATGATAAATCTAAGAGCGAACTAAAGTCATGGAGTCAAAGTTCGAATCCCAGGGTTCAAGTGCCAGCTACTGCCAAGCTGGCACTTATAAGTCCTTGAGCATGACCCTAAAACTCCAACTCTATCAGTTGTTAGTCGCTCTGGGTAAGAACTTCTGGTGAATGATTACAATTCATTTGTTGGACATATCGGCACCCAAGACAGCAAGTCAAACATTTAAAGTGATCACCAGAGAGTGAAAGCACTGTAAAGCCACATGTTGGTCACGTTCATGCTTATGCTTATTATCTAAGCAGGTCGGGTCCCTTTTTGAGTCTTGGTCCTCCCAAAGTTTCTGCCTTATAACGTTTAAGGAGTTTTTCTTTACCACCACTGTCACCCTAGCCTTGCTTTGAGATTTGGGATTTATTCAGAACGTTTCTCGTCCTGACTTTCCCGCTCCTGAAATTGCCATAATTACCACGGACTAAGTTTGTTATTGTTATATGTTCTCATCAACTTCCAGTTGTATACAAAACTTGGTTTATTTTTTCCATAAAAAGCTCTGTATGTTTTGCTCCGGCTTTATCTTTGTTTCCTCCATGCTTTCTCTTTTCTTTTGTATTGATTTCCTCCTTTGTTTGGTGATTCAGTGTTTGGTGATGTTCCGTTTGTCGGCGCACCTCCGCTGCCTTTAGGATTGAAATCTATTTTCATTCGTAGCGTTCACTTCTTATTTCCATTCATCTGTGCAACAATAAAGTGTGGATCTCATATCATTGCTGTTAAGGCTTACCGATTTCAATCCAGACTGGCTTTATAACATCAGGAACATCGATTCTGGCGGTTGTGTTTGTTTTCCTCTTTTGCCTGAGATCTTCTTTAGAACTGTTCTGTTATAAGTCATTCATTTACACCTGCTAACCCAATAGTTGATGCATGTATAAAACCTATCCTGCTTCCTTAAAATGGCGTGAAAACACATTTTACAGTATATACAGCAAGTAGATTTTATCCCCATATATGTCCATATATATATATATGGACACGCCTACTTCCATTCAGCAGAGTCTCTTTCTTTCTTGTATCTGTTCTACATCTGCTAGAAAAATTGTCCCAATATTTACTGATCCTTCTTGACTAATTCTGTTAGATCAACTCTTATAAAAACCTGTTCAATTTCCTTATTGTTTGATCGATGTCTGCGCAGGACGAACACACACTGAAATGAAACTGTACCAAATCAACGCACATTTACGTTATTCCATTTTTCTCCACCTGGGCTGTTGGTCACAGAAGTAATCACGTCTGTTTGGAGCACTTCAGAGTGAAGGAATCACTGCTAAAAATATAATCAAGGTAATCAAACGTGCTGCAATCAGCCACTAATGAGCATAGTTGTAATCTAAACGTGCTTCTTGCTCCCCGTGTTTATAATTATTGGTTCAATATAAGGCAAAATCGCAGCATGGGAAATATTTACTCTCCCAGCTGAATGCATTTCAGGGTTTTACACAATTACAATCAAAGCAATCCCATCGCTTATAATGAGATAGAATAGCAGCGAGGTTTGTTTGCAATCATTTCATTGTGAAATTACTTTCAGATCAGCTCGTACACAGTCACGGAACCCCAACCCGGAGAGGTTTAGTTTGCTGAAGGAAAAGGTTAATCATGTTTAAAGCTGTGCAATGGAAAATGGAAATGTAAAAACACAAAAAACAACAAATGAACACAAACACAGCTACCATTTAATAGTACGGATCGATCACCCGCATCATGTTTTGTTGATTTTCTAAAATAAAGGGAGAAAAAGAAATAAAACATGTGACCAAACTATGTTATGTAAGACTTTATGTTACTGCAGTGGTTCCCAGACTTTCGTCCTTGGAGCCCCCCTTACGAGTATCCAGGAAAAGCTGCGAATTATAAAGTGATTCATTACAAAACCTTATTCGATGGGTTCCTTTCATAGCTTTTTCTTCCCTTTTTCCCCATTTTGGCTCATATTTAAGTCATTCTATTTACAGATTTTTTCCCAGTGAGTGTTATTTTAATTTAACTTGTGCAAATTGTGTTTTGACAATTACAATTATTGATTTTATGTAAAAGACCTTCCTTTTTCATTTCTGAAGTGTAAACAATGCAAAAAATGCACATTTTCCTGTTTGCATTAGCTCAGAAAAAGGTTTTAAATTGTAAACAGAATGCTCTGTTCTAGCTTCACCATATCTAAAATATTTTTAAAAAAGCTTTTTTTCCTGAAAAATTGCAATACAAAATAATGTGTACTTCTGTATTATAAAAATGTCAACAAAAAGAATATTTAGTTATATTATTTAATATTTAATATATAATATTTAGTTTCTTGCAGTTAAAAGAAATTAGAAGGAGTCTCCCTGAGAATAGGATGTGATAATAAATGCGCCCTCCGGTGTTCGAAAAAAGCTATTGCATTAGCTGGCATAGTAAATAAGATCATCTCATCGGGGAACATCTCCAGCTGGGGAACTGGGCATGCCAGTTTGGGTTGGCATCTGCTCATTTAATTCATAATGAATATGATATATAACAGATGTACTCTCTAAATGGTGTTATTGTGGGCTGGTTCTTTAAAAAAACATTATAATTTCCTAACAGACCATCAGTTCAGGATCAGTACTGTGTCAGGGCAACAGGGAAAGATCTAAATGATCCAATTTTGGAGGTGTGACTGTCAGGGGGCTTTCTATCAGTCATTAGACAGGGGAGCAACATTCACTCTTGCTGCATTAATTACAGATACAGCCCAATTAAGGCTCTCTGCTAACCAGAGAGCGAGCCGGAACGTCCTTACGTAACCTCAGGCTCCTGCCATCTAAAGAGTCTGTTAAATCTGGTACGGCAAAAGTTACAGAGAACTGGAACGCCACCCCGAGTAGGAGATCGCTGAAGGGCCGTAGCACTGCCAAAACTTTGGTATTAGGCCCCTGTGCGCGAGGCAGCCCTCGTGACAGCATCTGTTCTGCATTTTACGGCATCGTAACCGATGGAGCGTGGTTCCTCCTCGAGCTCCTTCGTGACAATCCTTCACTTTTATGAGCTGTTGAAGAACCTCCATGCTCGTCTTATTTAAAGGCATTAAAACAAATGGCTGACTTTGCAAGGGTTCCGTTGGGGTATATTTTAATTGAAGACGAGGCAGGCAGGTAGGGAGTCACCGGGAGGTCCTGCTGAGACTGTAATTAAAACTCTCAAAGTCGAGGTCGCACTAGGGGCCAAGACGGGGTCGGGAGGGTGGTGACGTATGGCCTTGGAATAGCTATTGGAATCAACAAACCGGCAAGCTCACCATAAACAGTATAAAGCACAACCTCCATCCTCCAGACTGACTGTGTACCTGTCACGGTAACGCCTGGTTTGGGCCCAGATGCAGAGTGATATTGGTCTGCTCTAGAGGTGAAACCAGCCAATATGGGAGACCTTGAGAAGAGGGACCTTCTGCTATAATTCCTTAATATATTTTATAATCAAAAGAGTGGAAAGAGTGAGCAAAAGAGGAAGGAGTAAGTGTGTAAGTGTGTTGATCCTGGGACACAGGAGTACTAGTATGTGCACACCTATAAGGAGGGTCTGTGAATAATACGAGAAAATCAAATAAAGAGCTCAACAAAAATACACCGTCTGCCAGCACCAGGGAACTCAAAAAATTGGATTCTATAAACCCCCAATCCTCCCAATCTCCCAAACTCAAATCAATTTCTTTCTTTTTGTTTCTGCTTCCTTTTTTCTTTTGCAAACTATTTTCAAACCATGTACCGGCAGCATCTCATATAAAGAAACCCCCCTGTTTCTGGCACTCGCACGCTTTAAATAACGCATCAGCCGGGTGTTTCTTAGAACTTCCACACTGAGTATTCCCTAAACAGTATGTGAAAAGTCCCTGAATGATCTCCATCAGCATCTATTTTTAAGTATGCACACACAGCACACTGTTCTATCCCATGATTCAACTGGAGCTCGGAAGCGTTCGAGGCTGTGGAAGAAAAAATGTCTGACAGCATTTAGGAGGGTGTGTACAAGCGTAAATAAGATATGACCTAAAATATAAATGCATTTACGTACTATTTTAGAATTGGATTGGAAAGCGTTGTATAAAATACGCTTACACACAACCACAATGAACTCGTCCTCCATACTATCCAAAGCCCCGCCCCTTCAGGTGGACTTGATTTTGCTGACAGAATATTGTGACTGAAAATCTGAAATAAAGTGAACCGTATGATGGATCGATGGATGTGTGTTACAACTACATTTCCCAGACTGCTTTGTGTAAGCCTTGTGTCATCCAGTGTAAGCAAAAGGAACGCACACTTAAATAAGTCACATTTTTCAAAATAAATATATGAATAAACTGTTAAGTATTGAAACGTTACAAAGCTCTAGTGGATGAGTAAATGTCGTGGAACTCCAATGCCCAATCCCCCTGAGGGCACAGGGCGCAGACGTAAGCGTGCCCCAATGGGATGCCAACTGCACCAGTTGATGATCCCCTGACCAGACAGGTTCTTTCCAAAATTCACTGACTTTCTACAATGGACTGCTAGACTAAAACTTATTCAAAAGTTGTGGTTTGAGTCCCTCCACGGTTGTAGGGTTTTGTTCTGTGAGAAAAAGCTTTGCATAAGACTGCACGTTACACGTAAGGCATTAATTGTCCACACAAGGCCTGTAGAGTCATAAACACATGAGCGTTTTGACTCATCGCGGACAAACCCTCGTTCGCACTTTCACCTCAGCGCTGAGCTAAATTGTCTCGCCTCATGGCGCTCTGACCAACAAAATGCTGAAGTGGAACGAGCCGTGAGCGTCACTGCTTTCATTTCTCTGTTTCCACACTACGCTGCTTCAAAAGAGTGTGGGTGATCGCAGCGTGTCAGGACACTCAGGGGTCTCGGGCGCGTGTGATTTAGACATCATAATTAGCACAGTTAGATTTGTGATCTTAAGCCGGAACGGTCATATGGTAACACAAACAAACATGTGATGTGGGGGAACAGAAACCTCCTACCGGCTGAGAGATCAGATTTAGAACATCCAACGTGATCTAGTTTGGTTTAACATGACATCACTGCTTAAAAGGTCATCGTCTAGCTACGATCTATGGACCTACATACAACCCCAGTTCCAATGAAGTTGGGACGTGTAAAACAAAAACAGAATATTATTATTTGCAAATCCTTTTCAACCCATATTCAATCGAATACACTACAAAGACAAGAGTTAATGTTTAAACGGACAAACTTTGTTGTTTTTTTGCAAATATTCACTCATTTTGAATATGATGCCAGCAACACGTTCCAAAACAGTTTGGACAGGGGCAACAAAAGACTGGGAAAGTTGAGGAATGCCCAAAAAACACCTGTTTAGAACATTCCACAGGTGAACAGGTTCATTGGAAACAGGTGAGTGTCATGACTGGGTATAAAGGGAGCATTCCCAAAAGGCTAAGGCGTTCATAAGCAAGGATGGGGTGAGGTTCATCACAAATAGTCCAACAGTTTAAGAACAACGTTTCTCAACGTGCAATTGAAAGAAATTAGGGATTTCATCACCTACAGTCCATAATATCATCAAAAGATTCAGAGAATCTGGAAAACTCTCTGCAAGTAAGCGGCAAGGCTGAAAACCAACACTGCATGCCCATGACCTTTGATCCCTCAGGCGGCACTGCATTAAAAACAGGCATTTTTATATCTGTAACGGATATTAGCACATGGGCTCAGGAACCCTTCAGAATACCTCTGCCAGTGAACACAGTTTGACGCTCCAGCCACAAGTGCAGGTTAAAACTCTACCATGCACCCAGCTTCTCTGGGCCCGAACTCATCTGAGATGGACTGACCAAAGTGGAAAAGTGTCCTGTGGTCTGACGAGTCCACATTTCAAACTGTTTTTGGAAATCATGGACGTCGTGTCCTCCGGACGAAAGAGGAAAGGACTGTCTGGATTGTTGTCAGCACTAAATTCAAAAGCCAGCATCTCTGATGGTACGGGGGTGTGTTAGTGCCCATGGCATGGGTAACTGGCACATCTGTGAAGGCACCATTAATGCTGAAAGGTAGATACAGGTTTGGGAGCAACATATGCTGCCATCCAAGCAACGTCTTTTTCAGGAACGTCCCTGCTTATTTCAGCAAGACGATGCCAAGCCACATTCTGCACCTGTTCTAGCAGCAGGGCTTCGTTGTAAAAGAGTGTGGGTTCTAGACTGGCCTGCCTGCAGCTCAAAATGAGTGAATATTTGCAAAAATCAATAAAGTTTTTCCATTTGAACATTAATTATCTTGTCTTTGTAGTGTATTAATAATAGAGGCTGAAAAGGATTTGCAAATCATTGTATTCTGTTTTTATTTATGTTTTACACAACGTCCCAACTTCACAGTAATTGGGGTTGTACCTACCTACAGCCTGAGCCAAAACGTTAGCAGCGAAGCTCCACAGCGATGTTTAGGACTCATTCTACGGCTCCAAAGTCTAGTTACACACAAAACATGATGTATAAAAATGAAATATTCAGATGCAGGACTTTTTGCTTCAAAACTACACACACCACTTCGCAGACTTAAATTTTTTTCCACAGTGAAAAAAGATGAACAAAATGTCTTGCTGCTCACAGAACAATGTAAACGCTGATACTGGGTACATCCGATTTTTTTAAAAAGAAAGAAGCATACAAGAGCTGAAACGTATTTTTAGCCTGAACACCATCATTTGATTTAGGAGGTCTATCCAGTTACACATCAAATATAATTTATTTTTCATTATTAATAATATTACTATTAGTAGTAGGCTATTAATACACTGCAAGAATCAAATCTTAGCCAGTAAAATAATTTTATATGAAGGCATTTTTTTTTTCTGATAAGAATTTAAAATGATTTTGCTCATCTTTAGAAGAATTGCCTTGAAATGTTTACCTTATTGTAAATCATTTAGTGCTCAAATGAAGCACAAAAAGTCGCAGGTCAATTTATATTAATTCTTCTTCACTTGATTTAAGATTTCTTTTTGTTTTAGTATTCTTTGTATTATTATTGCTTATTTTGTAAATCTTACTACATTAAATTTTGCAGATTTTTTTTGCCTAATATAAGCATTTCCATCTCATTTTTGATAAATTTTACTGTTGTCCGAATAAATCGCATTAAAAAATCTTATTCTTAACTTCTCAGCAGATGGCGTAACATAGTGGGACCTTCACACCAAGTCTAAACACTCTATAAACTCCCTAATTTAATTTCCCTTTTCGTAATGTCTTAAAAAACAAAGACATGAGCGAATATGAGTGCAGGAAGCTGTAGTTTGTGGGTTATTTTTTTTTTGTGAGCATGAACAGATCAGAATGCACTTAGATAAATAACCAAATGCTTCCATCCAGTCCCTGTGAGCTTCATCACCATCATTCTCCAGCCTTTCAGTTCTATTCCACCAGATCTGTTCTTTAATATCCATGCTTTAAGAGGCAGCCTGTTGCTCGTCCTATAAGCTCTTCTGCCCGGCAACCGAGCTCTGATTGGTCAGCCTGATTTTAATGCAGAAATTGGAACAGGCTCTAATTAAACATGAACCATGAACACCTTCGAACCACAGTGAGTTGTTATTCAGCACTGCTGACCGAGAGCCTTGTGACAGAGCTTTAATTTGTGTATAAAACCCAAATTAGTTGCAATTATGCTGTAAACAAAAGTAACTCAGTTACTGGGCATTGATCAGATTCCTTTGCAACCTGGTAGCAACTTTAATCTCAGCAAATAATCAGGTACCTGCTGATTCCTCGACTCTTCACCATGCTGAGGAGTTAAAGAAGGGGCAGTACTCCTGAGTCGATGAGGTTGATGAGGTGCCCAGGTTACTGATGGGTTCATTAGAGTGTTTTGTTTTCTTTCCTCCTCACTGAGTAATTGATTTTATCGACGCTTTCGCCCCGTCGTGGACTTCGGGGTCAGATCATTACTCTACACAGTCGCCTTCATGTCTGATGATTTCTCTCCAGAATTAAGGTCGCCTGACCCGCCGTGGATCAACCAGGGTATCTAACGTGGTTTGGTGAGGTAGCGTGAAGAGACATATTTTATTTGAATGGAGCAGAGTTGGACGCTTCGGCACATGAACTCGCCATAACCATTAGTTCTTCAGGTTGCTCGTATTCTTCTAAACACACTTGTACCTTCTCTCCATCCATAGCATAATCACTCCAGGCTTTATTCCATTTATATTTTGCTCTTATCCAAGTACTAGAGTCTAAAAATGAGCAGTGCAGAGGCTTGAACCTCCAGTACCTTCATAGCTGGTCCACCACCTTCACTGTGTAAACAGTAATGTGCAAAAGTCTCAGGTCACTTCATAATCCTCTTTTTCCTGATCTTCATTCCAGTCTTTGTGAGCTTTAGCATACCTTAGCCTTTTCATCCTGTTCCCCTTCTGGAAAAGTGGTTTCTTAGCTGCTATTCTTACAAAAAACATTCCTGATCATCAGACTATAGAAGGGTCAGCTTGGCATCCCAAGTTTTTTTCAGTTTTTTAAAAGTGTGTAATAGCTTATGTGTATCTCAGTGAATGAAAGCAATAAAAGATCTTACCATCATCCTCAAAAACCTGCTTTAAAAAAGTATTTGTTGCGTTTTGACAAGCAGAACCAGTAAGTCTCACAAGATATCCTTAATTAAACCAGTAAAGTTCAGTTTAAACATCCAGAGCAGCTCGGACTGAATTACTCCAGAGAGCTAAATCACGGGCTATTGGACTTATCTAATCAGTGAGCTAATTAGCTGGTTAAATATGTATGTTCGATCTAATTATATATATTTCTCTGTCGTGTACAGCAGCATGGCTTGGTTCTTTACTTAAGTAAAGGCATTACTAATCTGATTTTCAAAACTACTCAAGGAAAAGTTGAAGTTTATATATTTTACTCACATTCTACTAAATGTACTTAAAGTAAAGGAGTAAAATGTTCTAACTCTATTTTTGAAGCAGGACATCTTTTATTGATGGTAAGAGGTACAGATCCATGGCAGATACAAAAAAATGACATTATCGTCTTTAGCTAACCACAGCAACAACAAAATAAAAACATTTTCAGACATGAGGGGCCAAAATCTACAAAATACTTCGACATTGACTCCCTGAAACACTGTTACTGCATTGTAGTCGAGCACCATTTTTTAGAGCAGTTTTTCTTTTTTCCACTGCAGGACTAAAAATACTTATTCAAAAACCTTTAAAATATTATATCACTTTTAAAACACTTCATATATACATGACAGAAATAGAATTCATCGTCCCAGGGACATGGATAAACCTGTAGTGTCTGATTAATAAACCAGTGCAAAGTGTATAGAGTTATTTTTGGGAGCAGAATGCATTATGGTGAACAATAAAAAGAGTTAGAAAGACTCTATAAGCTTTATGCTGTCAGAGTGTGGTGTACGACTCCGCACATGAACCTGCAGTAAGTACATAAACTGTAGTAAATCAAATTAAACAGTATTAAGTTACAGAAATTATCAAGTAAAGTGCAGACGCCTAAAACACACTTAAGTACAGTAACGTGTACTTAAGGTCGAGTTCCAGTGCCGCCTGTCTCTCCTCTGTCTCCGACTCAGAGTTCTCCGGGGTCCAGGAGGCCTTCACTAAATCACTAAATATTTTTAATTTCAACCACCTGAACCAGTCGGCCGGCTTCTCTGCCACCCACAGGCTGCTCGTCTTCGCTCTTTTATTTATTCCTTTTATTAAAGCCACGATGATCCGTAATAAACTCCGAAAGAGAGCATTTCATTAAACGAAATGGAACGGCCTGTTTTCAGAGCCAAGCCACCGCACAGAGCAGAGCTGCAGAAATAAATCTGAACTGCACTTACACTCCAGGTTACAGACGGATTACTTATGGAGAAAGCAGCACAGGACCACACCAAGAGCACAGCGGGAAATAATGAAGGAGACGACGATCCACAAGTCTTAATGTAAGGACTTATGAGCGCTCACAGAGCAAATAAGGATTAATGATTTGATTATCTGGTTACAGTTGGATCTGGGATTTGTTACACAGCAAGTGAACAGTCGGTTCTCCTAGTTGGATCTGTTCAGGAGCAAACATCAGAGCCTCTGTATATCAAGAGTTAAATCTTTGTGGATATTTGGATTTTGGTCATTATTTTGTCTGCTGAGATTCTCCGCCTTCAATTGTTGTCTAATAAATGTTTGGTAACCTCACGTATCCACGCAGCCTTATGCAACAGTTTGGGACGACCCCCTGCGGAGAGCAAACTTAAGTGTAACATACTTTGTAGATTTTAATGAAACATTAACAATTCAATTAATCAATTGAAATGCGCGCTACGATCGGCGTCAATTTGCAAGGGACTATTATGTAAACAAACCCCCTGCAGCGCCAGCGCAGCCTCCTTCCCCCGGTTACAAAGCCCTGATTAAGACCCTCTGTTTTTCCCCGTCTCTCGCTGCTCGCGTTTTATCTCCCGAGAGCTTTGACATTACACTTTTCATTATTTAATGCGTAACTCCAGCACCAGAGCGACGGGTGCACTTTGACAAAGCGCTTTTTTGTCCTTCGTAGGCTTTAAACACGGCCAATTAATGCAGAACGCCAAGCGCTTTGTAATGAAATGCAGGAATTAATAGAGGAACATGTTGCCATTATAAGTAAGGCTATGCATTAAGATGCCACACACACACACACACACACACACACACACACACACACACACACACACACACGACGGTATGGATTTGTAGATGAGGAAGACATGCTGAGTGATTCCTCCGATAGCTGGTTTATATTAATAATATCACACGTTCATAACCTCCAAAATATTTCTTTACGTTAACGTAAACTTGTTGAGCTACAATATGTAGCATAAAAGAGGAAGTGTTTGCCTCCAGTGCAATTAAAGAAAATTATGTGTAAGAAAATGATTGACATGCATAAAAACAATGTTCCTCAAAGTAAGACTGGAAGGGATTTATATATTTCTCCTCTACTGGGCATAAGATCATTAGATGATTCAAGGAATCTGGAGGAATTTCCTAAAAAGCCTAAACTGAAGAGGGATGATCTCCGCTCCCTCAGACGGCACTGCATTAAGAACAGTCCTTCATCAATAGATAGAACCACATGGGCAAGGGATTCCTTTATCAAACCTTTACCAAGCTCTACAATACAGAGTTACATTCACAGATACCACTTAAAACGTTACTGTGCTAAAAAGAAGCCTTATGTTATAACCATGTCCAGAAGGGGCGTCGGCTTCCCTGGGCTCGGAGGCATCTCAGAGGGCGAGCAGGGAGACTTATCAAAAAACAAGAATCACAGGCTAAACAAAAAAATGTAAAGCTTTAAACATTAAGAACATAACCCTGCATGCCACAACTCAGGCAGGTTATGTAAAAGGTGTACCATGGTAGTTTATATCTCTATTGGCATGCTTATGACATGGTGATGCCCTGGCATGGTTGTAGCCTGACCTTCATGTTGCAGGCCCTATCCACAACCGAACCCAGGATCTCTGTTTCCACTGCTGAGCCTTTAAGGCTGCAGCAAGAAATATCGTCGTTATGACTCAAATAACTGACGGTTCTCAACTCAGAATGCAAGCTTTTGCACATAATAATGACATTTTTCTGACTCGTCAGTCTCACGATGCAGGAATGGTTCGTAGTGAGCGCACGAGGCGTCCCTTATCTATTAAGAACAGTTTACGTCAGATGCACTGTAAGGGCGCTTTCTCAGTTCCTCAATGAGTCATTGCTTCATCCTGCTTTTACTCCCTTATCTAAAAGAGTCCGGTCGATATTTCTAATTACAGCCATAATTATAGCATTCTGTTATCTGTTAAGAGCTGATGGTGTGGGGTTTTTATTGCGCCAATTTGTAATAATCGTCCCGTGTGAGCATGCACGGTTGAACCCAGCTATCTGAATTCCTGTTGTAACATACTGTATTGTAATTCCCTAAAATGTTACCCAAACCACTAACTCGTTATTGTTTTGGACCCATGCATGAGCGCATGAAACCAGTGACTGCTTTACCAAAGTTTACTGTCTGTCATTTTTGAGAGTATACTGTATGTACAACCCCAAGTCGGGACGGTATGGAAAATGCATATAACAAACACACGTTTACAGACAGTATGAACTTCATTTCATCCATTCCTGCATTTTAGGCCTGCAACACATTACAAACAAAGTTAGGATGGGGGCAGTTTAGGGCTAGTAATGAGGTAAAAACAAATAATGATGTGATGTCAAACATGATTATAATCATGATTTGGTACAAAAGCAGCATAAATAAAAGTCTTTGAATAGGAAAGCTGGGAAGAGGAACTCCAGTTTATCAACAAATGTTTAAAAACAATGTTCCTAAGAAAGGCTGGAAGGGATTTATATATTTCTCCTCTACAGAGCATAATATCATTAAACCATTCAAGGAATCTTTCCTAAAAAAGCCTAAACTGAAGAGGGGTGATCTCTGCTCCCTCAGACGGCTCTGCATCAAGAACCATCATTCACCAATATCTGATAGAACCACATGGACAAGGGATTCCTTTATCAAACCTTTATCAAGCTCTACAATACAGAGTTACATTCACAGATACCACTTAAAACGTTACTGTGCTAAAAAGAAGCCTTATGTTAGAACCATGTCCAGAAGGGGCGTCGGCCTCTCTGGGCTTGGAGGATCTGGGATGGACCATCATGCAGTGGGAACAGGGATTGTGCTCAGACCCATCAGTATCACAGATCTTTTTTGGAAGAAATGGACACTGTGTGCTCCGGACCAAGGACAAATGAATTTCTGGCCTCACATCAAGCTCTTTTATTAGTTTACTTATTATGTGCGTATTTAGATAAAACACACTTGGCATGCGAGCTGTTTTCTTCAGCGATCTGTCCTCCAGCGCATATTAATGAGGGAAGCAGGGCCGAACATCAGAGCGCTGGAAATGTCACGCCACACGCGAGACCCAGTCCCATTAAGGAGTCGTGATTTGGCCGCGTGACTGAGATCTCGTTACAGGATCGGGTTTATCGCTGAAGGCTTTCGGAATCGTTAAACATTTTCATGCCGCGCCATGACTCGATTAGGTTCAGGATAAGGAGCCAAGTCTTGATCGTAAATAATCGTGACCTTTATCTAACCCTCTGGCGCGTCTCATTTACGCCAAATAAGAAGAACAAATCACATTCACCGATACTTAGAGCGACGAGACTGGCATTGATTTACAGGTTCACATGGATCCGCCTGGCACGTGACTAGACTTAGCACGTGCTCATTTACTTATTCCAGTTTTGAAATGGTCAAGTATCTGGAACTGTAAAGGGCTAAGTCCTGATTTTTTCTGATGATATCGATGTGTTAGCAAAGTGCAAAGACTTCTGACTAATGAGCACATTTAATTACTCATTAGGCCACTAACATTAGAATCCAATTAAGAGCAGATCAAATACAGTCTAAGCCAGTAAATTGGGCTGTCCCTCCATAATGGGTGACCCAGCCAGGAGGATATTGGACCAGGAAGCTACCAAGTCTTTATGGCTAAGACTGGTTGGTGTGTGCGTGAGACAATAATCTCACAAGCTACACAAAAAATGAGACAAACCTAAAATTGTAAAACTTTTAATGGTCCTAAAAACAAATCATTGGTCGGAAAATGACCAAAAAGTAAGAATATGCCGACCTGACATAAAAAAAAAAAATGGAATCTGCCAAAAATATCTTCTACCTTGTTTTTTTCTTAAAAGATTAGTTTTGACCTCAGTCAACAAAGTTCATGCTGTGGTCAAACTACTCATCATCTACCCCTATGGTTCCCAAAAGGGGGTCCGGACCCCTCAGGGGGGTGCCAAACATCAAACGAGGCTTTGTCTGCTCTGAGGTGCTCTGAGTTTGTCAAAATGTGGACAAGCTAAAATAACACATTCACTGGAAAAATATGGATATAAAATTACTTAGTAATATATTTTCAATCAAAAAGAGGGGAGAAAAGAAAAAAAGGAGCCACATTTTTTATAAAGGATCTATAGAGTGTAAGAAGAAATCTGACTGATAATATGAAACAAGTTCAATAGAGTTGGATCGTTATGCAGAAGAAAAAAAAATCCCAGTGACACAGTCCAAAATTTTCCCAGAAGAGTGGAAGCTGTTATAATGAAAAAGGAGACCAACTCCATATTAATACCTCTGGATGTAAAATGGAATGCCATAAAAGCTCCTGTAGGTGTAATGTGGAGGTGTCCCAATACTTTTGTCCATATGTTTTATAAACCTGTACATGTTTTGCTTCTTCTAAATTGTCATTAACCGCTGATGAACGCTTCATTCTGGTGATGGTTTAAGAAATCTTGCAACTTTAGACTTTAGACGAGTACTAGTACTAGATTTTTCTGTCTGAGGGAGGGACTGCCAGTCAGGGTGATCACCTGCCTCATGTGACGCTGCATTGACTGCAGTGGTCATCGATCCTGCTTTCGTCCACCTGATGCTTTTTCAGGCCCTTAGACCCACTAGGTAAAACAAAAAAATCGATACGTTGAGATATTTTTCCTGGGCTCAGAACATTAGCTGCGAGCAGAATTTCGGTATGGCAGGGTCAGAGTTAAGTAATGTACACACAGACGCCGGAGCACAGCGTGTAGTGGAAGCGTCACGGCTGAGGTACAGGTTTGTGTGGGCAGCCGGGGCACTTGAAGAGGACCGGAAGCGCAGCGGTGTTGGCGTGGGCTTTATGGACCATGTGATTCACAGAGCGTGGGCTGAAGCTGAATCCAGCTCGAGCTGTAATTACTACAGACTCTTATGCATTACAGATGTAGCTAAACGGCTACTGTATGTATGGAGAAGGTACTGGAAATGTTCCTCAGAGATTTTGGTCCATATTGACACGATAGCATCATGCAATCGCTGATCTGTTGGCTGCACATCCATGATGAAACTCTCGGTCCATCACACCCCAGAGGTGTATTCTCTAATGGACTGAGAGCTGGTTTCTGGATCCGTTTGAGTTACAGTGAGCTCATTATCAGGTTCATAAACCGGTTTGAGAGGATTTGAGCTTTGGGACATCTGAAGATGGTACACTGTGCTCATAAAGGGGTGCACAGGGTCAGCAATAATACTCAGGTAGGCTGTGGGGTTTAACCATGCTCAGTTGGTGCTAGGGGACCAAGCGGTGCCAAGAAAATGCCCTACACCATCACACCACCAGCAGCCTGACCCGTTGATGCAGGGTTGGATGAAGGATGGACCCATCATTTTTTCATGCTTTTTTGTCTAAGACTTCAGACCAGGCGACCTTTTTCCAGCCTTCTGTTGTGCAGTTTTGGTGAGCCCGTGTGAATTCTAGCCTCAGTCGCCTGTTCTTAGCTGGCACTCATTGCTGCTGTAGCCCATCTGCTTCAAGGTTGGACGTGTTGAGCATCCAGAGATGCTCTTCTGTATACCGGTTGTAACGACTGGTTATTTGAGTTGTGTTACCTTTCTATCGACTGCCCTCACTGGATATTTTCTCTTTTTCAGTTTTTACATTCTCTGTAAAAACCTAGAGATGGCGCTGTGTGTGAAAATCCCACTAGATACTAGTAGCAGTTTCTGAAATACTTACCAACGACCATACCATGTTCCAAATCAATCGCCTCTCTTCCACGTTTGAGCTTCAGCAGCTCGTCTCGACCGTGTCTCCATGCCTAAATGCACCGAGTTGCTGCCGTGTGATTGGCTGATTAGACATTTGCGTTAACGAGCATTTAAATAGGTGGACCTAATAAAGCTCTCAGCTGGAATGGTGAGAAAAGGGGGAAGGCCAGAGGTTCACGGACACAAAGCAATTAAACGCCAGTCATTCATGGCAGAAATCACTCGAAGCGTCTCTGCTTCAAAGCCCCCATTCAGAACGATTCAGACAGACGCGCCACTCTAACCTACGCCACTCGCCGGACCGTGGCTAACCGGTAAACAGTACTCTCGCTTTTTATCCATCCGCACTTTTCTCACTCGAGCTGCTTAGAGTGAGAGAAATCAATCTGCAGAGTAATGGTGTGTAATTCGTCCTTGGGTTTGACAGGCCCGGGTCAATAAAGCCGTCGAACCTCCACCCTCAGTCTGACTTAGCAGCGAACGCCAGACACAGCAATACGCTGACCGGCGTAATGGACTGCGAAAGCGCGACTGCGGTTATTCGACTCTCAGTGTGCTGCTTCAAACGGATTTTCAAGTCTATTATATAAGAAGCTAGTGGACTGTCTGGAAACTTTTGCACATACCAGCTTTTATTTTATTTTAATCGCTTGACTTCATTCGATTTAACCAAACATCTGATCCAGAGACTGAGGTTTACTTCTCTAATAGTAGTTCCAAAGTTTGGGCAGCCCTTAAATGTAAACTTTCTCCACATTTTAACTAATCGGGGTCTAGGAATTTTGGCCCTGGGGAACATGGCGTAGATGTGATTATGGCTTGGATGGAAGGCCCTGCCACTCAGAAGTTAATACTTTCTACTTTTACTCACTACATTTCAAAACAAGAATCTCAAGTTTTTACTCACTACATTCGCAAAACAGGGTCATTACTTTAGCCTTAATGAATCGGTTTATTCGTTTGTGTCATGTATTTATTTATTTTTCTCTGCACCATTCGAGTACTACGTTTTGTTAGTACATAAAGTCCTTCTAACACTTTTTAACACTCAGCAGAATGCAAAAATAACTTCTTTGTTTTTTTATTAACCAGACAGCAGGGGTTTATCCTTGTCCCTGGGACGGTGAATTCTATTTCTGTCAGGAATATAAGCAGTATTTCAAAAATGATGTAATATTCCAAAAGTACAGTCGATGATAGCTATAGCTTGGGTTAAATATATCATGATTGTCTAGTTATGACAGAGTTAGCAGCATTTACGCAAAAAATCCAAAGTAGTTTGTATATTTTGGGCCCTCATGTCTGAAAAAGTTTTGATTTTGTTCTGTTTTCAGATGATTCACATAGTTGTAGTACAAATGATGGAGCCTCAATGTCATGCATCTGTACCGCTTACCCTCAATAAAAGACGTCCTGGTTCAAAACTGGAGTTAGAAAAGCTTTCTAACGAAATACTTTTGCTCTTTTACCTTAAGTACATGTAGTAGTGTGTATTTTATTACCTGTACTAATACCGTATATAATCCATACGATCCCTTATCTCACTATATTTTCCAGATCCAGTACTGTTTGCTCAGCTGTTGATTGATTCTACTGGTGTAATGCGGGATTTTTTTATTGGCCCACTAAAAAAAAAAACTTTTCCGAGTTAATCATTTCCACCAGCCAGCGTAACGAACAGATTGATGTCTCATTAAACTAGTGCACAGGGTCAGTTTCAGTGTTTTGACTCATTTATCACATGGTGAATCTTCACTTTTATCACACTTCCTCTAACAGAGTGCGGCCAAAAATAAGTGTGCTACAGCTTGGATACATCAGCCATCGCCACAGTACGTTCACTCACCGGTCACTTTATTAGGTACACCTCGCCAGTACTGCCTCAATTCTTCGTGCAAGATTCAGCAAGATCCTGGAAATGTTGCTCAGAGATTCGGGTCCATGTTCATTAGATAATCGAATCTCCTTTTCCACCACGTCCTAAAGGTGCTCTGTTGGGTTGAGATCTGGTTTCTTTGGGCTGTGGGGTTTAAACGATGCTCAGCTGGTGTTAGGGGGCCTGAAGTGTGCCAAGAAAATATGTTATATGACTTACTGTTGCCTTTCTATCAGCTTGAAAAGTCTAGGCATCAACGAGGAATTTTCACCCAGAGAATTGCCAAGCTAAAAGAGTTTTATCAAAATACGTTAGCTGTGGCTCTTAGAATCATGCTGCTGATGATGCTGTTGTTATTTTACTTTAGTTCATCAGCATTTAGCTGAAGCAAACGCTCTTAGGATTCCTGTTATGGATTTGTCTGCAGCTGAACACAGCGCCACATTTTGCCACACTAGTGCAAAATCTGTGCAAATTTGGATTTAAAATGTCCTGTCCTGTTTTGTCCTCATCTTCTTTGCTGTTTTCCATATCTACAGACGAGGTGCAAGGATGCAGATCCTTCCTAATGTCAAAGCATCAACAATCTCGTCTGCTGGTTAGACGACAGCACCTTGGATCCTACAACGAAACATCAAACACATTACGTTCTGTGAAACAGAGTGTTGACCGAAACGGACGTTGACCAGACATGGTCTTTCCTTGGCCTGTTTATTTGTGCTTCTTTAAAGGAGCTTGAACAGCACATCTTGAAATCTTTGCCTGATGCAGTATAATTACCTTGTGTCTTGTTGCTGTGCTCAGTCTGACCTGTGACATGAAACTGTCTTCCATAACCTCACCTTTGTAGCAAAGTTTGGCTGTTGCTCGCCCAGTTTTAAGCTTCTTACATAGCCTTTCAGTTTCAGTTAATGACTGTGTTTCAACCTACATATGAAAAGGACAATCGTTATCACCTGCTTGGTATAATTGGTTAATCATACGCCTGAATATAATCCTGCAAAATCCCTGACTTGGTGCGAGAGTGCCTCTCAAAAGGGTGGTCACACCAAAAATCGATTTGATTAGAACTATTAACACTTCTATTTTTGCAAGCATTCTTGCTTGTGCAACATTTTAACCACACCTGCCTAAAACTTTTGCACAGTACTGTATGTAATCTAAGCCGTCCAAAGAGGTTTGATCTCTTTTTGAGTCTTGGACTTTCAAGGTTTCTTTCTTATAAGATCTAGGGAGTTCTTCCTTGCCACTGTCGACCTAGGCTTTCTCAGTTAGGGCTGTGGGCCGAGATTGCTCTATAGCTGCTTTGAGACTCTGTTGAATGCTCCATTGTAAAAATACAGATACATTTGTCTTGACTCGACGTGACTGTGAAGTATTTCTGATTCTGGTAAGTGTCATGTATTTTGTGACAGTACCAGAAGACAGACGTGACGACAGAATACCTGGAGAACGGTTTAAAGTGAAGAACATTTGTGTTTAGGAATGACCCTGCTACCCAAAGCAGCTCCTGCCAGTAAACCCAAAGCACCGAAGTCTTTGAAAATCAAGGTCAGAACTGTCCCAGTACAGTCACTGTGTGTTGCGTGAGCGAGAAGTCAGTGGTTTCGCTGGTGTTAGATCGGGCTCTACAAAAAGAAAAGTCCTCAAAAAGCACATGTTAGCAGACAGGAAATTCCCCTGTCGTGTGGCGTCACACTTCCTCATTTCTTTCTCGCTTTAATAGTCATAACAACAAAACAGAGCGGAGTCAGGCCGGGCGGTTGGACCCTTCAGCACCTTCAGAGCATCGTCTACAGATCTGCACAGATACTCACAGCTACCTTAATTAAGAAGCTTAATGATTAATGCTCTGGAGAGGCTTTAAACCGTCTGCCTTTGGTGTTACTTCCTTTTGTTTCTGGTGATTTGCATCGAAGTGTAGAAGATTTATATTTTTAGACTTCCTGCTAAAGAGCAGAGGAAGGCTTTTAAATTCATGTTTTGTTCAGCTTCAGTCAGCAGGATAATTTAAACTTGTTCAGTCTATCATGGACAGTGGCTCGTTATCGTCCCTGTCAGAGGAGGACACTTCAACCAAGCAGCACTTGGCTCCTAAGGAGACGCACGGACAGAAGACGTCCCTGCACTCGGGGTAGGTCAAAACGTTACTCTGCTTATTCTAAAATCTCACTTGATGATCTCTGCGATCAACCAGCAGCACAAGAGCCAATGATATGATGATTATATTGGGCCTAATTCCTATGTTTATATATTCTACAGTCACAAAATTAATTCAGAGATCAAATGTGTAAGGGATGTAACTACACGGTCTTTACGCAAATGCGAGAACGCATGGTACAGAACGTGGCCTGTGTGGCATATCAGTCAGCTGCATGGCTGGGTGAGGGGTCACTGCCAAAACCCAGCCTGATCCGGCTGGAAGGCCCTGCTGGGGCTCAAACCTGGGTCATTTTGGCAGTGGGGTAACATATGCACCAATTGATTTTTTAAAAATGTTTTGTTAACTTTCCCAAGTGGACTTTATGGTGCAGTGACAAAGCTCTAAAAGTACTGCAATAAATGTGAGGATTTACATTTACTACATTTAGCAGATTTGACAGCAGATCTTTCTCAGAGTGACTTACAAACACAGTCTTTACAGGTACAAGGCTTAAGGGCTTTGCTCGAGGGTCCAGCAGTGCCAGCATGGACCCTGGAGCTGTTCATGAGCCCAGGACCTTAACTGCTGAACAAAACTCGATTGAAATAAATGATGACATTTGCATACTAGGCCGACTGTAGCGGTGTAATGCATATATTAATATTTAGGGTAAACATTTCTAAATAATAACCCTATTACATTCTACCACAATACCTTTATTTCAGGTGAAAAAATAACGTTATACATTGAATCCAGTAATATCTAAATGTGATACCAGCTCTGCCTCCACAACCCACTGCTTCCCACCCATACTAACTCATTATTTCTGAGTGGAACAGTTACGATGATGATGAGGGTCCGTGGGCTCCAGCACCCACCTCACCCTGAAATCCCCTCTTACTGGTGGTGAGGGTGGTGAGGGTTACTGAAGGTCATTGTGCTGCAGAGTTACAGTGTCACTGTAACCCGTCTGCCTCCGCTTTAGATCTGTACTGAAATTGTGAACTTTCACTGTGAACTTTGAACATTCACTGTGAACTTTAGCTCACATGACCTTATCTCGCATTGTGTAAGAGTTTGCTGAAAAGTAAGCAGTTTCTCAGAAGTGTTAATGACCTTTACAAAGGGCCCTGACCCGACCCCATACCATGACAGAGCCTGGCTTTTGGACTTGTTCGTCCATTTCTTCCAAAAAAGATCTCTGATACTGATGGGTCTGAGCACAATCCCCATCTCCACTGTATGATGGTCCATCCCAGATGCCTCCCAGAGAAGCCGACGCCCCTTCTGGACATGGTTCTAACATAAGGCTTCTTTTTAGCACAGTAACGTTTTAAGTGGTGTCTGTGAATGTAACTCTGTATTGTAGAGCTTGATAAAGGTTTGATAAATTAATCCCTTGCCCATGTGGTTCTATCAGCTATTGATGAATGCCGGTTCTTGATGCAGAGCCATCTGAGGGAGCGGAGATCACCCCTCTTCAGCCCTTTATGCACTGAAATTCCTCCAGATTCCTTGAATGGTTTAATGATATCATGCTCTGTAGAGGAAGAAATATATAAATCCCTTCTAGTCTTTCTTTGAGGAACATTGTTTTTAAACATTTCAATCATTTTCTCCAGCATTTGGTGACAAACTGGAGATCCTCTCCCCATCTTTACTCCTCAAAAACTCAGGCTTTTGTACCAAACCATGATTATAGTCTCATCATTATTTTTTACCTCATTACTAGTCGTTTTTGGAATGTGTTACATCCCTCAGTTGGTGGGATGGACAAAAGGGATTGTAAAAATAGGTAAAAATGAGATCTTTTTGTTTTTCCGGGGCTCTTCATGTGTGACTGAAGCAGGCGGTGCAGGATAGATTTTCTTATTTGTGCGGGTTCTCTGCGGACCTCAGAACAGAACCCAGCTGCTCACTCTGTGCATCGTTCACTGACTCGTTTCTCGTGTATCAGTGTTCGGTTGGCAGTGGACTTTGCAGGTCCTAAGGGGTCTTTGGATTGCAAACTAAAGGTCCTAACACAGTCCAGAAATGCTGTCTTAAAGCTTTCTGCTTGGAATCACATCCATCGTTGCGTACTTAAAACTTAACTTGGACGGACAAAACAAAAACTTCTTATGAGTATAGTTTGGCGGCTTTTTGAGCTGTCTAAGATGCTAGCCCAATACCACAGGGACTGGGGTTTAAGTGGCGCCTCATGCAGGCACGACAGGGGAATCCAGATAACCTCTGTGCCCTGAACAGACGCCGTTAAAAAGTGAAAACTAAAATAAATATAGGCATTCTTTGGAAAGTTAGTTATGGATTTTTAATGGCACTCATTCTGTGTTTTAATCACTTCCTCTGGATGGACTGCGGGTACAGGTACAGGTACAGGTACAGGCATCACATTCTTTCAAACCTTCAGCTTAAATGAGCTTTCTGCAGGACGTCTACTCTGAGTTTTTCTAACAGATATACTGGCGAGGTTTGTTTCGGGTTTCACAAATCGCTCTGAAGAAGGTGCCAGTCCATTAAAGCCTAATTTATTAAGTAACATATATTTTATGTAGTAATACATAATTCCAGCCTGATAATCCTATAAATGGTGGCCAGAGGTGAGGATTGATTCCTGGTCCCTGGAGTGCAGTGTGTCAGCAACACTAACTGGTTCCAAAACAGACCTAAGTACAGAAACACAGTGTCCATCAAAACCATAAACAATGTGTGTGTGTGTGTGTGTGTCGCAGGCAGGTGGAGGATCTGCCTCATGGCGAGAGGCTGCTCTCCAGCGAGGAACAGGTGACCTTAATTACAGAAAGCATGTCCGTCACGTCCGCAGACGAGGAGAAGCTGCAGCTGCTCAACAAGAACACGGAGCTACGCAGACTCAACAAAGAGGTGCAGACATCTAGACTCCTAGTGACAACATTTTAAATCTTAGTTCAAGTTAGGAGTAGATCCTAGTAAAGATAAAAGTTATTCATAAAGCATCTAAACACCCAAAACAGCTCCATTTTCTGAGGTTCATAGGCTGTCGAATAGGCAGTGATAACCTGCAAATAAACTTGCAACTTTTCCCACAAGACCCTAGACCCTTCTCTAGACCCTTCTCTAGACTCTTCTCTGCCCTACACCGGACCATTTGGGGTTCTTTTAAAATCGTGAATAAAGCGAGGGATGTTTTCTTTGTATAATAAACGAAACATTTATTTCTTCGTCTTCCGCATGAGCTTTAACCTTTACTTATGGAGGCTCTTCATCTGCATGAGCACCGATGATGTTATTGAGACGTCCCACAAAGTCAGGCTTTGTTTCCCATCTACGTCACATGATGTAAAAGAGGCCCTGAGGAAACACGGAGAAGATTTCAGCAGGCGGGACGGATGAAAGTGTGACTCTCCCGCTGCAGGGTTCCTCTGATTCACAGTGTGTGTGTGTGTGTGTGTGTGTGTGTGTTGCAGCTGATGAAGCTAAACGAGGACTGGGATCATATCTACCGCAGCACCAGTGCCAGTCTGCAGCAGCGTGTGGTAGCTCTGGAGAGAGAGTGTACCGCCCTAAAGCAGCTCAACAGCCGCCTCCTGATCAAAGTGGAACACGAACAGGTGAGTCCGAGCGCCCGGCCTGGATGCACAGTTTGGACATAAAAACCTTCCAAAACCCACTAGTGGATGATCTGGATCTTGTTGTTTAAAATTGTATTTTAAGATCAGTACGACCCAAAAGAATCCAAAAGAACACCCTAACAGTGCCCACTACAGTCTTCTACAAACAAACAGGTGTAAGCAGGCCCTCTACGGGACGCAGGTCCAACACAGCGACTCTGAGACCCAGCCAGTCGTGTCTAGGGTTGGGTATCGTTTGCATTTCTGCTTATCATTTCCAGTTCTTAACGATTCCCAGTTTCATTTTTACATTAAGGTTTCTTCTTCCCCTTTAAACCTCTTATAAGTAAAAAGCTTGTGGCTTAATGTCCTAAAACAATGACCTGATAACACCAAACCTCTCTTAATTCATCGTAAGTATTCTCTCCTGCTGAGATGATGAACCTGTGGTCCAAAAGGAAAGGAATCATTTCTGAGGTTAAGCTTTTTACTTACAAAAAATGGTGTTGGGACAGCTATTCAAACAAGTAATGCACTTCAAAATACTATTTACTTCTTTCAACATCCTGGAAAAAATAATCCCATCACTAATACTAATTACTTTACTTCTAAATTCCTACCTAAGACCCACATTAATCTGTACCCAGTACAAAGTACAAGGATCCAACAGCCTGTAAATTCTTTATTTAAGAAACAAATCCATGGTCAAATCCAAATTGCTGTTAGTATGGAGTTTTTCTGGTTTTTCCAATGTGGTTGCACAAATCTCGTCCAGCAGAAGTCGCTAAAGTACGGAGTTTCGAAACAAGATCATTTCAAACCTTTGTTTGTTGCATCACTGGGCGAAAGTAGCGAATGTTTTCTGTATAGTTTTGGGAATAATTCATATTTTCATTCAGAAGCGTAAACAAGGCAAGTAGCGATTCCTTCAAGAATTTAAAACGTCAGTTCCTGAGGTCCTGGGTTTGAATCCTGGCTCAAATCTCCATTTAGTGTTTACAGTACCATGCACTGGACTGGCACGCTGTCTGTCGAATGCCAGATTAGGCTCCGGACCCTCCCCTGAGACCCTCACCCAGCATTAAGCGAGGGTTTTGCCGCCTTTCCTTCCGTGCAAGGCCTTCGAACTGAACTGCCTCATTAACGATTCCTGCACAGGCCCGTCTGTGCCCAGATGCCCGTCAGTGGAGATTTGTCGCGTTTCACAGGTCGTTGACCCGCCATCCTGGCTTCTCGAAGTCATAAAATGTGATAGTTATAAATAAAGGTGGC
This sequence comes from Ancistrus triradiatus, assembly GCA_025084515.1. Taxonomy (NCBI): domain Eukaryota; kingdom Metazoa; phylum Chordata; class Actinopteri; order Siluriformes; family Loricariidae; genus Ancistrus; species Ancistrus triradiatus. Next base: position 78,834 of record JAJAGP010000045.1, on the reverse strand, counting down.
AGGTGTTAGGACGTCTGGCAGAGCGCCAGCGCCGGTGATGTGCAGCCCGTACAGCAGATGTGTCGCTGTCACTCTGCTGAGAGCTGGAGCGGGTACAGCGGGTACGGCGGGTACAGGTGTTTATTCCAGCCATGCTCAGCAACACTCGATTTCACTAACGAGGTTTTCCTCCAGCACGCGTTAATGAAATCAGCTGCTGTAAAAGGTTTGATCCTGATGGTGGTGGACGGAGCAAACACCTGCAGTAAACACGCTGCACCTTCTGACTTGTTTATGTAATGATATGGAAATCAGCAGCTGCTCAGGAAAAGGCAAACACCCACACTGTTCACGCCTGAGCAGCAACACAACACAACACAACACAACACAACACAATCCAGCAGGTAATGCAAAAGACAGCCAGAATAACCAGGATTTAAACGAGGTTATAGTCAAATAAAATACAAAACAGCACAAAAAAGAGACAAATATTCAAAATCACACAAATATATCAATTAATTAGTAATTATTTATTATGTTATCATTATTATTATTATTATTGGTAGTAGTAGTAGTAATATTAATTTATCAAAAATAAAATAAATATTTATTTATTTTTAAGATGCATGAGTAATTTAATTTAACAATAATTTGGCATATTTCTGTAAAATTATTCTTAAATTAAATTTATGAAAATTACAGTAAAAATGTATCAAAAATATACACTCAATAAATAAATATATACAATTATACTGTTAGTATATTTATAAAAAATAAACCTATAAATATATCTAATTATAATTATCGTATGAATTTATTACATTTAAATACACATACATAGAAATAATAATTATTTGAATAGATCAAAAAGTATCAAATCATAATTGCATATTGTACAAAGTACACATATAGATATTTAAATCAATTAAATTATTATTACAATATTATTTGAATTTATTAAAAGTAAAAATAAAAATTACACTATAAATATTAAATTATATTATTATATATTATTATTATTATTATTATTATTGTTACATGAATTTGTAAAAAAAATGATCAACATGATGAAATAATCAATATAGAAATTCAATCAAAATAAAGTCTAAACCTATCCGTATTATAAATGAAGTCAATAAATATTATAAAATAAGCAAATATAAATTATTATAAAAATATTAATTATTATTTAAAGAATTTGTGAAAAATAAGAAAAATGAAAATGATCAAATAAATGTATAAACATTTCTCAAAATAAAGCAAACACTTATATGTTTTGATATGTGTGTGTTGTCAGAATAAAAGCGAGTACTACGAGCAAACGTTGATGCAGGAACTGAAGAAGAACCAGCACTTTCAGGAGTACATCCGTCACCTGGAGAGCCGCCTGCACAGCATCGACCCCCTCAAAGCCTGGACCTTAGGGACAGAGGTAAGGACCGCAGACTCGGCTTCAGAGAACGCCCAGAAAGATCTGAGACCCAGCCCTCATTCTTCATGTTTTTGGTCTAGGACGATCCATCAGAAGCTCATGTGCTGGGGAGAAACAACAAAGTGGCCTTGTCTGGACCTTCAGAGCTGCATCAGAGGAGCAGGTCCAGCCGGGGAAGCTCAGAGAAACCAGCGGAGGCCATTAAGGAGATGCAGGACCTGAAGGAGCAGCTGGAGGCTCTGAGGTGCCAGGTGAGGGTCCAACTTCAGGTTTGAATCGACGTTTGGAGATCAGGTTGGGAGACCGGAGGAGCAGTTGTAAATTGTAAATTGAGTGGATGAACAGCGCCACCTAGTGGATTTAAGCTGCTGAAACGATTCTATACAGAAATGCATTTTGTACACAGCCATGATTATATTTCAGCTTGTTATTAGTTAGTCTAGATTCTTATATTACTACAGAAATGTATATTTAAAAAAATGTAAGTAATAATATAAATACAAAAAATGTATTATTATTAGTAGTAGTAGTAGTATTTATTTGAATTCATCAAAATATTTTAACAAAATATTTTTGTTATAATATTTTATAACAAAATATTATTTGAATTTATTTGAAAAAGTAAGAAAATTATATAGAAATATTAAATAAATTACATTATTATTATTATTATTATTATTAATTTAATAATAATAATAATAATAGTAATTAATATTTTAGCAAAAAGGTATCAGATAATTTGTACACACACATATATACATATAATAAATATAAATTATTACAATATTTATATTTATTAAAAATAAAAAGTATGAAAATGATAAACATTAAATTACATTGTTGTTATTATTATTATAGTTAATAATGATAATAATAATTAATAAATAATAATAAATAATTATAATAAATGAATTTAGCAACTATAACAGCTTATAAAGTTGTTTAAATTAATTACAAATAAAAAGTATGAAAATTATTATAAATATATATTAAATAAATGACATTATTGTTGTTGTTGTTATCATCATCACCATTATTATCATTATTAATTGAATTTATGAAAGGTATCAAATAATTTAAGTATATATATATATATATATATATATAAATTACATTGCAATATTATTTAAATGTATTAAAAAATAAAAAGTATGAGAATGATAAATAATAAATGGCATTACTATTATTATTTTTATTATTATTTTAAAAATGTATAAAAAAAAAAAATCACACTTGCAAACTAGCAGATTTTCCTTGATCAAGGTCGCTTTTTGGGGGGCATTTATCCCTGGAGAGCACAGTGTGCAAAAGTAATTGTACCCTGGACGGATGATTCCCTCACTGGCATCCCCTCCCTCAAACAGAGCCTGCATGTGACGCCTGACGTCTTCGGAAGGCACAACAGGACTCGAACCCAGCCAGATCCTTGCGGTAATGGACTGTAGTCTACCACCTCCGCAGGGTCCTGGGTCGGACGTCACATTCAGACAGAATGTCTAAGGGAGGGGAGATCAGAGGCTGATCATCCTCTCTGTCTGTGATGCCACAGCGAGGCCGGACTTCAGATCCTAAAAGCAAAGCCGTTTTCATTTCCAGACTAAAATCTACGAGGCTGATTATAAGATCGAGCACAAAGACCGCGAGAGGATGGTCCAGGAGAACAAGAAACTGCGGCGGCGGGAGGGAGAGATGCGCCAGCAGATGGCGCTATTGCAAGAGCAGGTCAGTGAGAGCTCGTTCACTTATTGAGACAAAGGGAGAACGTGATTTATGAACGTCTAGTGTGTGGTTTCTGCAGGGCTTCTGGGTTCTGCTACCCGAACTTTCTTATTATTGAGGATCTAAACTCTGTGTGTGTGTGTGTGTGTGTGCGCAGCTGAAGGTGTATGAAGACGATTTCCACAAAGAGCGATCAGACAAACAGATCCTGCAGAGGCTCCTCATGAAGAAAACTCCAGGAGCGAAGGAACCGGTTCTGATCCACCGCTGTAACAACGAGCAGGAACGAGAACCAGCAGCAGAGAGACGCAGGAACCGGCAGGAACGCCCCGGGGCTTACAGGTGTCCCAAGCACTGTGAGAACCACCGGGAACTGGAGTACCCATGATACACACACACGTGTGTTTTGCTGTATTTGTGAGGACTTTCCACTGACATGAATGACAATGAAGGACCACTGTAGCAAATGACCGGTACACCTAGGGCTGGGCGATATGGTACAAATACACCATTACGATTATTACAGACACTTTCGCGATACACGATACTTATCACGGTACGTGTGATCGTAGACAAAATGTAAATATTATCCCCTACAAAGTGATTTTTATTCAAAATGTGCTGCTTCATCCAACAGCACTAACTACACTCTTTATAATATACAATATATCTATCTCGATACGATTAAATATCGTCATATTGCCCACCCCTAGCCACACCTACACCTATCCTTATCCTCCATAACTTAAAGCAACTCATTTGTGGTTTTTCAATAGAAAGTTACAGTTGTTAAAAAACAAAAAAACAAAAGACATTTTCCTCGTGGGCACCAGAAAGATGTCCTTACAGTGTAAGAATAAATGCAGCGCTGTCCCCACAATGTAATATATACATGGTACACACACACACTCTCTGTGAGCTTTTGTAGTTCAGAAGTATAGAATGTAACTGTAAAGCTACTCATTATATTTTTTAATAAAACCTATTTATCTGAAGCGTTCATATTTGGTCTCAGTTCTGTACTGGATTATTCATTTGACTCAAACACACTATTTATAAGATCACCATTTATAGTAATGATTTGCTCCTGTAAAAATAAAATAATAACAAAAAAAAGCAACAACCCTAACCCTAGTGCTGGGCGATACCAACCCCCAGTCAATTTCACGATTCATTTTACCTCGATCACCATTAATGAACGATTATTTAGTTATATTATTATTAAATCAGAGGACTGATCACTAACACTTCTTTTTAAAGTTTCCTTTTTTCTCGTTACTTGAACGTCGTAAGGCAAAAGGTGTAGATAAGCTTTAAAAAATGCTGATTTCAGACAAATCAGTCACTATTCCAAGCAGATATGAAGATTTTCTATCAAGTCCTTCCAGTCTTTCCCGGGTTAAAGTTCCTGCACAGCGGGTTCTGTGGCCGTTCTTTATTTGTAACATCGTGCCTTCAGCCTTTGCTCGGACTTACACAGCTGAAGAATGTTTGCAGATGATCAGACCTTCTCACCATGTAGAAAAATCAGCTGTTGCTTTTGGGAAAGAAACGCAAATAAAACCCTTAAATCAGTGAAATAACTCAGAACGAGCTCCAGAGTCTGAATGTGATTATTATTACATGATTTATTGTGTAACAGGGACATTAACAAGCGCGGGATTTACATCTGGTTTGATTGTACAGACAGTTAAAGCGTTTCAAACCGAACCACGTCTGACGGGTGAAACGAAACACTAAGCCCAAGCACGGCAGGCCCACTTCTCTCAGCGCTGACGTCAGTGGTTATTTACAGGGCTGCGTTTGGAGTATTTACACAGATCTGAGCGGATCGCTGGTTACAAAGCCGGGTTCACTTTAGTACTTTAATGTAGTGGAAAGTGGTGAAGTATCTAGTGACTAAAATGCTGATTTAAACGTCTAAGGAGCAGAATGAGAAACACATTAAATAATAAAAACAAACGTAGAAACTAGTGCTTAAGTCGTTTCAGGCTCGATCCGATCTGGGCGTGGATAGTAAATGTTGTTTCGGAGCAGCTGGAGGTTTTATACAGTGATGGAGGGAGATAAAGGGCACGGCAGGATCAGTTCCTGGGTCCCGCACTCGAGTCGGGATCAACTCATCCTGAACTCCACACGCACTTGGAGACGGACATAAATAAAGACAGCGAATGCCCACCAGTGTCCAGTGTTCCCTTCATGCCTCCAAAAGAGAGATGTGACCGACGTACACTCCCGCTGCACTGAAGCCCCGCCGAGACGCCCAAAGCCCTTGGGCTGATGGAAACGGATCCGATTTCTAACGTAGCGTGCCCTCCACTTGGTTTTGTTTTAAGTCTAAACACTGAAACTCCCCGTCTGCTTCTGCTTTCTTTAATTTTACTAATCAACACTTCGTGTTCAGACCTAAACTCGAGTCTCTAGCGCTCTTTATGTTGCTCAAATCTCCGAATCTCTACCGGCGTCACCTCAGTGCGGCACGAGGGCGAGCGAGGGGGGGGTGGGGAGGCACCGAGGGAGCACCGACCGCTTCACTGGTGTCACATCAGGATGTCGACATCATCTGCGTGATCCTCCTCCTCGGTGACCCGGAGCGACAGGACCTCCTCGTTGAGGAACAGGCCGCTCAGACGCTCCTTGCGCGCCTGCCTCTGCTCCTTCAGGTGGCGCTTGCGCAGGGCTTTCTGCTGCAGCTTCCTCTGCTTCGAGCGCTTCTGTAAAACAGCATGGTGCACCTTTAACCTCACAGGAACTCATACTCTCACACTCTCACACACGAGGTGGTTACATAAATCAGCACCTTGGAGTCCCGGATGCGCTCGGCGGCCGAGGCCAGGTTGCCGTCGCTGTGGGCGCGGCTGATGCTGGCTGACGAGTTGGAGCTGCTGGAGCCGGTGCTGCTGCTGGCGCTGCTCACCATGCTGGCGTTGCTGCTGCTGCTGGGCGCGCTCACGCCGCTGGCGCTGCTAGGCACGCTCCGCTTCCAGCCGTCCCGTGTGCTCCCGGCTCTCTGGCGCGGCCCGTGCTCGCGGATGTAGTTCCTGACCTGACCATAAGGGGGCGGTAGAGGTCCTTTAAATGTCCTTACTCGGCACCCATGAGATATGAACTCGGTCCTGGACCCACCTGTTTGAGCTTCTCATCGGTCAGGCAGTTCAGCTCGATGATGAACTCGCTGTCCGTAGGGGAGATCTGAGCGCTGGGGTCGATGATCTTGATGATGTCCAGCTGCTCCCTCAGGCCCATCTCAGTACTCACCTTCCTGCTCAGGTACTCGATGTACTCCACCTGGAACACCCACACACGCCACGTCAGCCCATCAGGTGTTCCCCACGTGCCCGTCGGCCAGTGTGGGGCCAGCGGCATTGAATCCGCACCAGCACTCATTACATTAGCACACAGTAAATAAAAGAAAAGGCCAGATTTGTTTTATTTTACGTTCCTAAAAATTTTACAGGAATTAAAACTTGGGTTTGTTTGCCTCGCTCTCCTGTGCGTCCGTTTGAACAGCAGTAGATCATTTGTAGCATTTAAAAATCAAATAAAACAGAAAATTGAAGTTAATAATAAACACTCAAGTAAAAACTTCGAATGTATATAAAAAATAGAAATAAAAAAATAAAACTGTAGATAACATTAGTTATAACAAATTTTAAAACAAACAAATTCTAATGAAAACAAGCATGAAAATAAAAACACAAAAAACAACGCTACTATAAAACAAGCAAAACGCTGATAAAAATAAAATGAATAAAAACAAAAAATGCAAGCAAAATTAAATTAACATAAATAAATAAATTAAAATATTTAATAAATATTAATCAAAACCACTACAAGAAGTAAATAAAAATTTTAATAAGAAAAAACAACAACAAATAAGCCTTTCAGTTTCAGTTTGTGCACAGAATATTTCTTCCTGCAGCAAACACAAAGTCGTACCTGTTCATCGTTGGTCATGGCGCTCCAGGGAAGTTCATCCAGGTTCCCATGAGGTTTGTTTTTTCTTTTAGAGATGAGGCAGGGTGAGCTGGGAACGCTCGGTATGATGTCCGACAGCACATCGCTTCCACTCGCGATGTCACTTCCTGGTAACTGAAAGCACAGACTCTCAGTTCCTTCCATAAACCTTTCATATAAACGTATGAAGAGCTTTGTGGACCTGAGGTGGGCGGTATTTCGAATGTACTTCATGTATCAGTGCCACAGACTGACCTGCCACTCAAACTCACTGTCCGACCAGTCCCAGTAGGTGCTGATGGAGGACGAGACATCGCTGCAGACGCTGCCCTCTGGGAACAGGTCGAACGAGGCCAGTTCCTGATCGTCCAGCAGGGAGTAGCAGTCGTCCTGTTCACCCGCCGACACCGACGAGAACAGTTCCTCGCTGCACTCCGAGCTGGCCACGCTGGTGCCACACGACGTCAGGTTCCATCTACAAGCGGCAAGGAGAACCGTCAGCCCTTACAATCATAATATCAATTACAATACTGGTCTCAAGCTTGAGCCTCCAGTGAGATACATGTACCGACAAGCGAGGGCGAATGAAAGAGTGGCTGGAATTTCAGTGCATCTCTAATGGCTATTACTGTACCTGTTGGTGTGAAAGCGGCGTAGCGGGTCGGTCCGGTGGCACGAGGAAAGCTGAAACCCAAAATCACTTCCATCCAGCGTGCTGTCCTCGCTGAGGTTCCCCCGCTGAGAGAGCAACGGGAACGGTTCCTCAGGAGCAAGGAAGTTCTCGTAAAGGTTCTCGCACATCTGGAACCTCAAAACTGCAAAACAATTATTAGTCAGAAAAGCTGAAGCACCATAGAACACCTAAATCACGAGTTACACCTATTGCTACCAAAATATATTGCCTACCTAGCTACATTCACCGGCAAACAAACCGACGTGTGTTCGCAAAAGTGTGCGAAATCTGTACAAAACGTACGGAACGCCGTGACCTTGCTGTTTTTTAATCATTAAATAGCCATTAAGCACCGCACATACTAAATACTTTCATTTTAAAGGGAACGGCAGTGTTTAGTTACTGATAATAGTTAGTATTAACGTTGTAAAATCTTTTATACAGAGGCGAAGTGAACATTATTACTGAAGTAAACAAGAGTTGACGCTTTTCAGTCAAGTCCAGTTCGTGTTAGGTGCAAACATTTCACTTTCTAAATGCAATAACGACTTTCTCACTGTGTACATTATTTACAAACAGACATACAAATCACGTTCATTATAAACGTTGTGTGTTATAATGGATCATGTTTTACAAATACGTGCCCATCTACTCCGCCGCCTTAGCATTAGCTTTATCATCACCCATGGGATGCGTCGGTAGCGGTACACGGTTAATCCTTAGCCCGACTAACCTCACTGAGATGCCGTGTCAGTATCACTGTGAGACCGTGGTCCCATTCCGGAGCCGTTGCGCCCTGCGCATTTACTGACCGCGTAATGGCACTATAAATTGGATTATAGTGAATAAACCGTTGAATGCTAGTAATGTAGAGCTCACACTCACCAGGTCCGCTCTCCTCCTTCACGCGTAGTTACCAAATCCCTTTTCGCCTAAACCGTGATAACCCCGCCGTTCCTACCCGGTACAGTCCGTGACTCAACCTGCTAACGCTAATGCTAATGCTAATGCTAACCCCGTCCAACTCAGCAACACTCGGTTAACTCCTCCCGCTAAAGCCGCATTCGCTGCCAGGTAATGAATGTTACCTTGTGGTCACCATGCCACGTAGAGTGTTGTGCAAAGATTTGGGCACCCCTGGCATGTTTTGGGATTTAAAAACGATTTAACACCACACCCCCAGAGGGAACAAACTTAAAAGTGACTTATTTTTAATTGTATTATACCATCAACAATTTCAACAATCACTCGTGGGTCATATGAAAAGGCTTCCAAAAGTGTTTTTCCACAAGTCAAAATTTATGTTTGATTGTTCAAGGATGCTCAAAAACTCATACACTGCAAAAAATGTCATCTGTAGTTCGTTCTCTGTGAAGCCCTACTAAAGAAGACCCGCATGTGTTTTTAGCATGTACTTAGCACTGGGAAAGCGCTACGCTGCTAAAAACAAAACCTGGGGATCTCTGGCGCTGTGCTGAGATTTACCATGCCTTCACTGATTAATTTTAACTTTAAGGCGTGTGAATCATACTAAACATGAATAAATAATGAACCAAAATGAATAAATCATATGTACTTGAATTATTGATCAGTTAAAAACAAGTCAATGACTTTAAAACTTAAAATCGTGTTCTCACAATTCTTCAGAAAGGTACTTTTACTTTCAAACAAGTACAGACTAAGTATTGCCTACTTTATGCAACACTGCCGGCGGGTGATGCTGACCAGGGGTGCCCCATTGTATCTACATGAAACGTCACCTCCATGCAAGAAACTCTTTGGAAGGCATGTTTGTTCAGAAAGCATGATTTTATTGTCAAAAATAAATGAGCATCTACACAAACAGAGCAAACCGGTACAAGCACATTTACCATATCTACATATTAGTTTTATTTTCTGTAACACTGAGGTTTATCACAGCATAGTGAAGCAGAGATCGTTGTGCTGCAGATGTGCGTTGTTTTTAATTGTTATTCATTGCTTTAATATTATTATTCTTAGCTATTTAACTGACTTGTGCGTCACGATGCATTCAAAACATCAGCCTCAGAGTTTTGAGGATGAGTTGGATTTTGCCACTGTAGTTGCAATCTTTCTCTGATCCACTGCTTTCATGTACTTCTCTGCCCAACCAACTGTAGCATCCACACAGATCTGTCCCTTAAGTTTGGTGCTAAAGCTGCAAATAAACAAAGGCACAGAAATGCAATATAAATACAGGATACTAAATGAGAACAGATTAGATAAGATGTACATGGTTCACTCAAATGTGTTGACCTAAATAGCTTTGTCTGTATTCAGTTCTATAACACTTTCTCTTAGGGCCCTGTGAGTACTTTAAGCGTTCAGTAAATGAATCAGTTAGTGTTATTATGTTGAGTCACTGATACTCACATAATGGCTTTTTTCTCACAGTCGCTGCTGGTGAACCTGTAGGACAGGACATTCTTCAAAGGCATCTTAGCCTGAGTTATATCGGGACAGCACACTTTGTTGGCCGTTTGTACTGCCTGATGAGCTGAGAGGAAACATCATGCACAGTTTTAGGATTTAAGAGATGATCGTCAGGTTTCAAGTCTCGTGAAGAAATGCACGTATAATAAAATATCAAGTCTCTAGGATTACAGCACACCACATGAAACACACACTGGCGGTTATACAAGACGGCATTACAATGTGTGTTAATAAATGATGGAGAATTCAGTGCAATGATGAACACTTACCATCAGATAGCAGATATAAACAGCTGAGAGACAGCAGGAGCAGCGGAGCCATCAGGTGCCTCATTCTAGCAGAGCCGGATAACCAAGAGAGCTGAAGTTTGTGCTGCAGGAGTGAGGAGGTCAGTGCTGGATGATGATCTGAGCTCCATCATTTATACTGTGAGGGAAAGCGGACCTCGCATTTCTCAGTATCACAGCTGCTTTCCTTCCTTCTTTTTCACCAAGAACTTTTTTTTTCAGAGAAACAGAAATGTACACAGTAGCAACTGGAAATATAAAATATCAAACTCTTCTTAGAAGCCAGCCATCCAGCCAGCCAGGCATATCAATAATTACAGTAGATATATTATAAGGATAAAAGTATTGGGACACCTCCACATTACACATTACATTCTACATCTGTAGGCATTAATATGGAGTTCTCAAGAGCTCCCACTCTTCTGGGTGGGCTTCCTACAAGATTTTGGACTGTGTCTGTGGGAATTCAACCAGAAGAGCGTTTGTGAGGTCAGACACTGATGTTGAATGAGAAGGCCTGGCATACAATCTCCATTCTAGTTCATAATATTTTTATCAGGAAAAGCATTTTCCATATATGTTGTGAGGCTGTCTTCTTGTCAAAACTGTAATTTGGCCTTTCATTCATTCATTTGTTAATTTCCATGTCTGCTTAATCCTGGTCAGGATCACAGCCTGACCTAGCAGTTGGCATACAATATGAAAAAAACAATCATCCTGAGGAGCATTATTTGCTCTAAACTGAACCATCTTAAGACATAAGATCTCTGTGTCTCAAGACATGTTGTGTCACACAAAATTATTACTTCCTTGTCTCAAGACACAGAGATGTCTTCATTCAGTCTGTCTTAAGACGTCTAAGCATAACAAGAAGTCCCAAGACGTCATATCTAAGCCTGTCAAGATGTCTTAAGACGCAGTGATAGCTGGGTATGTTCTCTGTTATTTAGTCACTTCGATGCTAAGCCCACTTTACATGTGCTGTTTCTGTTATTCAGTCTTTGGACTTCCAGGCATCTTTGGTTCTTAATGTTGACAGATCAGTTTCTTTAACAGTAAAAGCAGCACAAATCACAGAGGTGTTCGAGTGTTCACTCTCTGTAAAGTACGGATTTTTCCACTTTAATAGGATGAGCCACGTTAACGTTAATTTAGGGTAAGATAATACCCAGTAAATATTGCTCTCTTTTGTAGTGGTTTATTACTGCTACAGCTAATAATCCTTATAAAAGTACGCTCGTTGGATAAGAAGGGAAGTTATGTTCCAGTAACCTCTGCCTGCAAAAGATTTTGGTTTATTCTGGAGTTCAGGCCTTTATTTCGTTCATTTAAGGTAAACAAAAACCCTTTTGTGCCGTCAGAATTTCAAAATGATTGCACGACACGCAAGAACACCATATAAGTGAAGTTCTTTCTGGTCGAACCAACCGTGTGTTTGTGACAGATGAAACTAACTGAGGGTGCCCCCGCATTACACTACAGGTTAAGGCGTGTATGAGATGTCCAAAATATATTTACATTTAGCTTATGTTCTTATAAGTGATACACAGTTTTACAATCCAAGCAATTGCTGATCAAGGGCTTTGCTCAAGGACACAGCTGTGGAAGCTTGGCAGAAGTGGGATTTGAACCCTCAACCTTCTGGTCCATAGATCAGTACCTTACCGATTGTTCCCCCCTCCACAGTCACACATGATCATGCCATGGTGGTAATATTGATAATAATAATATTAAAATCAGTAGGATAACGAGGGAATGAGAGTTCGATGAACCCCGACAACACAGAGACATGAGGAACTGAGGCATAAATAGTGTTTATGAAGCTCGTTAATCAACCTTCCTCATATCTCAAAGAACCAGATTTGTGTCACAGACAGGACGCTCGGTCGGTATTAGACAATCTTCTGCAGAAAAGATGGGTTGTACTTCCTTAATCTGTTACTTTCGCTTCTCTTATACACTTAAAAAGCCTTCCATTGAAACAGTTGATTTGAATGTGACATGCTTCCGCAGGAAAAAAAACAAATAACGTCAACACAGTTGTGGTCAGCTTTTTTTTTTAATTCAGAGAACACGAATTCACCGTACCCAGATTAATCCTAAAGCACATTACTTTCAGATCTGAGCCCAATGCTTCCTCTACTGCACAAAACTAAGTACACTAATACAGCAGTGCTCATAGTTCTTATTCCACTGATTGATTAAACATACACTATATGGACAAAAGTATTGGGACAACCCTCTTCAGGCGCTTCATTCAGTCCCATTGCCACAGGTGGATAAAATCGAGCACTTACCCATGCTGTGAAAGAATGTGCCGTTCTAAAGAGCTGATTGAATTTCACCGTGGCACTGTAATAGGATTGTTTTTATTCATAAATAAGTCAGCTGGTGAACTTTCTTCCCTCCTAGATATTCCACCATCCACTGTGAGAGGTAGTGTTTAGTGGGAGAAGCTCTTATAGGTGCATATTAATTACTATGGATTTATAATGGGACCCATAAAAGCTCCTGGGGGTGTAATATGGAGTTGTCCCAATACTTTTGTCCATATAGAGTAGCTCTATGACTTTCATGAATTTCCTTTATGTCTTTATGGGACCTGATGCACAAGCCGACCAACGGATGAACTCCGGCAACAGCACATGCTGTATATAGTCTATATAAAAACGCAAATGAAAGAAAAGTTATATTTATTTTAAGATGTAATTACATCACGTACACTCCATCCAATAAAAAACATTACTAGCTTCAATTTGTAGTTAGTATGTTCCTAGTACTAAATGGACTTTGACGGTATGTGTTATGGTGTAGCGGGCACTGTTACAGGCTCCCACTATGAAGGTCCTTAGTGCAGTTCTGAGCATTAATGTATGTCTTTTATTGCAGGGTTTTAATCAGCGTAATTTTTATACCAGTATAATTGATATACTTATTGCTTATTATTTTTAATAATAATTACTTTCCTAATGATACTTTTGTGGTATAATAATGAGAAAATGTATGTATGTAGGAGGGCAGTTTTCAACTGGCGGTGTTTTCCAGTGCAAATGCAGAGGTGGAGGCAACAAAGAACTACTTAAAACTTGTTTGCAATTTTGGAGATTAAGAAGGCTTATGGGAAACACTCGCAGAACTGGCGTTCTTAAAGTTACGTAGTTTTTTTGTTTTTTATTGCAAAGATTAATGATGATCAGTGCTTGAAATTTGGCAAGTAGAAAGAATGTGGCTTGTGTCCCCATACTTTTGGTCAAGTGCCATTGTGTGTCCCAATACTTTTGGCCACGTGCCGGTGTGTGTCCCAATAATTTTGGCTGCATGCGTGTCTCAGTACTTTTGGCCTTGGGTGTGTGACCCACTACTTTTTGCTGTGTGCACGTCCATGTCCCAATACTTTTGGCCATGTGCCAGTGTGTGTCCCAGTACTTTTGGCCACGTGCTGGTGCCTGTCCCAATACTTTTGGCTTATTCAAACTTTTCAAGCACTGTATAACTATATGACAGTGTACTTTTTACCTTTTAACTTTTTCAGGATATTCAATTTTTTTTATCCTCACATATCAAATGAGCCATGTATAAAACTTTGTCTGTTTGATACAGTAATTAAGTGATAACCTGTTCTAATGTTTTTGTTGTTCCATGAAGGAACGGATCCCCCTGAAGTCTTTCGTAGTAGAGGCAGATTTTAGGAAGCTGTGTTCTGGTTCCTGTCTGTACAACTGAGATATTTTCTGCTCAGTGGCCAATTCTTGGTTACTTGCTGCGGTTGCTGAGGTCTGCAGAATGATAGGTCAGATCCCAGAGAAACCACACTGCTGGGGAATTTAGGAAAACAAGGAATTAATATATTTCAAGAAGTAAATCAATGAAGCAATGACTCAATACTCATTACTCACAGAACTTGGCTCTCTTCCTCAGCCCAGCACACAGTCCTTAAAGGAGCTGACCATCTAAGCCTGGGTCAGCAAATCTCAGATCTTATAAAACTTGAATTAGAAGCAACTCATCATTTAAACGGAAGATTGTATTTGATGTTTCAGAATATCAGTAGCTAGTGATTGCATTTAACAATTTATTTTGAGCGTACAGAATCTGTTAATTTCTCATCTCCAGCTCAACGTCTTCATGTTGATGCCATGTTGCAGCAAAATAGTCCTAAAGTAGATAAAGAGAACCCAGCTAAACAAATGAGATAAAATATTATACTTGGTCATTTCTTTGAAAAGAGATGCTGATGCTCCTTAGGCTGAAAAAAGTTACAGCGCCATCTCTAGGGTTCTCTCTAAGAAACTTTTTGGGCAGCCTAGATGTTACAGTACATGTATGGATTAAATTAAATTAAATTAAATTAAATTAATATAAAATTTATAAGAATAAATAGGTTAAATAGATAGAAGCGAAATAGAACAGATACAAGAGACTATAATAAGAGAGAATATAATGAAATAGAAAATATAAATAAAAGTGTACCGTATAATAAAAAATAAATAAATGAGAATATAAATTAAATAGTAACTGTAATAAATAAAATAGTCATTTAGCAGAATAAACAAATCAGAATATACATAATTAATAAATACAATAATGGATATAATAAATAAAACATAAAATAAATACAAGAGTAAACAGAATAAATATAGAATATAAAAAATAAAATAGGGAATATAATAAATAAAATAGAATATAATAAATAAAACAGAATATAAGTTAAATAGAGAATATAATAAAATAAAATAAAGAATATAATAAATAGATAATATAAATAAAATAATAGACATAATAAATAACAGAGAATATAGTAAAATAGAGAATAGATAATATAATAAATAAAACTGAGAACCTAATAAAGGACTTAAATACAATAAATTAATTAGAGAATATGATAAATAAAACAGAATATAATCAAAATATATAATATGAAAAAAATGTGGATATAAATAAAATGCAATTATAATTACAAAATAGAATATAATAAAATAGACAATATACATCAAATTGAGGGTGTAATTACAAAGAGACTATAATAGATAAAACAGAATCTAAATGAAATAGAGAATATAATAAAGTAGTAAATATACTAAATGTAATAGAGAATAAAAGGGAAATGCTAGGTTTGGAGATTCACTGAAATAGGGTTTATAAATAAGAGAAGTAAGAAAAGCGTGTACTTGGAGAACTCGAGCATGACTTCTCAGGCTCTGTCACTCAGAATTAAAGAGGATGTGAGAGAAAGTGAAGAACAGACAGAAGATCCGCTTCACACTTCCTGAATAAAGGACGTACTGTACTTGGAAAATCAAGTTTCCTGGGATCACAGGTTGCAGAATCGCTTTCTGTTTTAATATATAATGGAGCTCAGGACCCTAAATCCATCCAGCTCACTCAGAGGAAGCTTTAACCGCTCCAGCTGCATCTGTCTTAAACTCAAATCGGTGTTTAGGTTACAATGAGGAACCTCATGGCTCTGGTCGCTCTGCTGCTCCTGTGCTCTCAGCAGGCGGAATCTGCCGGTGAGATTTAATCACTGATCACTAAGTGTCTCCTTACTTTTAGTCTGTTTGTCTCGTGTTTTGTCTCTGCTGGACAGTCTTGTTAAACTTCAGGTGTTTAAAGTTAAATGTTCCTCAGTAAAAAATCATATACATATAAGATAAAGAATGTCAATAAATGTACATAATTACTGAATTTTCAGCACCTGATTAATAGGATTAGACTCTGTATAAGAACAGATCTTGTTTAGCAGTAAAACATTCATGGATGTTTTAAAAGCTTCTTCACATTTCTTAACTCTCTGCCTTCTGATCAATTCAGATTTTACAGCTTGCTTTCTGTATCTATTATAAAACTTAACAGAACATTTAAAATAAAATCTCCGGTTGTTCCATGCTGAGTTATAAATCTTGTCTCTTCTCAGTTGAAAGTATTAATTCGGCCCTGAAGTACTGCTGTGACTCCACGATTTCGATGAGGATCCCACTAAGGAACATCGTGTCCTACATGAGGACCAGCAGCGACTGCACCAGTAAGGCTGTCATGTGAGTATCACCTGCTTAGTAACATCTAAACTGTAAGAAAAAACACTTACAGTGAAGTATTGGCTGTGGTTGCCAGAATTTTAATGGTGACAACATTTTTGGCAACTGTAAATGTTATATTTGAGAACTGTAATTGTTTACAGTCAATTATTATGAATAGCATTCTCAAATCTAAATGTTTACGGCATATTTCTGTTATCAGTACAACATTTAGTACATTTAACACTGACAGTTTGTTTTCTACAAAAAAGAAATGCAAAAATGACAGTCTTAGCCATTATGTATTCTGTAGCGCTGCCAAGGTAGAAGAAAGCTCAGAGAACTTTGCTCATAGCGCTCTTTATTAGACACGGGGTAGTTCAGCACTACATTAGCTTAAAACACGACTTTTCTGTGTAAACAAACCTTAACAATGTAATCATCAAACCACAAACTGCCTGTTGGGATCGCCCCCACTGGGGAGTCAATGGAGCTACTACGTATTATACAGCAAATATTTCTGTTATAAGAGCAGTGCAATAGTATTTAACAATGGAGTTATGCATCTTTCCAAAAATATGAGTGATGCAAAAATGACTGTTCTGGTTGATATATGTATTTATGGCATTTCACTGTTATAGAACCGGTGTTTAACCTATTTAGAATCTTACTGTCATGCTTCGACAGCTTTTCTCCATAAAATAAACAGACATTTTTAAGTAACTCTAGCTTTGTATGGCTTGGTGAGTTTTATTCATTTCTGGGTTTTTGTTGTAGCTTTGTGACAAAGACTGGAAGGAAGATCTGTGCGGATTCAAAAAATGCTTGGGTCAGTAATCACATGAAAGCCGTGGATCTGCGACAACAGACGTCGACAACAAGAGTAACATCCAGCACGACATCAATGTCCAGCACGATCTCAACATCCAACATGACTTCAACATCCAGCCCAAGCTCAACATCCAACATGACATCATCATCTAACCCAAGCTCAATATCCAGCCCAAGCTCAACATCCAACATGACATCATCATCTAACCCAAGCTCAATATCCAGCCCAAGCTCAACATCCAACATGACTTCAACACCTACCCTAAGCTCAACATCCAACATGACTTCAACATCTAACCCAAGCTCAACATCCAACATGACATCATCATCTAACCCAAGCTCAACATCCAGCCCAAGCTCAACATCCAACCCAAGCTCAACATCCAACATGACTTCAACACCTAACCCAAGCTCAACATCCTACCCATATTCAACAACCAGCACGACTTCAACGTCCAACATAACCTTAACATTGAACACAAGCTCAACATCCAACCCAAACTGAACATCTAACATGACCTTAACACTATGAAGCTTAGCACCTTGGATCCAATATAACACATTATGTAAGAGGTCTAGTGTTTAAAAACAGCTCTAACAAGTGTAATTCCTCTTTAAACGTCTTACATTAGCCTTTTAAAAATAACAGTACACTGTTTTAGTGTTAGCATGCAAATTATTCACATTATTACCAAGTTCTCTTTGAATTGATTGAATTTCCGTTAGATTTCAATCTTTTATTTATTAGTTTGAATAGGTTTTAGTTTGTATGCATTACATTTTCCATTATAGTTTCAGTGATTAAGTGTAGAACGATCCAAGTATTTGATCTTCAGAAGAATCTCTCAGTACAAACTCGTATGTAAAACCTGAGGGCAACATTAATTATTTTCAGTTTTTGTAAACCCACTTTTACTTTTTTCTATTTTTTATTTTTGTTGTATTTCTGGATGGAGTGTATTTATTCATTTCTGTTTAGGAAACTCAATATGTGTCATTTTAGTTTTTTTATGTACAATAATAAACCTGGTTCATCCTAACTGAATAGTTTCTGCATCTTTCATTATTTTCCCTGATTACATCTCCCACTTACTGTATGCACCTAAACTAAACAATCATTTAATCAGGTTTATATAAAATAGAGTCAACTTTAGGTCTTCTTATCAGACCCTGACACTAACGCAAGGTCCATCACTGGTCAGATTATTTAGGTGCTGATGGATCAGTCTCAGTGCATCACACACACATAATGGTATTTTCAGAACATGTACTAAATGTCGGCTAAAAGAGGAGCGTAACATAAACACTATTAACTAATAATTAACTAGCCTCTTTTCACTGTGGACTGGGCTAACAGTTTAATTTCCACCCTTTACAGACTACATCCGCCTTTCTTTATGAAAAATTAGATGACACCCTTTTATTTTTCTCTCATGTCTTTGTTTTCTTTCTTTGCGTTTCTGGTATTTTTCTTTT
This sequence comes from Ancistrus triradiatus, assembly GCA_025084515.1. Classification (NCBI taxonomy): domain Eukaryota; kingdom Metazoa; phylum Chordata; class Actinopteri; order Siluriformes; family Loricariidae; genus Ancistrus; species Ancistrus triradiatus. The sequence continues at coordinate 60,012 of JAJAGP010000045.1, read as the reverse complement.
AAATACAACATGCTAATTCGCTCCCAGCACGCAGTGCTGTACATTTCACACCTGTTTTGAGGGCGGACCGAACCATTTTATGTAAACAGAAGGTGCAGTGCACAGGCTCTGAATGTTTACTTTTGGTCAAACAATTAAAAAAAAGGTTTTAAAGTGAATAAAGTATTTTAGGGACAAAAGTTTAATATTGAATAAAAATGGGCCTCAGTCATTTGCAGTCTCACTCACAGGCCCTTACAGTATAAATGAAAAACTTTTTCCCCCAATACGGCGCCCCTCTGTGTAAAGATCCACCTCCTGTAACTGAACCCTGGTTCTGCACTGACGTCGCTTCCCAAAATTGGTTATATAACTTGTTTAGCTGCTGTGGATCAGAAACCTGGTAAATCTTTCTCTTTTCTCTTACTATATCCTAATATTTGTGTGAGCTCCCTGTTTAAACTGTGCATCTAAATGAAATATGATGTTTATTCTGTGTGATTTGGGTCGTTATCCTGTTGCAGTTTGAATTCTTCTACATAAAGATCCGATCAGGATAAAAACTGAAATGTAAATCTGCTCACCTGGTTAAATAGAGCATAATTACACTGCTGCTGAAGCTGCTTAACCAGAATACCAGGTGCTTTATGGGAAATAATGTAGTTTATGCATATTTATTACTTGTCCTGGTCAGGGAAGTCCATCACAGGGCTGGCAGTGGAGGATCATTTATTTCTCGGTCTGTCTCTGGGTGAATCAGTGGTTCTGTTAGAATGAGGAACCTGACGGCTTTGGTTCTGCTGCTGCTCTGCTCTCTGTATCTGGCTTCTGGTCGTGAGTATTTCTAACTCTGCTATATTCTCTTTACTTTACTAATTCATGCATTATTTAATCTTTCACTTAATGTACAGTGGGGAAAAAAGTATTTAGTCAGCCACTGACTGTGCAAGTTCTCCTACTTAGAACGATGAGAGAGGTCTGTAATTTTCATCATAGCTACACTTCAACTATGAGAGACAACATGAGAAAAAAAAATCCAGGAAATCACATTGTAGGATTTTTAAAGAATTTAATTGTAAATTATGGTGGAAAATAAGTATTTGGTCAATAACAAATGTTCAACTCAGTATTTTCCTGTTGTATTCCTCCATGCAGATCTCCTATAGAGCAGTGATGTTTTGGGGCAACACGGACTTTCAACTCCCTCCACACATGTTCTATGGGGCTGAGGTCTGGAGACTGGCTAGGCCACTCCAGGACCTTGAAATGCTTTTTATGGAGCCACTCCTTCGTTGCCCGAGCGGTGTGTTTGGGATCATTGTCATGCTGAAAGACCCAGCCACGTTCCATCTTCAATGTTCTCACTGATGGAAGGAGGTTTTGGCTTAAAATCTCACGATACATGGCCCCGTTCATTCTTCCCATAACACGGATCAGTCGTTCTGTCCCCTCTGCAGAAAAACAGCCCCAGAGCATGATGTTTTCGCCACCATGCTTCACAGTAGGTATGGTGCAACTCAGCATTCTTCTTTCTCCAAACACGGCGAGTTGGGTTTTCATCAAAAAGTTCTATTTTGGTTTCATTTGACCGCATGATATTCTCCCAATCCTCTTCTGGTCATCCAAGCTCTCTGGCCAAACGTCAGGACGGGACTGTGGCATGTACGGCTTAAGAAGGGGGGCACGCCTGGCACTGCAGAATCTGAGTCCCTCTCGGAGTAGTGGTTGACTGATGGTAGCCTTTGGTACTTTGCTCCCAGCTCTCTGAGGTCATTCATCAGGTACCTCAGTGTAGTTTGGATTTTGCTCACCGTCTCATGATCTTTTGAACCCAGGGATGAGATCTTGCGTGGAGCACCAGATTCAAGGGAGGATATCAATGGGCTGGTATGTCTTCCATTTTCTTACAATTGCTCCCACAGTTGATTTATTCACACCAACCTGCTTGCCTATTGTAGATTCACTCTTCCCAGCCTGGTGCAGGTCTACAATTTTCTTCCTGGTGTCCTTCAACAGCTCTTTGGTCTTGGCCATGGTTGAGTTTGGAATCTGACTGTTTGAGGCTGTGGACAGGTGTCTTTTATACAGATAACGAGGTCAAACAGGTGCCATTAATACAGGTAACGAGTGGAGGACAGAAGAGCTTCTTAAAGAAGTTACAGGTCTGTGAGAGTCAGAATTCTTGCTTGTTTGTGGGTGACCAAATACTTATTTTCCACCATGATTTACAATTAAATTCTGTAAAAATCCTACAGTGTGATTTCCTGGATTTTTTTCCTCATTTTGTCTCTCATAGTTGAAGTGTAGCTATGATGAATTACAGACCTCTCTCATCTTTCGAGAACTTGCACAATCAGTGGCTGACTAAATACTTTTTTGCCCCATTGTAGTCGTGTGTATATATTCCTCTGTATTGATTTGTATGGTGCATCATGAACCTGGAAGCTTTGATTGTTCAATCCACATGTACTTTTAAAATGACGTGTAACAGAACTTAAGACTGATGATCGTCCCTTCAAAGTGCTGAAATCTCTTCCTGTTATGATGTAATGATTAACACTAGGAATGATCTCTCCTATTCAGAGGACTTTAACAAAGCATCAGGCAGCAAAGCAATTGATGCAGCCAGTCAAATTTGCTGTGGCGCTACAGTGAGAATGAAGATCCCTCAGAAGCTGATCACATCATACTGGAAGACCAGCAGCACCTGCTCTGTACCAGCTGTAGTGTGAGTATCGCCTGCTCACTAAAGTTCATCCTACCTGCTGAACGAACTAAAATATTTAAGTGGGAAATAATTACAGACGTTTAGATCAGAATATTTCCTCTGATTTTACTCTGTAAGCTACAGATTCCTTTATTTATCATCCTGTATTAACAGAACATTTTGTGTCGTGGTTTTTGTTGTAGGTTTGAGATGAAATCAGGAAGAAGAGTCTGTGTGGATCCTACAGCCCCCTGGGTCGAACATCACATGAGAGCAGTGGACAGGCTCACTGCAGCAGGACAGAGCCCATCCAGCTCATCCTGAAGCTCAGCGTTTGATGGCAAATCAACACAATGATTGTTTAGTAAGTTATAAGATAATTAGTAAGCTGGTAAAACACGTGTAACTGATGTTTGATGAACTTCTGCAATAGGGGTGTAACGATACACTCTGCTCACAGTACTGAGTTCATGATTCAATTTTATTAGGATAATTGATTTTATGTTTGATAAAAGACATTCCTTTTTTATTTCTGAAGTGTAAACAATGCACAACTTTCATTTTAAATTTTTAAACAAAGAAACCTTGAGTCCTATGAAATTAAAATAAATTAGGAGTTGTAAATAATGCTACTGCAACAAAATGTGCTACTGTAGCAGTAAGTGCTTCTTAAATTAAAAACCAAATTAAACAAACAAGCTCACAGAGAACAGAAGACGTGCCTGTTGGAGCATTATGTATGATTGCGCCCTCTGGTGTTCAAAAATGCTATTGAATTAGATGGCAATATATAAAAGAATGATTCATTCCAACTTGATGATGCAGATCGTCCCATTTTTGGATCTTGATGCATCGTTACAGCCCTATGCTGCAATAAAATCTGTTTAAATGAACTTCTGCTGATTTGTTACTCCATTCACTAGTGGATCAAAGGTCACATGAAAAAAGTGGATCTTCCAGAAGGCTGGACAACCATTTTGTGGATGGATGAATCTAAAATAGAGCTTTTTGTTTTAAATGAGAAGCGTTAGGGGTGGAGAAAGGAAAACCCTGCATTACAGCATAAGAACCTTATATCATCAGTGAAACATGGTGGTGGTAGGATCATGGTTTGCTCTTTTGCTGCATCTGGATCAGGACAATGAATTCTGAATTATGGCAGCAAATTCTAAAGGAAGACTCAAGGCATCTGTCCATGAACTGAATCTCAAGAGCACAGAAACCCAAAGCACACAAGTCATTAATATTAAAGAAGAATAAAGTTCATGTTTTGGAACGGCCGAGTCAAAGTCCGGACCTTAATCCAACAGAAATGTTGTGGAAGGTCCTGAAGTGAGCCGTTCATGTGAGGAAACAAACCAACATCCCAGAGCTGAAGCTGTTCTGTACGGAGGAACGGGGTCAAATTCCTCCAAGCCGATGTGCAGGACGTTTAGGGGGGCACCCCAGATCCTGAAAGCAAAGGTTCACATACTTTTACCACTCACAGATATGTATGTAATACTGGATCTGTTTGCTCAATAAATAAATGATCAAGTATAATATATTTGTCTCGTTGTTTAACTCAGATGAGTGATGAGTTCAGAAAGGTTTTAAAACTGCTGTGTGGTGGTGATGTGGGGTTTCAGTCCAGCAGGGCGAAAGTGAGCTTCAGAAAATCCAGAGGCAACATCCCATGGGGGAAGAAATAACAAAAACAGGATATAGGGGCTGGTTCAGATTCAGATCCACCTCCTGTAACTGAGCTCTGGTTCTGCACTGACGTCGCTTCCCAAAACTGGTTATATAACTTGGTGTTTAGCTGCTGTGGATCAGAAACCTGGTAAATCTTTCTCTTTGTTCTTACTATAACCTAATGTTTGTGTGAGCTCCCTGTTTATACTGTGTATTTAAATGAAATATGATGTTTATTCTGTGTGATTTGGGTCGTTATCCTGCTGCAGGATGAATTCTTCTACATAAAGATCCGATCAGGATAAAAACTGAAATGTAAATCTGCTCACCTGGTTAAATAGAGCATAATTACACTGCTGCTGAAGCTGCTTAACCAGAATACCAGGTGCTTTATGGGAAATAATGTAGTTTATGCATATTTATTACTTGTCCTGGTCAGGGAAGTCCATCACAGGGCTGGCAGTGGAGGATCATTTATTTCTCGGTCTGTCTCTGGGTGAATCAGTGGTTCTGTTAGAATGAGGAACCTGACGGCTTTGGTTCTGCTGCTGCTCTGCTCTCTGTATCTGGCTTCTGGTCGTGAGTATTTCTAACTCTGCTATATTCTCTTTACTTTTTCTTCCTGATGATGAATTCCTGCATTCCTTCATCTTTCACTTCACGTCGTCGCAGGGGCGGTGCCAGAGATATTCCTTTGCTGGTGTTATGGTGTAGCTTGACTTTTCAGCAAGGGTGTAGGGTGTCCCATTAATTTCACACAGTTTAACTATGGCCAAGGCAGACATAGCATTTCAACCTCTGATTCTGAAATCACAAACTCATGCTTCCAGGTTCCAACACCTTGACTAATGAATCCATGGCATTCCATTCCTAGACCTAATGTTGTATGAATCAGCATCACATAGAGACAACTATAAGGTGTGAGAATGGGTGCCTCAACTGCCAAATGCATCACATTCCCAATAGGCAACAGAGGAGAAAAACATTACACATTACCATTAGACATCCTCATACCAAAACAATGTGTCTGTTGTTGTGGTTGAGTGCGAAGGCATCAATGATTTTTACACTGTGAAGGTCTGTAGTTCTCCCAGTGTTTATAGCCATGCATTAAATGCATCTTTGTACAGCCTCATGTGGGATAGAAACTCCTTAGTGCTGCTGATAGTGTATCCATGTTCTACTTTTCTTTTCAGTAGTCAGTGGACATGGTAGAGCTCAGCAGACAAGTCTCCCTCACTAATTCCATAATGGAATAGGAAGTGTGTGCTGTTTGTCTAGAAAAGATGAGTTTTTGGGTCTTAGGGCTGGCACACCCCTCAGTACATCATTTGTAGCTGTTGATCAGTCCTGCACACCGGCTTGGAGAAATGTTAGCCCATTCCTCCGTACAGAACAGCTTCAGCTCTGGGATGTTGGTGGGTTTCCTCACATTAGCTGCTCACTTCAGGTCCTTCCACAACATTTCCATTGGATTAAGGTCAGGACTTTGACTTGGCCATTCCAAAACATGAACTTTATTCTTCTGTAACCATCTTTGGTAGAACGACTTGTGTGCTTAGGGTCGTTGTCTTGCTGCATGACCCCCCACCTTCTCTTGAGATTCAGTTCATGGACAGATGTCCTGACATTTTCCTTTAGAATTCTCTGATATCATTCAGAATTCATTGTTCCATCAATGATGGCAAAGCCGTCCTGCCCAGAGATGCAGCAAAACAGGCCCAAACCATGATCCTACCACCACCATGTTTCACAGATGAGATAAGGTTCTTATGCTGGAATGCAGTGTTTTTTTTTCTTTCTTCCCAAACATAACGCTTTTCTTTTAAAACCAAAAGTTCTATTTTGGTCTCATCCATCCACAAAACATTCTTCCAATAGCCTTCTGGGCCTCGTCCACGTGATCTTTAAGCAAACACTTCAGACGAGCAGCAATGTTCTTTTTGGGAGGGAGCAGTGGCTTTCCTCTTGTAACCCTGCCATGCACCACCATTGTTTGTTCAGTGTTCTTCTGATGGTGGACTCATGAACATTAACATTAGCCAATGTGAGAGAGGCCTTCAGTTGCTTAGAAGTTACCCTGGGGTGCTTTGTGACCTCACCAACTATTTACAAGCCTTGCTCTTGGAGTGATCTTTGTTGGGGGACCACTCTTGGGGAGGGTAACAATGGTCTTGGATTTCCTACATTTGTACACAATCTGTCTGACTGTGGATTGGTGGAGTCCAAACTCTTTAGAGATGGTTTTGTAACCTTTTCCAGCCTGATGAGCATCAACAAACTCTCTTTTCTGAGCTCCTCAGAAATCTCCTTTGTTCGTACCATGATACACTTCCACAAACGTGTTGTGAAGAGTAGACTTTGATAGATCCCTGTTCTTTAAATAAAACAGGGTGCCCACTCACACCTGATTGGCATCCCATTGATTGAAACACCTGCCTCTAATTTCACCTTCAAATTAACTGCTAATCCTAGAGGTTCACATACTTTTTCCACTCAGTAATATGTAATATTGGATCATTTTCCTCAATCAATAAATGACCAAGTATAATAATTTTGTCCGTCTTGGGCCTTCTTGGGGATGACTGCTAATATCACCTGCAGCAAAGCGAACTTCTGCAGCTGCAAACGCAGGCAGGTCCCCTCCCTCAGCTCCATCCTCTGGCCTTCCCTGGTCCCGGTCTGTGACTCCTAGCATTGTGTCCTTACGTTCCTGAGACCTATTAACATCAAGTGTAGCCCTGTTAGGTTCATCATCTCTCTCGGTTCCTTTTGATTGAGTTTCAACATGTGAATGTTTATGAAGTAAATAATGTGAGTAACATCACTAATGCCTCACTAATGCTAAATTACAAACAATAGTGCTCTGACTAAACGGACATGAAGGGAACGTCAGTGTTCAGTGAGTGCTGCACCCACTGACTGAATCATATCACTTGTGTCGGCTTTATTTTTAGCCTAAAATAATCAGTTTCTTTTATTAATGGATTTATTTATTTTTCAAGTTATAGTTCATGGTATTATACGTTTAAAAAAAATCTAAATAATCCAAAGAAATACATGGGGGTGCTGTAGGGGTGCTATGGCAATCCTGGGGGTAGCTATATCGCCCCTAAGCCCCTCCCTGGCGCCGCCCATGTGTAGTCGTGTGTGTATAAGTCCCTCTGTATTGGTTTGTACAGATCATCAACCTGGAAGCTCTGATCTTTCAATCAACATGTGCTTTTAAAATGATGTGAAATCTCTTCCTGTTATGATGTAATGATTAACACTAGGAATGATCTCTCCTATTAGGTAGCAGATCAAATGACGATGGCACTCAAATTTGCTGTGAAGCTACAGTGAGAACGAGGATCCCTCTGAAGCTGATCACATCATACTGGAAGACCAGCAGCACCTGCTCTGTACCAGCTGTAGTGTGAGTATCACCTGCTCACTAAAGTTCATCCTACCTGCTGAACTAACTAAAATATTTAAGTGGGAAATAATTACAGACATTTAGATCAGAATATTTCCTCTGATTTTACTCTGTAAGCTACAGATTCCTTTATTTATCATCCTGTATTAACAGAACATTTTGTGTCGTGGTTTTTGTTGTAGGTTTGAGATGAAATCAGGAAGAAGAGTCTGTGTGGATCCTACAGCCCCCTGGGTCGAACATCACATGAAAAAAGTGGATCTTAGGAAACAAAGCCAGGTCACTGCAGCAGGACAGAGCCCATCCAGCTCATCCTGAAGCTCAGAGTTTGATGGCAAATCAACACAATGATTGTTTAACAAGTTATAAGATAATTAGTAAGCTGGTAAAACAAACTTCTGCAATAGGGGTGTAACGATACACTCTGCTCACAGCACTGAGTTCACGACTCAATTTTCTTAGGATGATCGATTTTATGTTTGATAAAAAACATTCCTTTTTTATTTCTGAAGTGTAAACAATGCACAACTTTCATTTTAAGTTTTTAAACAAAGAAACCTTGAGTCCTATGAAATTAAAATAAATTAGGAGTTTTAAATAATGCTACTGCAACAAAATGTGCTACTGTAGCAGTAAGTGCTTCTTAAATTAAAAACCAAATTAAACAAACAAGCTCACTGAGAACAGAAGACGTGCCTGTTGGAGCCTGATGTATGATTGCGCCCTCTGGTGTTCAAAAAATGCAATTGAATTAGATGTCACAATGTAAAAAAATGCATAATCCAACTTGATGATGCACATCGTCCCATTAAAAAATAAAATAAATAAAAATAAAATAAAATAAAAAATCGGGGTCAAATTCCTCCAAGCCGATGTGCAGGACGTTTAGGGGGGCACCCCAGATCCTGAAAGCAAAGGTTCACATACTTTTACCACTCACAGATATGTATGTAATACTGGATCTGTTTGCTCAATAAATAAATGATCAAGTATAATATATTTGTCTCGTTGTTTAATTCAGATGAGTGATGAGTTCAGAAAGGTTTTGAAACTGCTGAGTGGTGGTGATGTGGGGTTTCAGTCCAGCAGGGCAAAAGTGAGGTTCAGAACCCGGATATAGGGGCTGGTTCAGATTCAGATCCACCTCCTGTAACTGAGCTCTGGTTCTGCACTGACCCCCATCGCTTCCCAAAACTGGTTATATAACTTGGTGTTTAGCTGCTGTGGATCAGAAACCTGGTAAATCTTTCTCCTTTTTCCTTATAATAATCTAATATTTGTGTGTGCTCCCTATTTAAACTGTGTATCTAAATGAAATAAAATGTTTTTTCTGTAGCTGCAGTTTGAATCCTAAGCGTTTGAACATTCAGGCTTTAAGCCAGATTGTTTGAGTTTTTCACTGTATGGGTTGTTTGTGATTATTCTGCTTAGATCCGTCTGAAAACAGGCTGGATAAATCCTGTTAGAGGGGATCTCACTAATACTCTCACTCCTACTAAATATTTTATTTATGACAGAGTCCTTTGTATGGACACTGAGAGTGAGGATCCCTCCGAAGGTGATCCTCTCGTACTGGTACACTCCCAGCAGCTGCCCCGTACAAGCTATAGTGTGAGTGTCTAAACTCTGAATAGTATATGACCTAAATTATTTACATGGGAAATAAGTCCAGACATTTAGATCAGAATATTCGCTCTGATTTTACACTGTAAGCTACAGATTCCTTTATTCATCACAAGGCTTCGCTCATTTAGCCTTCAACAGAACAAGCTGTGCCTTGGTCTTTGCTGCAGGTTTGAGGCTAAATGGGGAAGATATGGACAAATAAGAAGCTTCTGTGTGGATCCTAAAGCCGAATGGGTCCAATACTACATGGAAGAAGTTGTTAACAGGACCCAGCCTATCCCTCTAACCCTGAAGCTCAACGTTTGGTGGCAAATTAACACATATGATTGTTTAACAAGTTATAAGATAATTGGTATATTGGTAAAACATGTAACTGATGTTTTTAACGTCAGCAATAGGGGTGTAACGATACACGCTGCTCACGGTTCAATTCAATTCATGATACTGAGCTCATCCATTTTACATTTCATAAAAGACGTTCCTTTTTTCATTCTGAAGTACAAACAATGCAGAACAATGCAGAATTTCTTGTGTAAGGTTTTAGTCCGTGCAATTAAAAAAAAAATACTGGAAACAGAGATTTCTGAGGAACAGCAAAATAATGTTATTTTCTTGGATAAAAAAATGAAACAATCTGTAGACTCCTGAAATTAAAAGAAATTTGACGGAGTTTTAAATAATGCTGCTACAACAAAATGTGCTCTTGTATCAGGTTCACCAAATTTAAATAACTAAGTACTATCTTACATTGAAAACAAAAGTAAACAAACAAGCTGACTGAGAACAGAAGATGTGTGTGTTGGAGCGGGACGTATGTTCAAAAATGCAACTACAGTAGATGGCAAAAAGAACACAAACCCAACTCTACAATTTTTGCTTCGCGATGCAATAAAATCAGATTAAAGGAACTCCTGGTGATTTTTTACACCATTCATGATGGGATTGAATGTCACATAAATAAAATGAATCTTTTATAGAGTAGAACCATGAAATATTTTATTTAGCATCGTCATAATAACGTGTTTAATAACCAGAAATGTCCTGACTAATGTTTCACAGAAATGGAATGCATTTTGCACTTAATATGTACGATTAATGCCGTATAATCTCATATATTCTATATAAGGTATATACACTAGCTCTGTTATCTAAAACTGTGAGAACGTCTACGAGTAGCAGTTAGTTTGAAGGTAAAATTAGAGTCAGGTGTGGAGGACATTCACGGCCATTGTTATCCTCCCCAGGAGCTGTCGACAAACAAAGACCACTCCAAGAGCAAGAGAGGCACAAAGGAACCCAGGGAAACTTAGATTTCTCTTACATCGGATAATGCTGATGTTCATGAGTCCAGTATCAGGAGAACACTGATTCTTGTCAGGGTTAGAAGAATGTCTTTCTGATTATTTCTGCTCATCTTCAGTTCGCAAAAATCACACGGACAGTTTAGAAGCAATGGAGGAATTTTACCACTCAGTGATATGTGATATTGGATGTTTGCTCAATAAAAATGATCAAGTATAATGTAGATGCCTCATTATTTACATCAACCTCACTAATGCTCTGAGTAATTTTACAACGAAGTTGAAAGTTTGGAAGCTGTCAAATATTGATAATATGATTAAGAGTTCGGATCGTATTTACTATGAAATTGCAGTGCTCACATTTGCCCACTAGAGGGCCAAAAACACTGACTGATTAGTATTAATATGAATGATGATGATGATGATGATGATGATGATTATTATTATTATTATTATTATTAGTAGTAGTAGTAGTAGTAGTAGTAGTAGTATTGTTGTTGTAGTGTAGTTTGCATGTTCTACTCGTGTCTGCATGGGTTTTCCCCAGACGTGCTGTATGAATAAATGAATGAATGAATGTGTGTGTGTGTGTGTGTGTGTGAACGTGCTTAGTTTCCACCATGCGCTCTGTGTTGCCAGCTACTGAGCTCCAAAGACTTCCTTCACTCCACGGTCTTATTTTCTGTTACCCTTGTAACAGAAATGTTTTGAAACCGAAACTAATAAAGTCCAGATGAAACTTGACATGAGGAACCTGATCCAACTCCACATCCTGACGTGGAAAAAATAACTAACAGCAGGGTAAAGCGGAGGCAGGCTCAGATTCAGGACCAGTTCCACTGAACTACTGAGCTTGTTCTGCACAGACGTCCATTACGTCCCCAAAACTACTGCTGGGGATCACTAATCTGGTAAATCTTACTCATGTTTCTTATAATAACCTAACATTTGTGTGAGCTCCCTGTTTAAACTGTGTATCTAAATGAAATACGATGTTTATTCTGTGTGGTTTGGGTCGTGTTCCTGCTGCAGTATGAATCCTAATCCACAAAAATCAAACAAGCCTGAGGCTCATCGTATCCGATCTTGAAGTTTTAAAAGAAATGCCCAGTAAGCTTATTCATCATTATTAGTAGCTGGTATCTGTTACCAAACAGCATGAATGAATGGGAAAGGGTTCCCCTCCCTCAGGAGCAGCCATCATGTAGTATTCAGGCATTTCAGTTACTGTAACTCTGTACACAGGCTGGAGAAACATCTGTCTCTGTTAGAATGAGGAACCTGACGGCTTTGGTTCTGCTGCTGCTCTGCTCTCTGTATCTGGCTTCTGCTGGTGAGTATTTCTGACTCTGTTAAATCCTCCTTACTTTTTCCTCCTGATGATGAATTCATGCATTCATTTCATATGGATCTTTCTCTTCATGTAGTCGTGTATTCATTCCTCTGTATTGGTTTGTATGGTGAATCATGTAATGATTAACACTAGGAATGATCTCTCCTATTAGGTACCAAATCAACTGAAGCCAGTCAAAATTGCTGTCCACATACAGTGAGAACAAAGATCCCTCTGAAGCTGATCACATCATACTGGAAGACCAGCAGCAGCTGCCCTGTACCAGCTGTAGTGTGAGTATCAGCTGCTCACTAAAGTTCATAGATTTACAGGTTCCTTCAAGTATCATCTAAATATTGATCTTAGTAATTACAGCCTTAATCTCCTGCATTAAAAGAACGTTTTTGTTACAGCTTTGAGATGAAAACTGGAAATAAAACCTGTGTGGATCCTAATGCAGCCTGGGTCAACGGTCACATGAAGAAAGTGGATTTAACATCAAAGACGTCTAGCAGAGTGGACACATCTGCAGCAGCAACAACATCAACTGGAGCAGAACCACCAGAACCCTTACCAACAGTAGAACCATCATCAACAGTAGAACAGTCAACAACACCAGAACCATTACCAACACAAGAACCATCTACAGCAGCAATAACATCAACTGGAGCAGAACCACCTGAAAGAGCCGAAGCATTTGCTGGAGCAGAACTTACCACAGAAATAACATCTGTTAGAACAGAACCATCTAATTCAGCAAAAGCAGCAACTGTTTCTGCTCTGTTGTGCAACATCCTTTGCGTTGTCCTACATGTTGTTTACTAACGAAAATACCAAAATGTCCCCAATGCTTCTCAGGAAAGAGCCGTTTACTAGAGCTTATATTTATGACAAAAAGGTTTAAGGTTTTCTCTTAAACCTTTGAATAATTGTTCTCTGCATTTTCTTTTTGTGTGTTCTTTGGGGGCTAAGCGACTTTAGGCTTAACTTTTTATAAAGTCGCTTGCAAATATTGATCATTGTTATGTACATGATGTGAAATCCTGTAGTTTATGGATATTTATTGGTTGTCATGTTCAGGGGACTCCATTGCAGATCTGGAAGAGGTTGTAGATGCCACATCTGGCAATGATTCCTCGACTGGCCTCCCCTCCCTCAGATGCAGACAGTCTTGCCTGTATGACATTCTGCTTACTATTTCAGTTTCTGTTAGGTTTGTCTCTACTGGGGCTAAGGTTCTGGACTATACTCAAGTGCAGGCACTGCCAAGATGCCACCTTGGTGCCCTTTGGAGAAAGTCCCTTATGCCAGATTGCTTGAGCTGTATGATGTAAGACCGTATCAGTTCTTTCTCCCTGCATGTAGGAGGCTTTTACTCTGGATCAGTCGGTAAAGAAAACAAAAATAAGGCTGGGAAAATCCTGTTAGCTCCTGCTCTCTCTCTCCAGCCAAAATAATGTTTTATTACAGAGAGAGCTTTGTATGAACTGTCTAGGGAGAGCTTGTTTCGTTTTCACGTTTTGAGCTGTAATACTAACAGCAAACACAGAAGCACTCCCCTGTACTCACATACACAGACCCTGTGCTCTCCTACTGTATAAATGCTGGAGATCAGATCATCATCCAGCACTGAGCTCTTCATCAGAGCCAGCAAATCAGCATTGTGTACAACCCCAATTCCAGTGAAGTTGGGACGTTGTGTAAAACACAACACGATGATTTGCAAATCCTTTTCAACCTCTATTACATTGAATACACTACAAAGACAACATATTTAATGTTCAAATGGAAAAACTTTACTGATTTTTGCAAATATTCACTCATTTCAAATGTGATGCCTGCAACAGGTTCCAAAACAGTTTTGACAGGAGCATGTTTACCACTGTGTTACATCACCTGTCCCTTTAACAACACTCAGTAAGCATTTGGGAACTGAGGACACTAATTGTTGAAGCTTTGTAGGTGGAATTCTTTCCCTTTCTTGCTTGATGTAAAACGTCAGTTGCTCAACAGTCCGGGGTCTCCGTTGTCGCATTTTGCGCTTTTTAATGCGCCACACATTGTCAATGGGAGACAGGTCTGGACTTCAGGCAGGCCAGTCTAGAACCCACACTCTTTTACAATGAAGCCCTGCTGCTAGAACAGGTGCAGAATGTGGCTTGGCATCGTCTTGCTGAAATAAGCAGGGACGTCCCTGAAAAAGACGTTGCTTGGATGGCAGCATATGTTTCTCCAAAGCCTGTATGTAGCTTTCAGCATTAGTGGTGCCATCACAGATGTGCTAGTTACCCATGCCATGGTGCTCTAACACACCACCTGTTTCCAATGAACCTGTTCACCTGTGGAATGTTCCAAACATTTTTTTTTAGCATTCCTCAACTTTCCCAGTCTTTTGTTGCCCCTGTCCCAACTGTATTGGAACGTGATGCTGGTATCAAATTCAAAACGAGTGAATATTTGCAAAACAACAATAAAGTTTATCCATTTGAACATTAAATATCTTGTCTTTGTAACCTCATACGTTGCATTCGTTCTTATTTTCTGTTACCCTTGTGATGTCCAGAGGTTTGAGGTGAACCAGTGTTTAAATCGAGCTTCCTCAGAGTGAAAGTGAGTGGGTAATGAAATAAAGGGAAAGAGTCCAATGGGAGGAGCCTGATCCGCCGCCTCCTTCTGAAGTGGAGCTAATAAAAGTAGGACAGAGGCAGGTTCAGTTCCAGTTCCACCCCCCACCCCCACCCCCGTACTGTACTCTGGTTCTGCACAGACGTCCATCGCTTCCCCAAATCTGGGTACAAGGCTTGGTGTTCAGCTGCTATGGATCTGTAACCTGGTAAATCTTTCTCTTTTTCCTCACTATAACCTAATATTTGTGTGCTCCCTGTTTCAACTGTGTATCTAAATTTAATTCAAGATGCCGCTGCTGTGCACCTGAGAAAAGTCTCTTATGTCAGATTGTTTGGGTTTTTCACTCTAAGGTTGTTTCAGTTGTTTGTGATTATTCTGATTAGATCTGTCTGGAAAACAGGCTGGGAAAATCCCGTTAGAGGTGCTCTCTCTCTAACGCTCCCACTCCTGCCTAAATATTTTATTTACTAAAGAGTAATTTGTATGGACTGACTGGGGAACAGAGCAGGATGTTTCATTTTCACTTTAAAAGCTGTAATACTATCAAAAAACTCCCCTGTACTCACATACACAGACCCTGTGCTCTCTCACTGTGCTAATGCTGGAGATCAGATCATCATCCAGCACTGAGCTCCTGATCTCTCTTTATCTCTCAGTCTCTCTCTGGGTGAATCAGTGGTTCTGTTAGAATGAGGAACCTGGCGGCTTTGGTTCTGCTGCTGCTCTGCTCTCTGTATCTGGCTTCTGGTGAGTATTTCTGAGTGTGTTATATTCTCATTACGTTTTGTGGTACATACCTGTAGCTCTGTGTGTGAACCACCTGAAAGCTTAAAGTCTGATCTTTTAATCACTTGTCCTGAAAGAGAGTCTGGAGCAATAATGTATCTCTCCTATCAGCTAACAATGCCAGTTAGAAATGCTGTGAAAGTAGAGTGGCATTTAAATTCTTTTTGTACTTTTGTACCACTTCTAGCATTCGTTCTTTCTTCTTCTTTCACTTCATGTAGTCGTGTGTATGATTTGTACGGTGCATCATGAACCTGGAAGCTTTGATCGTTCAATCCACATGTACTTTTAAAATGATGTGAAACCTCTTCCTGTTATGATGTGATGATTAACACTAGGAATGATCTCTCTTAATAGGTAGCAAAGCAATTGATGATGCCAATCAAATTCGCTGTGAAGCCAGAGTGAGAACGAAGATCCCTCTGAAGCTGATCACCTCATACTATAACACCAGCAGTAACTCCCCTGTACCAGCTGTGGTGTGAGTATCACCTGCTCACTAAAAATCAACCTACAGATTTAAAGATTCTTTTATGCATCATCTTAATACTGATCTTAGTAGTTACAGCCTTATTCTACTGCATTGAGAGAACCTTTTTGTTACAGCTTTGAGGACAACAAGGGAAAGAGAACCTGTGTGGATCCTAATGCACCCTGGGTCAACGATCACATGAAGAAAGTAGATTTGAGATCACAGACGTCTAGGACAGCGGGAACATCTGCAGCAGCAACAACATCAACTGGAGCAGAACCACCTAACAGAGCCGAAACATTTCATGGAGCACAGCCTGCCACAGAAAAACCATTAATTACAGAACAATCAATAACCACAGAACCATCAACACCAGGACCACTGAAAACAGAAGAATTGTCTACTAAACAAGAATCAACAGCAGATCCATTATCAATAGGAGAACCAGAACCAACGACAACAGCAGAACTATCTGCTGAACGAGAACCACCATCAACCACAGAACAGCCTTCGACTCCAGAGCCATTACCAACAGAAAAACCATCTACTAGACAAGAACCATTTACATCAGCAGAACCATCTACCACTGCACAATCAAAAGCAGAACCACCACCAACAACAGAACTATCTCCTGAACAAGAGTCATCATCATCTGCAGAACAATCAACAGCTAAACCAACAATAACTGCAAAACAATCAACTACACAAGAACCGTCATCAAAAACAGTACCGTCTACTAAACAAGAAGCATCAACAACTGCAGAACCACCGAAAACAGAAGAACTAACAATAACAGCAGAACCATCAAGTAGACAAGAAGCATCAACAACAGCAGAATCTCCAAACAAAGAAACGTCTTCTAAACAAGAACCATCAACAGCAGGAGAACCATCTACTACCACAGAACAATCGACAGAAGAACCACCCACAGCAGCAGAACTACCTACTACCACAAAACCACCATCAACAGCAGAACCATCAACATCACCAGGACCATCACCAGCAGAAGAAACATCTGTTACACAACTATTAGTAAGAGCAGAACCTTTTAAATCAGCAGGACCATCTACCATGGCAAAAGCAGCAGTTGTTCTTCTCTGCGTTGTCATACATGCTGTTTATTAACCAAGATACCAAAAATATCCATAACCATTTAAAACATTTTCCCATCATACCTGCCTAATAGATTTCAGGGTTTAAGGTCTTTCTTACTGCTGTTGTGTTTGTTTTCATACTTTTGTGCATTTAATAAAACATCACTCAGCAGATGCTCTAATCCAGAGCAGCTTATAACCGATATGATCTTATAACGTACAATGTAAAGAACTGTGGAATAAGGGCATTATGACGTGTGTGTGTGTGTGTGTGTGTGTGTGTGTGTGTGTGTGTGTGTGTGTGTGTGTGAAAGTGTGAAAGTCAGAGCTGAACATTTTATGGTAATTTCACATATGATTGTTAAACAAGAGGAATTGATTTTGTTATATTTTTGAAATAAAAAAGAATAATTTCCTCATTCCAACTTTACAGTGATTGATTCTATTATTAAAAAAACTTTCTGCAGCTTCATACAAACTACTCATGATATAAAAACCTCACTTTCTTTTGTGCGTTTAAAAGAGATTTGTGTTTTATGTCATTTTACTAAATTTAAAATTACATTTTTGCAATTTCTGATGTATGGATTTTTTTTATTTTATTTTAGCAGGTGCAAAAGTTTGGACTCCTTTCCAGATAACCCACCATTTTTCATTCGTCAAAATGTGCAGAAATCTGATATTACTAAGTCTGTTCCCTGCAAAACGTTTGTGTAGCTTTTTTTCAATTAGTAACTTAGGTATCGAGTGGAAAGAAGCCAAAAGCGTCGTGTTTGTTTCTGTGCCCTGAGAGTGTTAGAACCAAGCTATAAGCAGTGGTTTTGTACCATGTGAGTGAAATGAGGGGTCAGATCATCATCCAGCACCGAGCTCCTGATCTCTCTCTGAACATAAGAATGAGTGAAAACCTGGGAACTAAAATCATTAAAATGTGTATTATAAAGTAAAATATTATAGATTTCTTATGAGAAAATATTCAAGACACCGGTGGGATATGGAGAGAAAACACATCTGGAGCAGAGCTTCCCACCGAAAAACCATCTGCTAGAACAGAACCACCCATTGCAGCAAAAGCAGCAACTGTTTCTGCTCTGTTGTGCAACATCCTTTGCGTTGTTGTACATGTTGTTCACTAATAAAAATACCAAAATGTCCCCAATGCTTCTCAGGAAAGAGAGCCGTTGAGTAGAGCTTATATTTATGACAATGTTTATGATAAAGCTGTGTCTGATTTATAAGCAGGGGTGACCGTGGTCTTCTCTTAAACCTTTGAATAATCGTTTTCTACCTTTTGTGTGTTCTTAGTAGGCTAAGCGGCTTTAGGATTAACTATTTATAAAGTCGCTTAAAAATATTGATCATTGTTTTTTACATAGCAATAATCCTCATGCTGCATAAAAACTGTTCACAAAAACTAGAAAAATATATCAAAAATGAGATGGAAATGTTTATATTAAGCCAAACAAATCTGCCGATGGCATAAGCAAATTTAGCTTAGTAAGAATTCCTAAAATAAGCAATAATAATGCTAATATTACTAAAAATATTGTAAAATCAAGTGATTTTATGTCTTAAGGTCAGACTGCAGAGTCAGAGCAAACTGACCGGTGACTTTTTGTGCTTAATTTGAGCCCTAAATTATTTTAAGCTAAAGTACAATTTCTAAGCTTATACTTATTTAAAAATAAGATTTATTTCCATAATATAAGATTATTTCACTTGCTAACACCAGTGGCAACATCCAAAGCAGGTAGGAGTTTGGGACGCTGTTAAATAATGATAATATGATTAAGAGTTCAGATACCAGCATCTAAATTAGAAGCTTTATGTGAAATCCTGTAGGTTATGGGTATTCATTGGTTGTCCTGGTCAGGGGAGTCCATCACAGGGCTGGCACAGCATCTGGCAATGATTCCCCGACTGGCCTCCCCTCCCTCAGATGCAGACAGTCTTGCCTGTATGTGACCCATGACATTCTGCTTACTATTCAGTTTCTGTTAGGTTTGTCTCTACTGGGGCTAAGGCTCTGGACTATACTCAAGTGCTGGCATTTCCAAGATGCCACCGTGATGCCCTTTGGAGAAAGTCCCTTATGCCAGATTGTTTAGCTATATGATGTAAGACTGTTTGACTCAGTTCTTTCTCCCTGCATGTAGGAGGCTTTTTTATCCTGATGGGATCAGTCAGGAAACAAAAATCAGGCTGGGAAAATCCTGTTAGCTCATGCTCTCTCTCAGGCCAAAACATTGTTCTTTAATTACAGAGAGAGCTTTGTATGTACTGTCTAGGGAGAGCAGCGACATGTTTCATTTTCACTTTGGGAGCTGTAATACTAAAAACAGAAAAACACTCCCCTCCTTCATGTTTCATTTTAATATGTCTTTATAATAAGTTTAATCGTCTGCTTAGACTCAGGATCCTGGAGTGACTCTTAATGCCGATGTGCATACTTCACATTATATTCGAACTATGACTCCATGACTTATTAGTTTCGTTCTTAGATTTATCATCTACGCCGCCCAAGCAGGTCGGGTCCCTTTTTGACTCTTGGTCCTCCCAAGGTTTCTTCCTGATAATGCTTAGAGTTTTTCCTTGCCACTGTCGCCCTAGGCTTGCTCAATTTGGGATTGGACGTAGTGATTAGGAGATAATCTAAACTTGTAAAGTTGCTTTGAGACAATGCTCCATTGTAAAAAGCGCTATAGAAATAAATCTGACTTGACTTGACTAATATTAATATTAGTAATTACAGTCTTAATATCCTGCATTAAAACAGCCTTTTTGTTACAGCCTTGAGAACAAAGAGGGAAGGAGAATCTGTGTGGATCTTAATGAACCCTGGGTCAGTCATCACATGGAAAAAGTGGATTTGAGATCAAAGACGTCTAGCACAATGGAATCATCTGCAGCATCAACAACATCAACTGCAGCAGAATTAGTGAAGTAAAGCGAAAGAGTCCAATGGGAGGAGCCTGATCCACCTCCTCCTTCTGAAGTGGAGCTAATAAAAGCAGGACTTAGCAGAGGCGAGTCCAGTTGCCCGTACTGTGCTGCACAGACGTCCATCGCTTCCCCAAATCTGGGTACAAGGCTAGGTGTTCATCTGCTATGGATCTGTAACCTGGTAAATCTTTCTCTGTTTTCTCACTATAACCTAATATTTGTGTGCTCCCTGTTTCAACTGTGTATCTAAATTAGTTTCTGTGGATTTGGGTCAGCATACTTCTCCACAAAGATGCAAACAAGCACATTTTCTCTCTTTATGTCGGTCTCTCTCTGGGTGAAATCAGTGGTTCTGTTAGAATGGGGAAGCTGATGGCTTTGGTTCTGCTGCTGCTCTGCTCTCTGTATCTGGCTTCTGCTGGTGAGTATTTCTGACACTGTTACATTCTCTTTACTCTTTTATGCAGTACATATCTGTAGCTGTGTGACTGAACCACTGCAGAGTCTCGTAAAGGGCATCAAGAACCTGAAAGTCTGATCTTTCAGTCACTTGTCCTGAAACAGAGTCTGAGACAATAATTCATCTCTCCTATCAGCTAACGATACCAGTGAAAAATGCTGTGACATTGAAGTTCTTTTTACTTTACTAATTTGTCTCCACTTTCACTTTCATGTAGTCGTGTGTATGATTTGTACCATCATGAAACTGGAAAATCTGATCATTCAATCCACATTTATTTTTAAAATGACGTGTAATAGACCTTAAAATTGATGATCGTCCCTTAAAAGTGGTGAAATCTCTTCCTGTTATGATTCCATGTAATGATTAACACTAGGAATGATCTCTCCTATTAGACACCAAAGCACTGAACCAAGCCAGTCAAATTTGCTGTACAGACACAATGATAACGAGGATCCCTCTGAAGGAGATCACATCATACTATAAGACCAGCAGCAACTGTGCTCTACAAGCTGTAATGTGAGTATCACCTGCTCACTAAAATTCAACCTACATTTTGAATGAACTAAAATATTTACACAGATTTACAGATTCCTTTATGTATCATCTTAATATTGATCTTAGTAATTGCAGCCTTGTTCTCCTGCATTAACATAACATTTGTGTTACAGCTTTGAGATTAAAACTGGAAGGAGAATCTGTGTGGATCCTAATGCAGCCTGGGTCAACCATCACATCAAGAAAGTGGATTTAAGATCAAAGATGTCTAGCACAGTGGAATCATCTGCAGCAGCAACAACATCAACTGGAGCAGAACCGCCTAACAGAACAGAAGCAAATCATGGAGCACAGTCTACAACCAAAAAACCATCTGCTAGAACTGAACTATTAATACCAGGACCATCTACAACATCATCAACAACAACAGAACTATCTACTAAAGCAAAACAAACATCAAGTGCAGGACCGTCTATTAAAGCAGAACCATCAACTACAGAAGAACTGTCTACTAAACAAGAACCATTACCAACTGCAGAAGCAACGACAACAACAGAACTACCTGCTCAACAAGAACCATCATCAACCACAGAACAATCATCGATTACAGAGCCGATACCAACAAAAGAACAAAATACAAAACAGGAACCATCTACAACTGCAGAACCATCTTCTAGCACTGAACAATCAACAGCAGAACCACCACTACCAACAGCAGAACTACAGACTGAACAAGATCCGTCATCAACCGCAGAACAACCATCAAATGCAGAACCAACAATAACTGTAGGACAACCAACTAGACAAGAACAACCAACAACTGCAGAACCACAGAAAACAGAAGAACCAACGATAACAGCAGAACCATCAAGTACACAAAAAACATGTACAACAGCAGAACCATTACCAACAGAAAAACCATCAACTAGACAAGAAGCATCGTCAACAGCAGAACCTCCAATGCCAGAACCATCAGTGACAGAAGAAACATCTCCAAAACAAAAACCATCAACAACAGAAGAACCATCTACTACCACAGAACAATCAACAGAAGAAACATCGACAGCAGCAGAACTACTGACTACCACAAAACCACCATTAACAGCAAAACCATCATCAACCACAGAGCAATCAACAACATCAGAACCATTGAAAACAGAAGAACCATCTTCTACCACTGAACAATCAATAGAACAACCATTACCAATAACAGAATCCTCTACAACTGCAAAACCAACGACTACAACAACAACTGAACAAGAACTATTATCAACAGAAGAACCATCTCCTAAACAAGAACCATCAACAGCCAAAGAACCATCTACTAACAAGGAACAATCAACAGAAGAACCACAGACAGCAGAAAATCTACCGACTACCAAAAAACCAGCAAGAACATCTACTGAATCAGAACCACATAAAAGAGCCAAAGTATTTCATGGAGCACAGCCTTCCACCAGAAAACCATCTACTAGAACAGAACTATCAATAACCACAGAACCATCAATAACACCAGGACCACTGGAAACAGGAGAACCATCTTCTACCACTGAACAATCAGAGGCAGAACCATTACCAATAACCGAATCCTCTACAACTGCAAAACCAACAACAACAACAACAACTGAACAAGAACCATTATCAACAGAAGAACCATCTATTAGGCAAAAACCATCATCAACCACAGAACAATCAACAACAGATGAAACATCGACTACCACAGAGCAATCATCATCACCAGAGCCATTAGGAACAGAAGAACCATCGCCTAGACAAGAAACATCATCAACAGCAGTACCATCTACATCACCAGGACCATCAAAAACAGAAAAAACATCTATTAGACAAGAACCATTAGCAGCTAGAGGAAAACCATCTACATTATCAGAACTACTACTGAGAAAAGAACCATTACCAAGAATAGAACCATTACCAAGAACGGAACCTTTTACATCAACAGGACCATCGACCATGGCAAAAGCAGGAGTTGTTGTTCTCTGCGTTTTCATACATGCTGTTTATTAACTAAGATACCAAAAATATCCAGAACTGTTTATTACAGCATTAATGATAAAAGCTGTTTCTCATTTATAGGTTTTTCTGTACCCATGCTGGTAACTGTTCTGGTTTGTGGACATTATATTGTACTTTGGAGCACCATTGCACTAACAGGAAGCTGCTGTGGGATTCCCACCATACCTGCCTAATAGATTTCAGGGTTTAAGTTCTTTATTACTGCTGTTGTGCTTGTTTTGTTACTTTTGTGTATTTGATAAAACGTCACTTAGCAGACACTGTAATCCAGAGCAACTAAAACTGATATGATCTTATAATGTACAATGTAAAGAACTGTGGGTTAAAGACTGGTGTGTGTGTGTGTGTGTGTGTGTGAGTTTGTATAAGCATGTCTGAATATCAGAGCTGTAATAAAAAGACTAATTTCCTCCTGAAAACTTTACAGTGATTGATTCTAATATGAAAAAACACTTTTCTGCAGCTTCATACAAACCACTAATGAAATAAAAACAGTGTGTGCAAAGGTTTGGACTCCTTCCCAGATAACCACCATTGTTTTTGTTATGAAATTGTGCAGAAATCTGATATTACTAAGTCTGTTCCCTGCAAAACGTTTGTGTAGCTTTTTTTTAATTAGTAACTTAGGTATCGAGTGGAAGGAAGCCAAAAGCGTCGTGTTTGTTTCTGTGCCCTGAGAGTGTTAGAACCAAGCTATAAACAGTGGTTTTGTACCATGCGAGTGAAATGAGGGGTACTGGGATTGGGGTAGCCTAGCGGTTAAGGTACTGGACTATGGACCAAAAGGTCCAGGGTTCAAATCCCACCTCTGGCAAGCTGCCACTGTTGGGTCCTTGAGCAAGGCCCTTAGCCCACAACTGCTTGGATTGTAAGAGTGTACCAATTGTAAGTCGCTCTGGATAAGGTAAATAAATAAATAAAATGTAAATGTAAATAAATGTAAATGTAAATGAAAATAGAAGAGGAAGGAACAGCAGCATCGTGGTCAGATCATCATCCAGCACCGAGCTGTGTCGAGTGTCGAGTGGGCGGTCTGGCTGAACTAGGCTTGGGTCCTCGTGATCTTGACTCATGCATCCTTGCCTTAGAATAAGGGCAGAGCTGGGGGTTCATAGTCAAAGAGTCTTATGGTGATCAGAGACGTTGGGTTGCTGTCTTCTGCCGCTCGTGGGGTTGCCAATGTCTCATGTGATCCCTCTTGGCTGTGTTTCCTACCAGTTCTCCTCTTTCTAGCTTTCTAGCTATGCTGCTATAGCTAATGCTGGCCGGGGTCTCATGCTACACTTGGCCTCAGTGATTGACATGGCATCAGTGATTGTTAATAAAACACACTGTGCTCTTAATCAATAACTAATTACATTTTCTGTTTTCTCTCCGAGCTGTGTTCCGGCAGTTCCGGCCCCACACATGATGTTCATCTGAGGAGCTCCACTGTGCAATAATTCACATTTTATTCGACCATGACTCCATGACTGTAGTCTCGCTCTTAGATTTATCATCATACCTGGGCCCACTTAATGTCGATGTGAATACTTCACATTCTATTCGAACTTTGGACTCCAGGACTTTAGTTCGCTCTTAGATTTATCATCTACGCCGCCCAAGGAGGTTGGGTCCCTTTTTGAGTCTTGGTCCTCCCAAGTTTTTCTTCCTAGAAACTAGGGAGTTTTTCCTTGCCACTGTCGCCCGAGGCCTAGGCTTGCTCAATTTGGGATTGGACGTAGTTATTAGGAGATAATCTAAACTTGTAAAGTTGCTTTGAGACAATGCTCCATTGTAAAAAGCGCTATATAAATAAATCTGACTTGACTTGACTTGACCCAGCTCCTGATCTCTCTCTAAACATAAGAATGAGTGAAAACCTGGGAAATAAAATGACAAAAATGTGTATTATAAAGTAAAATACTATAGATTTCTTATGAGAAAATATATTCAAGACACCGGTGGGATCTCCTCTGTGATCTCAAAACAAGGAAATGTCTAAAATCCCCACCTTGCACCCTGTGCTGCCAGTTACTGAGCTCCAAATGCTCTCTGCACTCCACATTCTAGTTTTTTGTTAATATTCTGCTTGTAACCAGTGACCCGGTCCTGAAATCGAGTTTCTCCAGAACCAAAACGGGTGTTTAATAAAATCTATATGAAACATCCCCTGGGATGAATCTGATCCGCCTCCTGCTGAAGTGGAGCTAATCAAAGCCGGACTTAGCAGAGGCTGGTTCAGTTCCACATTCCAAAGACATGCGTGTTAGCTTAACTGCTGTTTTCTAAAGTGTGTGAATGTGTGTATGAGTGTGTGAGTGTATGTGTCCTATGATGGGCCGGTGAGATACTCTGTGAAACTCTGTGGGTCAGTATAAGACTACCGAGTACCCACGGGTCAGATGCGGCTAAAATGGACAGAATGAATGACTTCTCCACAAAGATCCAAACAAGCATTTTTTCTCTAACGGGGCAGAGGTGCCACATTTTTTTATGTTCTGTCCTTCCACTGCCAAGATGCCGCTGCTGTGCCCCTGAGAAAAGTCCCTTACGCAACAGATTGTTTGAGATTTTCGCTGTAGGACTGGTTCAGTTGTTTGTGATTATTCTGATTAGATCCCTCTGAGAACAGGCTGGGAAAATCCTGATTGAGGTGCTCTCTCTAACGCTTCCACTCCTACCTAAAGATTTTATCTGTGAAAGAGTAATTAGTATGGACTGACTGGGGAAAAGAGCAGGATGTTTCACTTTTAATTTAGGAGTGTAATATTATCAAAAAACAAGGGAAACTCCCCTGTACTCACATACACAGACCCTGTGCTCTCTCACTGTATAAATGCTGGAGATCAGATCATCATCCAGCACTCTTTATCTCAGTCTCCCTCTGGGTGAATCAGTGGTTCTGTTAGAATGAGGAACCTGACGGCTTTGGTTCTGCTGCTGCTCTGCTCTCTGTACCTGGCTTCTGCTGGTGAGTATTTGTGCTTCTGTTAAATCCTCCTTACTTTTTCCTCTTGATGATGAATTCCTGCATTCATTTCTTTTGGATCTTTCACTTCATGTAGTCATGTATTCATTCCTCTGTATTGGTTTGTAAGGTGCATCTGGAAGTGTTAACTGTTCAGTTCACATGCATTTTTAAAATCATGTCTAACAGACCTTAACACTGATGATCATCCCTTAAAAGTGTTGAAATCTCTTCCTGTTATGATGTAATGATAAAGACTTGGAATGATCTCTCTTAATAGGTAGCAAATCAGTTGATGATGCCAGTCAAACCTGCTGTGGAGCTACAGTGAGAACAAAGATCCCTCTGAAGGATATCACATCATACTATAAGACCAGCAGCACCTGCCCTATAAAAGCTGTAGTGTGAGTATCAGCTGCTCACTAAAGTTCAACCTACAGATTTACAGATTCCTTCATGTTTCATTTTAATATTGATATTAGTAATTACAGCCTTAATCTTTTGCATTAAAATAGCCTTTTTGTTACAGCTTTGAGATTAAAGAGGGAAAGAGAACCTGTGTGGATCCTAATGCACCCTGGGTCAACGATCACATGAAGGAAGTGGATTTGAGATCTACGACGACTAGCACAGTGGAAACATCTGCAGCAGCAACAACATCAACTGGAACAGAACCACCTAACAGAGCCGAAGCACAAGCTTCCACAGTAAAAACAATAATTACAGAGCAATCAACAGCGACAGAACAATCGATGAGATCTGTTATGGCTAATGTGCCCCCTAGTGTGTATGTGTATGTGTGTGTGTGTTTGTGTGTGTGTATATGTGTATGTGTGTTCTCCCTTTCCTATAGTGGGTCATCCCAGTCACCAGAGGAGGTGTGGGAGCATGGTGATGCCTCTCTTACTTCCTTCGGTGGCCTTATAAAAAGAATAACAAGACCAAGAAGGGAGAGCAAGCTGGTTATGAGAGATTGAGAGACTGTGGGGTTTTGTCAGACCATTAGTGCAGTTGCAAAGTGTTGGTTTATTGGTTTTACCATTTACTATTATGGTAGTTAAGGGTATTTAGTATTATGGTGTATGTAATGGTGAACAGTTTTATTAGTAGTGCGTTTGTGATGGTGAGCTTTAAACCTTTGTATATATGTGTGTATACTTATTACTCACTATTGTTACTTTTGATGTTCCTTTCTGCTGTAAGGGGTAAGTGCCATTTTGGTTTACTTCTCCTCTCCCCTGGTTTGTGGGCCAGTGAGGGAGCTGGGGAAGGTATTTGTATTTTGTGTGTTTTGTCTTATGTAGGGAAGTGAGAGTTAAGCTGGTTAGTTCCTTGGTGTTTTGATTATGACTTTGGTTTGGCTTACCCCTGGAGATGTGGCTTTTTAAATATTCAATGTTGGAACATCACGTTTGTCAACAGACTCCTTAATGGTGCTGTGGTGTGTTTGATCAGTGGTGTGTCGGTTCCTGTCTCTACTGGGCTCTCTCTGGTGTTATAGCGCCTAGTGTGGCATTGTTTATTTTTCATGCTGCTCCATAAGCTAACAAGGGAAATTGATTTTGTTATTTTTTTTGTAATACATTTCCTTGCAAACTTTACAGTGATTGATGCTAATATGAAAGAACACTTTTCTGCAGCTTCAAACAAACCACTAATGAAATAAAAAAAACTCATTTTCATTTCTGCATTTAAAAAAGATTTGTGTTTTATGATGTTTTAAGTAAATATAAAATAACATTTGCAAACTAATCTATAGATTGTTTTTTATTTAAGCAGGTGCAAAAGTTTGGACTCCTTTCCAGATTACTCACCATTTTTTCATTCATCAAAATCTGCAGAAATCTGATATTACTAAGTCTGTTCCCTGCAAAGTTTGTGTAGCTTCTTTTCAATTACTGACTTAACAGTTAGTTAGGAAAGAAGAGCATCATGTTTATTTCTGTGTCCTGAGAATGTCATAACCAAGCTATAAACATGATTTTGTACCATGCGAGTGAAACGAGGAGTGAAAATAGAAGAGGAAGGAACAGCAGCATTATGGTCAGATCATCATCCAGCACCGAGCTCCTGATCTCTCTCTAAACATACAGTGGGGCAAAAAAGTATTTAGCCAGCCACTGATTGTGCAAGTTCTCCTACTTAAAAAGATGAGAGAGGTCTGTAATTTTCATCATAGCTACACTTCAACTATGAGAGACAAAATGAGAAAAAAAATTCAGGAAATCACATTGTAGGATTTTTAAAGAATTTAATTGTAAATCATGGTGGAAAATAAGTATTTGGTCAATGGAGTGGCTCACTAAAAAGCATTTCAAGGTCCTGGAGTGGCCTAGCCAGTCTCCAGACCTCAACCCCACAGAAAATGTGTGGAGGGAGTTGAATGTCTGTGTTGCCCCAAAACATCACTGCTCTAGAGGAGATCTGCATGGAGGAATGGGCCAAAATACCAGCTACAGTGTGTGCCAACCTGGTGAAGACTTACAGGAAATGTTTTGACCCTCTGTCATTGCCAACAAAGGTTATTTATGTTACAAAGTACTGAGTCGAACTTTTGTTATTGACCAAATACTTATTTTCCACCATAATTTACAATTAAATTCTTTCAAAATCCTACAATGTGATTTCCTGGATTTTTTTTCTCATTTTGTCTCTCATAGTTGAAGTGTACCTATGATGGAAATTACAGACCTCTCTCATCTTTCTAAGTAGGAGAACTTGCACAATCAGTGGCTGGCTAAATACTTTCCCCCACTGTAAGAATGAGTGAAAACCTGGAAACTAAAATTACTAACATGTGTATTATAAAGTAAAATATTTTAGATTTCTTATGAAAAAATATACAAGGCACAGGTGGGATATGGAGAGACAAAACAATGCAAAAAATAAGAAAATGGGTGATTAATAAAATCTAGATGAAACATCCCATGGGATGAATCTGATCTGCCTCCTCCTTCTGAAGTGGAGCTAATAAAAGCAGGACTTTCCGTTCAGTTCCAGTTCCACCCCCGTACGGTACTCTGGTTCTTGCTTCCCCAAATCTGGCTACAAGGCTTGGTGCTTAGCTGCTGTGGATCTGTAACCTGGTAAATCTTTATTTTTTCTCACTGTAACCTAATATTTATGTGCTCCCTGTTTCAACTGTGTATCTAAATTTAATTCAAAGTTTATTCTGTGTGATTTGGGTTGGTATACTCCATAAACATCCAAACAAGCACTTTTTCTCTAACGAAGCAGTGGTGGCGCATCGCTTAATGTTCTGGACTAAACTCAATCCTGGCACTGCCACGATGCCACTGCTGTGCCCCTGAGAAATGTTCTTTTAAGTCAGATTGTTTGAGATTTTCGCTGTAGGGCTGTTTCAGTTGTTTGTGATTATTCTGATTAGATCTGTCTGAGAACAGGCTGGGAAAATCCTGATTGAGGTGCTCTCTCTCTAACGCTTCCACACCTGCCTAAATATTTTATCTATGAAAAAGTCCTTTGTATGGATTGACGGGAAACGAGCAGCACGTTTCATTTTCAGTTTAGGAGTGTAATATTATCAAAAAAAGAGAAACTCTCCTCTACTCACATACACAGACCCTGTGCTCTCTCACTGTGTAAATGCTGGAGATCAGATCATCATCCATTTATCTCTGTCTGTACATCTCAGTCTCTCTCTGGGTGAAATCAGTGGTTCTGTTAGAATGAGGAACCTGACGGCTTTGGTTCTGCTGCTGCTCTGCTTTCTGTACCTGGCTTCTGCTGGTGAGTATTTCTGACTCTGGTATATTCTCTTTACCTTTTTTGCAGTACATACCTGTGTATGAACCACTGCAGAGTCTTGTAAAGTGCATCAAGAACCTGAAAGTCTGATCTTTTAATCCACATGTATTTTTAATATGACATGGAACAGTCTTTAAGGCTGATGATCGTCCCCTAAAAGTGCTGAAATCTCTTCCTGTTATGATGTAATGGTTAACACTAGGAATGATCTCTCCTGTTAGGTACCAATGCAATTG
Source organism: Ancistrus triradiatus (assembly GCA_025084515.1). Lineage (NCBI taxonomy): Eukaryota > Metazoa > Chordata > Actinopteri > Siluriformes > Loricariidae > Ancistrus > Ancistrus triradiatus. The sequence goes on along the minus strand of JAJAGP010000045.1, from coordinate 30,105 downwards.
ATGGAGGCAAGCAACTTTGCTGTGGCACTACAGTGAGAACAAAGATCCCTCTGAAGGAGATCACATCATACTATAAGACCAGCAGCACCTGCCCTGTACCAGCTGTAGTGTGAGTATCATCTGCTCACTAAAATTCAACCTACAGATTTACAGATTCCTTTATGTATCATCTTAATATTGATCTTAGTAATTACAGCCTTATTCTCCTGCATTAACAGAACATTTGTGTTACAGCTTTGTGATGAAAACTGGAAGGAGAATCTGTGTGGATCCCAATGCAGCCTGGGTCAACCATCACATCAAGAAAGTGGATTTAAGATCAAAGACGTCTAGCACAGTGGAATCATCTGCAGCAGCAACAACTTCAACTGGAGCAGAACCGCCTAACAGAACAGAAGCAATTCATGGAGCACAGCCTACCACCAAAAAACCATCTGCTAGAACAGAACTATCAACACCAGGACCATCTCCAACATCAACAACAGCAGAACTATCTACTAAAGCAGAACCAACATCAACTGCAGGACCGTCTTTTAAAGCAGAACCATCAACAACAGAAAAACTATTTACTACCACAGAACCATTACAAACAGACGAACCATCTACCACACAAGAACCATCAGCAGTAGCAAAACCATATACTAGATCAGAACCATCAACAACACTAGGACCATTAACAGCAGAAGAACTGTGTACTAACCAAGAACCATTACCAACTGTAGAACCAACGACAACAACAGAACTACCTGCTGAACAAGAACCATCATCAACCACAGAACAGTCACAGATTCCAGAGCCTTTACCAACAAAAGAACAATATCCAAAACAAGAAGCATCTACAACAGCAGGACCATTAACAGCAGAACTTTTGACAACAGAAGAACTGTCTACTGAACAAGAACCATCTTTTACCACTGAACAATCAACAGCAGAGCCATTACCAATACGAGAACCATTACCAACTGCAGAACCAACAACAACAAGAGAACTACCTGCTGAACAAGAACCATCGTCAACACCAGAAACATTAGTAACAGAAGAACCGTCGACAAGACAAGAAACATCATCAACAGCAGTACCATCTACAAAACAGGAACCAACAACAGCAGGACCCCCTAAAACAGAAGAACCAACAATAACATCGGAACAATCAACTAGGCAAAAACCATCATCAACTGCAAAACCTCCAATGCCTGAAGCATCAGTGACAGAAGAAACATCTCCTAAACAAGAACAATCAACAGCCAAAGAACCATCTAATAACAACGAACAATCAACAGAACCACCAACAGCAAAAGATCTACTGACTACCAAAAAGCCAGCAAGAACATCAACTGAATCAGAACCACACAAAAGAGCCAAAGTATTTCATGGAGCACAGCCTTCTACCAGAAAACCATCATCTTCTACCACTGAACAATCAGAGGCAGAACCATTACCAATAACAGAATCCTCTACAACTGCAAAACCAACAACAACTAAACAAGAACCATTATCAACAGGAGAACCATCTATTAGGCAAGAACCATCATCAACCACAGAACAATCAACAGCAGAACTATTAGCAACAGATAAAGCATCGACTACCACAGAGCAATCATCATCACCAGAGCCATTAGTAATAGAAGAACCATCTACTAGACAAGAAACATCATCAACAGCAGTACCATCTACAAAACAAGAGCCATCTACTACAGTAGAACCACTAAAAAAAAACAAAAACCATCAACTAGACAAAAGCCATCATCAACTGCAGAGCCATCAGTGACAGAATAACTATCTGCTACCACAGAACAAACAACAGCAGAATAAGTACAAACTACCACAGGACCATCACCAACAGAAGAAACATCTATTAGACAAGAACCATTACCAAGAACGGAACCTTTTACTGTACATCAGCAGGACCATCTACCATGGCAAAAGCAGCAGTTATTATTCTCTGCATTGTCATACATGCTGTTTATTAACCACAATATTAAATCCAGAACCATTTAATAAAGTTTATATGTATTACAGTATTTATGATAAAAGCTGTTTCTCATTTATACATTTTTATTGTACCCATGCTGGTAACTGTTCTGGTTTGTGTACATTATATTTTGTAGCAACATTGCAGGCCTTTATTACTGCTGTTGTGTTTGTTTTGATAATTTTGTGTATTTAATAAAACATCATTTAGCAGACGTTCTAATCCAGAATGGTTTACTAATCCAGAGTTCTTTACATCTTATAATGTATAATGTAAAGAACTGTGGGTTAAGGGCATTAAGACAGTGGAGCAGACGGGTGTGTGTGTGTTTGTGTGTGTGTGTTTGTGTGTGTGTGTGTGTGTGTGTGTGTGTGTGTGTGTGGTGAGTTCCTCACTGAGTGAAGTTTGTATAAACATGTCTGTTGTTAATTTTACATACAATTGTTAAACAACAGAATTGGATTTTATGTTTCTGTAATAAATAAAGAATAATTTCCTCATGCAAACTTTACAGTGATTGATTCTAATATGTAAAACACTTTTCTGCAGCTTCACACAAACTACGCATGAATAAAAACCTCATTTTCATTTGTGTGTTTAAAAGAGATTTGTCTTTTATGACTTTGAACTAAATATAAAATGACATTTTAACAAATTATATTCTATAGATAGTTTTTATTTTGGTGTCTGCAAAAGTTTGGACTCCTTTCCAGATAACTCACCATTTTTTCATTCATCAAAATGTGCAGAAATCTGATATTACTCAGTCTGTTGCCTGCAAATTTTTGCAGGTTATTTTAAATTAGGTACCGAGTGAAAAGAAGAGAGACGTGTTTGTTTTTATGCCTGGAAAAAAGTTCTAAGGTGAAGCTATAGTGAGCGAGTGGGTACCACACGAGCGCCACGAGAGGTGTAAACAGAAGAGGAAGGAACAGCAGCAGCTCTCACTCTGAGCCGGATAAGATAAACCCATAATCAGGCCATCAGCCAGCACTGAGCTGGTGAGCTCTCTCTAAAAACATAAGAATGAGTGAAAAGCTGGGCCTAAAATGACTAAAATGTGTATTTTAAAGTAAAATATTATAGATTCCTTATGAAAAAAATATTCAAGGCACAGGTGGGACATGGAGAGATAAAACAATGCAAAAAAAAAAAATCAGAAGGATAACAGTTAACAAATACTATTTTTCAGTGTTCAATGTTACGGTTCGCCATATTAAAAACGAATGACGAAGCGTGTAAAACAAAATATAAGGGTTGAGGGCCCAAATGCAGTTAGCTCCAGGTGGAATTGGTGAACCAAAATAAATAAAGAAACAAAAAAATGGTTCACACAAATAAAAATAAATAAATAAATAACAAAGGAAGCAACCTCAGTGGCTGGGAACTGAACCCTCGTCGGCTGCGTCGGTAAACAGTGGATTAACCAAACAAGCCACCAGACCACTGGGGAACCTGTAAACAAAAGACAAAGAAAACCAAGCTTCCGTGTGGGGGAAAGATCAGCAGGTCCGCGCACACACAGAAGCCCAGAGCCGCGCTGGAGAGAGAGTGGAGGGAAGGGGGTAAGCCCCCGCACGCCCCAGCCCAGAGAGGCGGGGGCGCACTACGTGTGCAAGGCGCTAACGGCGCATAGCGTCAGGCGGCTAGTGGGAGAGAAGCAGGAAGCGATCGCAAGAAGAAATGCAAAATGAAACACACGAAAGCTTTCCGTACACTAAACGCTACTCCCTGCCAGGTTACCTCACGCCTCCTGACGCTACGGGAACTGAGCCCCTAAACGGACTCAGTTCGTCCACTCTCCCTAATCAACATAAAAGAATTCACTCACTTCTATTAAGAGAGTGAGACGGGTGAGGTCTGGGCCGGACGTGGTGCAGTAAGACTGGTCGCAGTACAAAGACCAAAGCAGCGATCCGAGGGTCGTACAGTGCCACACCTGCCAAGCTTGGAGAAGCTCTTAAATAGCCAGGATGTTGCGTGTTTGCCGGCTGTCAGAGATCCTACGATGGAAAGTAGGCCAACGCTGCCCTCTAGCGTCGGTTAGAAGGTAGGACCTCTAACATGCAAGGTCATTTTTAGTAATGTTTTAAATGATATATTTAAAATTTGCAATTACATGACTGTGCAGGACATTTTGCTCAATAATAAAATGTGTTGTACAGTTCATTATATTAATTATCTATGCCTGTGATGCCCCGGGGATGGAAAGGGTGACCATTTGATGGAATGGATCTCCTCTGTGATCTCTGTGCATTAGAAATATCTTAAGGTTCCTGCAGGTGAACAAAACAAGGAAATGTCTTAAATTTGAAGAAAGGACCTGACATCCCTTCTAGGCTTGGTTCCCGCCTTGCACCCTGTCAGTTACTGAGCTCCAAATACTTTCTGCACTGCACATTCTAATTGTCTGTTCATTTTCTATTTTGAAACATCTGTCCCAGAACCAACATGAGTGACTAATCAAATCTAAATTACACATTCCATGGGGTAAATCTGATCCTCCTCTTGCTGAACTGGGACCAACAAAAACAGGATGTAATGAATGATGTTTCAGAACCAGTTCCACCCCCGTACTGTGCTCTGGTTCTGCACTGACGCCCATCGCTTCTTCAAAACTGGTTTACAACTGTTTGTTCAGCTGCTGTGGACTACTAACCTTGTAAATCCTTCTCTTTTTTTCTTACAATGACATAATTTATGTGTGTGAATCCTAATCTACAAGCTGGAGAAAGTGTTTACTTGTAACAGGGTGGTCGGTGACGCATCGGTTAATGTTCTGGACTAACCTCAAATCCTTCTGCTGCCAGAATGCCGCTGTTGTGCGCCTGAGAAAAGTCCCTTAAGCCAGATTGCCTAACTTACATCCTGTAATTGCATCAGTTGTTGGTGTGTCTGTCTGTCTGAAAACAGAATAAACCCTGTTAGAGGGGATCTCGCTAATACTCTCGCTCCTACAAAATATTTTATTTATGACAAAGTCCTTTGTATGGACTGACTGTGGAAAAGAGCAGCGTATTTCATTTTCACTTTGGGAACAAACAACATTTGTGATACTAAAGGAAAACAGAAAAAACTTCTCACATACACAGACCCTGTGCTCTCTCACTGTGTAAGTGCTGGAGATCAGATCATCATCCAGCACTGAGCTCCTGATCTCTCTTTATCTCTCAGTCTCTCTCTGGGTGAATCAGTGGTTCTGTTAGAATGAGGAACCTGATGACTTTGGTTCTGCTGCTGCTCTGCTCTCTGCATCTGGCTTCTGGTGAGTATTTCTAACTCTGTTAATCCTCTCTACTTTTTTGTGGTACATACCTGTAGCTCTGTGAAACCTTAAAGTCTGATCTTTTAATCACTTGTCCTGAAACAGAGTCTGAAACAATAATTTATCTCTCCTTTCATTTTACTACGACATTAGCAATGCCAGAGAACCATACTGTGAAAGTAGAGTGACATTGAAATTCTTTATGTACTTTTGTACTAATTCTTGCATTTGTTCCTTCTTCTTCTTTCACCTCATGTAGTCGTGTGTATGATTTGTACGGCACATCATGGACCTGGAAGCTTTGATCGTTCATTCCACATGTATTTTTAAAATGACATGAAACAGACCTTAAGACTCATTGTCACCTAAAAGTGCTGAAATCTCTTCCTGTTATGATGTAATGGTTAACACTAGGAATGATCTCTCCTGTTAGGTACCAATGCAATTGATGGAGGCAAGCAACTTTGCTGTGGCACTACAGTGAGAACAAAGATCCCTCTGAAGCTGATCACATCATACTATAAGACCAGCAGCAGCTGCCCTGTACCAGCTGTAGTGTGAGTATCACCTGCTCGCTAAAATCCAACCTACCTGCTGAACAAACTAAAATAGTGACACGTGAATTAGCTACAGACATTTAGATCAGAATATTTCCTCTGTAAGCTACAGATTCCTTTGACATGGTAATATTTATCTTAGTGATTACAGTCTTAAAAGTCTCCTGCATTAAACGAGCGTTTGTGTTACAGCTTTCTGACTACAAAGGGAAATAGATGTGTGGATCCCAATGCACCCTGGGTCACAAATCACATAAAGGCACTGGATTTGGCATCAAAGGCATCTACAGGAGCAAGAACATCAACTGGAGAATCACCTAACAGACCCCTTGGAACACAGCCTACTGCCGAAAACACATCTACTAGAACAGAACCATCAACACCAGAACTAGTACCAACAGAAGAACTACTTACTAGCACAGAGCCATGTGCTATAGCAGAACCATCAACAAAAGTAGGACTATCAACAACACCAGAACCATTACAAACAGAAGAACGATCAACAAATGTAGGACCATCTATAACAACAGAACCAAAATCAACAGCGGAAACACTAACAACAGAAGAAACTTCTACTACAAAAGAACCATCATCAACAGAAGAACTACTTACTTCCACAGAACCATGTACTAAAGCAGAACCATCAACAAAAGTCGGACTATCAATAACAGCAGAACCATCTTCTAAACAAGAACCATCAACAACACTGAGAACCTTACCAACAGAAGAACCATCTTCAGTCACAGAACCATCAACAACACCAGAACCATTACAAACAGAAGAACGATCAACAAATGAAGGACCATCTATAACAACAGAACCATCATCAACAGCGGAAACATTAACAACAGAAGAAACCTCTACTACAGAAGAACCATCATCAACAGCAGAACCATCTGCAAACACAGAACCATCAACAACGTCAGAACCATTACAAACAGTAAAACCATATACTCAACAAGAACCATTAACAACAGAAGAAACATCTATTACAGAAGAACTATCAGCAACAGAAGAACTACTTACTAGCTCAGAACCATGTACTAAAGCAGAACCATCAACAAAAGTAGGACTATCAATAACAACAGAACCATCAACAACACTGGGAGCCTTACCAACAGAAGAACCATCTTCAGCCACAGAACCATCAACAACACCAGAACCATTACAAACAGAAGAACGATCAACAAATGAAGGACCATCTATAACAACAGAACCATCATCAACAGCGGAAACATTAACAACAGAAGAAACCTCTACTACAGAAGAACCATCATCAACAGCAGAACTACTTACTTCCACAGAACCATGTACTAAAGAAGAACCATTAACAATGCTGGGACCCTTACCAACAGAAGAACCATCTACAACTATAGAACCAACATCATCTGTAGAATTATTGATACCTGAAAAACAATTTACTACCACAGAACCACCTCAAAGAGCTGAAGTGTCTACTGGAGCACAACCTACCACCAAAAAACCATCTACTAGAACAGAACCATCTACACCAGAACCAGTACCAACAACAGAACCATCATCAACAGAAGGACTACTTACAAGCACAGAACGATGTACTAAAGCAGAACCATTAACAACAGCAGAACCATGTACTAAAGCAAAACCATCAACAACCCTGGGACCCTTACCAACAGAAGAACCATCTACAACCACAGAACCATCATCAACAGCAGAATCATGGACACCAGAAAAACCATTTACTACCACTGAACAATCAACAACAGAACCATTACCAACTGCAGAACCAATAACAGAACTACTTGTTGAACAAGAACCATCATCAACCACAGAACAATCATCGACACCAGAGCTATTACCAACAGAAAAACCATCTACTAGACAAAAACCACCATCAACAGTAGAACCATCGACACCAGAAAAACGATTTATTAACACAGAACCATCTAAAAGAGCTGAAGCGTCTTGTACTGGAGCACAACCTACCACCGAAAAACCTAGAACAGAACCATCTACTAGAACAGAACCATCAACACCAGGACCAGTACCAACAGCAGAACCATCATCAACAGAAGAACTACTTACAAGCACAGAAACATGTGCTAAAGCAGAACCATTAACAACAGCAGAACCATCACCAACAGAAGAATCATCTGCTACAGCAAAAGCACAAAATGCTATAGTCTGCATTGTCATACGTATCGTTAACTAACCAACACACCAACACACCAACACACCAACACACCAACACACCAACACACCAACATCTCCCCACAAGGTTTTAATAAAGTTTATATTTATTACAGCATTAATGATAAAAGCTGTTTCTCATTTATAGGTTTTTCTGTACCCATGCTGGTAACTGTTCTGGTTTGTGGACATTATATTGTACTTTGGAGCACCATTGCACTAACAGGAAGCTGCTGTGGGATTCCCACCATACCTGCCTAATAGATTTCACTGTGTGAGTTCTTTATTACTGCTGTTGTGTTTGTTTTGTTACTTTTGTGTATTTGATAAAACGTCACTTAGCAGACACTGTAATCCAGAGCAACTAAAACTGATACGATCTTATAATGTACAATGTAAAGAACTGTGGGTTAAAGACTGGTGTGTGTGTGTGTGTGTGTGTGTGTGTGTGTGTGTGTGTGTGTGTGTGTGTGTGTGTGTGTGTGTGCGTGTGTGTGTGTGTGTGTGTGAACTGGGTGAAGTTTGTATAAACATGTCTTACTGCCAGAGCTGAACATCTGATGATAATTTCACTTACCATTGTTAAACAGGAGGAACTGATATTGTTATATTTTTGAAATAAAAAAGTATAATTTCCTCATTCAAACTTTACCATGATTTATTGTAAACTGAAAAACACTTTTCTGTAGCTTCATACGATCTACTAATGAAATAAAAACCTCATTTACATAAAAGAGACTGGTGTTTCATGACATTTAACTAACTATAAAATGACATTTGCAAATTCTAATCTATAGATTGTTTTTTATTGTGGTGTCTGCAAAAGTTTGGACTCCTTTCCAGATAACCCATAATTTTTTATTCATCAAAATGTGGAGAAATCTGATATTACTACAGTGGTGCTTGAAAGTTTGTGAACCCTTTAGAATTTTCTATATTCCTGCATAAATATGAGCTAAAACATCATCAGATTTTCACACAAGTCCTAAAAGTAGACAAAGAGAACCCAGTTACACAAATGAGACACAAATATTATACTTGGTCATTTATTTATTGAGGAAAATGATCCAATATTACATATTAGTGAGTGGCAAAAGTATGTGACCCTCTGCTTTCAGTATCTGGTGTGACCCCCCCGTGCAGCAATAACTGCAGCTAAACGTTTCCTGTAGCTGCTGATCAGTCCTGCACACCGGCTTGGAGGAATTTTAGCCCATTCCTCCGAACAGAACAGCTTCAGCTCTGGGATGTTGGTGGGTTTCCTCACATTAGCTGCTCGCTTCAGGTCCTTCCACAACATTTCCATTGGATTAAGGTCAGGACTTTGGCTTGGCCATTCCAAAACATGAACTTTATTCTTCTGTAACCATCTTTGGTAGAACGGCTTGTGTGCTTAGGGGCGCTGTCTTGCTGCATGACCCACCTTCTCTTGAGATTCATTTCATGGACAGATGTCCTGATATTTTCCTTTAGAATTCAGAATTCATTGTTCCATCAATGATGGCAAGCCGTTCTGCCCAGATGCAGCAAAACAGGCCCAAACCATGATACTACCACCACCATGTTTCACAGATGGGATAACAGGGTGCCCACTCACACCTGATTGGCATACCATTGATTGAAAACACCTGACTCTAATTTCACTTTCAAATGAACTGCTAATCCCAGAGGCTCACATAGTTTTGCCACTCACTAATATGTAATATTGGATCATTTTCTTCAATAAATAAATGACCAAGTATAATATTTGTGTCTCATTTGTGTAACTGGGTTCTCTTTATCTACTTTTAGGACTTGTATGAAAATCTGATGATCTTTTAGGTCATATTTATGTAGAAATATAGAAAATTCTAAAGGGCTCACAAACTTTCAAGCACCACTGTAAGTCTGTTCCCTGCTAAGTTTGTGTACCTTCTTTTTAATTAGTAACTCAACACTTAGTCACCGGATGAAAGGAAGAGCGTCGTGTTTATTTTTGTGCTCAAAAAACAGTTATCACTGAAGCTATAGTGAGTGAGTGGGTACCATACGAGCGCTGTGAGAAGTGACAACAGAAGAGGAAAGAACAGCAGCAGCTCTCACTCTGAGCCGGATAAGATAAACCTGTAATCAGGCCATCAACCTGATCCTGATCTCTCTTTATCTCTCTCTGGGTGAAATCAGTGGTTCTGTTAGAATGAGGAACCTGACGGCTTCGGTTCTGCTGCTGCTCTGCTCTCTGCATCTGGCTTCTGCTGGTGAGTATTTCTGACTCTGTTAAATTTTTTCCTGGTGATGAAGTCATGCAATAGTTCATTTTTCAACCTCTGTATTGATTTGTACGGTGCATCATGAACCTGGAAGCTTTGATCGTTCAATCCACATGTACTTTTAAAATGACGTGTAACAGACCTTAAGACTGATGATTGTCTCTTAAAGTGCTGAAATCTCTTCATGTTATGATGTAATGATTCACACTAGGAATGATCTCTCCTGTTAGGTAGCAAATCAATTGAAGATTCCAGTCAAATTTGCTGTGAAGCTACAGTGAGTTTTAGGATCCCTCTGAAGAACATCGTATCATACTGGAACACCCCAAGCATCTGCACTGTACCAGCTGTAGTGTGAGTATCACCTGCTCACTAAAATTCAACCTACCTGCTGAATTAAAATATAAAATAAAATATTTACATAGGAAATAATTACAGACTGTAGATTATTATGTATTATTTAGCCTTAATCTCCTGTATTACCAGAACATGCTGTGTCTTGGTCTTTGTTGCAGGTTTGAGATGACATCAGGAATAAAACTCTGTGTGGATCCTATAGCCCCCTGGATTGAACATCACATGAAACACGTGGATCTTGGACAAGGAGCATCAAGAACATCAGAACAAACTACCACACCAGAACCCCTTACTAAACAAACAGAACTGTCTTCTGAAGCAGAACCTCTTACTACAAGAGCAGAGCCGACTACTACAGCAGCAAAACAATCATCCAGAGCAGAACCAGCAAATAATAAATTCTGCATCGTCCTACGTGATGTTTACTGACCAAAAATGTCCTGCCTGTTGCATTTTGTACTTATACTTCATCTAATCTTATTATCTCATATATTGCATTCAATAACTGCATTCCAGCATATGAACCCTATATCGTCTGTGAAACATGGTGGTGGTAGTATCATGGCTTGCTGCTTTGCTGCATCTGGGCCAGGACAATGAGTTCTGAATTATAGCAGCAGATTCTAGGAAAATATCAAGACGTCTCAGAACGTGGGTTATGCAGCAAGAGAACGACCCTAAGCAAACGTTCTACCAAAGAACAGTTAAAGCAGAGTAATGCTTTGGAACGGCCGGGTCAAAGTCCGGACCTTAGCTGACCTTCATGTGAAGAAACAAACCAGCATCCCAGAGCTGAAGCTGTTCTGTACGGATTGGGAACAAATTCCTCCAGTTTGTTACGTGCAGGGCGTTTATGGGGGCACACCAGATACTGAAAGCAAAGGTTCACAGATATATGATATTGGATCTGTTTGCTCAATAAATAAATTACCAAGAATAATATCTTTGCCTCTTTTTTGAAAAAGACACTCGTTCAGTTGGGTAACTCCAAAAAAAAAGTTATGTTAATTTTAAGTTAGATTCCCAAAATGGGCCTGGTTCTCCTTTTTCTGAAACACTTCCTCCTTGAACTCTGTGTGTTCGATTTTTAAGTATCCTTCAGGGGGACAAACCGAGGAACTTTATTATATTCTCAGAAAGTAATCAGAAAGTAATCCTGCACTGCCATATTTGTTAAATTAAACTATGTACATAGTTCTACACAGTTCCCTCTAAGCATACCATGGAATTCTGTTGATCTACTTGAATTCAGTGAACAACCTTAAAACAACACTGACTCATTTGTGGTACTTTACTTTTTTTCTACACTCTAATTTCCATGTCTTATCTTATTTATATCATCTAAGCCGGCCAAGGAGGTTCGGGTCCCTTTTTGAGTCTTGGTCCTCCTAAGGTTCCTCCCTTATAACGTTTAGGGAGTTTCTCCTTTCCACTGTTACCCTGTCAGTTAGGGCTTTAGGCTTAGACATTTGTGATGTAGTTATGCTGCAGTTCATTCGGGCTGAGTCAGGATGATTGGCACCCGGAGCAGCCGGAAGTTTCACCATCCCACGGGGGGCCCTTCTGACCCTTTCTCCCTCTCTCTTAACTTCAGCTGACTGAACTTCCTCTATTCAAACCTCCTCATGCCTCACTTCTTTGTTGTGCTGTTCCGGTTCCTGGATGTCTAGCTTCTTCTCCATTGTGTCCTCACTTGCCTGAACTTGTGCAGTATTTTGCACCACGTCAGTTCATCAAGCTCCGCTTGTTCTCACACCTGTCTCCGTCCAGACGTCTGGCTGTGAAGATTCTGTTCACTCCCTGACTCGTTATAATGAAGCTGAAGCAGATGAGGCAGAGCATGCCACAAATTAGTACGCGCAGTTTAGAGGAACTGATGCGCTGATAAGATCTGCTGATCAGAAACGCGCCTGCTTCTCTCTAAAGCCAGGTCTGTAGGTATCAGTATGACTGTGACTCAGACACCTCTGTCAGACAGTCTGCCTCTAAAACATGTCTGCTGGATTCTTCTTCTACATGATGATGAGTTCCTGTGTTATTTTGGGCTCATCCTGTGTGGTATGCAGAAGTTCTCTGTAAGGTAAACATTATTGTAACCCGAAAAACATTTCGCCTGAACTGTCTAGAGGTTAGACAGGTAATGTACAGGAACGGGACTTCGGGCTTTTCAAATCTTATAGGTCTGTGTTTTAATTCAGGACATCCTAAACTATGTACACAAAGTGACCGAGGTGTACTTACTGATTTATGAGCGCTTTTAAATACAGCACCGTGCAAAAGTTTTAGGCCACCATTAGATTTGTTTTAGCAATGCTACAATGACCATATATAACATTGTCGAGAATTGGGCCTTAAGATTTTTATATTTGGACTCCAGTCTTTGTGAGCTATAGCATATCTTAGTCTTTACACCCTGTTCAAGTTCCAAAAAATGATTTATTGGCTGCTACCCTTCGAAAAAGACTCTTCTTTATATATACTATGTACTAGTATATATAAAGTTTATATATATATATATATATATATATATATATATATATATATATATATACATAGTTTTTTTAATACTGCTTATACATTTGTTTTCTTTTTGTACTCTAATAAAAAGCCCGAAAAATAATTATACATGGTCAATATACCATTGCTAAAACAATATCTAATCTAAAGGTGGCCTAAGACTTTTGCACGGTGCTGTACATCGAGCTACAAGGATGAAACAAACCATCTGAATGAAACTGAAATGTCTCGCTGATGCACTTTTTACTTTTTACTCCTCAAATTCAGTTTAAAAATGTTTCTTTTTTTAATCTTCATCATTATTTCAGCGAATGGGAACACTTATGTCTCATGTTAGTAACTGTCTTGGACAAGAAGTTAGACAAAAGTTTGTGGACACCCCTTCTAATGATCGAGCTCTGCTATTTCAGCAAGACTCACATGTGACACTTGTATTGGATCATTTTCCTCAATAAATAAATAAACAAGTATAATATATTTATCTTGTTTGTTTAATCGGGTTATTTTTATCTACTTTTAGGACGTGTGTGAGAATCTGATGATGTTTTAGGTCATATTTATGAAGAAGTAAAGAAAAGACTAGAGGGCTCACAAACCACGGTTTAATGTCACTCACACACACACACACACACACACACACACACACACACACACACACACACGTAGTTCCGCCCACTAATGTAGTTAAATTTGGCAGCTTCTCCACCTTCACTTTAACATTTTAAAACAGAACGAGTTGGTGTGTGCATGCCTCCACACACACACACACACACACACACACACACACACACACACACACACACACACACACACACACACACACACGCTTCTATTTCCAGCCACTAATGTAGGTAAGTGTGGCGGTTTAATTCTCCACCTTCACTTTAACATCGTAAAACTTTTAAGAGTTTAACACACAAACACACCATTATTTTTATTATATTTAGTTTAAAAGTTAGAATTTTTTTAACTTTTGTGACTCCGTAATTTCGATTTAAAAATGCATTTGTCTTTTAAGCTTTATTATTATGTCAGCGACTAGGAACACGTGTTACATCTCAAGTTAGTAAACTTTCTTGGACAAAAAAATTAGACAAAAGTTTGTGGACACCCCTTCTAGTGATTGAAAAGCTGTTTTAGCAGCACTCGCTTCTAACACATTCATGATATAAAGCACACATTTCTGGATTCTGCGTAGACAAGCAGCTGCACTAGAACGAGTTGTGACTCTCAATATGACACATTTATAGGTCCAACGAGTCAGATCATGAGGTTTCTGCCCTGCTGTCCTTACACAGAGTCCACAGACAATTGGCTTGTTAAATTTGATTGAGAAGTTTAAAATGCACTGGAATGCCAAAAGTGAGCCAGGACTCACAGACATGTTCCAAAATCTAGGGGAAAGCCCTCTTTTGTCTATATTGTGTATATGATTTAAATAAACTTGTAAATCCCACAGTCTGTGGTTCATCCTCCAGTGCCCAAATGCAGCATAAGTATTAAATAATAAACTGCTTCCAATTCTGTAAAACACTGACTGGATGTTTCTGCTTTGTCAGCATTTTGTCTGTGAAACACAGACTGTGTGTAAATAATGAGCAGAAGAGTTTGTTTGAACAGAATTTTATTGCAGAAGTACAAAATATCAGTTACACACATTTTACCAATATATTACATATATTCTAACTTGTTAAACAATCATTGTGTTGATTTGCCATCAAACGCTGAGCTTCAGGATGAGCTGGATGGGCTCTGTCCTGCTGCAGTGACCTGGCTTTGTTTCCTAAGATCCACTGCTCTCATGTGATGTTCGACCCAGGGGGCTGTAGGATCCACACAGACTCTTCTTCCTGATTTCATCTCAAACCTACAACAAAAACCAAACACAAAATGTTCTGTTAATACAGGATGATAAATAAAGGAATCTGTAGCTTACAGAGTAAAATCACAGGAAATATTCTGATCTAAACGTCTGTAATTATTTCCCATGTAAATATTTTAGTTAGTTCAGCAGGTAGGATGAGTTTTAGTGAGCAGGTGATACTCACACTACAGCTTTTATAGGGCAGCTGCTGCTGGTCTTCCAGTATGATGTGATCTCCTTCAGAGGGAGCTTCGTTCTCACTGTAGCTTCACAGCAAATTTGCGTGGCATCGTCATTTGCTTTGCTACCTAACAGGAGAGATCAGTCCTAGTGTTAATCATTACATCATAACAGGAAGAGATTTTAGCACTTTTAAGTGACGATCATCAGTCTTAAGGTCTGTTACACATCATTTTAAAAGAACATGTGGAATGAACGATCAAAGCTTTATACACATGACTACACAAAGAGAAAGATGAATGCATCATCAGGAGGAAAAACTAAAGAGAACATAACAGAGTCAGAAATACTCACCAGAAGCCAGATGCAGAGAGCAGATCAGCAGCAGAACCAAAGCCGTCAGGTTCCTCATTCTAACAGAACCACAGATTCACCCAGAGAGAGACCGAGATGTACAGAGAGAGATAAAGAGAGGTCAGGAGCTCAGTGCTGGATGCTGATCTGATCTCCATCATTTATACAGTACAGAGCACGGGGTCTGTGTAAGCGTGGGGGGAAATCCTCTGATGTGTCTCGGTACAGAACTGCTACTGTCCTGCCCCTTCCTTCCTACTTCGGTTCCACTCACATCATTAACCTAGCATCCACTGACCTAATCTTAGATTCAATGAATTTTCCCCGATGCAAAAATAAACACGATGCGACGCTACCCACTCAGTGATGAAGAAGGTCATACATCTAAAACAAAAAGTTCATATTAACAGTATAGATTTAATACGTCATTTTGGCTGGGGTCAGCTTATATGTAATGCAAACTTTGCTGTGAACAAGCTTTAATATTATATATTAAATTATATATTATATTATATATATTGTGATATATTATTATATATCACAAACTTTCAAACATGACTCTATGTGTGTATTGTAAATCTATACTGTTTATAAGTTATAAATGTGAGTACACCCCTCACATTTCTGCAAATATTTTATGATATCTTTCCATCGGACAACAGCATAGAAATGAAACTTGTATATAACTTAGCGCAGGCAGTGTACAGCTAGTATAGTAGTATAGATGTACTGTCTTCTGAAAATTACTCAACACACAGCCATTAATGTCCAAATAGCTGGCAGCACAAGTGAGTACACCTCACAGTGAGCATGTCCAAATTTGTGCCCATAGTGTCAATATTTTGTGTAAACACCATCATTACCTAGCACTGAATTACCCCTCTTAGGCATGGAATTCACCAGAGCTTCAGAGGTTGCTACTGGAAACCTCTTCCACACTTCCATGATGACATCACGGAGCTGGTGGATGCTACACACTTTGGGCTCCTCCACCTTCCGCCTGAAGAAACCCCACAGGTGCTCAATTGGATTTAAGTCTGGAGATATACTTGGCCAGTCCATCACCTTTACCTTCAGCTTCCTCAGCAAGACAACTGTCATCTTGGAGGTGTGTTTGGGGTCATTATCATGTTGGAAAACTGCATCCAGTTTCTGAAGGGAGGGGATCATGCTCTGCTTCAGAATGTCACAGTACATGTTGGAATTCCTGTTTCCCTCAGTGAACCGCAGCTCCCCAGTACCGGCAGCACTCATGCAGTTCCACACCATGATGCTACCATCACCATGCTTGGCTGTAGGCAAGACACAGTTATCTTGATAGTCCTCACCAGGGCGCTGCAACACATGCTTGATGCCATCTGAGACAAACAAGTTTATCTTGATTTCATCAGACCACAGGACATGGTTCCAGTAATCCGTGCTCTTGGAAGGATTGTCTTCAGCAAACTGTTTGCAGGCTTTCTTGACCTACTGGGATTTTCACACAGAGAATGGTCTGAAAATGGAAAATATCCAGTGAGAGCAGTTTTCAGGGTGAAAATGCCACGTTGATGCCCAGGCAGGTTCAAGCTGATAAACATTCAACAGTAACTGAAATAAGCACTCGTTACAACTGAGGTATATATAAGAGCATCTCTGAACAAACAACACATCCAACCTTGAAGCAGATGGGCTACAGCAGGTCTGATGAGTCTCGATTTCTGATGCGACATTCGGACGGTCGGGTCAGAATTTGGTGTAAACTAAAAATCATGAAAACGTGGATCCATTCTGCCATCCTGTTCAGGCTGCTGGTGGTGTGATGGTGTTATATTTTCTTGGCACACTTTGGGCACCTTAATACCAGCTGAGCATCGTTTAAACCCCCCAGCCTACCTGAGTGTTGCTGCTGACCATGTGCACCCCTTTATGAGCACAGTGGCCCATCTTCTGATTTCTACTTCCAGTAATTCAAAGCTCAAATCACATCAAACTTTCTTGAACATGATAATGAGTTCACTGTAACTCAAACAGCCTCCACAGCCACCAGATCTCAATCCAACAGAGAATTCACCTTTGGGATGTGGTGGAGTGGGAGATTCATCATGGATGTGCAGCCGACAAATCTGCAGTGACTGTGTGATGCTCTTATGTTAGAGAGAAAGATCTCTGAGGAACGTTTCCAGCACTTTATTGAATCTATGAGACAAAGTATTAAGGCAGTTCTGAAGGAAAAATGGGTCCAACCTGTTACCAGCAAGGTGTACCTAATAAAGTGTATGTGTAAATAACTATGCTGTTACTTATCCATAATATGAGGAATTCGGCGAAGCAGATTCACACAAACACACACAGTACACACACACAGCATAATGGCAAAAGGAAATGAGAGAGGTGTCTGCACTGTGGTCATAATGACACTCTGGAAACTTTAAGTGCTGGAAACGTGAAAGAGGAAGATTAGTATGGCTAGGGTTGGCAGCTTTCTGCGGATAAACAGTTTAATTTTCTTATATTCTCTGAAAGTTTAGTGAAACATCAAACCATGTCTTTTTCTTGTACTTCACACCTGACATACTGTCCTAGAAACATGGTTCGGGAATCAACCCAATCCTTTAGATTACAAAAGACATTAAACACAAAACATTGCCGGCACGGTTTTAAAGACACTTTTAACTAATCACCTGTTACGTTATGAAAAGACGTTATATACAAAGACGTGCTAAACTAAAATGCTTTTTCAGAATACCTCATAGTTCTGCTTTGGGAAAACCCTCAAAGGTTTCTGTAGAACGCTATAACAGCATGCTCTAGGAAACAATGTTTTAAGTAGTGCCCATAAAATGTTACCAAGAACCTTATTTGAAGCTGAAAATCAGCAAAACCTGTCAATACAGTGAAAAGATTTTAATGCAAACTCATCAAACTAGTGATGAAGATTTGATATACTTATATGTATATATATATATATATATATGCTTTATACACAGTAATATATGTAGATAACTATGCTGTGTGTATATATATATAACTACCTTATATACAGTGTGTATATATATATATACACACATGTATATATGTATTATATATATATATATATATTATATATATATATATATATATATATATATATAGATATAGATATATAGAAATATATATACAGTGGTTCTTCAAAGTTTGTGAACCTTTAGAATTTTTCTATATTTTCTGCATAAATATGACCTAAAACATCATCAGATCAGTTTTCACACACAAGTCCTAAAAGTAGAATAAAGAGAAGAACCCAGTTACACAAATGAGACACAAATATTATACTTGGTCATTTATTTATTGAGGAAAATGATCCAATATTACATAGTGAGTGGCAAAAGTATGTGACCCTTTGCTTTCAGTATCTGGTGTGACCCCCCTGTGCAGCAATAACTGCAGCTAAACGTTTCCTGTAGCTGCTGATCAGTCCTGCACACCGGCTTGGAGGAATTTTAGCCCATTCCTCCATACAGAACAGCTTTTCAGCTCTGGGATGTTGGTGGGTTTCCTCACATTAGCTGCTCCCCTCGCTTCAGGTCCTTCCACAACATTCCCATTGGATTAAGTTCAGGGACTTTGACTTGGCCATTCCAAAACATGAACTTTATTCTTCTGTAACCATTCTTTGGTAGAACGGCTTTGTGTGCTTAGGGTCGCGCTGTCTTGCTGCATGACCCACCTTCTCTTGAGATTCAGTTCATGGACAGATGTCTTGACATTTTTTCTTCAGAATTCACTGATATAATTCAGAATTCATTGTTCCATCAATGATGGCAAGCCGTCCTGCCCAGATGCAACAAAACAGGCCCAAACCATGATACTACCACCACCATGTTTCACACAGATGGAGATAAGGTTCTTATGCTGGAATGCAGTGTTTTCCTTTCTCCAAACATAACGCTTTTCTTTTAAAGTAATATTTAATGTTTAATGCAATGTTCTTTTTGGCTTTCTCCTTGCAGCCCTGCCATGCACATCATTGTTTTTCAGTGTTCTTCTGATGGTGGACTCATGAACATTAACATTAGCCAATGTGAGAGAGACCTTCAGTTGCTTAGAAGTTAGGGGAGGGTAACAATGGTCTTGAATTTCCTCCATTTGTACACAATCTGTCTGACTGTGGATTGGTGGAGTCCAAACTCTTTAGAGATGGTTTTGTAACCTTTTCCAGTCTGATGAGCATCAACAACTCTTTTTCTGAGCTCCTCAGAAATCTCCTTTGTTCGTGCCATGATACACTTCCACAAACATGTGCTGTGAAGAGCAGACTTTGATAGATCCCTGATCTTTAAATAAAACAGGGTGCCCACTCACACCTGATTGGCATCCCATTGATTGAAACACATGACTCTAATTTCACCTTCAACTTCACCTTGGCTAAAATCATTAAGACAAAACTTATTTTCTAATAAAGTGTTGAAAAATCTCATGTAATTTAGTGAGTAATGGATTGAAAGTGAAAAGTAAAAGCAAAACTCTTACTCTCTTGATGATCTCATGGCGCTAGCTGCTAATGCTAACTGCTCAGTCTGAAAGCCAAAAGGATTCAGTTTTCCTTTCGATTTTCTCTTCTGACCAACCTTTTTAGATCCCACTGATACTTATTTGCACTAAGAATACAGTACTGTAGATGTAAAAATAAAGATAAGCACGATAAACACAGAGGAGATCTTCACTAAGCAAGGGCTAATGTGAATTTGAATCACTGAATCACTGCCTACTGAATCCTGAAATTAACTGCTAATCCTAGAGGGTCACATACTTTTGCCACTCACTAATATGTAATATTGGATCATTTTCCTCAATAAATAAATGACCAAGTATAATATTTTTGTCTCATTTGTGTAACTGGGTTCTCTTTATCTACTTTTAGGACTTGTGTGAAAATCTGATGATGTTTTAGGTCATATTTATGCAGAGATACAGAAAATTCTAAAGGGTTCCCAAACTTTCAAGCACCACTGTAGGTGAGTGTGGCGGCTCAGTTCTCCACCTTCACTTTAACACTGTAAAACTTTAAGAGTTTAATACACAAACACACCTATATATTATTATATCGGCTATAAGTTAGAAATACTTGAATTAAACTGAAATGTCTCATTGGTGCTTTTTTTTTTTTAACTTTTCTGACTTTATTATTATTTCAGCGATTAGGAACATATGTTACGTCTCATGGTAGCAAACTCTCTTGGACAAAAAAGTTAGACAAAGGTTTATAGACAACCCTTCTAATGACTGGGTTCTGCTAGTACAGCAACACTCACTTGTAACACATTCATAATATAAAGCGAACATTTCTGCCCTGCTGTCCTTAAACAGAGTTTGCACAGAACCTTGAGCTCGAAACCTTGAAATGCCAAAAGTGAGCCAGGACTCACAGTCATGTTCCAAAATCTAGGGAAAGCCCTCTTAAAAGAACACAGGCTGTTGTAGAAAAGGTTTTGAATGTAATTTTTAAGTGTCCACAAACTTTTGTCTATATCGTGTATATGATTTAAATAAACTTGTAAATCCCACAGTCTGTGGTTCATCCTCCAGTGCACAAATGCAGCATAAGTATTACATAATAAACTGTTTCCAATTCTGTAAAACACTGACTGGATGTTTCTGCTTTGTCAGCATTTTGTGTGTGAAACACAGACTGTGTGTAAATAATAAGCAGAAGAGTTTGTTTGAACAGATTTTTATTGCAGAAGTACAAAATATCAGTTACACACATTTTACCAATATATTACATATATTCTAACTTATTAAACAATCATTGTGTTGATTTGCCATCAAACGCTGAGCTTCAGGATGAGCTGGATGGGCTCTGTCCTGCTGCAGTGAGCTGGATTTGTTTCCTAAGATCCACTGCTCTCATGTGATGTTCGACCCAGGGGGCTGTAGGATCCACACAGACTCTTCTTCCTGATTTCATCTCAAACCTACAACAAAGACCAAACACAAAATGTTCTGTTAATACAGGATGATAAATAAAGGAATCTGTAGCTTACAGAGTAAAATCAGAGGAAATATTCTGATCTAAACGTCTGTAATTATTTCCCATGTAAATATTTTAGTTAGTTCAGCAGGTAGGATGAGTTTTAGTGAGCAGGTGATACTCACACTACAGCTGGTACACGGCAGTTGCTGCTGGTCTTCCAGTATGATGTGATCAGCTTCAGAGGGATCTTCATTCTCACTGTAGCGCCACAGCAAATTTGCGTGCCAACGTCATTTGATCTGCTACCTAATAGGAGAGATCATTCCTAGTGTTAATCATTACATCATAACAGGAAGAGATTTCAGCACTTTTAAGTGATGATCATCAGTCTTAAGGTCTGTTACACGTCATTTTAAAGTACATGTGGATTGAACGATCAAAGCTTTCAGGTTTATGATGCACCTTACAAACCAATACAGAGGAATTTATACACACGACTACATGAAGTGAAAGATCCAAAAGTAACAAATGCAGGAATTCATCATCAGGAGGAAAAAGTAAAGAGAATTTAACAGAGTCAGAAATACTCACCAGCAGAAGCCAGATACAGAGAGCAGAGCAGCAGCAGAACCAAAGCCGTCAGGTTCCTCATTCTAACAGAACCACTGATTCACCCAGAGAGAGACCGAGATGTACAGAGAGAGATAAAGAGAGGTCAGGAGCTCAGTGCTGGATGCTGATCTGATCTCCATCATTTATACAGTACAGAGCACGGGGTCTGTGTAAGCGTGGGGGGAAATCCCCCAGATGTTACTCGGTACAGAGTTTCTACTGTCCTGCCCCTTCCTTCCTACTTCGGTTCCACTCACATCATTAACTAGGCATCCACTGAACATTTAGGTCACTTTCCCAGACACAAAAATAAACATGACATGACGCAGCACTACCCACTCAGTGATGAAACAAATCATACATTTATTCATCATAAAATCAAAAGTTTATATTAACAGTATAGATTTAATATGTCATTTCGGATGGGGTCAGTTAACGTGTAACGCAAACCTTGCTGTGAACAAGCTTATATATATTGCCGCACACACACACACACACACGCACACACACACGCACACACACGCACACACACACACACACATATGTATATATATATATACATACACACCCATTCCAAAAAAATTTGAATATCATAGAAAAATATCAAAAAAGTTAAACTCTCATAGATTATAGATTCAGGGCCCACAATTTAAACGATTCCAAGTATTTATTTGTTTATTTTTACATAATTTGGACTTCTAACTCATAAAACCCACGAAAACAGGAATCCAAAAAATTAGAATACTGTGGAGAAATCAGCCCAAATTTTGCAGGGCATGAAAGTTTTAAAGTGCGTGTCACACTAATCATCTACTAAACTCAAAGCACCTGCACAGGTTTCCCCAGGTATCATTAAAATGCTTCAGTTCGGTTCAATATGGGGAAGACTGCAGATATATCAACTGGCCAGAAGACCATCATTGATACCCTCCATAGGATGGGTAAGGCACAAAAGTTCATAGCTAATGAGGCTGGCTGTTCACAGAGTGCTGTGTCCAAGCATATCAATGGAAAGTCTAGTGGAAGGACAAAATGTGGCAGGAGCAGATGCACCAGCAAAAGAGATGACCGTGGTCTTCAGCGGATTATGAAAAAGAGAAGATTCAAGAATCTGGCAGAGATCCAGAAAGAGTGGAATGACGCAGGAGTCACAGCTTCCAAAACCACCACATTCAGACGCATCCAGGAGATGTTTCTGTCGGGTACCTCGGGTCAAGCCACTTCTGAACCTGAGCCAACGTAGGAAGCGTCTCAACTGGGCCAAAGAAAAGAAGGGCTGGACCGTTGGCCAGTGGTCCAAAGTCCTCTTTTCTGATGAAAGTAAAGTGTGCCTTTCATTCAGGAATCAACAACTGCTTGAGGTCCAGTGTGAAATCTCCACAGCCAGTCATGATTTGAGCTGCAATGTCTGGTGCAGGTGTTGGTAAACTCTGCTTTCTTAAATCCAAGGTCACCGCAACAGTCTACCAGAATGTTTTAGAGGCCTTCATGATTCCTTCTGCTGAGAATCTGTATGGAGATGCAGATTTCATCTGTCAGCAGGACCTGGCCCCTGCCCATGCCGCCAGAAGCAAAAAGCCTGGTTTGATGCCCATGCCATCACAGTGCTTGACTGGCCAGCCAACTTGCCGGACCTAAACCCCATTGAGAATCTATGGGGTATTCTCAAGAGGAAAATGACGGCCACCAGACCCAACAACAAAGAAGAGTTGACAGCAAGAATCAATCAAATCTGGGCTTCCATAACTCCCAGGCAATGCCACAGGCTGATTGCCTCAATGCCACGTCACATCAAGGCAGTGATTGAAGCAAAGGGATTCCCAACCAAGTATTGAAGATTGACATATCGTTTTGAAAGTACCATATTTTGATTGATTTGAAGTGATCCTAATTTCTTTTTTTTTCTGCAAAAAACTGAGAAGTACTTTGGGCTGATTTCTCCACAGTTCTATGAGCTGGAAGCCCAAATTATGTGAAAATGAACAAATAAATAATTGGAATCGTTTAAATTGTGGGCCCTGAATCTATAATCTACGGGAGTTTAACTTTTTGAATGGAATTATGGAAATTAATCAATTTTTCCATGATATTCTAATTTTTTGGAATTGGTCTGTATTCAGATTCACACAAACACACACAGTACACACACACAGCATAATGGCAAAAGGAAATGAGAGAGGTGTCTGCACTGTGGTCATAATGACACTCTGGAAACTTTAAGTGCTGGAAACGTGAAAGAGGAAGATTAGTATGGCTAGGGTTGGCAGCTTTCTGCGGATAAACAGTTTAATTTTCTTATATTCTCTGAAAGTTTAGTGAAACATCAAACCATGTCTTTTTCTTGTACTCCACATCTGACATACTGTCCTAGAAACATGGTTCGGGATTCAACCCAATCCTTTAGATTACAAAAGACATTAAACACAAAACATTGCCGGCACGGTTTTAAAGACACCGAACTAATCACCTGTTACGTTATAATACTACTTTTTCATCGAATTTAACTGTGACAATGCAAAGACGTGCTAAACTAAAATGCTTTTTCAGAATACCTCATAGTTCTGCTTTGGGAAAACCCTCAAAGGTTTCTGTAGAACGCTATAACAGCATGCTCTAGGAAACAATGTTTTAAGTAGTGCCCATAAAATGTTACCAAGAACCTTATTTGAAGCTGAAAATCAGCAAAACCTGTCAATACAGTGAAAAGATTTTAAGAGATGATGGTATGTACACATTATATACAGTGTACATGTAGATACCTGTGCTGGTGTATAAATGGTATACAGTATATATCAATAACTGTGCTCTGTGTGTATTATATAAAGTATATATGTAGATACCTGTGTTGTGTATATACACTGCCCGGCCAATAAAAAGGTTACCACCTGGATTTAACTAAGCAGATAGTTAAATAGTTAGATAAATGAGCCTCCCATCGGATCATTACTGCATTGGCAACACGTTCTTTAACCCTAACTGATGCCGTGAGGAGCTTCTCCTTTGTTAACCAACCATGTGGAAAGCCACATCCTGTGTTCGTTGAATGATTTTCATCTGTTTCAGAAGCAGTCCTGTCCAGAGTTGCATTCATTTTCCCCCCAAGATATTGTATTGATGATGGGAGACTGGGACCACTGCACAAAATCTTCTCCAGCACATCCCAAAGACTCCCAATGAAGTTCAGGTCTGTGCTCTGTGGTGACTAATCCATGTGTGAATATGATGACTCATGCTCTCTGAACCACTTTCACAATCTGACCCTGAAACAGATGAACATCATTCCAACGACCACAGGATGTGGCTTTCCACATGGTTGGTTAACAAATGAGAAGCTCCTCACGGCATCAGTTAGGGTTAAAGATCTTGTTTCCAATGCAGTAATGATCCGATGGGAGGCTCTTTTATCTAATTATTTAACTATTTGCTTAGTTAAATCCAGGTGGTGAGCCTTTTTCTGGCCGGGCAGTGTATTATAAACAGTATACTGTATATAGAGAACAGTGCTGTGTGTATATAGTATATACGCTACAATATTAGGATTCTACTTAAACAATATTGGTTTTAATTCGATTTGTCGTATAAAATAATTGGTGACGGAAATTTCGGCAATTATTCCAGGGCCGTCTGCGGAAAATACCCCCACAATGTAAACGCTGCTATATTCGCATCTGTGAGATCACGACTTGCGTGACACTGCGGACAGAAGGTGTGAAAACCCTGGAGGCCAAAATGAGACTGTCAGTAGGTGTTGTCAGAGGTTGACTTCCTACGCTATTCAGAGATAGCAGAGCTGATAGCGTAACTGTGCCACTGACATCACAGACAGTTGTGCCACCAAAAAGAAAAAAAAGTATTCAGCCATCAGTGTCTTGTGTCCATAACCCACATCGCTAATGGAAAAAGATCAGTCATTAATTCTAACTGAAGCCTTACAGGGTCAGATGAGCTCGTGTCACACGTCACACCCACACTTGCTGCATGATCTGTTATTTCAGCCACACTCCACCCTAAACCGAGCAGTCACCGGAGATGAACAATGAAATGAGTTGTTTCACAAGAGTGAATGTTTGGTCAGCATTCTCAACAATATGACTCATACTGAGAAGAGTTTTAGTGAGGGAACATGCAACACAAGAGACACACAATCATAAAAAATACAGTAAACTATGAAATTTCAGACCCTTCAAGAAAATGTGTACATTAAATAATCTGTACACTTAGTAAGTGATATTTGGGGCTTAAACATGTGGGTTAGGCTGGAGCTTTTACAGTTCTCTATATGGACACATTTCTAATTGAAAACCGATTGGCACACCCACTGTGAATATTAAGAGATCTTTCCTTCACTCTGCAATAAGGCTTTCTAAAGATTCTTCTGATGGTGGACTCATGAACATTAACATTAGCCAATGTGAGAGAGGCCTTCAGTTGCTTAGAAGTTACCCTGGGGTCCTTTGTGACCTCACTAACTATTACACTCCTTGCTCTTGGAGTGATCTTTGTTGGTCGGCCACTCGTGAGGAGTCCAAACTCTTTAGAGATGGTTTTGCAACCTTTTCCAGCCTGATGAGCATCAACAACTCTTTTTTTGAGCTCCTCAGAAATCTCCTTTGTTCATGCCATGATACACTTCCACAAACATGTGCTGTGAAGAGCAGACTTTGATAGATCCCTGTTCTTTAAATAAAACAGGGTGCCCCCTCACACCTGATTGGGATCCTATTGATTGAAACACCTGACTCTAATTTCACCTTCAAATTAACTGCTAATCCTAGAGGTTCACATACTTTTGCCACTCACTAATATCTAATATTGGATCATTTTCTTCAATAAATAAATGACCAAGTATAATATTCTTGTCTCGTTTGTCCAACTGGGTTCTCTTTATCTACTTTTAGGACTTGTGTGAAAATCTGATGATGTTTTAGGTCATATTTATGCAGAACTATAGAAAATTCTAAAGGATTCACAAACTTTCAAGCACCACTGTATGTTAGCCAATCAGAGTGCAGATTTTATTTTGGAATGTAGAGAAAGGACTGATTTATTCTGTCTGGATGGATTAGTGATATTCACCATATATAACTATAGAAACAAAGATGAGTTTATAATTAACGTTACCTCAGACAGACACTGGACTTTCCGAGTCCACCTTACCCGGAGACCGAGACAAGACTGAGTCCAAATGAGACCAGACTCGAGTGTCATAACACTAAAATGAAGTTTCCAGCCTGTGTATATTCTTTTAGATTATCTCACCCTTTGCTAGGGGCAGGTTGCCAAGTCACAGCGCTCCTCAGGATTCCCCCAATGTAAACACATGCGCAAACCATCTCCGTTCCACACTGATATTACACAGCCAGTATCAGGCTTTTTAATGTTTACAGTCCCTTTTTATGTTAACTTGATTTCATGTTTTGAGGCACTGTATTTTGTGGCTTACTGTGACTTGATGGTGGCTGCAAGCCAAGGCAATAAGCAGGACATGAAGAGAGGAGCAGCTAAAAAAACTTCAACAGAAACAAAACAATGTCACTGTAAACCAAACCACTGCTGCCTCGTCCTCATGGGAGTGCTGTTTATATGGGAAATTTTCCATGTACTTTCCATTGTTCATAATCACTTTATTCGTCAGCGTAATGCCAGCTGACCGTGACTTTTTTTCTAACCATTGCCTTATCTATGCAGATCCACAGCCTGCTGTCTTATTTCTCTTGGCAGCTTTGTGGGGTTTATCCACGTTGAGTTACAACAGAGGAATTTCATATGTGCCCCTCATTTTTTAGCAATGAGCTTACGGGCACGGGAGACACTCAATCCCAAGCGTGACTTGGGGAGGTACTATCAGGGGTCACCCATTGGCCACTAGTGGTCGGCATTTGACCCTACTTGGCGGCATGAGCACTGGCAGCTTGATCATGCGTGTGTCGGCTTTCCCGGGCATTTCACGTGCAAGTGGCCTGTTGTTGGGCCCATATAAACACACTTCTGGGCTCACACAGTGTGGCACCATTGCTATCCCTAGAGGGAGCACTGCAATGCCCGGCTGCTTGACAAACCTGCTGCTTAAAAGGCATATTTTTGAGACGGCATTCACTGTTCCTTTCGTTTTTCTTTGTTTCTTTTGTGTTTTAAAGACAATGGTACGGGGGCAATTAGGAGATTGCCCGGTAGACAGGGCCTTAGTTTATAGAGTAGGGCCAGTTTATTTTTATTTTGTCTTGTTTTCTCATCTCCCTATTTTGAGCCTCACCCCCGCTGTCTCCTCTCTCACGCCGTTGCCCCCCACTCCTCGCGATCGGGGATTCCTTATTTCCCCTCTGATCGTGCTTTTAAGAGGACGCAGAGCTCTCTAGCCTCAACCTCTTCGCTCCCAGCATGCGTACCCTGCGATGGCCTGGCATCCTGGGCCATGCCTTGCCGTTTAGGCCCGACTCCCTGTGAGCCTCAAACGGATTAAGGAACACTGAGTGAGACCTTCCACACCAAACATGATTCTTCAGAGGAGTGAAAATGTGACTTTTATTTTATTCGCCTTCTGTTTGATCAGCGACTAAAACTCACTGAGCAATCACTGTCGCTTCTGCGCCTCATGAAGCAGCTCCGGAATTTTGGCAGGTTTTTCAAAAAACGCTTCATGTTGTTTTACCCTCTGCTGTTCTCTCCTCCTCAGAATCACAGAGACATTTTACTCACTTATAAAAAGTTCAGGTTTGGGATGACGTTAAAAAAATAATATTCTTATTATTTGACCGTGGAGGCAAAAGCCAGCAAGTGACTAATGGATAACGGAAGGCTAACAAAATGCTCTGGACTAACAATGCCTAACAATGGTGAATGATGAGCTAACAAGAGAGTAAAACAAGGCTAAGTGATAATAAAGTACTACAAGCTAACACGAGCCGAAAGCTAACATGTGGCTATGGGCTAACAGGTGCTAAGGGTTGGATAATAAGAGGCTAAGAGCTAACAGGGAGTAAGTGCTAATAAAGTGCTAAAAACAAACACTAGCAAAAGGCTGGCATGTAGCTAGCGATAGACTAACAAAAGGCAGAGGGCTAAAATAGGATAAGGGTGAACAGAAAGTTAAGTGCTAATAAAGTGCAAAGGGCTAAGGGCTAAAGAAAGGCTAACAGAGGATAACAATGGCAAATGAGAGACTATCAAGAAGCAAATCAGAATCAGAATCAGCTTTATTTCGCCAAGTATGTTTACACACACAAGGAATTTGGTTCCGGTTGATGGTGTCTCTCTAGTACAATTAACAGGTACATATAATTTAAGAAATATACAAATTATTACACAAATTTATATGCAAAATATATAAAATGCTAATAATAATAAGGTGCAGTGTGCGTTGTAGTGCAACAACAATGGTGTGCAACATTTAGTTGGTGGTGTGTATTATAGTTCAGTGATATTGATCAGCTGTTAATGAGTGCAACAGCACGAGGAAAGAAACTGTTCGAGTGTCTGGTAGTTTTTGTGTAAAGTGTTCTGTATCTCCTGCCAGAGGGAAGAAGCTGAAATAAATTGTGACCAGGGTGTGAGGAGTCTGTGATGATTTTCTCTGCCCGTTGTTTGGTTCTTGAGGTGTACAAGTCCTGAAGGTTGGGCAGAGGAGCACCAATTATTTTTTCAGCAGTTCTGATCATTCTCTGCAGTCTGGTCCTGTCTTGTTTTGTAGCTCCTCCAAACCAGATAGTGATGGATGAGCACAAGACAAGTTAGTCAAGTCAAGTCAGATTTATTTATATAGGGCTTTTTACAATGGAGCATTGTCTCAAAGCAACTTTACAAGTTTAGATTATCTCCTAATAACTACGTCCAATCCCAAATTGAGCAAGCCTAGGGCGACAGTGGCAAGGAAAAACTCCCTAGTTCTAGGAAGAAACCTTGGGAGGACCAAGACTCAAAAAGGGACCCCACCTCCTTGGGCGGCGTAGATGATAAATCTAAGAGCGAACTAAAGTCATGGAGTCAAAGTTCGAATAGAATGTGAAGTATGCACATCGACATTAAGTGGCCCAGGTATGATGATAAATCTAAGAGCGAAACTAAAGTCATGGAGTCA